>CM046064.1:33666750-34287925 GCA_025215515.1 Schistosoma japonicum | reverse complement strand
ATTTCTTTGTATTATTTATTATTGCTGTTGGAGACAAACTTTCCCCATATATACTCATGAATCTGAAGTGTATGAAAACAGGAAAAAGAAGTTTCTACTATATTGAAAAGGGAAAACTTACATTAGAGCGTTTTCAAAAAACTTTTCAGTTATGTAATCCTGACATAGGCAATTTTCAAAACTTAAGTAGAATTTGTAATGTTTACGTAACATTTTATGACATTTAGAATATTGACATTTTCTTTGATTACATTTCCCGTAAACATCAACCTACGTTAACAAATGAAGAAAAGTAAATATGAAAGACGCTAGAAGTGATTATTATCTATAGATATTAATCAGAAAATAGTAGTTCGTGTAACACGTTTTATTAAATAAGTTGTTGGTGTAACTAATTATGAAAGAAAATTTCTAGGACGCTTGGGTAAAAAGGAAACTAATGCTTCTTAAAGTAAAGTTTGAATTCTACAGAATGATCTTATGAACCTATATTGTTTATACTGCACCAGTTATGCTGAATCCAACTGCTCAGTGACTTGGCATGTTAATACTGATTGGCCAATGTGAAATATTTTTCCCCATTTCCTCAAACAGAAAATAAGAGTAATTAATAATTTCCTATATTATTTCCATGATTAAAGCTTACAAGATTATTTTGATAACGTGGCAGACCTATACGCACAATCACTGGTAAATCCCAACGTCTACAGAAATCCGAGTAACAGGTTATAAGTCGATCTGAATAAGACAGTCAGTGAAATCAGTGGTCAGTTGTTTCATCTTTGTATGGGACTCTTCAGAAGTATTATATACAAACCTACAAGAAATTATATACCAGAACTTTCAGTTTCCGCGGTGAATCTATGTGGTACACTTAGCTGGTATACAACGGTCGATATTTCTAGTCAATTTGCGAGATGTTTGCACGAGTTTATCCACTGACGTAGGTAGGTAACTGCTCCACACCTGATATGGTTAAACTTCATTGGTCCCATCTCACTAGAAGTTCAGAAATGACCTCCAGAAGTTATTCACCAGTGTGTTGATATTGATTATAACTGGGTGTCTCCATGAGGTCTTAGGCTCGATTCTACTGAGAGGTCCATGCATGCACACCGTTTAAGAGTCACATACTAAGACGAAACCGATGTGAAATATCTCCTGATTTTCAGTGACTTTCTAGCCCAGACTAACTTGTGAAGTTGTATAAACATTCAGTGATCTCCACAACACTCAATTATGGTAAAAATAGCAATTACTCAAGAACGGAGAAGGATATAACAAGAATTAATGGATTAAACAGGATTTTTTAATTAAAAAAATATATAAATGTTATGAACTAAATGTTCAATATAAGTCTTGATCATTTAAAAAATAACTATCATCTTGTTATTATTTATTCGTCTTTACCTATCAGACAGTAGTCTTTTATCACGGTTGATCATAAAACCCAACTGCTACTGCTACACTGACGTAGAGGTCGAGCTTGCCAATCGTGATAAACCAGTCAAGTTATGTTGATTAGGATAATCGTTCCTTTTGGTCCTACTATGCCAGACAAGTAGGTTGAAGTGTGATTAGACTAAAAGTATAAAATCTGATGTCCGAGATCGAAGTAGTACTGCTGACTGTACAGAGACGTGTTGATAGTAAGGTGCTGCTCTCAGATAATGGACGTGGTTGTTGTACAGTCATCCTACATAGAAAGAGTGGAGTTAGAAAAGATCGGCTCTAAAAATGAACACCTCAGCTTACTCCAAGGATTTTTATTTCCAACAGTAAAGTTCTAAGAAGTATAAGGTTAGCATGACAATAATCTCTCTTGAAAAGACATTACGTGACCAACGTCAAGCAGTTGTACCTTGGGGACAGGTCTATGAAACTAACCCTAACCCAATGCGCTCTTCAGGTACATTGAGAATAAGAAACCTCCCATAGTGTAAGCAACCGAAAGTGATAACCGCCCTCATGTCTCTAAAAACACTCAAAATCACTGTCACACTGAACAGTCACAATGCTACTTTGGTCATGTTAAAATGTGATAACATGTAAAGCAACAACTTATATCAACAGACTTTCTAGATTCCACATTATTGGGGAATTCAGTGCTTTAAGAATATAACTATTTAGGTAATCAGGTATGAAACGTGGATTGATTTTCGTTAACTTGATTTATGAACATTCACCACATTAACTTTTATTCATTGTAATTATACTCCAGATTACATTCTATGACGTGAAATAGTATAATTAAAATGTTCCACTTTTTGTACATCAGTTATATTTAGAATTTGTGGCTTTTCATTACTGTAATTAAATTAAATATATGAATGAATGTGCTGATATAAAGTTGTTTAGTATTGCTGGTTCAGTATACAAGTCTTCTTCCTTTCACCGGTTTGCGACTAAGAGTCAGGGCAGATTAACCATGGGTTAAGAAATAGCATGTGGTGCATATTTCAGTTACCCAATACATGTCAAATAGACTAACGGGAAAAACTCATAAGTTAGCATTCAGGCGTAGAATCTTTCTTCAGGTCACAACATACATAAATATATTTGTATATTTCATTCAAATACTTACAGTAATATATTTAGATAATTCATATGCATATAAATTTCTTGGACTTGACGGTGAACAATTACTCACAATCCATGCTACAGTCTTCTTCTTTGTTGCAGATATATTACGTGGTTTCAATGAATTACTATTATTAAGCTTTGAATTAAATTCAGGAATTTTTATTAGTTTTCCATATGGTAAGTGTATCGTTGAATCATGTCTATAGGTAGCAGTGAAATTAATCTAAAATGAAGATTTTGCATATTTTCTCAGTATTACTACTTATTTACTATAAAATAGACAGAGTAAAAAGATTATTATTATTAAGTGTTGTGGAAATAGTTTGATATCACAGATTGATCATGCTTAAACAATTACTGGAAACCACAAAGTACTGAATATTTGCTTCTCCCTAATATAAGACATCTCAATGACAGTTAGAATCCGTGAGTGAATTAGGAATCAAAATAAGAATATTTATGATTTGCGTCTAGCTCTACGTTTTGTCCCTGATAAAGTAGTGAATGCTTACTGATTTAACCTAATTAATAACGACGTAAAGTGAATAAGAATAATAGTCATCACTTTCATTTAAGAGTGGTTGTACCTAGACATCTATTCGAAACAATAAAATTAGAAGCAGTCACCCAACAACGATATTTAATATTAGCTGTCCAACATGAACTCCATAAGCTCACTGGTTTAATGGTTAAACATGACTTATAAAACCTGAGGTTTTGAGGTTTGATCAGTGGAGTTGTGAACGTACACTAATAAAATGAAGGGTTAGGTAGGATTGCCAAAAGTTATTGTTCCTTTTCAAATTTACGATTGATGACATTCTAGAAACAATTCTGAAGAAAGTGCGTGGTTATAGTGTGAATTCACTATGTATAGAAAGACTTTTCTATCTCGAGTATCCAAATGATTATTTTCTTAGTGGTCAGCAACATGCAAATCATACAAATTGTACGTGTTCACCTTACAATAAGTATCTGTGGATACATGTACTTTGCACCTTTCCAAATGTAAAGTACTTGGTATTAGTCTGTACTTGCTCTTACTCCTGTGGTAAAAAACTGAAAACTGTCGACAAGCTCGTGTACTTTGGTAGATGTGTGAATGTTGGTGATGGTGTAACAAGCAAAATCGACTTCCTCATTATGAAATCCATGAAATGAAGTGAATTTTTTACTGTTTATTTTTCAAGTGCTATTCGTTCGTAATTAAAATTTATGTGTTCGAGGAACTGTATGAAATCTTAATCTCACTTTGACCAGATCATCTAGCTCATAACATATTACATCACCTAAGCTGTTGAATCAACCTGTAGTATGCTATAATAATAATTTTATTACGGTATTGTAGAGATTGTCGAATTTGAAGCTCCGTACCATGGTACACTGATAGACTTAGGAAGTCCTGGGTTCGACGTCTGGTTGGACCATGGATGTGTACTATATCTATATATGTATGTCTATATCTCTTTACAATACATCTAATTATTTATCTACAAGTTATTTTTAAGTAAAGAAGCTATACTTTATCATTCTTCAAAATGAATCTAAATATAAACAAGAGTACAAAGTCGAACAGTAATACCTTCAAGTTATAGCATGTCACAAGTTACATCTTGAGTAAAAAAACTATGCTAAATAAATAATAAGTGATAAAATCATTATGTATTTAAAAATGTGAGGACAAGCTTATAATGTGTTGTTTGTATTCATCATAAATTTTTCTAGGTGGGATACTAATGAGAACCATGAATCACCAAACAGCAGTATCATCCGAAAACTCTTAACCACTAATACCACTAGCCCAGCTTATCTGTATGGGCTTATGGGGATGATGGTTACATTTTGGCACATTATATGTCCGTCCACAAAATTTCCAAACATCATTCAGTATAGTTAAGTAACGGGTAACCATGACCAGTAAAGAGCACTCTGCTTGTAAATCTAATTATGACACGAATGACTGTAATAATTTAAAAAGCCTTCACCCCCCCTTGAAAACCATCCATTGGAAAGCATAAAATTTGATGTGTAATTTACGTATACGTCTTTACATTTTGCTGAAGCCATCAGCATTTATCTATTAAAATCTAACAAATATGTGCAGAAGAAATTGAAACAACCTCTTTCTATGCTTTGACCATCAAATTAGGCAATGTTTGAATGGTTTACAAATGATTTATTACACTCATCTTATTATTATTGCAACATTAAACTCCTTTAAATGTGATATGCCGGGCACCTAAAGGAGATTGATTATCTTCGAGGGCTTTTTATTTGTAGACTAATTCAGCGATTGTGCTTGGATACAAGGTGAATAATTCATTTCTATTATGATTCAGATCCCCCCTACCCTATCCTCCCGTTTGACACATTAACTGTTAGTACATCACTTTTTATTGATGAACTATGGTTAATCACTTGTGTATATGTACTCCAGTTCACACTCGCTATTGCTCCTATTTTGTATCAATGTTAGTTTCCTAATTAGGTTGACTGTATGGACAGGTTTTATGTATATATAAAGGAATGAGTGAAATATAATATGATTCTGATTTTGTCCGGTTGGTCTATCGTCTTGTGTTCTTCTCTCTCTAGCTTGGGACTGAAAGGACATAAGGCAAACGCAGCAGTGATCGACTAGGCACATCGAATTGTTATTTTGACAAATCAACCATTTTGTTCACGTCTTTTCAAAATGTCTGTTGCGTTTGACTGTTAGCATAACGATGATGTCCTCTTAATTCTTACGCAACAGCTAATCAATTCTTCGTAATTGATATTATGTAATCTAGTATGCATCTTTCCGTTCAGTTATTATTTTAATACTTCTGAACACCATGATTACCTTATCCACTCTCATGCTTTAATTGATTTGTTAATCATTTGTAAACACTCCGATTATGTAACATTGTCATCTAGTACACAATCACTTGTTTGTTAGTGATTTTATTACTACTATCAGTTACATGTATATTAGTGTAAAGCTTCTATGAAAAACTAATTAAAAAGAATTATTTCTTCTTCCCTTCCGCCTTTTTTGGTATAAACTGAGAGATGGGATTTGTTTCGATGTACTGATTAATTTAAACGCTGAGTCAGTTCTAATTATAGAACTCCCAATTTCATCAATTTGTGATATAAAGAAACAACCATACATCGTCACTAGTAATAACTATTTCACTTCCGACAAGTCTGAACTTTACCAGTCAAGACTTCTACTGAAACTTCAGGAGTGTTCTGAAGTGAGTCATTAACGAACTCATCTTCATAAGTAAATCGGTTGTGGAGATAGAATGGTCGTCGTTCTATATAACAGGTTAGTGATAGAGGAAATTCTACCATTGAATGCTCGCCCGATGATTCAGGAGGGGAAGCGTTAAGCGTTTACTAATCTGAAGGCCCTTGGTTCGACTTCCTAATGGAATCGAGGACGTGCACGGCTGAGGAACCCCATACTATGAAGAGACAGCTGTCCACTGCTCCCTGGTTTTTAGTGGCACTCAGTCAACATGAGCTTTTGACAAAAACAAATAATACATACTAATCTCCACAAATCCACCTGAAGAATGAGTTTTCCCTTAATAAATTTATACTTTTTGGACATCGAACATAAGTATTTCGATGAATGATTTCTGATTGATTTCGTATTTTCTAGAACGTTCGTAGTTGGCTATGGTGATTATTCTGCGTGAACAGTTTAAGAATCCCTCAAGCTTATCTCAATACAATGCAGTAACTTATTTCTCACAGGATGTCATAATAATTCGACATGATTAGTGTCTATGTGTTTACATTTAAAAACTTATCAGAAACAAATATTATGTATTAGTTGTTTTCTAAGTGTTCAAAACTATTTTAAGTGATAAACATAATCAACAGAATAGTGTAGAATCATGAGGAATCTCTGCATGCATGCACACTTACTTTATCGCCCAACCGTTTATTCAAACGGCTATTTGGAGGCGCTTCATAATCATACGCCAACCATACTTGATTTTTATGAAATCTGACATCTGGAAATTTACGATTTGTAATGATAACCATCTGAGCATTATCTGAACGCCATTTTATTGTGTGAAGGATGCAATTCGATACTGGACAACCTTGAAGTTGTGTATTGATCGGTACTGTTGGTTTCCCGTAAATAACAATTTCCTTAATCTACATCGTATATTAGTGAAAAGTTATAACAATTAATAACAAAATATACGTAATTAGTAGTATGTATGTATATAAGTATTTAAAAGAACCCTAAACCCAATGTAACGTGCTCACTAAAAGAAAAAAATTCAGAAAAACCATCTTTTGTCTGTTTTCAATATGAATAGCTGATACAACAGTTTCATCAAAACGTGTTTCGTAAATTGACTCACTGTAGAGGCCCAGATTATTTCTTGAACCTTCTATACGCATGAAGTCAGTTGATTTACGAAAATTATATACACATAGGATTTACGTTTAGCTTACCGCAACGCGATTACAGCTTCAGAATGTCATCGGAAAATCAACCGCAGAAATCAAGAAATGAATAGTTCCATAATACATGAAAAAAACTACCATGAAAATCAATCAAGGATTCTGAGACAATTTTGAAGAGATATCATAAACGAAACAATGCAATTACTTTACTCCATTTTATGCAAGCCATAAGAAAACAGTGACATACGAAAAATGTAAAGTCACATACATAAGAAACTGCATTAACTACGAAAAACATAACGATATATTTTCACCAATATCAATACAGGTGCAAAACAAGTAACACGGATTTAATTTAAGAAACATCAACATTCCAAGACGCGGAAATTCAAATAACACTGTGAAATATGTGGAAAAACCGAATCCAAATTATTTAGTATTTACTTGATATGTTAGGTGTGAGGTAGTTACACACTGATTACAATGGATGGGATCACACAAATATATCGTAAGTTGACTGAAGTTCAGAACATCGAGGGTGAGATGCCGGCTAAATGGCCGTGAAACCTGTAAGCCCTGGAATTGATTTTACAATGTGGTCGTAAGCTCATATTGTCACTGAGAAGTCCTAAATTAAACGAAATAACTGACTAGTCCTTCATGGTTGTTAGTAGTTGTCTAACTCAAGCCAATTTCTTATATCAAATTCAAATCGACATATCGTCTAATATTCCGTCTATCAACATATACAGAAGTTAATTAACTAAATCCACCGTGAAAGACAGTTACATTTTACATGAAGTAGGCGCTTCTGATGATATCCAGAATAATATTCAAAATTTTTTATTTAAACCATCTATCACATGAAACATTACAATGCTATATAAAAGTTTACATATTTAGAATACTGTTTCCAGGGATATGCAAAATTCGCTTAGTATCTGAAGGTTTACATTGGGGAATGATCTTAGACAATCGCTGAAAAACAAAGAAATATTTGACAGCTATTGCGACTTAGTATGACATTTATGCCAAAGATTCTGTATTCTCAAAGTAATTCCACATCACTTAAGTACCTCAGAACTCATTTTAATGCATGCTAGCTAGATCTCAGATTTATTGGATGTATGATGGATGAGACAGCAGATGAAATCAATAGTCTTATAATAATCTTGATATACTCCTATAAGGACCCAACATTGTTTCGTGGAGATAGGGATATTACACGCATGCAGTCGGCAGAAAGAATGATCCAGAAGTTATAAAAAAATATTGATCAGTATTTGGATATAGTAAATAACTATTGGAGTCAATAACAGCAACAATAGTTGTCGTATTGCATATAGTACAGCACCAAAAGAATAATACTGCCATCCTTGTAAATAAAAAACAATTTCCTACGGTAAATGAATATTTACAATCTCATCATAGGTCGAATACAGGAATTTTACGCCTCACACTCAACGCTCATCTGTAAAATAATTTGGTCGTTTACATATTCAACTTCAATCAATTCGTTATATATTGTGTAAATCCATCTTATGTCATTAATAGATAATCGCCACATACTCGATGCAGATTAACTCGATTGGTCATGTCTTTACAACAACGCAACAGCATTATCTCCCTCCACCTTTTATTCGTTTTAGAGTCAATTACATATAAACAAGCGACTGTTAATATCCAGATTTGTGTCAATTACACAAATATAGTTACTATCATACATCTATACATAATATTTTGAAGACTACTTAATCATAAATTAACTTGACCTGAGTCGGTTGATCATGGACAATATATGTCTTGATATGAGTCCATATCATACCGACAATGGTTCATATACATAGATGAATGCATCAATATTAGAATGGGTTATAAATAACAAAATTTCCAATTAATTACATTAACAAAATACTAATTTTAAAACTTTCGAATAAAACTAACTTCTTCAGTGTTCAACTTAATTTTTCCTTCTATATAATCTCTAAATTTAATGTTTTATAAAACAAATTACTTACCTTTTCAATTCATTAAATGTTGAATAAGTACTTAACCTTTGGTTTACTTCATTATGATGTTTCCAAAAATAGTATCTATGATGTAATACATTCATATAATAGAGTTATTTTGTTTTTTTATAACTATACCGTTGTAATAAAACCGAGATGATTAGAAATGTTAAAATTATAATAACAATTAAATATGATTTTCGCCTAGAAGAAATAAAATTATTCAATAGTATATTGAGATATTTTAAAAATTTCTTAGATAAAACTCTTGTGAATTGATTGTTTATCATTACTTCAAAATTGTTGTACAGTTTAAATAATAAGATGAAAGTACATATGATTGAAAATAATAAAGAGAGAAAAAAAAATACATGAATTATTCACATTTCAAAGATTAAGTTCATTAATCATGTAATTAACCAATTGAAATGTCCTACTGATTAAAGTATACTATAGCAATAACCTTGAATGATAATTAACCAATCAGAATATAGGAATTAAATAATTTATAATGTGTGAAATTGCAACAGATAGGCAATTAAGATAAATGTACAATTTAGTGATTATTAAAATGTCCTTGACGGATTAAACTATTTGTCAATTGGTTCTGAACTGTTAAGATTGAAGTTAACTAGTCAGAAATCAATTAAGGTATTGATATACTTCTCTAAAACATCATATTCATGAAAGAAAATCAATATTCGGTGAAGTTAAAATACTGAACTTAAGATTGTAATATAAATCAGGCTTTAATTAATTGAATTAATATTTCCTTTTTTTCAGTTGTGCACATAATCAAAAGTTACGTCCTAGTTTTCAGGCTATGATTGATTTCATTGGTAAGCAACTATATGATCCAAACTATGTAATAACATGGGAATTTGGGTAGAGTACAGTATAGAAATAATAAAACGTGGTACATCAATGATTGTTGAAGATTGCTCAATCAACCAATAAGGGATAAGCTATCAACGACAAGGTTGGAGCGAATTTGAATTTGACTATAGATTAGGAATTTTAGTCAAACTAGGTTTTCGGTGTTAAAAATTTGATTTTGGGTCAGGTTTTTTGAGTCACAAACAGGTTAAAATTAACGTTATTCTAGTGAGCCTAAAAGTTAACCAAAATCGTTCTCTAAACCTTGCTGGTAATACTGATCCATATGATAAATGCTGTTTTTAGTACTCAGTCGCAATCGTATTCTTGAACTTAATTTCAACGGTTCTGTAAGACTGAGTAATTCAAATTAGGGCAAAACGTAATAGGATTTCAGAATTAGTATTCAGGGTTGTAAATTTGTCGTAAAATTAGAATATACGGTTACAATTATAAATGATATACCGATTGACATCGAAAATAGTATTTACGATTTGCTGTATTATGATTTGCCAACAGGTTTCTCTATCGTTAATAAAATAGGCCTTATTGTATCACACTTTCCTCATGAAAACCTTGAATAGGGCGTGATTTGTGATGCAAACCATATCAATCAATCAAACAGTCAATCCCTGTTACCCAATGTGGAGCATAGGCCACCGATGACCATTCTCCAGCCAACTCTGTTCTGAGCTTTCCTTTCCAGATCTTCCCAAGTGCTTCTCATTCTCTTCATATTTGTCTCCATTTCCTGACACAATGTATTCTTGAATCTTCTACTTTTCCTTTGGCTTTCAGGATTCAATGTTACTGTTTATCTTGTGACACAGTTTAGTGATTTCCTCAATGTGTGTCCTATCCACCTCCAGCGTCCTTTCCTAATTTCCTCCCCGGTTGGAAGTTAATTTGTTCTCTTCCATAGGAGGTTGTTGTTGATGGTATCCGGCAAATAAATCCAAAGTATCTTATATGGACATCTGTTTATAAATACTTGTATCTTTTGAATGATGCTTTTCGTAGTTCTCCGTGCAAGTTTTAGTTCCGTACAATAGAACTGTCTTCACATTTATAATGAAAATTTTGACTTTATTATTAACTGACAGTTGGTTTGAATTCCAGATGTCCTTTAGTCGTAAAAATGCTGTTCTCGTCTTTCCAATCCGCGCGTTCCCATCTACATCAGACCCTCTTTGTTTATCGATGATGCTGTCCAAGTATGTAAAGGTTTCTAGATCTTTTAGAATTCCTCTGTCAATTGAAATCGGGTTAGTGTTCGTTATTTTTCATCGGAGGATCTTGGTTTTTCCGCTGTGTTTGTTGAGGCCTACCGCTGCCGAGGCTGCTGTTACACTGCCCGTCTTCATCTTCATTTGATACTATGTGTGGAATAAAAGAGCTAGGTCACAGTCATCTAGTTGCATCGATGTTGTCCACTGTATTCCGAGATTGCCTTAAGATGCTGCAGTTTTAATGATTCAGTCAACCACCAGGAGGAAGAAGAAGGGCGAGAGTAAGCAGCCTTGTCCAACACCGGTCTTCACTTCGAATGAATCTGTAAGCACGATTTTACGATGTAGTCCATCGTAAGAATTCTGTATGATGTTGATTATCTTTTTCGGTACGCCATAATGTCGTAGAAGGCTCCATAATATTTTCCTATCCACACTGTTAAATACTGTTTCGTAGTCGAGGAAGTTGATGTAAAGTGGTGAATTCCATTCAATTGACCGTTAAACAATGAAACGTAGAGTCGCGATTTGATCGAAACACAATCGATCTTTACTGAGTCCAACCTGTTGATCTTCTTGTGTGTGTGAGGCATGTACTTCTTCATGTCACTTATTCTGAGGATATGCTTTGTTATCCAGCTTGTAACCAATGAGTTTCGCTTATTCCAAGTATCTTCAGGTTGTATATTTTCATTTACTTAGCTATTTTGATGCTTCTCTCTGACTCCCATATCATACAAACATTCCATGTACCTATTTTAATTGCTGATATAGTTGTTAGAAGGGGCATCGGCCTCGTGGCTTGCGATGAAATTCGGCTTTCACCATGAAGCGTCATAACAGACCTTTCAACTCCCAGGGCAGAGCTAAAGTTATTATGAATTTTTTACTGGTTACCGTTATTTTTAGCAAGGTTGTTGTTTTACGGGATGGGGTTGCTAACCCCATACCCAAATCTCCTTTATCCGGAGGATCTATACACCGATCTTGAGCCCTAACACCTATCCGCTACCTCCCTTAATCCTAACAGTGAACTTCATTTAGAAATTAAGCTAAAACACCTAAAACACAATTTATCTATCGATGGGTATTAAGTATTCCCATTTTTCAGATTAAAATAAAACACATTAGTGAGCAATATTGTTTTCAGTTAAACCATCCACTAGGCCTTTCTTTAATAAACAGTAGTATTTATACACAAATATGAATATTTCTTAAACCAATAAAGGTGATTTTTGTATGTCATTGATGACAACAAAATAGATTTCATTAGTTTCAAATCTTAAGAACCTGTAAGTTATCGTGAAAAACTCATAATTCGTATTGAAATATTTTTCAACTCGGGCATTGATTACAATTAACTATAATGATTTATATTTGTTTAAACAGCGTATTTAGGTAAGCGAGTTCATAGGTGCGTATATACTTTTACTCACCAAAGATATTTTCAACGTTGAATGGCCTTGTAGTCACAATAACAAGAGATATCATGTCAGCGTTATATAAAGAGATGTTGGCTTGAGTGAAATGTGCTTATGATATTAAGGAATATGGTGCATTGACAGTACTGAACACTGTTTAATTGAATCGCCATCCATTGTTGGACTTCCATAATATCCGCATAGAATTAATCGTGACACTCGTTAGACTAAGTCATAACCAATATGCGTTCAAAAAGTTTATGTTTATGTCTTATTAATGACAGTTAACCTATGTTTTTGTAGTCAACTATGTATTATCAAATGTTTTGGTTGATTGAATAATGAACACTTACGATCACAAGTGTTGTTGCTGTTGACCTGACTTCTGGGATAAGAATAACTATCGTTCTCAGAATACTGTCTCGACCAGTCGGGCTTATCCTAATAGCTTACTTGGCATATACTATACTCAATTCTGACTTCTGTAATTAACATCTATAAATTACTTGTCACTAATGTCCTAGTCGATTTTATGGACTAAGCCTATTGATAAAATGTTACTTGTGAAGACTTATAAAAATGTATTACTGGTAGAAAAACTTATTAACATTGTTCATGTACTAGATTTCCTTTAGTACTCTTGTTCATGCATATGTGGTCAATTTATTTAAACATATACAATGATAACTTTGAGTATGCGTACTTTTTCTGCCACTCTGTACGCTGTTTGTCACGTTTCACCGGTTGCCCACAAATATACTTTTCCTCAGCACCATACGTTCTAAGCTCTTTCTTAGGTGTCAATGTCGTAGACTAATAACTGACTTCTATTCTACTTTTATTCAACAAAATTATTCTAAATTTTATCTGTCAGCGTTTGGTGAATACTTGTTTCCCTGAAACATTATCTTTAGTCTCGTTATTCGGATCTGGATTATCATATTCACAGATTAGTATGGTGATACTCGTGGAATACTACTTTGTAAACTCAAGGTCCCTGTCACTCCGAATAATGCACTTATACTGATTCTCAATATATATATATATATATATATATATATATATATATATATATATATATATCGTGAACTTGACCAATCACCATTTATTGAATAATAACCTTGCTAGAGCCAATACATCAACAACGCATATGGACTGATTATTCTACACCGATATGTCTGCCCGGATATTGACAGTCCTCAAGCCGGATAGTAGGACACAAGACAAGTGTCACTTTGTATTTCATACACTCTTTTGCACACATACAAAGCCTCACCTCATTATTGAACCAATTTGGTGAATAACATCAAAACAGAAAAAAGGCAACATTCATGTGGTGCTAAAGTTACGTGTAGACAATTAATTAGTTATAGTTCATGAATGAAAGTGACACTGTTATGTCGCGAGAAATTTGGTTGGTTGACCGAATACCAATAGGGTGTGTGCTTAGTCAGTAAATGCTCGTCTGCCCCATACCTACTCAATTCCAATCCGGAAATATGAGAACACAAGCTGACAGACCAACCAGACAGAATTATATCGAATTGTATTTTAATCATGCCTTCATACATGCACAAAACCAGACCACACAGTTAACCAATTAGAAAATGACATTAATACAAAATAGGAGTAATAGTGAATGTGAACTGGAGTATGTATACACAGTTGATTAACCATAGTTCACCAATGAGAAATTATATACTAACTGTTAATGTATCAAATGGTAGGATACGACAGGGTGAACTGAATGATAGTAGAAATATATTGTCTACCTTGAATATAACTAAAAATACTGAAATAATCTACAGAAAAACAGCTTTCGAAGATAATCAATCTTCTTTAGGTGCTCAGTTTATCAGATACAGTAGTAGTTAATAGGTCAGATGAGAGTTTAAAGAAAGAGAAATATACAGATAATAGAAATAAAACGTCCAGTTTAGATGCAACCAAAATATATGAAATGATTTTCTAGAAAACAGTTCTAAAAGTTAGTCATTCACCTTAATTCTCCGAATCTATCAATTTATATCTGCTTAATCTTTTTTTGTTTATTTGTATTCATGTATCAACGAAGAGTATTCTGGGCTTCTATACACTAACTGAATACTTAAATACACCATGAACAATAGTTAAAGCTCAACCAATAAAGTTTCCCTTCAACACAAATCTGTTATGTCGTAAAAAATTGGGGGATTGGATGGACGAGTGCCAATCGCTAGTGCCTAGTTGGTTATTGCGCGTCTGCCCTGTGCCAACTTAGTCCCAAGCCAAGTAAGGAGAATGCGAGCCAATAGATCAGCCAGACAGAATCGAATCTTATTATATTTCAAGCATTCTTTTATATATACATAAAATCAGACCACACAACAAACCAATTAGAAAATTAACATGATTACAGAACGAGGGGAATAGTGGTAGTGAATAAGAACAACTTGTACACAACTATTTAACTGTAGTCCATAACAAGAGACAATATAATAACAGTAATTATGCTAACCGGGAGGATATGGCAAGCGGAGCGTAACAATAATAGAAACAAAATGTTTACATTACAGACAGTTCGAATAAATGAAATAATGTTCTCAAAACACAGTTCTGAAAGTTTGTTACACTTCTTTGTGGTCCGAACTAACAAAATCATTTGAAACTTTCATAAAATTATAAATAGTAATACTTTAGTAGAATGAATTTGTATAATAATTTGTATGTAATACTTTAGTATTTGATTTAATTATCATATTTTAATGAACTTAATTGTATTTAATTGTTTACTTGACTGTCAACATGTGTAAATTTCACTCTGTAAATATAACAAAATAAACATTAAAGCATAAATGTGGATTGTATTTCAATATTAGCGTTTATTCAAAATTACAATAACAATTGATTAATACATGTAAGATATTGTGATGAAATGAATTAGATACAATGAACTTTTGTAAAAGTTTACAAATTATGTTTAGGTATTAAATCATTATTAATGTGCATGTGGTATATACAATGAATATGATTTGAACAATTGAACCAATAAGAAATTACTGGAACATTTCAAGGTTACTACGAACACCATGGAATCATTATGTTATCGTTAAGGCGTCTTCTAAATCTAATTAGTGATAATAAGCTTATAATTCGTTTATAAACGATTGGATTGTTAAGAAAAAGTTATTGATTTGTAAATGCGGAAAAAAAAATGACAGTCTTTAAAAACCCAAGTAACTTAAGATTGATATTACTTTCGGTGCATTAAATGTCAGTGTAAGAATTTCATCAGATCGGATTCCTTTTCTACTTATTCCAAATTAGAATTAAAGCAAATTATTGTATTAATCACCCTACTTAGACTAGTAGAAAAATATGTCTTACTCGGGACAATAATATATAGTGGCAATAATTAACCTTACGAATTGCTTTTAAATATGGGTTAAGTACACAAAGTCATGATGCACATGAAATATTTCTTTGACTAATCAACGGGAGTTCATACGAATAGTACTGAACCAATGTGAGGTCGAGTAAGGTGTCATTTGCGACAGCCCTATGGATCTCAAATTCGCCATACCACCACGTAGACGGACGTGTACATATATTACATCATAAATCAAGTCTCACGAATGCGAGAAAAACTTGAATAAGATTTTTGAAAAAATGCAAATAATAAACTTTGCAAATATTTCAGTTTTAATTATAAACGGTTCATTAGGAATCGAGGATTTTTGATTGGGTTTCAGATTATGGTTAAGTCTTAATATTACCCGTATATTTTTGGAACAGATGCATATTCCATCTTTTACAGAAGATTTCCGTGGGGGGAAGGCATAATACAATGAGTCTTGGCTTAAAGTTCTTTAATAAACCACTTAAATTTGGGGAAAAATCGTTGATTTTGGTTTACAGAGTCGTGATTGGTTCGTTTTGATCAGAGCTTTCAAAGTTATCTCACGGTTACTGAGGTTCGGCCCTATTGATCACGTGTACGGTATGTACTTTATGTATGTTTATTTAAATGTAACAATAATAACCACGTAAGCATGCAATAACCAATGGCAATCAATGACATTACATGCTACATATTGTACTTTTCGCTGTTGTATGTATGCTCAGTATTAGACTGAACTCCACCTGAAGGTTGATAACTTACTTCCGGTGTTTGTCTTGAATCTTGGCTTGTTGGATTTACATTCCATTCACAAATAATTCTCGGAAACTCATCGTCACCGATTTTTCTTTGATAGACTTATCCTACGAATTGTAGATGTCTGTTAGTCAGTGTAACATACAGTGATTTATGAATGTGTTGTACTTGGGCTACAATTGAACTAAACTTGGTTATAATACGAAATACATAAGCAATAATGACTTGTAGTCCAAATATTAATATAACACGTCGCCGTAATGTATACACAATTACTCATCATAAAACAATAGTGTTCTTATTAGTACTTAGTATTTCAAATTAAAATCCCGAAATAACTGTGAGAACCGACAAGCAGTAGTAGTACTGTATTGTGATAACTAGTAATAGAATCACAAGTAGTTAGTGGCCAGCCTTCCAGTTATCAATGGGGATAATGAATCTAACTAGGAATATTTATATTTGAGGGCCAACGTCTTAAATGTAGATAAACACGAAGAGTGACGATAAGGCAACCGATGATAAGTAGTGAATATGAAGGTCAACTTAGCATTTTACACTAAAACAATGTAACAAAGAGATAAGTAGGCTGATATCCGCACATAGGGTGGAAGTAGGAAATACATGAATTACAAAAAAAAACGGTAACACATTTATAAAAACATCAAGAATAAGAGAACACTTAAGTCACATGATTGCCTAGGTCCACCTGAACTAGATGTTGGAGATCACCGTGACAACATAATTAATATCCTATGACAGAGGGCAGATGCTAAAAGCATATCCATACTTCTTGGATATTTTGGTCTGTTCACATTAATCTCAGTAAAAGCATACTCCTGCATTTTATTCTTTTCTTTACTACCTAAGATGAACACGATAATTAACGAATTATTACATTACTAAAGAGGTCGACTACAAAAGCAGTTGTTGTCTGATTGAGGCTCTCGTTACCTTGTAGTTTTTAATCAATTCTTGATTATTGATGCGCCTTTTTATTCTGTTTAATGTACTTGCATCACGGAACATCACTGAACATATAACTTCCAGTTATCCAAGGTAAACTACATGTATAAACTCTCAATTCATTTTGTGTATTCATTTTAACTGTTATAAGTTACTGTGGCAATCACCAGTATCTAGTTTAGGTGAACTTAAACAATCATATGGCTCATGTGTACTTTTATTCCTGATTTTTTTCATGGTACTATGTTTAGTAATTCGTGTATTTATCCTTTGTGTGTCCGCTTATTCATTCCTGTGTTATATTACTTTGGCAAAGTATGTTAGGCTGACCTCATTCGTTATTTGTCACTGATCGTTCGATTCTTACGCCTTACATACCTTATTCCCTGACTTGCTGAATTGCGTGATTACCAGGTTCTTTTGTTTACTGGTCCTTGAATCGCTGAGTGCCAATTGCTGACTGCTTGTGATTCCTATTACTAGTTACTGAAATTCAACCGCCACTACTTCTGAATTCTCTTTGTGTCATTTCTGCAAATCGAAAATCTAAGTGCTGATAAGAACATCATGTTTATATATAGTCTTTATTTTTCTAATATATAACCATGTCGTTAGACTTAGTTTATTCCAGTTTAGTTAACTGTTAATGACAATGTTCTTTCTTCCTATTAAATGTCACTTTCTTTCATCATATATATGACGATTCCAGTAACAGTCACTTTCTGTTAGAATAAAAATATTACTACCTTTCTACTTACAATTTTAGATCTTTCATGGGTTTCTGGCACCGTAGGTTATTTCTTTGCTTATTTTAAGTTTCATTTTATTTGGCTTAGTGTTCTTGGTGTAGGCCAAATGAATTTACTGTACTTTGGTGTTTTTGATTGAGTTGAGTGATTCGCCTGATTGACTGTGAACAAAACACAATTTTTTGTTTGTCAAGAATATGTTATTTTTATTATTAGTATGTATCCGGATCATCCCGTTGATTTGTTATGCATTGGAAATGATCAGTCTTTGTTATCATATGTGCATCTCCATTGGATTTTCTTAACATAGGGATAGTTTAAAACTGTTATTTGAGTTGGATTGTGGTTGGTAAACAAAATCCAGGACATATGTTTCATTCTATCTGGGAATCGTCAGCTGGAATACAGGCACATCCGGCTGACGAGTCCCAAATGGGACAAAACGCTCATCCTAGATTTTTCTGGTCAGTCATAATCCAACTTAAACAGTGTGTTGTCTTGCTGAACAAGTAATTATTTTATAATTCACCTACCTATCTATTGAATTATGAAGTGAATGGAAAGAATTGTGTGCTGTGTAGTTCATAAATATGATGACACTTCTATTGTACGAAACTGAAACTTGCATGGAGAACTACGTAAAGCGTCATACAAAAGATATAAGTATTTAAAAACAACTGTCTGTGTAAGATACTTCGGATCCGTTGGCCGGATACTATTAACAGCAACTACCTATGGCAGAGAACAAATCAACTTTTGGTCGAAGAAAAAATTAAGAAAAGACCATGGATGTGGATAGGACACACACTGAGAAAATCACCAAATTATGTCACTAGGCAAGCACTAACTTAGAATTTCGATAGCCAAAGGAAAAGTGAAAGACTCAAGAACACATTGTGTCGGGAAATGGAAACAGACATAAAGAAAATGAAGAGTACTTGGGAAGAGCTCACAAGGAAAGCTCGGGATAGAGTTGGTTGGAGAATAGTGGTCGATGGCCCATGCTCCACATGGGTTAACAGGCAATGATTGATTGAGTGTTATTAAAACTAGTTTAATAAGTTTTATTAAGATATGCTACACATATTTGCCAATTTAAGTCTTTTTATTTTTATAATATCACCATATCAAGGGTTGAAAGTTTCCTAAATGCAGGCATGTTAAGTGACACTTTTTTAGAATCGAATAGGTAAGTTTACTTAACTGTTTTTCAAGCCAGATATTGTTATAACTTTATTAAAATTTGCTAATTCTTCGACCTATTTAATAAAAAACCTGCAGTTTTAAAATAACGAATTCGTTAGCACGTTTGGATTGCCAGAGGTTTTGTTTTCGTTGATCTACTGTTATAATCTCAAATTAAATGATCATCTGTTCAAAGTATACACAAAATACACGTTCCCACAAAATTGTCTTTGACATAAAACACGTTGTAGTTACCTATCAAGCTTCTTAACGTGGCGCCGATTTCTGGTCGGTTATAAATTTTATATTTACGTTAATAATCTTGTAAAATTAGTGATCAATTTATACTTTTACTTGTTTCACTCATAAAATGAGATTTATCTGCCTGGTTATGGCTCTCTGAAATACAGTATTTTTTAATAAGTAACACTGTATTTTGTATTATTTAGGAAACGTCATTTCAGTGTTCGAGTGTTGGTTGAAGTCACTTACAGAAGTATGTAAGATGACTTCTCATAGGAATGTGATAATCACTAAACTAATATGACCAATACACAATAAATAACAATTATTATTTGATATGCAAAACGTGTATTATTAGCTGATGCAGTTAATTAGAGAACTGAAAACTACTTAACGACAATTAAGCTATCTCAGATAATTATAGGCGAGGATCAGAAAGTAATGTTTTGTAGATGTGTTGAACACACTTAGCAACTAGTAATTTCAGTGTCTGATAGAAGCGGTGTGACAAAACGATACATATGACTACAGCTAAATTGACACAAAGTGATGGTGTAGCCTAAAAACATTCTTCTTGACAATCAGATTACAGGAATTATTTATCAATTTACAGCATTAATGTTTCCTTCGTTTGTATCTATATACGAAATTATTAAGTACAAATTCGCTTACACATGGGCTGATCTACGTAAACGAATAAGATATCTGCGTACATTGACCCAACAACATGCCAACAGAGCTTTCTATCCCAAACCAAACTGGGAAGACAAGGACTTGATGCTCAGAGAATTCCATTCCACTTCTCTTTAACTTTACATATATGGTCACAGTAACGACTTAGTAACACATTGAAAAATTAGAAAGCTAAAAGTAGCGACAGACATGTTATGACGTGAATTAAGGATTGATTCATCGAACTCTGAATGAATGTGCCTAGTCGATCACTTTGCGTCTGCGATTTACATACTCAATCCCAAACAGAAGAGAGAAGAACACAACTAGACAGAATCATATTATATTTCAGGCAGTCCTTTATATGCACATAAAATCAAACCGGACAGCAAACCAATTAAAAATCTATCATTAGTACTAAACAAATAAGATTGTGGTAGTGAATAGAGACAACCTGTATGCAACCACTTAACTGTAATTTATAGTAAGAAACAATATACTAAGCGTAAGTATATTAAACGGGAGGATAGGGTAAGAGGAATGTAACATTCATAGAAACGAAATGTTTACAGCAATCACAATTAAAATAATTGAAATAGTCCTGCAAAATATGGTTCTCAAAGTGCGTTACTTTTCTTTAGTTGACTAAAATAGCAAGTTATTTGGAAACAGTAAGGTCAGTGGTAAAGCATGAACAAGAATATCGATTGTCGCAAGCTTTTAATTAAGAAAAATAACAAATATATGGGAAACTTTACGGAAAAAGTAATTAGTTAACGTTCTGTGTGATAAGCATTAACGAAAATGATTTAGTTTATAACAAACATTCATACAAATATGTTTATTTGAACATCATCAAAGAAATACATAACGCGCCCGAAGACTCATGTATGCAAAGTACGATAGTATTAGTAATATACAGAAACAATGTTGATACACTATCCATTAGAAGCGTGTTAGCAGTATTCCACTGCATTAGCAATGTTAATAAACTTCCACGAAACAGTAACATCTTCAATAGCTGCCTTGCTCCCCTGTCAAAGTAAGTGGAAGAGACGCTGGAATAACGCATGCATAGTCAATGTCCAAATGCTTGACATATGATAAAGACATGTATGCCGTTATGAAATAAGAATAATCATTACATGTGAAGAAAAAGGATTGTAGTGAGACATCTTTACTTTCATAATTCTTAAAATAAAGTAAAGTGTAGTGGTCATTAAGCAAAACTTATTATGGAGTCAGAAGTGAGGATAAGATAAAACACTTACCTATCAAAACGGACAAAACGTTGAAGTATTTTGAGAATTCGTCCACGCCGGGTATCGAACGCTGGCAGTTGAACGCTTCTAGAAGTTATAAGTGAGTGTGGATTTAACGAGTTCGCAATCATGCGTTGATTCTGTAATGACTGAAGGCTAATTAGACATGTGCGCCAAAACGCGTAATTGCAGCAGTGGTGTATGTTAAAGTGGTTTCTGAAGGCTGGTGTAAAAAAAATAACTTAATGTCTACCATGTTCGTCGATCATCAAAATGTCACCTGATGGCTGTACAACTGTAGATGATCTATCAGAGGGGTGTGTTGTGAGCTTCCAAACTTCGTCATTGCGGGCGAGTAAAAATCTGAAAGTAGCTAGATTCTTGTTAATTCGCTCTTTCCCTCTAGACGATATTGATTCTCAATAGCAATACGTACACTTCCTTCAGTCGATTTCTGAAACATTGTCGATCAGTAAAGAAAACCTGTCTGAATAAACAGCATTCGATGGTATCGAATTTCCTCCCCCTTGACATAGTCGCTTGCGTGAGTTATTCGATAGTTTTCATTCAACTACTAATGTAACTGGACAAAGTATCAGGAGATTCTTCAATTGTGTGTGCTCATTGTTCGTGTAAAATTCGACAAGTACCGTGAACTATTAGTAAATGGGTTTATCCTATATTGCGCCTGGAACAATTTCTGATGCCAAGAAAAGTCAGGAGAAACGCGTAGTTCAATAATGAAGCGAAATTCAGTAGCATAAGTACAGCATTTAGTTAGCGATGAGATCTTCCGACTAACCCGTTGGAAATGGAGTGATCATATGCTTTCCTGATATGATGAACTCCCGACAACTGAGTAAACTCTTAAAACGCAACAAACATGAGCCGTTTACAGCGATCGGTGGCAGTCATAGAAACCATACCAAAGTGTAAAATCCGAGAATCTGATTAAATGAAAGTAGTGTTCCAAGCTTCAGAATTGTTGATTAGGCGGTCAACTTTCCATTTACTGATACGACATATAGTGATAATACTATGCGTGAATTATTTAGACAATGAAGATGAACCGACAATTCAGATATACACAAGATGGGAATGGTTATTATGCAATGGAAAACTCCTGATGAAGAAGTATATCTATGAACTTTGATACTCTAACACTGTAAGAAGATAAGTGGCTACCGGCTTACCTTAGCATTTGTGCGTAGTCATACGAAACGCTCAGCAGTGAGTTTAACAGCATCTCGGATTCCTGGGTGAGATAAGGAGTGCAAATATTAAAATGTATCTTATATCGAAGCAAGTGAAACAAAAGGCCAGCTACTACTGATGAATAAATCACAAGTAATCATCAAATCAGATGAGAATACAAGAGGTTTCTCTTAAACTGGTATTGAGTTCTACATTAATTTGTATAGGTGGGGATCAATCGTTTATAATCCAACTTCAGTTCTGAGATTGACGTCAAAGTATGAAGTTATGGGGTGATTTTTGTTTCCTAGAAATGTATTAGCGACAATATCAGTATTATCTTTGCTAAATCCAATATCAGTGGTTGATTTAAAAATATAATCCACTTGTCCAACCTCTCGAGGCTCAGAGAAAGAGTTGAATAACATTTTGTGATAGGAGACAATAGCGGACCCGCGTCAATGGAGAATAATGATGAGGTGTTTTACTGCAGAATACATGGCTAGTAATTCCACTCTGAAAACGCGTCGGCATATGTAACATGGGTTCGAATGTTTTCATGAAATTATTGGATCACTGTTGTCGCGACGTTGCTGCAACTGCCGTGTTAGAAGCGTTTATGCACAAAAAATTGGTAGTGCGTTTGGACCACGGTCTATGTATGAAGCACTACAGATTGGGATTAGAACTTCTTTAGCTAATCTTAGAGCAGCTTTGGCCTCTTATGAAAAGATAAAATTGAAACGACGGCTCAAATTGGATCAGTAACAGATGTGGATAATTAGGGACGAAAATCCGGTTGTTTCGCACATCAAAAACCCTGATTATCTCCTGTGTAGAGATCGAATCTTTGAACAGCCATGGTACTTTAACATCAATGTAGCGTTCGTAAATAGATGAAGCAACTGAAAAATTAATTCAAAAATGTACCTTCATACTATTTGTTTTCTTCTTTCATATCAACGTTAGAACTGGACTCCGCATATCGGGAGATTTTAGAACCCTAACTCAGTCAATTGCTGCTGGTTCTTAACTAGCTGAAGTGATACTTAAAACACAAAGTGATTAACACGCAGCATCTGGGCAAGAACATGGAGGGACAGGGAAACTACATATTTCATAATTAGAATATGAATATGCATTAAAAACAGTCAGAACAGGAAGATTAAGAATTATAACCCTGTATGTGTAGCTCGCGCAAAATGCACTTTTCCACTAGTATTTTGATACTTTTGTCAGCTTCACTACAAAACACATAAACTGGCGTCACTACCGCTGTACATTACTTTAATAGTGTTCCAATCCGTTTGTTTACATTTGCCGCGCCTGGAAGAGCGGTAATCTAAGTTTGTTGTGGTCCATGTTTGTGAGGTGGATGTTAGTGCAATTTAGTGACGTAAATATATTGCACTTACCTTCGCCTTGCAAATATAGGGTAATCGTCTTAAACATGATCTCTTCTGGAATTAACTGCTTAGTATCATGTAACGTATTTGCATAAATTATAATTGTGTTTCAGATCACCCTGCCCTTTGTTTCATGGTGTGGTGGGCCAGAATATCAGTGATTAAGAAATAAATACTACGACAGCATCAAAATTTGCCTCCTTGTCAACGTCGTTTCTCACTGGTGTACCTTATTCGTCTCTACCTTCCTTTTGTGATTTTAATCGGCATGCAGAGATGGTGGTTCCAGGTACCTGCCTATCTGTGACCATTATCGAAGTAACAACGAACATGCAGTATGTATACTGTAATGAGTAGCGGGTGTCATTTCAGCCTTAAGAAAATGATCCCTCATGAAAGTTCTCCTGTGATCCACCTGCTTCAGTTGAACGTATGAGCAACAAATTACAGAGTATCTAATTAGCATTTAGTGATACACTGGAGCAAAAAGTCAGTCATCCGCTTATTTCTAAATTTGTAAGCCTCAGCTCTATGTCAAACTATTCGTTTCATCCTGCGTCCTGATATGTAAGTATCTTTGATATTTAATCCCTTTGATTTGGTCAGTTGTTCTTCTGATTTATCTCTGAATTCCTGAATTAATCAGCATTTAAAGCTGTAACAGGAACGCCACTAGATGTGACAATTGCAGATCATAATTGCTCCTCTTTATGTATGTGTCCACACACACGTAAATTGATAGGCTCAGTGGAATGTGGTACATTCGTTTACTTGTTGTTTAGGCTTACTTCGAATCAATTCCCTAGACTTTTCTGTTACAACTATCTTAGCTGCATAAAATGTCCTTTTAGTAACCAACTTAGGCCTTTGTTTTAACATAAGGCTATTTGAGTCACTTCTGAAAGGTAAGGTGATATAAACTGATTTTTTAGGTGCTAGTAACACAGTAGGTATCACCATACTGCAACATTTCCTTTGATTTATAAACATTTTGGATATCCGTTCAACATTAGCCTTTCTGTCGACAGATTATCGTCTTCCTCGGTGGTATTGTAACATTGTTACTATGTGAGCCATTTAGTAACGAGTTAACAGATATAAGAGACTTACATTAATTAGTAGGCAAACTGATATTTGTAGAAAGCAAGTTACATTCAAGTCGACACCACTGAGCAGGAGTACGTTGTGACAACTCAAACAAAAATCCTGGCTGAATATAATGAGAGTGGACACCTAGTACATCAACGTGACATTTTATTGAAAATGCTACACAAGGTACCTAAATACTCTATCCATTGACTACGAGGTAGCGACTCCGAAACCTCGCGCTGTCATGATCATGGTAAGTAGCTGGAATCAATAATCGCTATTATGACTACTGTGTATGCAATCTACTACACTACCGGATATGTGGTTACATCATTTTATTTAGGCTGAATAAAGGTTATATACATGTTACATACGAAAAACCAAGATATTTGGGAGTGAAATTCTGTTAAGGGGCCGGGTATATAAAATATAATAATGTTACTGAATTCTAAGTTATTACCTGCCAATTGTTTTTTCATCACCTGCTCACCTAGTAAAACTTAGAAATGCTAGAGAATTACATCTTTTGAACACCCTAGTTTTATAAATTTGTTAGTTTGTCGTCAATAAGTACCTAGTTCAAAGAATGTATGAATAAACTTATTATGCACTTCATATCGATAGCTGTAGTCATTTGAATCGACGAATACACTCCTAACTACTGGATACATCATAGGAAAGTGTATTTGATATTTTCTTAAAATTCTGTAATCTTAATTATGTTGGTTTATACTTAATTGACGGATGTGGTGGCCAAAATTTAGTGAAAATTGATAACAATTCGCCATACATAGTTTAAGGTTTTACACCAAATGACAGAACTTGGAAGTATACGAATAAGATTTATCTAACAATTCCATATTTCCTACTAAGTTTTCAGTTCTTTTGTATGAATGGTAGTAATACCACCTGTACATCAACGTGACATTTTATTAAAAATGTTGCCGTAATTAGCAGGTAGAAATTAAATTGTTAAACCGAATCCCGGAGTAGTGATGGTAATAACAGAGTTCGTATTAATGGGGAGATTTAGAGATCGTGGATAAGATTTTAAAAAATATCTATAATTCAGTAAACAAAAAAATTATGATGAATCCAGAAACTTAGAATTTAGAGGGAGACAAAAAATAGATGCACCTGCGCCATCGCGGACGATTGTAAGCCATGCCACCCAAAGTCTCTAAACAATAGTCACGATCATCACACGGACCCCAACCAGATAGTTCGCACCTATTAACATAGATTTCTACCACATAATTTTGATTCCAAAATATTAGACGTTATAAAGAGCAGCTGATATAAATTGAACAAAACAAAATGAATCCATATCATTCTGCTAAAATGTTTATTCCTCATCTCTCCAAATATATAAAGTAAACAAAACTTTTAGAACCTATTGAAATGTTGCATTTGTTTAAAAAAGTATTCAAGAAGTTGAACATGTTTTTTTTCCGGATAGAAATGATAAAAGCAAAACTCAGTACAAATATATGCTAGTTTGGCTTTCGCCAACTTACGTCATCTATGGCGTAGGCGTGATATCCGTCTATCAACTAAAGGACGAGTATATTGCACAGCAGTTCGTCCTGTTCTACTTTACGGCTGTGAAACATGGCCATTAAGGGTAGAAGACACTCGTAGGTTACTAGCATTTGATCACAGATGTCTTAGAAATATATCTCGTACCTGCTGGGATCTCCGGGTAACTAATAATGAGGTTAGACGAAGGGTATTAGGGAATAATAGTAAATCTGTTGATGAGGTTATGAAACTTCATCGACTGAGATGGTTGGGGCATGTGTTACGTATGCCCGAACACCGGTTACCACGTCGCTCAATGATGACTAGTATTGGGGTGGGTTGGAAAAGGGTTAGGGGCGGCCAAACCAAAACGTGGCATCAGTCGTTGAAGTCACTAACTTCTGGTCTGAGCCACATTGGTAGATGTCGACTACCTGGTTGGGGTCCGCGTGACTACCGTACCCAGTGGTTGGAGACTCTTGGTGACATGGCTCAGAATCGATCACAATGGCGTAGGTGTATACATTCTTTGTCTTCACGTACACCTTGAGACTAAAATTACTCTACCTTTCTTTCCACAAACTAATTTTTTTTCTCTCCCTACATATTATATCCTTATATGCAATCTTCCTTTTATATATTACTACCATTAAAGTAACTGATTCTATGAATTCGGTGATCATCTTGCTATGCTGTTGAGGTGTGGCAACTTGGACCGATGCACTTATGTGCCTGGTCCTACGTTGTATCTGTCTGATATGCTAGTTTAAGCTCCCACGCTTCATCTTAGTGTCGCGAAAGTGAATTAACAGCAGTAGAAGAATACAGTTCGGAAAGCATAAAACATTGGAGTGAGACAATCTCTAATTGGAGGAAGGCAAGAAATAAATGCATCTATATTATTACATTTGGTATCAAGACAATTATTTCATAAGCCTTATGTAAGTAATGTTTCCTCCAACATATCTCATCAGGATCCACGCAATTTTCGTAATCAATGGGTGGACTTGAAATGAATTTGCTCAGAATCTGTCATGGAGGAGATATATTCACTATTTATCTCTAATATTTTAAGCCATGATATTACTTTCCATCAGTATAAACACGACACTAACAGTTTTTTTATTGATGAAAGAATTAGATGAACTTACACTACATCTTCGTGTAAGTGTAATCGATAGGCGGGTTTGGTTTTAACGATATTGACCACTCAGCAGTGATCGATATAATATTTGTCTAATCGTTACTTCTCATCGAATTCTATTTAGTTTATAGTATGGCTACTAGCAGAAGTGATTCGACATTTTGTGGGTCAAAAGAAATATTGTGTTGTTTGTATAAATGCAAATAGATTGGTCACTATAATAAGCGTGCATATACAAGTATGTATAGAAAAGTAAATCGGTAAATTCTAAGTTGTAATGTGATTAACGGCAGAATTCATGACGCATGTATGGGACTGTGCGTATCTGTATCAGTGTTGATAATCGCACTACAAGTGGAACCTAATAACTTCCGTTTAAAATACTCGTTACCAACTGAATCAAGGTAATTATTAACTTGTTCGATGGGTATATTTTGTTTACTATTAGTAAATCTTAGTATAAACATCAAAACAGATGCATAAAGAAGACGAAACATGCACTGGTAGTGAATGTCAACTGCGTTATGCAAAGTTTCATGCTGATTACCCCTTCAGACACCCAATATTTAAATAAGCATAGAATATATAACAGTATTTTTACAGAAATAGACACTAATATATTTACATAAACGGTCTTATAATAATTAGCATTTACTTTAATCAATTCTATTTAAGAAATATTGTTTATTGAGAAGTAGGAAAGTTTTAAAGTCAATAGAAGGCAAAAGTAAACGTGTTAAAAAAAGTATGGTACATGGATACAAAAAGAGGAGGATTCAGTATACAAGGTGATATTATATATATATGGATATATACATGTTTATATACCATAACGTTTATTCACATCTTCTTTATCTGTTTTTTAATTAAAGCCAAACGTTGCTTATGTGCTTCAGTCGAGAAACTTTTACGTATTGGTCGTTCCTCGCTTGTAAAACCCGGCACAATAATATTCCAATCACGTTCTACATTTGAAGAAGGAAAAATAACTAACATGTGTTTAAAATCGAAAAAAATTGTTGAAGTGTATGAACAATTAAGAAATACTGCATCATTGTGAGGACATCAATTTCCATAATGAAAAAAAAAACAATTTTAATATATCCTCACTAAGTTGCGAAACAAAGTTACTCAGCGAAGGGACCTCTTAACAAATGCATTACCAAGTTACACAATCGTATATATATATATATATATATATATATATATATATATATATATATATAATGACAGATTATGCGTTAATAAACCATTGTAAGAAGCTGATTGCTTGTTACGCAAAATTTCGACTACTCAGTTTTTAAATAATTAATCAAAAATTGCAAAAGAGAATTTGTGGAGTACGAAAGTATATAATCAGTAGAGCAAAAAATATAATAATAGAGTTGAATGGAGAATACTGGTGAGCGGCCTATGCTCCTTCGATAGGGGTAACAGGCGTAAGTAAGCTCTTATCGTTGGATTATATTGAGGATGTGTGAATGGAAATCGGTAAAATTCGGATAAAAACAGTTTTTACAATAATAATAACAATTGTTACTATATTCAAAGTGAATAGAAGAATTACAAGTAGGAATAAGATATGAAAAAACAGAGATGTACAGATAGACAAACTACATATAGTGAAAGATGAGCTAAAGTCATAGTAAGGAGAGAGATTTCTTTTGTATGAACTACTCAGGTTTCAAGTTGCATACAGCTAAAGCTCCTCCAATGTAGAGTAAATTCAGACGTGGGTCCCTGAGTATATCTGACTGGACTTTGTTACTTATATCAAATGATGAACATAAGGCTGAATGCCCGAAACCTACTATGTATAGAAAGTAAGGCATTACTGACCTGTGTTGTTCCTTCCTCAGTCATAAAGGAGATGTCCTAGGATACGACGAAAAACCGGCCTCGACGAATGGACTACATATCCGAGAAGAGCAGATAAACTGGCAAATCCATACAGGAACTGCTCACTTATGTGCTAAATGACAAGCTACCACGACTGACTCATTTCATGTAAGTTGGTAATTTATCATTTCTAACCTGATCTGTGCGTCAAAAAAATGACATCTCCAAATTAATTAGAAGAGTACTATTTTTATACAAATAACATACTATGCATTTATCTGCATAATACAATTATCAGAAATAGGTGAATACTGATGACTTTGTAACAGTCACTTCTGTGACTAAACAACCATACTCTCTTGAAAGTCGAACATTTCGTAAAAACGTAACAGTATAAGTTCACCAATAAATCCTGTGAATTTTGCCTCTGCTTATCTCATGTTGTCACGTAGATGGGGCTTTATTATATTCTATTATGTAGTTTACTTCTTAAGTACAGATTGGTGTCCTCTACTTTGAACCAAATTTTATATGTAAGAGCCCAAATCGAAGTATGTAGATCGTGACTCTAACATATGACCTAACGGTTAAAAGTTGAATTTTTTGAAATCCTATTTTTATGTCTAGAGGTAACAAAGAGGCTAAAACGTTTGACTTAGAACCACTAAGTCGCAGGTTCGGATTTCGGCTCAGCCTACATCAGATTGAGCAACCGCTAGAGAATAGCAACATGAGGACTACATGGAGTGTGGATTGACGTTTAGTAAACGTTTCACTACCTGGTAAATAAGTTAATAAGAAAATATGAAAACTACCACTACAGAAAGTAAGAATATATCCTTGACTGTATAGAAAAGTAAAAGTGGTTACACGATCGAAAGACGATGAAACGATAAAGGATGTTGAAGTTAAAACTTACCCATACAAAATACAACATCTTTCGCTTCAACGTTTGATATACCTCTATGTGTAGCAAGTTGTTGAGCTTTTTCTGCACAATTTAAAATAAATTCATTAGCTAAGTTTGTTAAAACCTAAAAAATGGAATAAAAATACAGAAGAATTTTCATGATAGACTAAATGAAGAAATTATTAACCGTACAACTAATTGCCTTCAACTTTGATATGGTCATTAAGACATGTTATGATGAGTTTACAATTACAGTTTGCGATTATTTACAGCGAAACAGTGGTTCTATTTGGTCATAGTGGGTTTGGCGCTAAGATTTATAATATTTATCACCAGTCAGTCATACCTAATGTAGAGTCTGGGATTTATGCACATAGATCAAAGTTGCTGTATTACATTAAACAGTATAACACGACAGGAAATACAAGCGTTCCATAAAGCAGACAATACTTTTTGATGTGTTTTATTTAGAATGAGGGAGAAGAACCTCTTCACCACATAAACTGTCTATAGGTTAGATTGTGATGCTTTCTTAATTGAGTTTTCCCGATAAAACTTGACTTGTACTACGGAACACGTAGGCTACAAAAAATGACTTAGTAATCTTGTACAACTCGAAAAACTACATATCGGCAATAGTAATACATACTATTTACAACAGTCACAAAGTCGATATTGGAAATATTCAAGCTATACAAAAAGATTTTCACAATTATGATGGAAGGCGACTGGTTGAAGTTTTACATATATTGCTAAATTTAAAAGAAATGAAGGCATTACTATTCGTCCAGTATGCAATAACCACCACAATCTAATTTCACAGAAGTTTAAACCACACAGAAACCGATTACATCTCTTCACATCAAAATTTACATCTGTCACACTGACTCTGCGTTCACAAACGCGCACAAATAGTCTTATTTAAACACCATTATACTAATGCAGATATCACCTACACTGTATTGACGCGTATAGAATTGGCTGAGGTTGGAAATAAAAATTATCTGGTGGTGGGTCAGTAGTTTAAGGGTTAAATACTTTCCATGAAGGTTCTAGACTCGATCTACAGTGAGGTTGTGAATGAGCATTTACGAAGAGTCCTATACAAAAACGCAGCAAATGACCAGTGCTTCCTGGTTTTCAGTGGCTAACTAAACTCAGTTTGTGATGTGAAACTTTAAATTCAACAACCACCACAGTGCCCTACAATAGCACATAGAATATTATCAGCTTTTGTAGAATTATTAATTTTCACCCAATTTTACAAAACGTACAGACTGCCTTTCACGAAGACAGTATAATAAATCTATTCTTTCGCGACCGAACGACACTGAAACTACTAAAAGTATCATGTATATAAGATTTGGACATGAAATATCACGGTGATACAATTATTTTGATAACCGATCTCACTAAAAAATTATAATCGCAACATTTTGTATTTTCGTAAACTAATATGTGTTACAGATAAAGAAATCAACCACCTAAAAAATGTATTTTAGAGCAACAACTTATAATGTTACTTCTGTAGTCGTTTTCAAGTCGATATTGAATAACAGATTCGTTTCGTTAGAAGAAACCAGTCGCTCACAATAAGCGTACGATCTGACACAAATGTGCACCGATCCAAGTCGCCACATCACTAACAAAGCGAGATGATATAAAAAACAAAAGAACAAGCAATAATAAGAGTACAGTTCGAAAACAAAAGGGTTCGTGTTAGATAAAGTATGAAACTTAGATCTACGATAATACAGAAAATGAAAACCTTTACAGTGCGATTGATTTCAATTAATGTCGCACCTACCAACATGGTTTAGTATAGCAGTCAACTATTATATGGTCCGATACAACGTCTTGGTTTGACCACTCAATTTTTACCATCATTTCTCGTCGATGAGGGCGATGGCTAAGTTTGTGTAACATAGACCTCAGCCAACAGAAATGCAAGATAGGATACGACAACTCATCACAAGTGAGGTTACAAGAACGAATAAATTTAGCGCCTGTGAGATGATTAATAGGCTTACATATACGCGCAGTAGATACTAATTTAGTACAGAACCACAATGAATATTTAACAACTAAACCACTTAGCTCAGTGAATACAGCACCACCAAAATATAGTTACATTACTGTCTTTCATGAATAAAACACTAGAAATTCTAGTGCAACCTACCTCTTCAACATCAGGATCCAGTTGTAAGTGAGGTTCAAATTCAGTTAGCAACTCGCATAGAGAATTTGATGTGAAAACTGAATTAGTTTGCCCATCAGTGATACACTTTGAGTCAGGATTTGTTTGGCTATCCTCAGGCGAGCAAGGAATCTCGACGACAGTGACTCCACCAGTTGAGGTAGATGGATTACTAGCAGAACTAACATTATCAAGCACCGGTGTCGTAACTGGGGCTGAAGTAGAAGTATTATTTTGTAATGATGATGAGGATTCATCTCGAACTGAATATCTTGATACTTCTTGAACAGACAAATTTGGAGTAGATACGACAACTTGAGAAATTGAGTTTGCCCGTGAAATTCCAATTTCAGAGGAAATATTAACAGATAAACCTCTAGGAATGTTTGCAGCTGCAACAAACGAACTACTAGAGTAAACTGGTTGTATTGGGGAAGATACAAGTGCAGGAGGTCTGACGGATGACATATTAATTAATTTATTCTGTGTTTGAGAACTGCTGATATTAATACCTGCAGAGTCCAAAAGGACTTGATTCATAGGTGCTATTCCCTGAAACCCAGCGTTTGTTGTGAAGCAGGTCGTTCCTGGATGCAACTGATTATCAACAATCTGGGCAATATGAACGGGTTGATCGGTAGATATGCTTCCCAACGTACTAGGAACAAAAGCAGTGGATGAATTATTGAATGAGTTTAGTGTATTACTACTCAATATTCCCCCAGGCAAAGCCACTGACATTTGCCCATTCGGACCTTGTATAACAGTAGGATTTGTAAGTTGAGTAGCTAGTGGACCAGTAGAATTAGGATTAGACAAGACAATAGGGCCACCGGGTTGTAGACCAGGAGGAACCTGAATTTGTTGTTTAGCAAGTGAAGATGTCGGTAAGGAAACTGACGCTGTGGTAGCGGTTGTAACTAAGTTGGCCATCAGTACAGTCTGTCCAGAAGGGAGAGTAACCAGGTTAGCAGAGTTCCTTGATGATGCTATCCCTGAAACTGTAATAGCTCCAGACGGTGATGGGGTCCATACCTGGAGATTCTGTGGACCACTTGCGACACTGTTAGTTTGAAGAGCAGCCATACTAGCAGTCTGGGATATGGCCTGACCTGACTGTATTAAGACTGAGCCCGGAGGTAACGAACTAGAATGAGACTTCATTTCTAAAATCAAAATCGATAAAGAAATCTGAGAACACAGTATCTTTGCAGTGACTTTTTTTAGGTTATTTTTGATAATGACGTTACATATTATAACAAATCTCGTAAAATTAAGAACAAAAACAATATATTTCAGCCTAAATAGCGCGAATACCAAATACCAGTCAAGGGAAGATTAATGTATGAAACTACTAGTTGCTTTTTCATTCTGTAATAGTAAATCCAAAGTGCATGCATGCATTACTCGCGTCTTTTACTCGAAAAATCTACAAAAGTCACTGTTCTAATGAAAACCTCTTAATATAGCTATTTGTTGATAAGTGATAACCACTTTTCAGACTTTGCTACAGATTTTATCACTTACATACATATGCTGCTAATTTTACACAAAATAGTATGGCATTATAAAGTAATAATGATAAGTGAGGACTGGAAGGCTTTTAATGAACGTCGACAACAATCTGATCAGATTGTTGAATACAGCTTTATCCAGTATTATTTCTAAAAAAAGGTATAAACATTATCTTCAAGCCACAGGTGCTAGGTTATTTAGTATTGTTAAGATGTGCTGAACATACTGGTCTTCAACCAACAAATCAGTAGGACAATAGCATTACGTACTGAGTAAAACGTTTCACAAACGTTTGTTTCCTGCGGTTTCCAATATCCAATATCCTTGGAACGAAGACGAACTAGGATAAACCTGACTGTTTCTCAGTACTCGCGTCCTAATGTAACAGGTCCAATCCCAGGTCTTTGTTTCTGCTCCTTACTAGTTATCTAACTGCCTGATTGCACTGACTCTAGGGAAGTAAGCAGGAGAATGAATACAAACTTCCTTTTCCCTTTATTTTCGGATAGTTTTTGGTGGTTACAAATAGAATAGGTAAAGCTTTCGCTTCATAAGCCTTAATACTTAGTATCAATAAATCGGCGATTTCATACGATAAAAAAATGTATAAGTAACAGAATCGTTAGCAGGCTAACAAAAAGTTTGGTCAGAGTCCTTAAGAATAAGTCAAAATATTTTCTCAAAGGCTTTAGGAGAATTTAAGAGAAACACCTTGACCAGTAAATGTTTTTAGAGTTTGACTACTCTCAATGTAAAGCAGTTGCACCCAAAATTCAATCTTCTGTGTTACATCGCGAGTTTCGGATGTTATCCCTTCGTGTGCTCCTGATAGGTATGGGGTAAATATCCTTCTTCTTTTTGCTTTTATTGATTTATTTTTGAATTTGATCTTTTGTCCTTCCGCATAGTCGCATTTTCAGACAGTTAGGAAGTTAGATGGGGCATTGGTAGGTGGGGGGGAGTAAATATTTCGACAGTTAGAAAGTAGAGGGTTTGTAGAATAACTGACGGAAAGAGAAATAGACAGAAGAATGACTGCGGAAGGCACGGATGGCTGAGGCACACCCTTTTAGAACAACTGGGCGTATACTGTCACGATCTAATGACCTACTGGTTTTAAGAGCAAATAGTTTAGGAAAAACTAACCCAGGCGTTATTGTGATGAAATCATTTTCGCCCTCCTGGTTTGTGAGGGAAGGTTGAGCTTAGGATTTCCGTTTTTAGTTTGGCCGCCTGTCAAAATGCACGTTGAAGGTTTCGGTTTCTCCCGAGTTGGTGATGATTGTCCTCGAAAGTCCAATGATGCCCATGACTCTCTGATCCATGCTGTTCCTTTGTGATATAAGCTGACACAGTTACTTCGGGTTTGTTTACAGCTCAGCAACAAGTCATGTCCTAGCAAGCCTTAAAACTGCTGCCCAAATGAAGGCATACTCCATGGCCGGAGGCCTTAAGAAGGTTCTTTAAATTGTATCAGGCCATACTCTCGGCTTTAAGGAGGCACTCCGTACTCTTTGTCGTGTATGTTAGGTGGTTTGTGCACAGCCTGCGAAATGCTCCTCTGGACGGTGTGAAAAAGAATTTTCTTCTCGGTTTGCCAACGTTTATCTATAGATAACTCGCTCGAGTTTAAGGGCCATAAAGATTGCTGTAGGTACTCTCATTACACAGTAGTTAATGTAGTTTCCGGACTGAGGCAGTATGTTTACGCGTGCTCTTGCCCAGACAAAATTCGAAACACAATGATTGGATAGTGAGTGGTTCTATATAAATATTCATTATTACCTAAACGAATATCACCACCTAGTTATTCAACAAAGGTTTTTTCACGAACTAGAGTAATCAATTTATTTTTGATAATATTATTCTGTCCTTTCGGGATAAATCACATGTAATCTGCTCACAAGGTAATGTTTAAATCTATAGAAAAATAGATAGTAAAGTGTTGAATGTTACTTGTTGCATCGTAGTATTACAGATTTCGATAGTGTGCTTCAAATAAAAACCAGAAAATACACAAATTTAATAATTTCAACCTTTGCAAGTATAAACGAGAACGAACCTAAACTTTGAGTAAAACAGTCCATGAGAATCATAAAATAAATTCAGTGGAGATGTAAGGAGAATATACCTAAAGAGATTTTTACACAAAGAACTTCCTGAAAAGAATCTCACGGTTAGTGCCGGAATAAATAAGGTGCCTTGTGTGATCGTTTCAGGGAAGTTTTCTTGACTATCTTGCTGAATATGAGTGTGTGAGCACTGCGACCGACAAAGGTGTGGATTTTATTGTTCCCGACCAGAATGCTTACTATAATATAGTAAGTAGGGAATTTTGGAGGGTCTCCTGTTCAGGCTCTATCGTATGTACCGTCTTATATGACCTTTTAACACTGCTTGTGTAATAGGGGTTAGTACCTGGATATCATAACACTCTCAGTAGATGAGTCAAAGGTTGCTGCATTAAAGTCCTTAGCCATCAATATTTTGTCAAATCTAAAATCTGACAGTAGGGATATTATTTGAATCGTGTTGTTGTAGATGTGCTTACTTGCAGACGGATGACAAACTCCTTCCCTATCAAATATCTAGTATTGCTAGTTCGGAAGCAGCACCAAATAAATCTTTTGTCTCCGTCGATGTGATTTTAGTGCTGTGATCGAGGGTGACTGACCTGAAGAGGCTGTTTACACAGATGACGGTTCCACCTCCGCAACTTCCTTGTCACATGGGAACACTGCCATACACTATATACATACTTCACTGTCTGTGGCTTTGGTTGTTTACGATGCAACAGCAAGAATTACTATTTCCAGTTTCTAGCTTGAGCATAGGCTGCAGATCTCAGGTAGTTTGCTTCCCACATTTCTTTAGAAGCACTTGAATGATCCCGCAGTACTATTACTTGCTAGTCAGCGTTTTTTAAAGACTGGACATTATCTGAATAGAGGCCAGTTTCTTGAAAAACAGAACTTAAGGCGGCTTTTGAAAACTCAGTGTGTGTGTTCTTCTCGTCGGCTCGGTAACTCTTCTCGGGTTGAGCCGTCTGTTGAGCGCTGCCCACGTGGTCGTTTGGGTGAGGTTCTTAGTTGGTTTTTAAAGTGCAAGTTCGCGTTTCCCTTTGCAATAGAGAATATTGCAGTTTGTGTTATGTTTAGCTTTATACTGGGCATGACGGGCTGAATTCAGGTCTTTTCTAGCTCACAGCCTTACAGCTGACAGATGGGGGTAGCTTATAGTCCTGAGGTGTACAAAGCGCAGTATTCATAAGACAATGGCCACAGTGATTTTCTCTACAACTAGTTGTCTAAAAGCCACCCCTTCATTACTGCAAGTCATGAAAGTAGCGTTCGTTGGAGTCTACATTAGGTACTCCTGGAATATTGTGTAAGGTCATTAATGGTAAATCTAGTGGCCCATTCCTCTGAACCCTAGTTAGTTGCTTCAGCATATGGTTTATCATACATGACCGTGACCTGTGGAAATTCTTTGGGGTGTGCGCTTCACAATTTAAGGGGGCTCTGTCTATTTTTTTGAGTGAGCCAAACTGTACCATGAGGGATATACTGTTTTCCTTCGAAGTATGAAGACTGCATGAAGGACAGCAGAGTGTGGCTGGTGTAGAACTTATTCCTAGTATGTTGCAGCAATCCTGCCAAGTGTCTGTTGAATGTGTCTCGACTTCCCATTTAGCTTTCTATAGACAATCGGATGTTAATGACTGATGATTGATCGTGTGGTCTTTAGCTAACTGTATGGTACGGTGGTCCTGGTCAGTGATGGTAATGGTGTTATACCGAGATTCAACTTCAATAGTAGGTCAGGATGCGAGAGTGAGCTGAACTACATGCAGTGCCGGGTTTTCCAGGTCGCTCGGGAAATATAAGGTAAGCGTAGGTGAGAGTTAACTCATAAGCCGTAGATTTGGTTTTGTTAGCTTAGCGCCACTTTGCCTCCGGAGTACGTGTTTTTCCATATAGGGCGTCATGCTTCCACTCCTCGTCATAGACAGTTTTGTTGGACCTGCTCTACAGTCGGAATATATGTACCAAAACTATGAAAAGAAGTAGTTTTTCGGAATTTCGTAGTAATTGGAGTGGAGTTTTATCGTGTTACAAGAGCAGTGCACCCACGTGAAACGGAAACAGAACTCGAAGGCTTGATCGCTATTGTCTACTTGTGTCTCATCGGCTTTGCAGATATATTTGGTAAACTGTGATCCTACAATGCTGAGCCTGATTTGCGATGAGACAGTTTCTAATTATGTCTGTTAGAATTGTTGCTGCTGGTCGATCGGGCAGGCAAATTTCAGATGTGTTTGAGCTATTACCGTTCCCCTACATTCACGGATGCCGAAGATGAACTTGGGGTTTGTCGACCAGTAGGGACTTGTATTAGAGACACGTGGTTGTTGGTTGATGCATTGTAACCGGAGGTCATTTTCATTATTATCACGTGTGCGAGACTGTTACTTTGGATATTAGCGTGATTGCAAATTACACTGATGACCTATTTTGAACAGTGCTATTACCTCGTTGAGATAAGCTCTAACTGGATATCTAGCGAGGTGTTATTTCTTGATGGTAGTGTGCCCTGATAGGCGTCAAGGACTCGAAGTGAGTTAATATGGGGTAGCTGTAAATCTTGTGGGTTGCGGTCAAATAACCTCCAAGTGGTGTACTACTAGGTAAGATCGTACAAAAACAGGGTGGCATGAGTACATTTAGTAATTAGTATGCAAAAAGATGGCAATAACTATTTACGATGAAGTGAATCCAGAAACAAAATATGAGGAGTTAGAGATACTTTCAACAGCAAAAATTAAAAGCAGGATAAAATGTGGCATAGTAAGAACCATAGACTATACCTTGACTGTTCTAACTGGCGACTACATGTTGATTACTGACGAAACGCGTTTTGAGATTTTTCAAGGAGGATATCGAAAGATAATAGCACAACAGCTATATGCAGCAAGTCTGTTAAGAATTCCAGATCCCTAGAATGTTTTTGGCAAACATATTGTTTTTGTGATTTATTTGTGGAAATTTGAATACCCCATTTTCATTCCAAAAAACCCTATTTCACCTTCAATTTCTGTTACTCACCTGACTGGACGTCAAATCCTATTCGTCTATTATTTATTTTAGCACACTACTTATGGCACTTTTCAGGACATTTTTAGTACATATACGCATGAATTAAGTGTTTGTTGTTCGTTTGTACGGGCTGTCTGTAGAATTAAACGCTTCTTTGAACTTCATACTCTAGCTAGCTGGGCTACAGTGCAGAAAAATAGCTAGCTCTATTCGTTATTGTATTGCTGGTCATACATGCACTACCTGGTACCAAAGTGTCATCTTGATTCACAAACCTTAGCAAATTCGCGGCTGCTAAATCTGCCTCGTGATCGGAAGTTTTGCGCAATAATAGTTTTGAGTGACATGATTGTTTCAGAGAGCATTTGAATGTTTTAATCGATATGTATTTTGGATTCAATACCCCACATAAGTTAAAACTGCTCCTGAGTGTTGTGTCTTGTTGGCGAAACACTCTAGTATAAATGATGTCAGGGAGGAAAGGAATATCTAACCCTATTACACCTTACGTCTAATGAACGTCATGTCGTATAACGATGACGAAGAAAGGACAGTGTTATTGATAAAGTGCTAACTAACCTTTATCATATAACGTGTCTTGTGTTTATAACATTTCCTGTTATAGTCACCTCAAATACACCTTAACCACCAACCAGTATTTTGTTAATCGATAAGCCTGACCACCAATCTTAGGGCGAACCAGATTAATAGAGATGTAACTTTGTGTACACCGAGCAATCACGCCAAGCCATATGAACTAAGCTAAGTAAACGATTATGCCCATTCTTAAATGTATTCATGGGGTAGGTACTATACTGCCTACTGGCTTTTAAGCTTCTTGGAATTTCTGTATGTGCCTTATAACAGCGTAGTGGCATAGTAGTAGCACTCCGCATCCAAAAAAGTGGTTTTGGTGTTGACGTTTTACGTCTTTGTCATATCTCAGACTAATTATCCCAGCGGCTACCACAAAGGTGTCCGGAAATATTAATCAGACTAACTCAGAACGAGATTACGTTTCTTCCCAACAAATGTTCAGTGACTGGAAAGCACTAAGCAAACAACTAATAATGTCTTCACTGGTGAAACATATTTTGTTGGATCTTTACCTTAAAAACCACTGCAGAGATTAAACAATCATCAACCCTACTATCACAATACTGAATATTAATTCCTGACTTCGTTTTCTTTTTATATATTTTTGTGTTCTAATTATGATGAACACTTTGACTTTTACACATACTGAAGTTAGAAGGTTATTCTAGATATTTAGGGGGTATCTTTAGGGGATAATTCACATTATCCATGGTTCCATTACGACAATGCAGGTTGCATCAAATGATGATGGGTCAAAATATAGTTGACAAACATCGTTGACAGCTGAAAGTGTAGACAGGCAGTATGCAGATTAACTAAACACTCTAAAGCGTACCATGTTCAGAAGAAGTGAGCAGAGAGATAGAATGTATCTAAACCAGCCCTTAAATAAGTTTGGTGAATCAATATATTTAACTGGCGTTTGTTTACTAGGAAATAAAGTCAGTATCTAGAGTCGTCTTGGTTATTCTTAAATGAAACTTAAGAGCCCTAAATTATTTGTATCGTAAAAATTGATAAGACTGTATGCGGCGAGAACACTGGAATTTTGTGTCATCAAGATTTTTGTGAATAGAAGAAAATTGTCCAACTGTTCACTAATATGCCAAGATTTCGTAGTTTTTCCAAAGGCAAACGTAGACATTTGAATTGTGTTTTATGTTTAAAATTACAACTAAATAATCGCTTATGCTATACGACATGCGTATGCAGAAATTTAAATAGCCAGAAAAGAGGGGTAATGGAGGGATTTACGACATCACTATTACCACCAAGCAATGGATTTAGGGTAAAAAGTAATTTCGCAATTAGTAACATAAAATCGACTGTATTGTCTCTAAGGATCACGTACAAAATACGATCGTAAACTATTCAGGGGACTAATGATCTTTAATTCAAATTATGTACATGTTAATTTTAGACATTACCGGCATTATGGAATTGAATCAATGTCTATTTAAGAGATATAATTAGGGGTATGGCATTGACTGACTAGATTCTGCACTTGGTTAGTTTAGTGGTTCCAATCTATTAGGTTTTTTATCCATCAATGAAATGTGAATACCAGAGTTCCGAACCAGTCAAAGAAACAGTTTTTCCTGTAGGACAGTGACAGGTTATACGAGCAACGCGAATTTCTGCACCGGGATTACTAACAACATGGTGTACTGTCATAACCACAGCACTATATTCAAAAAAAAGGACGAATATAGCGTATAAATATCGACAATATTCACTTCATATACAGATGAATTTCATCCAAACAATCTGTAGAACCATACTATAACTAAACAAATAAGCAGTTGAAGACGTGAAACTGGTTCATTCTCTAGGAATAAATATCTTCCTGATAAACGCAAAAACTTGACTGAATCAGATTACTTAGTTGTAGAAAAAATAGCCAAAACAATAAATCAATATGAGTTATAACAAGACCTTGAAGTTAAGTAAAACAAACTGACGATAGACATAGAAAACAAAGTGTGCTAGTACAAACACTTGAGGATCATCGTGTGAATAAACAATCAATAAATGTCTAAAGAGAGTTGCAAAGAGAGCGTGATGACAGCCATGAAACAAAATACGAAATAAAAGGAAACTATTCAATCGAGTAAACATGATGAAGTTTCAAACGCACGAATCGATTTCGCATCAACGTCTTTGTTTATGTAATCTTGCTTTGAATTTCTCAACCTATTCTGCCCTAAACACACATATCAGGCTTTCTGACAAGAATAGGAACTGAAATGTTTGTAACTAAAGAGGTCTGGCCTACGAATGTAAGTAAACATGCATTTATATAAACATACTATAGCGACTATTATACTGTGTTTATAAATTTAATGTTTAGCTTTGGTGATCGATCCTGGTTCGGATGAAGGATCATGATATCGTCTAGATACAGGACCTTCGCCATAACGCTAGCTTGTTTATCGCTAGTCACCATAGTTACCACCTACATTTGTCATCGCAGTAGTTTCCTGGTGTGATATATTTGGGGTTGAAATAACTAAGAGGTATTATATAGTTGAACGATATCATTTCAGCGAGTACTTTAGCATTGACTCCGTTCTTATTTTCCGTTCTTACATTATGGGCGCCTTAAATGTATAGAATCTTCATTGTATTCGAGATACAATAGGGCTACTTTGAGATGCCGAGCACATAAAAAAGATTGATTACCTTCGAGGGCTTTTTTATCTGTAGACTAGTTCAGCCAGTGGGCTTGGATACAAGGTGAATAATCCATTTCTATACTTATTCAGGCCCCCCCCCCACCCTATCCTTCCATTTGACACATCAACTGTTAGTATATTATTTCTCATTGATGAACTATAGTTAATCAATTGTGTATGCGCACTCCAGTTCACATTCACCATAACTCCTATTTTGTATAAATTTTAGTTTCCTAATTGGTTGACTGCATGGACAGGTTTTATGTATATATAAAGGAATTAGTGAAGTATAATATGATTCTGATTTTGTCCGGTTGTTCTATCGTCATGTGTTCTTTTATCTCTGGCTCAAGACTGAGTGGGCAATAGGCAGACGGACATTTACCGATTAGGCTCACACCCAATTGACGTTCGATCAACCAACCAAATTTCTCGTGTCATAACACACTTCCGAAGTAAAGCGACGGATTGTTAATTCGTATATATCGGCAAAGTCGTTTTTAAATGTCAAGTGACGGTTCGCAATGAGGCAGACCTAAGTGGCTAGAGTTATGTCGATCTCTACAGTATAATCCATAGTGGTAGGTGCTTTTTCCGAATTAAAATTGTGAAACGAAATAATGACAACCGTCAATTACGAAGAAGTTTCGGGAAAATACATTCCAAGGTAAAAGTTAATCAATAGTATGTAAAATATGAAGCCTCAAAATGTAAAGAAACAACAGACAAACTTACAGAGTATTTCTCATAATGTTGAATAATGATAAGCATACGAATGAAGATACTCTAGAATCGATAGAAGAAAAGATGATTTGTCAAAGCACATCACTTAGGATATCCTGAAAATAGGTGACACTGTGATTTCGGCTGAGACGGACTACTTAACTGAACATAGAAAGAGGCGATAAGTGTTAGAATACAATGGTTGTTGTATGCCAGGGAAATTGAACATCACACAATCACTGTACTGTGAGACAACGACGATGTATAACAGTATATTCAACAAATAATTTGCTAAAGCAAAAAATGTCAGCCTTAATGTCAAATATTCGTAGAAGTATCTATTTTAAATTGTTACTTATTGCCGTGTAGTTTTGTAAAGTGCATATTTAGATGAACATTAACATTTTCAAAGCACCGACGGCATATGTGTTTGGGATTTATCTTTAAAGCATAGTTACAGAATGCTTCAATGATAAGGTGCAACAAATTAGGTGAATTTTAAAATTTAGATACAACAGTATTTCGTTTAAATGACATATTTGAAACCATTATCTTACTACAGTATGGACTGAAGAAATGAAAACAACTAAAGAAAGCATTAGCAAGTTCGGGAAAGAAAATCAGATGAAATAATAAACTTAATATGAAAAATAATGTTTGTTGACATTGATGGTGCAACAGCTTGACTAGTCTACTGTCACTAGACGCTATCAAAGGAATGGCGTTAGACCATTACATTAGGATGAATAGTAAGGAAATCGAAGCGTTCCCCGGATATATGACCAAGTTGCGTTTGTCGTATAACCAAAGACACTTCTATCGAATGGACCCCACTATTACGAATGAGAGATCAGAAGGCAATATAGGATGGAAGCGAAATTATATTTGATCGTAAACAGAGCTTTAATGGGATAGCAACATCTCGGCTGGCAAACTAGAGAAAGATGCTACCCACGGTGGTTCGAGTCGTGATCTGGTGAAGACGCGTGACCGCGCTCATTCAACTAGTAGTGTCCGCTAAAACAAACATGGTCAGCATCAATGTCGAGAGCCTATGCAACTATTTATTTTGGGGATTATTTACCGCTACAAAATCAACTGCTTACTACTAGGTTACAGCTGAGATAATGGATACGATGCACGTTACAGACTTCTTGGAGTAATGTAGGCCTGATATTCGTTTGACTTCACAGTGGGATAAAAGTAGTAAGCGAAGGTTCAGCCCAGGTTTTTTGAATCGGACGCATCTAAATGGTTTGCAAGAATACCTAGAAATATCATAAAATCGGAATGTATGAAAAACTTAACAAGAAAACCGTATCATCGCCGTAAGTAATGGTGACATCAGTAAAAAATAGCTGCAAAGCTGGAAAATTACGATTTAAAGGAAATACATAAAACAGAAGTAGTCCCTCTTTCTGGTTGATGGTTATGTATTTACGACATCACAAATGGGAAACATAAAATTTGGAAAGTAATACCCAATAGTCCGTTAGAAAATGTAACTTAAAACCATAGGTTACCAAGTTTCACAGAAATAACAACGTATAATATCATGTTCCAGCAGCGAATCATCTTATGATTTAAAGGAATGACCCTATGTGTAACAATTTGTAGAAGGCGCGTGACCCTACGTGTTTCTTTTGATTAATTAAACAATGAAGTAACTAGGTACTGCGAAGTACAGTTTAAGCTATAAGTCATTGTAAATGTTTCAACTATGTGGTTAGCTTGATGATCAAATATCACATAGGTTTGTTTGAGCTGTTCGACCAGCAACGCTCCCTATTGTTTCGTGCTGTTTGACCTTCACTTTGGATTACATCCTTACTGTTCTTTGGAAATCACAATTTCATTTATGTTTAAAATGAGCACTGCCTCAGTCCACTACTGAGTTTTTCACACTGATTGCCGTTTATCTTAACAGCGTTGGTTGCTTCCATGTTTTTATCATGGGGCTCACAACTTTCGCTGCTCGTCAACAGTAATGGTAAGATTTTACCTTATACTTTTGAAGATCATTTTCTTATGAGTATGCAGTAGGGTAGTTGTAGGTTCTGCACTGGTATGGGCTATGCAACAAATCATATATGACCATAATTCCATGCGCACTTCTCAATGGACGTCATTGTTATAGAGATTAGCGCTGCACGGTGTTAATATTCGTTAGGAATTTAGTTAGCCTTTAAAAAGGGAAAAATTCAGTTTTTCAAACACGCGTCATAGTCATCATTGTCTTACCCAATGTAATTGAAGTTTGAGATCTTATTAAGTGCATATTAACTAATTAACTTGATAGAACAGGTTGCTTCTCTGTCCTAACAATTTCCCAGTTTCCATACCTAAAATGAGCACAATGTAACTACCTGAGTCATATTTATGCTCTTAAATGTCATAGTCATACGCATTCTGTTAGTTTATGTCCTTGGTGTTACCGCGAAGTATGGGAGCTTACGAACAAAATAGTGTCTTATACGAAATACTGACAAGTTGGTGTACTGAGAGTCCTTATAACCAAGAACGCAGCTGTTATCCCCTCCATCTAGCGCTACCTGAAAGCCCCTAAAACTCTTCAAATTGGTTTTCTAACCTCTTCTGTTTTTGGTATCACTATTTTTAATGTTTACGAAGTCCACATACTCAAGAGTTAGTTGGTGTTTCGCTTCTGAATTTGTGCCTAAACGTGCTATTGTTTCTTAGCCTGGTGAATATTATTTGAAACATCAAACTCAGACATTTGGTAGTGTCACTTCATCATAGGACATGGATCCAGTGCTGATTCCATTTTGTAATATTAGTTGTCTTGTTAGTACATTCATGATGGGTTATTAAGTATTTCTACCTGTTACATTAATTTCCAAGGTATACAAAAAGAAGTCTATTTAACTTTAAACTTTATTCGGAGATTGGGTTACTGTGACGTATAAATAGTAAATTTGATCCGATTCGATTATCAAGTACAGATTTGTGTACTCGGCGCTCTTCCTGTTTTATTGTAGAAGGTTGTCTGTTGGTGCTTTGGAGGAACTTACCAGTCACATAATTCTGAGTTCGTTTTATACTGAAGTTTAGATTTCCGTGTTTGGTTGTTAATTGAGGCTTCGTCTCTAATTGACGATGTTACTGACTTGTTTGGTTCATACATATTTGCCACTTCTAAGAGTAGTTTTCCGCTCATTAAGCCACTATTATATAGCGAATTTGTCTAAATCTGTGAACACAGTCACGTATCCAGTTTCTGCGCTTATCTGCATATATCTTTTACTGTTCACTATTTTTTTTATATCGGTTGCTGATACTATCTTTATGTTGCTCGTAAGTGAGGCTCTGAAGTTAGTTTGCCTGTTATTTACCAACATTCGTAACCTATTGAAACATTTTTTCACTTGACATTGACTGTGTCAATTAACAACTTAATAATATTTATTTGGATTTACCAGTTAAAGTACCTTGAGTTGTTTTGTGGATAAGTCTTAAATGAGATTATCAAGACAAACATCAAAATAGTAGTAGTATCACGTAGTAAATAAAGAGATTATTGATGAAGAATATTGTTCAAAACAAAAGGTCTTTAAAATAGAATGTACTAAATAATTTCGAAACCCAGGATCTAAAGAAAAAAAATGAATACATCTTCATCATCGTAACTGCCTTTGAGCCATGTCACCTAATATCTCTAATTACTGATTTCGGCTATCATGTAGACCCCACCCAACCAAGGAGTTTGCAGCAGAGCTCAAACCAATCGTCGATGGCTTCATGTATTAATCTCGTCTTTGTTTGACTGTTTTCTTCCAACCTCTAAAAGTTGTCAATATTTCATTCATGTTGTATGTGAATAAGAGCTAATCGATAAGTATATTTCACAGCAGATATACAATTCGACCATTGAAAGATGATTTATGAAAGTCACAGCTACCCAGTAATCGATTCGTTTGTCAGGTACCAGTGAAAACCAGGGAGCATTGAGTGTTTTATTTTAGTACGAGACTCAGCAGTATTCATCCTCGATTTCGCCAGGTAACCAAACCTAGAACCTTCAAGTCTCACGGTGAAAGCTTAACCATCTGTACCACTTGAAATTCCCACCTCCATCAATTTGTAACTTATTACTTATCTCCACAAAATCGCTTAGGCCGTATTCTTTGTTTTGTTCCTTATAATAGCTGTCCTCTTGCTTTATTCTCACGTTATTTTACATTTTCGTGCTATTATTCGTGCGACTGTTTTTTGAAAACCCATTTAACGGGTACAAATTCTTATATTTAAATGTGAACTAAGGGTTAGTAGTACTACTGGATTGCTCAAACTAAAGTCAGCAAAGTAGAATTCAAGCATGCTGCTTAGTGGGCGAACGTCTAACGCCTTACTCACTAAACTGCCGTCCCACCCAATCATACTAGTTTCTAATATGCTCTCTCCTGTCCTTCTACACAATTCTATGACTACATCGTGATACTGCTAGGATGAGTACGGTCACATCATTATTGGTAATTGTAGAGGAGTGATATAGTGTATAAAATCTTCAACTTTCAGCCACTGTTAGATTAGAATCCTAATTTATTTCGGTTTGGTAAACTACTGGCTAGTATCACTAGCTAATGTACACTAACCTTAGCTTTTGTTACCATGTTATTTAAGGTACACTGTATACTGTGCATTATGTTATCGTAATTAAGATAGCTATTTGCAACTAGCAGCTGAAATCAACTGATTAAGGTCCAGTTGACCTTATGGTCTACTTCCTTCTACGATCATAATTCAGCTGAGTACGTCTGACTAAAGTTCACCATACTCCATTGTAAGGGTTGGAGTTATGCCTTATTAACATATCCAGGTTTGCTGGAAATTTAAGTCAGACAAGATTTACTGTTAACTACCTGTAATCATAAAACATCAGGCTAAATGTTTCTACTTTTCTCCTTTTTAAATATTTACTTGTGGCTGGTATCACTTTGAAGCTTCTTCCTAAAATTGTCGCCTCTTATTTACACGTTTTATGGTATTTCAGCATTCTTGCTGACAAGTATAAACCGTTATGTTGTGTGGTATTTCAGTAAAAAAAAACTCAAGATAAATGTACCTTTGTTTCGGAATTAGGTCTACGAAGGGCAGTTATAATTCAAGATGCTTAAATATTCTTTCTGATTTTATGTCTATATAACCATATTTTGTTACGTTTTTTGCTTTTTAAATATTTTCTATTCATAGCTGGTTCAAAACCCTGTTTTACCGTTCTTTGCTGTCACTGGTGATTATTGTCCATCTGCTTCTACTCGTTCTAGTCGAACTCAACCTTTCGGATTTAGATTATCTGTTCTACCGGTCAAAAAAGTACTGAGCCCTGAGCGATCACTGAGTTATTCTTACTTTTCATTATTTCCAACTGGTCAAAGTGTTGACATTCAAAGTCATCATCACTTGAGCTCCGGAGACCACCATTCTAATATTGTTACACCTATAACCGTTACTATGCCTCGTCATTCACGTTCCAATGAGAATCAGGATATAGACCTACCAGTTTTCACGGAACCCCTTGGTCCGATTGCCACCGGTTGTAAGCGTGATGCATCTGCACTGTCAGCAAATTGTACTATCCCCCCTATTACGACAACAGCTAATATACCAGTAGACGTTAATGATCAATGCACTATTTATCTCCCACCAAAACCTAAAGAATCTGTAAGTGTATATCATTGTCATATAGGAATAAGGGTCTTTACTTTTGCTTCATAAATTAGTATAGATCATAATTAGCATCTATGTTTCTACTAAAACATCTTCATACCATCATTCCATTCCTTATTTAGTTTATCATGACCGTAGCTACTACTTGTTTCAAAGGACTAATCGAGTTCCATTGTCTGTAACACCTTTTCATTTAGATTTTATTATGCCAGATATTTTGATTACATAACGGTAAGAATAAATGCTACAAACTCATGGTGAGAGGTCAGAATCATATTCGGGGTTTGATGACAGTAGGATGTGTTTACTTCAGACAACCAGTATTTACAGCAGTGCTACTTTCTCACAATGACACCTCATTTTGATCCACGGATTGCCGTCGCCTGTTATAAGGGCTTAAAAATACGTAGTTAATACATTCAAAACTTCTCACAAAAATACCGTCTCTGACTGGGTTCAATTAGTTGTCTCTTGGGTTCTACGGATGTTTCCCCAGATGGATAAACATCACTAATTCAGTTTCGTTTTCAGGCATATTGAGAAAAAATACTCTTCCATTGTCTGGGCAACCGAAAAATGACAACCGCTCACATAACTTTATGATTTATTTTACTTATATTTGAACGTATTATTGTTAAAATAGTGCTTCTTTAAGGACTCTACTGTCAACCATGCTTGTGTTATTTGCTCTTGTTGACGATAGTCTTTAAATTGTTCCTGTTGTTTTGCTAAACCAGTTTTTGAAACGTCTACTTGAAGGATATTGCTTAGTACATTGAAGTCATTGTGTAGTAGTAGGAGGAGGAGGAGGCTTTAAGTCATACTGTCTTTAGTGTGAGAGCTGATATTATCATTCTTGGCTGTCCAAACTGAAATATGTGGAATGGGGGAAGAGGATTGCTTAATTACTTTGTTGCATTATATTTCAGTCAGCCACAAGCAAAGTGGAACCTTACATATATGTTCGTCGGTCCAAGTTGTTTCACTAAATCATTACAGCAAGATGAATTATTAGTAGTATCAGTGGTGGTAAAAAAATTAGAGAATACGATTTGACAAGAAAGAATTATCTTGTGGGAGAAAATATATGAAATAAGCTTAAAGTTCAGGTTCTAAGAAAGAACAAAGATTGAATGTATCTACTTCATTGCTACTGATTCTTGGCCATATCATCCGGCCTCCATTCATTGGTTACAATTATCTTTCACACTTTAACTACTGAGTCTAAATCTGCAGAACATAGATCTAGGTCACATTTGCATATTTGGTTTATTTAGTGCTTGTTAATGAGTTCTTACCTTATTCATATGTCTGATGTTGTTACATTTATGGTCGTTCTATCTGTTATCAACAAGATATGTGTTTCATATATTATTCTTTTCGCCGTCAGGAGAGAATGATGCATATTCAACGTTGGGTGAATCATCTTCCTTGGAATCTGAATAGTGTTTGTGATACGTCTGGTCGGTCTCATGCACCGTATCCTATTCCTGTTCGTTCTCACATAGATGATGATCGTGAATTAACTCCTCCTCCTGGTCGAACTTACTTAACTAGACTCCCGTTTACAGCTGAGGAACAACAGGCCATGGCTCGATTCTTCCCTTCTCACACAAGTCAGTATCGTCATCAACACCAAACTCACGCTGTTCCTGATCCTCAGCCTCGTTATCATACCTTCCCTAATCACTGTCCAAATCAACAACCATCTAACAATCATCAATTTTCTTCATCTCAAAGGCCTAGTCAAGAAGCATGTAATGTATTTCCCTCTGTTAGAAATATTCCTGAGTATATTAATGAGAATAGTCGTAAACGTGGACAAGAAGAGATTGGAGGTAGTCGATTATTTGCTGATTGGGAGACTCGACTTATTAGTCGACTTTTTAAAGAATTTTTTCATGGTAATCCTAAACCAAATGGTGTATGTGGTACACTGCCTTCTCTTAGTGAAGTACGATCACGTATTGCTTCGTCACGATTAAAAGAAACAAGAACAGCTACAGCTGTTAGGTCTAAAATTCGTCGAATGCAATCGTCTGGTACATGGTTAAGGTATCAATGATTTGATTGATTGTATCTTTTATTGTTCAGCAGCAATAAGAACAAAAACTAATCTTATGAATAACAATAATAGTCATTTTTGTATTAAATACATATGAGATAGTGGTGAATTCATAAAATAAGAAATCTGTGAACAATCATATAAGACACTATATATAGCGCTCAAATTACATTATACATATATACATACCATGTTTCAATTTAAAATTCTTTTATTCTTCGTCATTGTTCTAATTTTTCAGTCAAAAACCTAATAGTTCATTTTTAAGTTTATCATTCCAGAGTATGCATGTATATGCATGTTTTTTTGATCTTTTCCGATGAAACTTCACTGTCTGTAGAAATATAGATTTATTATGGTCACATGTATGTAAGCAGAAGCAGTTTTGCTTGTGAACCATATATGTTGTTCATAGCCCTCTTACCTCTTGTTCTTTCCGACCTCGTATATACGTACATATTTACACTGTTTCCTTTACCAGTGCTCCAGTCTTATCAACTTGATTAATATCCTTTTATGTGTACACTCGTAGTTATTTTCCATCTCTCTTTTGTTTGTGCTACTTCGTACAGTATTATCATTGAGTACGTATGAATATAATCCCCAATCATTAATGTTTTGTTTTCAAGTTTTCTTTGCTCCCTATCCCATTATAATTTATCTCTTCTCATATCATTTGTTTATTAGATATCAATCATGTGTGCATATCAGCTATTCTTGTTTGTTCCCATTTCCACCTCTTGTATGTTAATTTTTTTTGGAAGGTTGGTTATATTGCTTATCTTCATCTTCAATGTATGTAAGAAATCGACTTTTAAGTGCAATTGCTTTCATTCTGCTTTATGAATTAGAGGTTTTGATAATTTTTGAACAAGTTTTAAATCAGTGGATAGTGATTCGTGTACTTTGCTTAGAGCTAAATAATTAGAATATAATTTATAAATGATCCTAAGCAATCATTAGAGTGTCATTAGCGTCTTTAAATTGCTTTAGTTGTCGTTTAGGCTAATTGTAAGGTTGATTTGTGAAATACCGTCTGTTTAGCAAGAACTTGCTGTTTGATACGTCTAACACTACATTGTTTATTTTGTGATGTTTAAAGCTAATTTTAGTAATTCTATGCGTAGGTATAACAATAGCCAATTTTTGATTGAAATCCGTCGCTAATTGGTTATAACGATTATACTTGGATGGCACTAAAATATACTTAAGTTCATATTCATAGTGTAGTGTAGCTGTGCTTTGAGAGAGCTACTAACTGTATCCAGGTGAAATGGGATTCGGGTACACTACTTGGTGGCCGAAAACTCAACACCTTAATCATTAATCCGTCACTACACCGTATTAATCGATGAATAAAATTCAATGTGTTAATTAGCTGAGTAGTAACTCAATAACACGTTTACACTACAAAATCTTAGATATAAATGAGGTTCGAATAAATGTCATAAATAATTGGACAATATTGGTGAGGTTATAATTTTGGCATAATTCATGAAAATCGAGTTTGCTATTTATAACCGCATTGTTGGAAAAATTTAAGCCCCATCTGTATCACTGCTAGACAGAAACAAATTCTTCCTTCTTTTTTAAGATAATCATTTGTCATATAACTTGATTTGTAACCAAGCAAAAATCTGAAATGTTCCGGTGTTTTAATTGAGGATGTCAGTTGTTTTCGTGAGGGTGTCTGGTACGGGGCTTGTGGAAGGGCACGGTCAATCTAGTGAGTGTGTTGCAGACCCAGTAGGATTCGGTAGAACCACACTTGGTGATTCTGAACTTAAAGTTGTAGAATTTTCAGGAAGTCCTGACTGCGATGCTATAACAGCTTGAATTGACAATTACTTCATGACTCTTCATCAAATTTACTGTCTTTGCTTGTAAGCAGTACATTGTTGCACAAATAGGATCAGTGCTGACATTTTGATCCATGTAGATTAGTGTTGATATGTATGGTCTGTGAATTCATTAATAAAGTCAACATTTGATATTTCTAATCCTCATCGTCATTGCTATGAATTAAGTTCGTTCACTGGCATGAAGTTGAATTGTTAGATGGAAAATGTAATACAATATAGCTGAATCTTGGCCGCTCACGATGCGGAATTACCGACTCGCACCCTCCATGATCAAATACCATAAGCTCTTGTTTTTTAACCAGGTATCAATGAAATTAAGAACTGATTATCAAGTTTGGTTCTTGCCCAACACATCGGGGAATAACTTGGTCTTCTAATATCATTAGTGGTTCAAACAATAGTGAAGAGAATGCTTACTTCTTTAGGTCTGCCGATGGGATTAGAAATATAACGTGTAAATTAAAGTGTTTCATTGAGGCCACTGTTCACTGATTTGAACTTGGCTGTTAAAGGGGGGGGGGATATAAATGTGTCACTAAAATGTAAGTTTTGTTTGGTGATCTACGTGTTACCGTTCATTATTAAAGGTATTAATGACCCATTTCTTACTTTCATTCCATATTTTCTATTGTTATTTAATCTTTTTTTTCATTCAGTCACTGTTAACATAAAGTTTGGCACAAATGTGCGTTATTTCAAGTTGTTGTGTCGAACTAATACAGTGAAATGAAGTTAACATGATGAATATCAAATAAATCAACATAATTGTAATAGCATTGATGAAGAAAATTAAATAATGAGAATATGTTTTGGAAGTAACAAATGAAAGGGTATATATGGAGAATTATTGACACTCAAAATCTAATAGGAAGATAATGAGTGAATGGATTACGACTGGAAATGATTTTGAGCTATATTATCCACCATCTCCAATCACTGGTAGCATGAACTTCAACCGAGTGGTCACCACTTAATTACATGGCTTAGTTCAATGGTTAATGACTTTATTATGTCTTACCACATTTTGGTGTGGCTGTTACTGGCTTCTTTCCAGTGTACTTCAGACATAACAACCACCTCAGTCAGTGAAAATTCATAACCTTATCAAATGATCTATTATCATACCCTAGTGCACTGATTCGAACCTAAGTATTTCTCACTCAAAAGCTGTAATAAACATTGATTAATCACTGAGTAGTGACCAGTGTCGTGTTTGTCAAGTACTTTATAATGCTAGCAGAAATTCACCGATCAAGTTGCCACGTGACTGTTAGTCGGATTGACTCAACATCGCTGGCGAAATATTGAGACAGAAGGTAGTTTGGGGGGTGGGGGATTCAGTATGAAGAGTACTGGACCTGAGGTTTATGATGTTTGGCACTTGTCAGCAAGGAGTACTTGTTTTTTGTGAGGTAGATGACATTTTCTAAAGGATTCCAATCTGAGTGATGACTTACAGTTTGCAACCGATGCTACTGAGCCATTCGGGCAGCCACTGATCTTTTATAAGAGTGAGATGCATATATTGATCATTCACTGTACAATGACTGTGATCCTTGTCAAGTCCTTTACAGTGCGAGTAGGATCCACTAGGGAGTATAAGTTGCCTTAATATTGCAGATACGTCTTGCTAACGAGTGCCAAATATGTCGGAGGTTTTCTGCCGACTACCCAAACCAACTTCCAACAGCAATGCTGTAAAGGAACGTAAAACTATACACTTACACCCATACATATCTTTCACTTTCATAGCCTTTACTTCACTACTACAGAGTAAAATATATGGATGTGCTGTGTAGCATACTCATCCTTTAGTTAGCAGACAAACATCGCTTCTTCGTCACAATTAATACAAACAGGCATCGATCAACAGTGTTCTAGTAGATTTAATGCTAATCAGTAACTGTTTACTTTGTTTGCATCATTTCTGTGAATATATCCTTATGGGGCTGAGACTAGTCATAGAAACTAAATTGTAACATTTTCATTCACTATATTACAATACTTTTAAATAGGCATTCAAAAAAGAGCAGATTATTGTAACAATTACATTTTATCTTTCTTCATGGATTTTTGTCCCTTTAATCTTACATTTGATTGGTACATTTGTATTCAACTGTGATCGATATGATCTTGTATTAGATAAATGGAGTGTATTATATGTTATGAATACTTGGACTGATATTATCTGCAATGTTTTCAATATTTCAATAAATGTTTTGTACCCAATATTTCTGATCATTTTGTCTATTCATTTAATGACTGATTATTGTATGAAATTTTCATCTCATTGTTTTAATTCCAGTTTTTGTGGAAATTGATACTTAATTTTTTGTTTGTATTTGTTACAGATTGATGTAAGTACAACTGATAACCAGGAAGCACTAAACAGCTGTTTCGTCCTAGTATGAGACTCCTCAAAAGTTCGCGCTCTTCATTATACCAAGGAATCCAACCCAGAGCCTTCGAGTCTCACGGCGAACGCTAAACCACCTGTAATACTTGGCTGGTAACCAGTGGTAGAATTCTCACTTCCGCTAATTTGTGACTATCATACATTATCTTCGGTGATAACTGTCCCACTCCCGACTAGTCAGAACTTCACCAGTCAAGACTTCTCACTAGAATTTCAAAAACATCCTGATGTTAGCCACTAGTGAGTTAATTACTACAATTGAATTGAGGTGGTTATGTGGAGATAGATATAAAGTTTGGTTGTTCGCGTTCGTCACTGATTGATGTTGATTGAGTACCCTGGACGAATCGACGTTGCGCGCTGCTGAGGAGTCCCGTACCAGGATGAAGCGACTGTCTAGTACACACTGATTTTTAGTGTTACTTAACCAATAACAACCTGTGACGAATACAAACAACAAATTTCTGTAAATATATATATTCAGTATGTCTTTCTACGCTATACTGTTGTGCTCATAAGAGGCAGTTGTGGATAGTTTGAGACGCTTGGGATAAAATATTTTATGAAAATCATACCCTAATATACAATACTGATGCACTAAATGAATAGAAAAATGACAGAAAATGTCAAATACTTATCCCTGTATGCATATAGGCTAAATTGTTTTAAAGAAAATCATATATATTCCAGTCAAATGACTTTATTTTTACTTAGCTAATAACAAGTATCAGAGCAGTTTAATTACATAAGTGAACGATACGCTCTTAACTTGAGCCAATTCTATATGTAACTATAAGTTAGCTACCTTCTATGGGGTAGGGTATATTGGAGAGGGGGGCGAAATAAAAGCATTCCAAAGGTATCTCCAAACACGACTTCCCGAAGAGAATATAAAACAACCAATTTCATAACATCTAATCATAACTGGTCACTCCTTCTCACCAAAATATCACCTCAACATCACCATGGTCAAATGTTTGGGGTCAAACGAATAGAAGAAAATAACTTTCAAACTTCAGAGATGTTGTAAATTCACAATTTCAAACAAAACATTAAAGCTCTCATTTACTGTGACCGTAACTTTGGTAATTCATCATACCCTGAAGAATTGCTTAGTTGAAATGCGTTTTATTTATTTATCAAAGATGGGATAGATTCCGTTTCTTAATTGTGAATAGCTAGTATCTCCCTAATCACTCTAGTGAACATTACATTACGCAATAGACTATATACTGCATCCTAATAAATTGATAGAAAGAAATAATCTTTGAAGAACTAATGAAGAGTATTCATTGAAGAAAGTTCTTATTGGACGATATCACTTACTGAAGCTGTACAGTTGTAATGTATAATTTGTTGAGGAAAATATGAAACCGAAGCAGAAACGAGGTAAACCATCTGTTGTACTGTAGGTCATTTTCATGAACATTCAATTCAAAAGAAATCCTGCAACATTGATCTTGAAATAATAGACTCTTTAAGGAAAACTGTTTACTCAGATGAACTTCGTATTACCTTTTCAAGCAAACCTATGATTCATGGATGTGTGAAAGACAAGCTTCCGCTTTAAACCAAATCAACATTTAACTTTCAAATTCGCCTGCTCTTGTAGAGCTAAGTACAAGTACCGTACAAGGCTAACTCTCGATTAATCGGCGTTTTAGTATCCAAATGGATTATATAAGTCCATTAACAGCTCGGTTCTAGAACATTACCAATTCTTGTTGTGCTATACCATCAGAATCATTTTTCATAATTATGCATACAGTTAAATGGAGTGGTCCAAAGGGATTACAAACAAAAAAGTTATGTATCACAGAGGTTTTGGCAATCCACAGTCTTAAGCCTAATCTCTGTGTACAGAAAAGAGTACATCCGATTCCGAATCCCAGAGTAATTTTAATTCACTTTTATTTCTCAAGTAGTCGATTACTATCACGTCGTTCTTGTATTCTTTTTGCATTACTGTTATCTAGCCATTATTACAATAATCAATTGTTATGATTGAGTTGAAATGGTTTCAAGGAAAATGGTATTTAACTTGTTATTTTCATTTGTCACGGACTGATTTCAGTTGGGTACCATTCAAAGCAAGGAAACGCTAGGCAACTGATTCTTCCTCGTACGGGACTACTCAGTAGTAATATGCACCTTTGATCCCACCAGGAAATTGAGCGCAAAACCTTCAGGCCCAGTGGTGAGCACATAAACATAGAGTGACGATCGATCAATGTTCATTGGTGATAAATAATCCACTGCTGATATTATTATTATATTCTTAATATTCAATTAGGTGCTGTTTATAAACCATCTTAATACAAAAAATAACCTTTCCCATTAGCTGTTTGTTCACTACATAACATCATCTTTACAATGGATATTGAAAAAGAATTTCAACATAATACCACTTTGTTTTAGTCGATTACACGTATCACACTAACTTGTGATAATATATGACCAATTTATTTAAGAATGCAGTACTTCTCTCTATTTCATAATAAACAACTGTAAATTACGATTGCACAGCCTGAGTAAACGACATCGTTGAAAAGAAAGCTTTCTTTGCTGAATATTTTTTAATTAACAATATCATTTCAAACACTAAAAGCTATGAGAATGAATGATTTAATGAAAAAAAACACTAAGTAATAACCTCCAAAAGAGTCTATTATTTCTGTATTGAAGAAAATACTGTATTTAGTTGTTAAGTTTAAAGGTGATACAAGCCAACAACCTGGAGAAAATGATCTCGAATACCTAGGAGTCATATTCTTTAGTCAACTTCTATTTGTTAACAATTCAAAAGACAATCTATGACAATTGATGTCTTGAATATGCACCTATACATTTCAATTTTTCTGATGGATCAGGATGTACTGGTCATTTAATGCGTCTCTTGTCGAAAAGAGTACAGTAGTACCACCGACGCTTAGTTAAAGAAGAGTAATAACAACTGGAATAACAGAACACCTTGTTATAACTGCCAAGGTACTTAAACAAGCAAGATATTATTTGAAAGACAGAAACAGTTCTCGGTATCATCGACCCAACTCGTTTTATCTCCTCTGATTAATTGATTGCCTTACTGTTTCGAAACGAAGTGTGGCCTAATTGATTGGTCTAAGAATTTTCTTTAGGTCCTATGTTGTCTGGATAGTAAAAGACCTTTCGACCATAAGTACGTAGATGACTTACTGCATTATAATACACAAGCTATCTAAATAGCACGCTTAATCAGTTGACAACAAATGTCCTATAAGTAGAGCATAAATGTTGTACCCATGATATACAAAGTACATTTACTAAACTGACAAACACAACCTGACTACCTGTTAGTTTAAAAACCAGTGCATCCGAGTAATATGAGCACTTGTGGTAGCATGACAAATATTATCAGTCAGAGAGAAGCTTCTGCACATTTGACCTATATCTGGCACTAAAGTGGTAGATTTACAATTTACCAGTGACAGCAACTCTGCTCACTGTTTGTGAAACATGACCACTTCAACATTTAACGAATATATGTTCGATCATTGTTGTTTTTGAGTGATTACCAACATTTAGCAGCTACATTTTCACAATAAGGAAGTCTGATAACGTTCATTAAAGCACAGCGATGACGATTCAATTAGTGTCACTATCTTGAAAGATCAGCTTCCACATCCCGCACTGTTTTCCTACACTATAACTGAGTGATATAGTAGTATCAAAAAGAAATAGAAATGGAAAAAGTGCCAACATTTGCAGGCTCATCATAACTCCACCGTTTATGTCCTAAAAATCATTCAACTTGGTGGCTAGAAATGATATCAAATAAAGTGTAGAATATAAACCAATGAAGATCCTGTTTGTAGTTTATCAATTACACTTTCTATAATAGTAAGATGGTTTTCTTAAACTGAAAGAAATTTTTCTCTTACAGAACATTATTTCTATCTATTCATCAATAATCCATTTGATCACTTAAGCAAGTAAAGTACAGATTTACAAATAATTAACCATATTAATTACACATATATTTCACATATACAGTACAATACAATACAATGAATGAATCGATTATGTTCAGTTGAATAGATCACGTAACATACAAAACGATTATGTATTACTATGATAAACAAATCAAACACGAAATAATCAATTGTCCAAGAGAAATAAAAAACACACTAAAAAAAAATAGTTTATGATATTTTTACTTTCTGTTTATTGATTGGTTTGAGGCAGAACACCAATTTGTTGAAGTGTTGCCAACTCTAATGATGTATGGTATCGACTGAATTCATTATAATAAATTTGTTGAGACAATTCCGATAGAAAATTACATAGAAATTCCTGAATAAAGTATAACAATAATGAATACATAAGTAAGAATTATGAACACTTTACCAATGAAATTCAAACGTTAATCAATTTTCGCATCATAACCAACTTCAATCAGCCAACCGTAAACAACGTAGAAACTGAAGTATATGTGTTTCAATTCACTTTGCCACATTATATGGTCACAGCCAGTTACTTACTACAGTAGTAGAGTTGTCGGAAGTTTCATCATCCCTGGTGGGTCAGTGTCTGATGAAATCTCAGCACGCAATCTCAGTCCGATTGGCATTCGCCAATTTACACCACCTGTAGTACAGGTGAAATATTCATCTCTCAACGAAAGGCCGGGTTTACTGCGTAGCAGTTCTCGCCGTTTTAACATATGGCGTGGGCCATGAAAACCCAAGATATGCGTCGACTTCAGGTATTTGACCATAGAAATCTTCGTAGCATCGCCAGTATACCATAGAACAGTAGAAAAAGCAATATGGAGATTAGACAAAAGGTTCTTGGGAAATATGGTAAATCAGTCGAAGAGGTTATTAACCTTCATCTCCTGAGATGACTAGGACATGTGTTGTGCATGCCAGACTAACGCCCGCCTCTTCACGCGATGTTGGCTAGGGTTGAAGTAGGATGGAAGAAGGGTAGGAGTGGCCAAACCAAAACATGGCAACAGTCCATGAAGTCTTTGACTGTTGATCTAAGCCATGTTAGTGGATGCAGATTACCTGGTTGGGGTTCACGTGATAGTCGCAATAAATAGCTGGAGAAATGGCCCAGAATCAGTCACAAATGAGCAAACGTATTCATTCTTTAACTACATCTAGATCTTGAATTCTATTATTTTCTGCACAACTTTACTCTCCCCTCTTGTATCCTGTTACTATGTTACCTCTGTTATCTCGTAGTGCTAATGTGGTATGGCGACTTGAACCTATGGGGGTATGTGCTCGGTTCTACATTGTTGATGATGATGAGTAGGTGTCCATAGAAAAAGGATTGAATATAAAGAATATGATTTGAGAAGAAGGCAACTTATAGTAATAAGGGTACAACATAATATTAAAGCTAAGGATCTAAGGGAAAACGAAAAGTGCAAGCATCTGCGCCATTGGATTAATGTCCTTAACCACTGATTACAACGACTCCAATCAGATAGTCTGCATCCATCAAAATAGCTCACAGTGATAATCAACAACTTCATGGACTAATACCATACTCATTTGGCTGCTTTCTTCAAACTTTTTCCAGACAGTAGAGTAAAAGAAAGCTAAAGGTGGTGAAAAAAAACGTGGCATCAAACCATGAAGTCGTTGACTGATGAGTTGAAATGTGCTGGCTAATGATTTGTTAGGAGTTCACGAGATAATCGTGATAAGGTGGTTTGGGGAATTAAATAGAAAGCCTAGTATCGGTCACAGTGGGGTTTTTAATGTCTCTCTAGATCTTAAGCTCAATTATTCTTTTATACATACCTTTTCATTCCTTTTTGTTGAATAAACAATATTCTGGCATTAATCATGTTGGTCTGATCACATCGTTCTAATTTGGTATGGAAACTTGAACTGTTACATATAAGTTCCAGATTCTACGTCGTTTATGACTAACTGATTGATTCTAAACAGCATTCCTCACGATAAAAGGTGGTTGAGAATACGTAATACATTTTCCAACCACTTCAGTCGATAAAGAGTCAGAATCTTATCAAAGTACATGTCATTTTTCTCTGGTACCCTGCATCTAGACTCAGATACCTACACTCGATGGCTCAAATAAACAAGACTAGTGCTTCGAAGACACCATTTGATTATATACTAGTAACCTCTCATACTTTTAAAGACCATGTTCCATATCCATATAGTAAAAGAGAACAGACTATTGCAAATAATACTCATCTTTAATGGACACCTAGACTACACCATAGACGATTCAAGTTGGAAAAAGACAAGTGACCTTTCTGAAACCACCGAGGATGAGCGATCTATGTACTTCACTATTCCATTTACACTAGTGTATACAGATCAGTTTTGGAGCAACATTTTGCATTTAGATAGGAAGGGACCGCACCCTAATAATGCTTGTATTCCTGATCGAAAAGATCAAAAAAACTCCGTTTGGAGTCAGTATCTTCACCAAGCAGAACTAAATCAACTACTTAACTTTAAACTGTTGTTTCATGAACGTAGTATATCATAGATCACACAGAGTTATCTATTCACTGTCAAGGTTAATGTACCTCAGGGGTCAGTAATAGTTTCAGATATACAAATGTGAGTCGATTGTGTTCTACGACTCGATTTAGCCACAATAACCTATGCCCAACAAGAGTAAGGAGATTGGAAAGTGACCTTTGGTAGGTGGACAAATAGTTTACTCACAACTATCCCTAATTAAGAAATGATTTTCTGACAGTATATGCTCTGTCCGATCGGGAAACAGCATGCAATCTATCTAGGCTTGATCAAGACATCACCCTTCTCTTGGGATGTAGAGACATGAATGTGTGTCAGAGTCCGCATACATGTGTATATGAATGAATAAAACTACTCAGTTACTAAAACTAAAATACGTAGACCAAACTCACTGGTTGAAAGATTAAGTGAGTGATTACAGCTTGTACTACAAAAATTCATATAGATACTGATGTCTCAGTAGTATGGTGGGTTTTGGTTGAGATTCTTTTACAGTGGAAGTCTTCGAAGCACTGCTCATATGGGTCAATTTAGTGAGCAATTATGAGGTAATGCATAAAGTACGAGGCAAAGATGACAAATCAGTTGATGGGGTAACTGGAAAAAAACGTATAACTAGATGGGAATCTCGAGGAAATCCGCTAAGGATACAAATAGAGACTGATCAATTCCAACCCTTTACACCAACAACGGATAGATCCAAAAAAAAGTCTATTTGTATTCAATAATGCCGTAAATAATAATAAAATACTAAAACGTTGCATGTATTCATAATTACATTATTTTAGGATTACTACACTTGTAAAAAACGAAGGTTATATACTAGTAAAGACTATCATTGCAAGAAAACTTAGTAAAATTAAAAAACGGCACTCAAAAGCCTAGCATCACCTGATTTTTGTGTGGTAATAAACTACACAAGTACTTGTTCAGTGTAAAATTTTACGTTATGACTAGCGACAAATCATTGAAATTTGTCTATCACCTGACTAAATCCCTTCATCAATCGTCTGAGATGGAATTTAGAACTCAGTGTTTATGATTTCACTACTCAGTATACACTATCTGAAAGCAGATTGTACACAAACTTTTTACGACGTAATACCTGTTTTGTGAAACCGCTTAATCAGAGTGGAATACTGTATACTGAAAACTCGATATTGTACTAAACATTAAACATTGAATGAAGGATATTATTATTATTATTAAAATGCTAGTTCAACCACTATCTACAAGGAGAGGTATCATGAATGCGTTGTAGTAACTAGACTTTCTTGAGTTTTACAAAAGTAGAGAATAAATATCATTATACGTTATAAAAGGTTTCATTGTACCATTATTACTCTGCAGTACTAGACGATCTTAACTTCCACCAGGAAGTAAAAAAAAAGGAAATCATTTGCTTATCAGATATATTAGTAGATTGAAGTTGATTTAATAAAAGTCGAAAATTAAAAAAAATTCTTTTTGTTTACACAAATTAGAGTGCAATAAATCTGGCCTGCATCCTGTGAGTCATGTCAACGTTTTCATGTTGATTATTATGGTCGGATTGTAAATTCGTATTACGCTCTAACTATTACTAGACCATATTCCATATGGTAAGAAGCTATATTTACGAGTAATCCTAACGTAAAGTTTGGTCAGTGGTTAATGAGGCAAATACTTTATGGTAGAGGAGCAACTAATATGATAGTGGATGATGGACAAGACCGATTTCATAAACAGTTGACTTAAGGACACTGGATATCATGATCTATTTACAGCTCTGCATTAGTAAATCAAAGTAATTTGTAAGAAGTAGAAAAAATGCGTTGACAATTCATTACTTAAATATGATTGTACAGAACATTCTTGGATTCATGAAAGTTTAGTGAGGAATCAATGGTTTAATGAATAAATCAAGATTATGATATTAACATGTGAAAAGACATTTCATGCATAGCAGTGAATAATTATTTCAATTATTATACACTTTATATATTCCATTGCCGTTTGTTTCAGTTGGTGAACATTATATAATACAAACTATTCTGGTCATTTCAAATCCAAGATGAAGAGTCCAATACTAGGACAAAACAGGTATTTAATGCTCCCTGGTTATGAATGGTAGCTAACTTAGGTCAATATGTAATGAATAAAAACAACAATCAGTCAGTCATAATAAACGTAGAGTCTGAAATGAATGTTTGTTAGCTCAAGTTCTCATACAACACTAACTCAACGATAAGCATGATGAATACTACAAGAGGTGTGATAATATGGTAACAATAAAAATGAGAAAGACTATGCATTGAGGATATTGTTTGAGAAAATAGGGTGAAAATTAATGTATTAGTGAATACTATAATATAAAATTTAGAGAACTATAAGAAGTGAATAGATTGCACTGTGTTAATATGACAAAATCGGAGCAACGTTAACCAAAGTCCACAACTTATGTAACGGTTATCCCGTCGACCTCAGTTAGACAGATTAAACCTACAAAGGTGGCTCAAACCAATAATTAATAACGCCAAGAACCGATATTACATTTAGAAAGGGTAGCAGATAAGCCTATAACTTACCGTTTATAAGGTGTAAGCAATAAAGTTGTCATAACCAATACTTTGTAGACAACAGTAATACATATACTTTGTGCAATATATGAACATAATGAGCATACTAAATCCAAGTTATAAAGCAAGCTAATAGTAGTGTTACTGAGTACAACAAAACCTTATATATATATATATATATATATATATATATATATATATGAGTAATTGGGCAATAATTTAAATCAACAACACTAGTGTTACGGCTGATTTCAAACAATAAACATGGAGTCATCCAACGTTTTAAACTTTATTGTCAATTAAATAACTACTTGTTAACTTCAGTGTAATTGTCAAGTTTTATGTGATGAGGAGACAAAAATGCAAACGTTTCATAATACATTTTTCGTTTCAGATTACAAACTGACTTCAGTTGACAACAAACGAAAACCATGAAGCAGAAGATAGATGCTTTGCTCTAGTGTGTAACGCCTTAGCGGTAGTGGACCTTAATGAATGGCGTTGGGAATCAGAATCAGAACCTTTAGGCTTCTTGAAAAGTGCTTAACTTTAGACTAGTAAGTTGGAGGCATCGGATGATGTCGATTTAGCATTGTATCTAACTTCTCAAACCATTAAAATCAGTGTCCGTTCAGATTCTACTTAGAGACGTAGTAAGTTGTATTAAGTACATTGTTAAATAAATAAAGTCGCACTAACTTTTAAATTGACATTCATAATAGGATCTGTTGAATAGATTGGATCTTCTGATGAGGTAATATCATCTTCACTGTTATTGTCACCTGTAAAGATAAGTTTTTGGAAGAATAAAAACTGGGTAATAATAGATATTTATAATTTGTTATTACAGAAAACCAGTGAGTAATGAAATCTGATAAAGCATTCAAATAGACGGTATGTAGATTAGTAAATGTGTACAGTACTAAGAAATCACAGACTAACAACTGCCTGTAGCTATATAATTCTTCATCGTTTATTTATATAGTGTTCCTTAGTAATTTAAGCTAACTCTGAAGTTTCGCATCAAAAAGCAACATTGATGAGATTATCACTGAGACCCAAAAAAGCACTAGACAATTGCTCTTCCCTAGCATAGTACTCAACAATGCGCATCTATGAACAGCCACGGTCAGTATCGTTCATATTATCAACGGTTTAATGATATAATAAGAAATTCCTATTAAGAATAAAATCATGCATTTAATTCTTGATAGTGTTATGGACACTCGTTTCTGAGAATTCCCCAAACTAGAACCAAACAACTGTCTTGTAATCACTGGTTTTCTACGATTATCTAGTGAAGGTTAATTCATAATGTGAAACTGCAAACACTAGTGTCAATTTATAATTAATATTCAATTTCCGATCTCCATTTACAGTGTATAACAGAGCACGAGGCTACTATTGTTCAGAATTCATCAAAACCGAGAATTAAAAAAGCAAGAAAAACTTCAACGAGACTTATGACAACATAGGAGAGGTGAATATCTACATGAATCGATAACTTTGTTCTTCATCAACAAAGGAGGAAGACATCAGTTGAGATGTAAACCACTCACACACTTTACGTATCTTAATTTTGTCATCAAATGACGAAAATAAAAATCTGATAATTGACATGCGATTATTCCAGGTGCGCAAATATATTTTGATGATGAAAGCTGAATAAAAACAGGCTGCATACATGTGAGATTCATATTACGACCCGAGTTTTTCAGATAAACCTTTCATAAAATGTCATCTTATGGGTCATATGATAGAAAACTTTTACTAAAATATGTAAATAATATATTAAAAATTGATACTATTTGCATTACCAGCAATTTCATAATATGGAAGATGGTCTGAAGGCAGTTAACAGGAAACACCGCTTGACCTATGTTACGTGTTATTTGGTACTCGTCAGCAAAGTATACCTTTAATATTGAAGGGAATGATGTTCACAGTTATACAGTCTGTGACCGGTACCGTTGAGATGATTACATTCATTTATCGATGAGTAGCGACCAATGCAACGTCTGCGCTGCCGGCTACAGTGATAATAGAATCCTACTAATAAAATTTCATTATACTAAGGGGTCCCAACGAAAAACCTGAGTACACAAAAGTCGTTTTGCAAAATAGCTGTGCTACTATTAAAGGTGAAATTTTTCATATTTATCCTTGCAAAGACTGTGAGACTGCAAAATAAGTAAGGAATGACAGACTAGAACGAAACAACTATACAATGAATCGTAATTTCGATTGGCTCCTACAAATTTAACATAATCAATACATAACCCGAAATTTGTATTAGTATTAGGTGCTCGTTAGTAACTAACTTAGAGACAATTTTCGGGGTTCTAATGAGATTTGAATAGTGGAGTCTGGGCATGTACGTCCTAATGCTTAATGATTTTAAGTTTCGATCTCTAATGGAACTATGGATGCTGTCTAATGGTTTACATTTCTAATTTTAGTCAATTCGTAATCAAAGTCCAATGCGACCCTTAGTATTGGATTTGACAACTGAGAATTATGTTGAAATGTGTCACAGATATAGATGACTTACAATCCATGTAACATTTAATTACTGATTTCTACTGAAAAAAAGAACAATAAAAACCTTTGGTTATGTAATTAATCTGACTTAACATGAAACTACCATATAGTAATGGAGCAGTAAACATAAGGGGATAAGAGTGTTCTATATACACATATGAAGATTAAGCTAAACTTAACATCTATGTACGGATTAAATTAAAAACACATGAATAGAATATATTTGTTAATAATCTCAGCGGATGAAATTAATGAAAAATTCCAACGTTTCGCTCGGCAAACTGGTCCGAGCTTCTTCAGGGAAATAACCAAAATCAAAAATTATCGGAAAGAATCCTTAATGAACAAGAAATTTCACTACTTAAGAAGGGTCTCAATTTCAACATGAACAGATCGCGGTTATCTGTTTTTGATGTTATTCCAACGACTGATTCTGCTCTAAACAAATTGCCAGAGGAGCAATCTAATATAGTGAGAAACAAAATATCCTCTACATTATTACACCAAAAGCCGAACAACTCTAATCTTTCCAAGAACAAAATCTACGCTCTGAAACAACTACGTAAATAAAAAACAATTATTATCACAAAGGCAGATAAAGGGAATACGACGGTAGTAATGAACACCTCTGACTACAACTATTTAAGGATAATTTTTGATTTTGGTTATTTCCCTGAAGAAGCACGGACCAGTTTGCCGAGCGAAACGTTGGAATTTTTCATTAATTTCATCCACTGAGATTATTAACAAATATATTCGATTCATATGTCTTACATACAATCGGCGCCCAAGTTTTGTAAAGATTTTCGTTCATTTTTGGACGAAAATACCTATAAAACATACAAACACACTTTTACGCCAATTTATTGATCTAAGAACAGCTATTTACATAATTGTTTGTTTTTCAATCGCTTGTAGTTATTGTAATAAATTAAGTATACAAGGTCAAGTCTACAGTTGATGTACTTTTAAGGGGTTTATCGCATTCTATTGTTGTTATTTCCTACACCTTGACCATAATTAGACGGTACTGATGAGTTCAATTAGTCTTCGTGGCTTGGAGACTGTTTCGGTATAAGCAAGAAGTTCCGATCAGCAAAAACGTAGATTTTAGTTGTAGGAAAACACAAATGCGAAGCTAGTCGAATAATTAATTTTATTATCTCATTTCTAATACATATATCATATGAATAAGAAGGATACCTTACCATATCGTTGTTAGATGTGTATATATCCATGAAACAACCCAATAAACATCATTATTCAGTCAATCACTATCAGCACAGAGTATGCTAAAGATGTACATTAGTTAAAATTACCATACCACATCAATGCTACTAGACGAATAAACTAGTGGCATTGAGATGTACGTATGAAGGAACACTGTAACTCTAGAGAATGACAAAGTGTGAATGCGTCTGTGCTAATGTGAATCATGCCACCCGAAATCTCGAACAGCAGCATAGGCTTATTAACACGGCTTAGTCCAACAATCCGACATAAATGATATAAACCTAAGTTGAGTCAAATGAATTTATTTTGCATCCAATCATCCTTCCATTACATTTTCTTATCACTCTATACTTACACTTATTATTCATCTTGTCAAGTAGTTCATCCCTGTAAAAAGTTATGTCCTATCTACGGCTGCCAATGGTCGATTATATAAATGCTATCTACCGAGAAACTTGATACAGACTTAAGAAGGTCATGTGTGCTATTAAGACTAAAGGCCCTCAATGCAAATATGGAACTTACATTTAGGATTCAAGTGGTGTGCTTCAAATTTGTCCTCACTGGCCACTTTAAGATATGGACCATGGTGTCAGAAGAGCTGTATAAGAACGGTCTCTTTTAGTCCATTACGACTCCCTAGTTGGGGTCCTAGAGATTACACAACCCAGTGGCATAAGTTACTATTAAATATAGCCCAGCATATAAGCAAGCGGTAATTCTGTTGTGACTTTCACATTCACCATCATATGAAAGGGATTCTTGACCGAATGAAGTTCTTGGTTGTATTTCTGTCAACTAAGTAATTTTTTTTATTCTCTAGTTAAATTCTACCTTTATTAAAATTATCTTCGCACATATATTTCTCTGCAATATTACCTTCCTAACTGTGTGGTACACGAGTTTTTGGTTCCCATTTTCACTAAATTTCCTGTTTAGATGATAGTAAGAATAATAATATTAATAATAAACAATCCAACTAAGAATAACATGCTGTCTCCGAAAGACTTAACCGATGATTATTATCTTACCATGCTGATCACGAAGCCTGAAAGTATTAGGCCAAAAAATTTACCTTACAAACTAGTCTTAATGTGATTGGCTTACTAATCCCCGACTTTCATCAGTCTGCTATTTGATACACGTTTGTGGATGGAAACTTACGATTATGAGTTGAGTAAATCTCTATCAACCACTTAGCTGATTATTCTTAACATTATTGTTTTCTTGTATCCTATGGATCCTTGGAGGTAAACAACAACCCATGAACTCAATAATTTCCAGTCATTAATAAAGAACCTAGTATGAATATCTATATCAATACTCTTTGTCTTCCATTAAATCGTGAGCATAAAATTATTTTATACCTTCCACTAATTCTCCGTGGATCGTAATCTAAATGTTCACTCTATTTTTACTATTATCATCGAGGTAACTTACTACTTCTACTAATTTAGTGTGAATCTGAGATGTGGCAACTTGGATCGATGCATACATATGACAGACTCAATGATTTATATACATACATACGCATATCTGTATCAGTGGAAATTGCCAAGCCTCAGAATCAGCACGATCAGATAAAATCAACAAAATAAGAAGTAAAAAATTTAAAACTTTGAACCACGGACTGACGTTTTATTAGGCAATCATCGAATAATTATTTCATCCTAGTATGAAATATCCTAGTGATAATGGACACCCAAGTCCCTATCTGAAGTTAGACACACGTGCTTCAGACCCCGAAGGAAGAGCAACATCCATTTCTAACTCTAAACATTTTGAGAACTATCACAACCGTTGTCCAGTGTACATCAGTAAGTAATTGCAGCGCGCCCGACATGGTTGAGCTCAATTTATTACAGATTCTTCCTAAAACTGCAGGAATCATTTGTTGAAACTAATCACGAGTGAACATATGGAGTCGTTATTAGTATAGTGCATTTGAAGAAACTGTCAAATTTTATAATTTGCATCATGGACTACTGATGGACACTATTGAGGAGTACGATGACTACTCCTCTAGGTAACCAGAAGGTCTGTGATATAATTTACAATGTAATTAACAATATCCATAAATCATTTATTTCCTAGGACAGCATGAAGATTATTTCGAATTTATAGCATTTTCAGCGTGAGATGAACTTAAATCAGTAAAATTAATATAAATAACATAGAAAATTTTTCACTAATCAAATAGTTTAAGATGCAACCAACACTTCATTCTAATAATATTTTCGAATGATTTAACAAATCACACACGAACAAACAATTTGAAGCAATGACAGAAGGCATAATTCAATGAGAATGATAAATAATATCTTTAGTGACCTTCAACTTGACCTTATTATTATCAATTCGATTGAATGAATCAATAGAACAGTGAATATCATTAGACATGATAACTGAATACAGTAGTGTTTCAAGTGGTATACACTTAATGGAAATAAAAACATTAAGTAGTAGTATGTATGAAATGGTTAGAATTTGCTCGTTGTTGATGTTAATAGGTGCATTTAATCAATTTCCATTGTCATATATTCATCATTAGACGATTGTTTGGATATTAGACGTTCGTAATGTTAGACTGTGACTAGCAGTGAAACTTAACATGCGTATTTTGTCCTATTTAGGACTTATCAGTTGGATGTATGCGTCATACCTGTGTTGATACCACATCAAGAAACGAACACAGTAACAATTAGAAAATTCAAAGTACTAAATACTTAGAAACTCGTACCTGTTAAACAAGATAGTGGAGATCTAGACTTGGTAGCTCAATGAGTAATTCTCCAAGCATTTAAAGTGAAATCCATTGAATCCGGGTATCAATGTAAATTAACACCAACCATAATACATTACTTAAGCTCACTTACGGTGACGGGTTATTGATTAAAAAAAAATATAAGCTTTTAGCTTTAAATCGTTAATACTATTCTAAGTAACATTTACAATCATTGAAAGACAGGAAACATTAAACAGCTGTATCATCTTAGTATAGGGCTCCCAAGTAACATGCATCTACGACCTCACCGAAGACAGAACTAAGAACCTTCAGGTGAGATCATGAATGAACATCCTGTTGAAAAATCATATAAAAGGAAGAAACAACTCTATGTGATAATAAAGTTTTTCATGATTCATTTGAAAATTTAGAGTCAGAAAACAAACAAACTTGGAAGGTGATCTGAACTATGATGGTAAGTATGCACTAATCAACCTACTAAAAACAGCTACTTCCAACTTAATTTGTGAAATTCATTGCCCATAAGATAAAACTAAATATTTCAGTGCTTAAATTAGTTAATTAAAACAAACTATCACATGACAACGTATCGTCAATCTTGATTAAAAATTATAAGATCTAGCATTAAAATGATTACAAAATTGGAATGTATGTAACATAGACCTGAGGCAATCTATAACGATTTCGATGTCCATTAAGCATATTGTATCCATCTAGGATTCAAACGAGTGTCACATATTAGATTGTAACTTTTATGAAATGACTAACTTAAGATAATACATAGAAAGCGTTTTTCATCCTATATGCAGACTGTACTACACTGAATTGTTCATAGAAGACAGAAACAGATAAATCCAGAGGCTTAAAACGAAAACTTTATCAATAAATAACATCCTAATATTAAGTACTCATCAGTGTAATGAAAGTGATGAAGTCAGTTTCAGCAGTTAAGGATAGTGTTTGTATAACATTCATTTTGTGTGTTGTTGCTTGCCATTAAGGTGATTTAATATTTGATTTCAGCAGACTTAAGGTTTCAAAAAACCACTTTCAATTCTGCTAATAAGGAATTCGAAAATAATATTTTGTTGCTGCTCCTTCTTAAATATCAAAGAAAACAGTGATGCGGATGTACTGAGAATTTCGTAAACTGAATAAACATATCAAAACCCACAGACATTAATTGACAATATCATCCACAATCGAAAGTGAAAAGATTTTGTTGTGTATTGTGAAAACACAGTGCCCTTGATGATTGCTAATCACTGTACTGACACGTCGGCACTGTGATTATCAGTCCGCCAAGTCGGATGAAAGAAAAAACACGACCAATGAGCCAAACAAACAGAATCGAATCAAAATATATCTCAATCATGCCTTTACACAAACACTAAATAAGATAACGTAGCAAACCAATTAGGAAATTAAAATTGATACAGAACTAAGAAAAAAGTGGTAGTGAATAGGCGCAACTTGTACACAACTAATAAACTGTAGTCTACAATAAGAGACAATAAAAAAACAGCAAATATGCAAAACGTAAAGATAGGGTTAGAGGAACGTAACAATAATAGAAATGTAATGTTTACACAACTCACGACCAGAAAAAATCAATTGCTTATGTAAAACACAGTTCTGGAATTTTTCCACTCTTCTTAGTGACCTGATATGACAGATTATCTTTAGGTGTACTGGCTATCCACTTTACTTTTTCAAACTAATAGCAATACACATACGCATACTATCCATTAACTCATACAATCTAGATACAAGTCTACATTACTACATTCTCTAATTGTTATCCAACACCAGTTATCAAGCATCACAACTTTAATATTGTTTATTTTCTCAAAAAACAAAATATTAATTCTGTGTTTACAATCTATTTAATCATTCAGTTACAACTAGCATTATTAGTAGTGCATAGGAAATCGATAACACTTTCTTTTTAACAAGTGGTTAGTCAACAGATATGATACACTTCCTGTTAGCAGTTGTGAATGTACTCTTGAAACTATCGCTTCAATATATTCCAATCAATATGTAGTATAATACGTAGAACCAATCACAAATTAGGTAAAGATATTGTAAACAGCTGATTTTGATTTAGTTCTCATTCTGGATTATCGAGATGGTAGTGTCTGTTGGTAATGTTACTTCATATATTTATCGATGTATTGGGATTGAACTAATTGAGAATTTTCAGCCAATCTCAATCTATCTAGCTCTCTCTGTCAGTCGTGCTCTTCACTCTCTGTCTTCCGTAATTTTATACACGTATATATATATATATATATATATATATATATATATATATATATATATGCAGGATTTGGGCAAATTAAATATTATGTTGTCTATATTGTACAAAACTCTCTCTCTATCACACTGTGTGTTTGTAAGTCGACTGAATCAAAATTGAATTGCAGTCCATTTTATGGTTGGATCAATAGTTGTGAAATAGACTTTTAGGCGTATGACGTATGTTTATATTAGTGAATTGACGAGGACTAACATTTCAAATATATGTATATCAAGTAGGAACATAGAGACAAAGACATCGTTCAAATCACTTAGATTATTAGTTATGTTTCAACTTGATCAATAGAAATCAATCAGGACTGGAAGTACGAGTTATACATGACACTGATCAATAATCGGTGATCATTGAATGTAAATATTACACTTCTACAGGAGATTTGTCATGAACTGAATAATTTAGTGGAATCAGATTCAGATTGTAGTCTGAGTGACGTAGGTTTCAGTCCAACAGGAATTATCAATGCACTCACTAATAGTGTAACAATCTCGCTCTCCACAAATACCAAATATCAAGTAGCTTAGGTTTAGCAGTTTTATATGGACTACAGTAAACCACCTTATAAATTAGGATACGATATGAATTTGTATGAGGATGGATTCATGTTATGATCATATTATGTTGAGGGTGGATTCAATTTCAAACGATTGACGATGCTTTTGTTTATTACATGTTGCATCAACTTCCACTTGTAACTAATAATGAAAAATATAACAGCAAAATAAAATAAAAATATCTAACATAATATTTGTTTACAGCTTTCATCTATTTTCCTAAGGTGGTTATTTTTAAAAAGTAATTTCCTCGGAAGCGTAACGATAATTTACATAATATCATTAGTGGCTTTGTTATGTTACACTAAATTCATCCTAGCAACTTTCACATCCTACATTGTTTGTCGACAATTGTTTTGTGTAGCTCAGTGGTTTGCATTATTATTAGATATAATTCAAAACATAAACCAGTAAGGATAACGTAAATATTTACTATTGCGTCCTTCACAACAGTTAGTTTGCATTGTCATATGAATGAAGTCTTTGTAGGCAGCATGTTTGACTAAACTGTATCTTATACTAAATACTATTCTTTTTCATTTATTTAGTGATCGTGCTATGATGATTCTTTTTAGTATAAATAAGACATAATGTTAACTTCGACGGTGGGATATACATTTGCGCAGATTAAGAATGATCACCGATTATTGATCAATGTCATGTATAACTCGTACTTCCAGTCCTGATTGATTTCTATTGATCAAGTTGAAACATAACTAATAATCTAAGTGATTTGAACGATGTCTTTGTCTCTATGTTCCTACTTGATATACATATATTTGAAATGTTAGTCCTCGTCAATTCACTAATATAAACATACGTCATACGCCTAAAAGTCTATTTCACAACTATTGATCCAACCATAAAATGGACTGCAATTCAATTTTGATTCAGTCGACTTACAAACACACAGTGTGATAGAGAGAGAGTTTTGTACAATATAGACAACATAATATTTAATTTGCCCAAATCCTGCATATATATATATATATATATATATATATATATATATATATATATACGTGTATAAAATTACGGAAGACAGAGAGTGAAGAGCACGACTGACAGAGAGAGCTAGATAGATTGAGATTGGCTGAAAATTCTCAATTAGTTCAATCCCAATACATCGATAAATATATGAAGTAACATTACCAACAGACACTACCATCTCGATAATCCAGAATGAGAACTAAATCAAAATCAGCTGTTTACAATATCTTTACCTAATTTGTGATTGGTTCTACGTATTATACTACATATTGATTGGAATATATTGAAGCGATAGTTTCAAGAGTACATTCACAACTGCTAACAGGAAGTGTATCATATCTGTTGACTAACCACTTGTTAAAAAGAAAGTGTTATCGATTTCCTATGCACTACTAATAATGCTAGTTGTAACTGAATGATTAAATAGATTGTAAACACAGAATTAATATTTTGTTTTTTGAGAAAATAAACAATATTAAAGTTGTGATGCTTGATTAACTGGTGTTGGATAACAATTAGAGAATGTAGTAATGTAGACTTGTATCTAGATTGTATGAGTTAATGGATAGTATGCGTATGTGTATTGCTATTAGTTTGAAAAAGTAAAGTGGATAGCTAGTGCATTTAAAGTAAATCTTTTCATGTTCGAGTGTGTGAGTGATATTGGCGATGAGTTTCCTAACGATTTACTATAATCGTTCATATCCTTTTCTAGGTTTTATTTCGTTGCAGCTTCTTTTCACTGAGTAAATCACAATTAACTTTTGTTTATTACGACATAGAGTTATTTTTCTACTAGATGTCTTATGCTTTAGCAAATTCAAATTTCATCTTGATCTTCTAAAATGAATGAAATCTGTAATTCACGACTGTGGACTAATTTCACATCTCTCAACATACTTCTAAGCGGGATCCCGGCCGTTGCTGATACCTTGACGTGGCGGTCGGGCTTGCCTATTGTGATGAACCAATCGAGCTATACTGGCTGGAACAATAGTTCCTCAAGGTCCTACCATGCCAGGCAGGTCGGTTGAAGAGCGGTAAGATTAAAAGCAGCAGATCCAAGGTCTGAGGGCGAAGTCGTACTGCCGACTGTACAGAGGTGTGACGGCAGTAAGATGTTTCCCTCGGACAACCAGCATAACAGCGATGCTGCCTTCCCACAAGGAGGGGTGGGGTTAGAAAAGGTTGACCCTAAAAATGCACACCTCGCCTTATCCTACGGATTTCCGTCTCCGGCGATAAGGTCTTCAACAAGTACGGAGCTAACACTAAAACTACTCGCCAAAAGGTCGTGTGTGACTGGCCTCAAGCAGTTGTCCCTTGGGCACTGCAGTCACGCTCTAATCCAATTTCCTTTATAGGTACCTCCAGAAGAACCCTTCCACGGTGTAGGCACCTGGGAAGTGATAACTGCCCTCATACCTCTGACAGCACTCAAGACCACCGTATTCAAAATCATTTACTCTCTTCAATCCCTATCATTGCTCCTACCTTGACTATCAACTCTGAACATCCTCTTCTAACTTTCTCTTCAAGTGTCACCACGTCCGACGATTCTAGCACTCGAAGTAATGTCCCAGGTCTACTGAAACCCCGCTCCAAACTACACATTGGAGCTTTCAACGTACGCACCCTATGTCACATCGGTCAGCAGGCCTCTTTAGCTAAAACCCTAGAATCTCGTATGATTGATGTGTGCTGTGTCTCCTAAACACGCATACAAGATCCTAGCGTGGTCATTCACTTGACCTCACCTCGCCAAAACGGCGAGGCGACAAGATACACTCTCCGTTTATCTGGCGACTCGATAGCCAGCTCTCGTGGACTGGCGGGTGTGGGTATAGCGCTAAGCATGAGAGCAGAACAAGCACTATTAGAATGGATCCCTGTTAATAGTCGCCTATGTGCTGTTCGACTAAACGGCTCTGTAAGGACTCGGAGGAATAGGGACACTAGTCGTTGTCTTTTCGTCGTTTCCGCCTACGCTCCCACTGACTGCAGCCCAGACGAACTGAAGGATGAATTTTACAGAAACTTTTGTGAACTTCTTCAAAAAGCCAAGCACTCAGACATAGTAGTCGTCGCAGGTGACTTTAATGCCCAAGTAGGTAGTTTAGACCAAACAGAAAGACATTTAGGCGGGTATTTTAGTGTTCCAGCTCAGAAAACAGATAATGGTGACCGTCTGCTGCAACTTTGCTCAGAAAATCGTCTATTCTTAGCGAATACTAATTTTAGGCATAAGGAGAGACATCAGCCTAACGTGGCGACCTCCTTCACCAAGACAACGATGGACTCAAATAGACCATATTGCCATCAGTCATCGTTGGAGAGGCTCGATAGAAGATTGCCGCTCGTTCTGGAGTACATGTTTAGACTCTGATCATGCTCTAGTATGAGCACGCATTTGCTTGCACCTCACTGGACGTAGAAAGGCCACATTAGGAAAACCCATTAGAATTGATCTGAGCGACGAGAAGGTCAAAAGTAAATTTCAAGAACAGTTAGGGTCACAATTAGGTAACTCTGGAAACCAGGCTGATCCTGATGTTGCCTGGAATGATATAAAAACAGCTGTAGAAACAGCAGCGTCATCTACTAGTAATTTGAACAGGAGCACGAAAAACCAGTGGATTTCTGCGACTTCTATGGCACTGATGAGCTCTCGCCAACTAATCCCGTCAGGCTCTGAACACGATGAAGAGCGAAAACAAATCAAGTCTAAATTAAGTAGAAGTTTACGAAACGATCGTGAGCAGTGGTGGGCAACGAAAGCAAAAGAGATGGAAAAGGCAGCGGCTTTAGGCAACACTAGGCAGCTTTATAGACTAGTCAGGGAAACCGGAATTAAGAAGTCAAGGATAAGTGAAACCATCTCCGAGAAAGATGATACTGTAATCTGCTCTCAACCCAGACGTTTAGAACGATGGGCCGAACACTTCAAGGAACAGTTTAGCTGGCCTTCAGCTACTCTACAATTACCCAGCATTTCCACTCAAGCTAAATGGAACATTGAAGTAGGCCCCCCCCCCGACACTAGCTGAAGTTCAAAAAGCTATATCTAACCTGAAACGAGGAAGAGCAGCTGGTCTAGATGGGCTAACCCCAGAGGTTTTCAAAGATGGTGGTCCAGTCTTGGCGATTAGGTTGACTAGTATTTTAGCTAAAGTCTGGGAACTAGATAAAATTCCATCCGACTGGTCTAAATCCCTAATAGTCCCAATATATAAGAAAGGACCAAAATCATCTTGTGATAACCATAGAGGGATTAGTCTGACCAATATAGCATCTAAAATACTAGCCTCAATAATTATCGGACGTTTAACAAAGACTCGTGAACTACAAACACGAGAAAACCAGGCTGGCTTCAGACCTGGTCGTGGTTGCATCGACCACATATTCACCATTCGTCAGGTTTTAGAACACAGGCACGCCTACCGGCGTCCTACAACGGTGGTTTTCCTCGACTTAAAGGCAGCATTCGACTCAGTTGACCGTGAGGTTCTGTGGCAGTGTCTATCATTAAAAGGTGTACCTCAGAAGTACATAAACCTTGTGAAGGCTCTTTACTCGAACACTACCAGTCGAGTCAGAGCTTATGGCGAACTGTCATCTGACTTTGCGACCTCAAGTGGTGTCCGTCGAGGCTGCCCACTATCTCCGTTTTGTTTAATTTTATCATAGACGTGCTACTGGAAGTAACGCCTTCTTCGGCTGAATTTTCTGGGATTGATCTCCTTCCAGGAGGTCCACTCATCGACTTAGAATACGCAGACGACATAGTCCTGTTTGGTGAAGACACTGATAAGATACAGAGTCTTCTGGTCGCACTGAGCAACAATGCCAGGATGTTTGGGATGCGTTTCTCCCCCTCTAAGTGTAAATTGTTACTTCAGGACTGGCCTGCGTCAACCCCTGAACTAAGGATAGGGAATGAAGAAGTTGAATGCGTTGATAACTTCACTTATCTTGGAAGTTTGATCAGCCCTAATGGGTTGGTGTCTGACGAAATTTCTGCACGAATTCGAAAGGCTCGTTTGGCTTTTGCCAACTTACGTCATCTATGGCGTAGGCGTGATATCCGTCTATCAACTAAAGGACTAGTATATTGCACAGCAGTTCGTCCTGTTCTACTTTACGGCTGTGAAACATGGCCATTAAGGGTAGAAGACACTCGTAGGTTACTAGCATTTGATCACAGATGTCTTAGAAATATATCTCGTACCTGCTGGGATCTCCGGGTAACTAATAATGAGGTTAGACGAAGGGTATTAGGGAATAATGGTAAATCTGTAGATGAGGTTATGAAACTTCATCGACTGAGATGGTTGGGGCATGTGTTACGTATGTCCCAACACCGGTTACCACGTCGCTCAATGATGACTAGTATTGGGGTGGGTTGGAAAAGGGTTAGGGGCGGCCAAACCAAAACGTGGTATCAGTCGTTGAAGTCACTAACTTCTGGTCTGAGCCACATTGGTAGATGTCGACTACCTGGTTGGGGTCCGCGTGACTGCCGTACCCAGTGGTTGGAGACTCTTGGTGACATGGCTCAGAATCGATCACAATGGCGTAGGTGTATACATTCTTTGTCTTCACGTACACCTTGAGACTAAAATTACTCTACCTTTCTTTCCACAAACTAATTTTTTTCTCTCTCTCTCTCTCTACATATTATATCCTTATATGCAATCTCCCTTTTATATATTACCACCATTAAAGTAACTGATTCTATGAATTCGGTGATCATCTTGCTATGCTGTTGAGGTGTGGCAACTTGGACCGATGCACTTATGTGCCTGGTCCTACGTTGTATCTGTCTAAGCGGGATAGTATTAAATAATGAGGTAGACGGTGGTTAAGCGTGCATCTTCGTTAACGCACTACAGAGTTCTATCAGTTAGTGATGTAGCACGATTATATTCAGTTAATCATAAATTACATGAAACTTGGCGCACATGTATGTTAGTTAAAATTGCCATACCACTACATTAAAACCACAACATTAATATCTGAATATAGTTTGAGCAGAATGAGTGAAAAGTTACATATGAAAGAATGATAGAACTTAAGATCTAGAACAATTTGAAGAGTGAATGCATCTGCCTTACTATCACTTACTCCTAATCATATCACCAAATATCTTCAATAACTGGTAGCGATTAGCATGAATACCAAAATGGTAATCTGAAATCACCAACACAACTCAAAATAAAAATCAACGACGTAATAGACTGATTAAAAGTTTTGGTTTATTGGCTTATCATCGTTGAGATACTGATCATAGTAAATCAATATTCTAATCTTAGCCTATTGATTCCGGATATACACTTATGGTGTACGTAAAAATATGATTGATGTAACAGCTTCAATCGACTAAAGCAACAATAATTGTAATATGAATTGAATTATTATCCTGAACAATTCAATTCAAAACAAAATTCACCGGATTTAACCGGTCATCGTTTTAATTGATTAAAAAGTCAATATTCATCAATCTCTCTACCTACCTGTGTATATAAATTTACTGTAATCACGCAAAATGTTCATCGTAGTGAATGTTTGTGTGTGCAGAGATTGTGTAGAATATTGTAATAAAAGCATAATACTGAATGAAGCACCTATTATGATTTACTAAAATGTTTTATCAAGGTTATAATATAGGTGACAGCAGCTTTTAAGATGCGTATTTTATCCTATTCGGGACTCGTCAGCCAGAACTATTTAAATTCTACTGTTGTTGTTTACACCAGGACTCGAACGTAGCATATTAAGTTTAAAATGTCAGAACTAGTGAGCGTAGATTGTCACTGACTTGTTAAACATAAAAAACTTCATGTCTGTTAAAAATATCAGTGATGGTCTGAATTCAATAGGTTAATAGACAAACTTGAAATTTTAAAAGAAATGTATCGAAGTCAAGTCTATGTGAGAACGTGAACATGGACGTAACAGGTGGAGTCAAACTGAACAGCCCACAATAAGATTTCATCACCAACCATATTCGAACTTACTTAATAGTTAATTTATATTCCAGGAGGAAAAAAGTGGGATGATGACTTTGAGAAATAACAAGGCTTAAAGAAACTCATTCTGATAGTACTTAATAACTAGCAGTTTGAACAAACGACATACTAATTTAATTGTGATAATCGAATTACTGAATATCAATAAAGCGTTTATAGTATGATCAAGAAACTTAGTGATTTAATACCACGGATGATTTTACGTTATTATTATGGAAACATTTTGGAAATGTCATTTACAAACCAGTATAATGCTTTTGTTTTATTTTATGCGAAGCGAAAGACGCAGCAGTGAAAGATAAATAAAACATTAGATCAATCGCTAAAAGGTTTAGTTTGGACAAAGTTGGCACACATAAATAAATATAAACACAAAGTAGTAGTAAGACGGTATGATATATTAACGCTTGTATTAATGCACACTAGGTAACTATGAACATTAATTTAACTGAGAGAATGGTAAAGTTCCGGATCAAAAAACATTCCATGAATGTCAGAAAATATGAACAATTAGCAATCAATAGAAACTTCGATCCAATCTATAAACCTAAAAGAAGTAAGTTAATCAATCGCACAACCAGAGACCAACTGAACCAAAGGATATATAAATATAATATAATACGTAAAGACAGTAAGTCAGAGATAAGGTCATCATAATGGATTGGCTTAGTTATTGTGGAATAATTAAAATGCAATATTTAATTGAAGCAAGCGCTGATGATGTTGTCCAGAAATACAACGAAGGCAATAAAAATTAAACTAACCAGTTTAGAGAACCTAACATAACTAAAATGTATTAATATGTGAATATTTTATATATGAATTACAAAACTGTTAGAAGTCATACTTGCATCATCCTCATCATCGTCCTGCTGCATGTGATTAGATGTGAAGCTATTGTTGGTATCTCTTCGTTGTCCTATCTTCTTTTTCTGACTGATGAGATACTATATGAAAGAAAATGAGAGAAAAATATATATTAAATCATTAAGTTACATTAGTACCGATGCGTGAAAATGAAAATTTAGAAATAGTCACTCATAAGTAGAATTTTTATTATTAAGATGGGGTACACTTCTGTAGTAAAAAGATTATCACATGGATATCTATTTATGATGATGAGTTACTTAGAGACCTAATATGTTATTTACATAGCTTAATCTATTAGTTGATAACCTATTCAGATATTTAATACGGACTGTGATCGAAGAGAAGTTCAGACAGGACAGAGAAGAGCATGTTTTAACCCACTTACCAAAAAGGGTTTCGTGTATTTAGCTTATAATAATACTCTAAGGGTGAGAGCTAGTACTGATACCATCCAATTACTCAAACTGAAGTATGCGAAAGAGTATTTAAACCTGAGACTTATAGCTTCAAAGTCTAGTGTCATTGACACTAAGCTTACTATTAGCACAGTTTAATGCACTTAATCGTATCTTGCATAATTCCTAGATTGAGTCCGGAAGATTATTGCAATTTGATGGTTCGTAAACTAAGCTGACACTGATTGAAATTAGTTGCAGTAGTGTGTAATATATTCGTTTCCTTACTTTCACAAAACCTCGAAACTAATGTCATTTCATACTTTTTATCATCATATTTTATGTAATTTCTTGGAACTACATTTGCCAAATCTAGCTTCCCAACACCAGTGATAATGTTATTCCAAAGATTGATGTTATTGTGGGTGGTGATTTGCAGTTTCACTGATTAGTGTTAGTTTTAAAACCAATGCAACAATAGACAGCTTTTCCCATTAAGTATGCGACTATTTAGTGGAGGCAAACATTAACAGATACGCCGGTGATTGATCTAAGAACATGCATAACTTTTAGATCAGCGGGTTGGCAGCACTTATTATTGTACAATACTAAGTGTAATCGATTAGTTATATAGCCTGATCTCATTTAATTTTATTTGTGGACAACTATTTTACAACCGATATAGTAGTGTTGTAAGCTTCTTAGTATTCTCTCACTGTACAGATCATTAAGTGTGGAAATTTGATTTGATATATTTCATGCAAAATGTCCTACAATGTTAGAGATTGATTTTTCAGTAAACATAGTTAAATAGCTTCCTAAGGATCCGGTAAAATAACAATATATGTCACAATAAAGCATTAACTTTACTACATATTCATAATTGGTAAGTACACCCTTTATTAATTTTTGTTTACCAAGTCCATTTCGGCACAATCAATTACTTATATTGACATTATAGCTGAAAATTTCCGATAGGCGGACAACAGTTAATTGTAATCGCGTCAGTGGAATCCTTTTACAAATGTTCACGAAGATAACATTAGAACATAAAGTTTTAAATAAGAAATTAAATTCGGTCAATTATGAGCAACATATAATCTGGAACATATGGGTTTCTAAGTTGCCACACGAAATCATTACAAGATAAATGTTAAATTAGTAGTGGTGATAATATCAATGGGAATAAAAAAAGATTGGACAAATAGAATATACTTCAAGAAGTAAGAATTAACTCATGAAATAGCAATAAATCCTTAGGACCTCTGCGAATACAAACGAGTGAATGGACACAATTCGTTACAATAGGTGATGGGTCGTGTCATTCGAAATTTCCAATCACTGATTAAAATAATAGTGGCGAACTTTGGATCTACTAACAGTTAATCACAATATAGACTGATGGTATGTCTTAGCTTGGTCGTTCCTAACTTTATCCCAACCTACATCGACGCCAGTTAACATTATATCTAGAAGCAGACGACAGTTAGTCATACAGTGTAGAACATTCATTGAAAAATAACAAAAGAAGCCCATTGTGTTACTGGAGAAGAAAAAAGACAATATAATGAAGAAAATTTTATTTTCGACAATAGCATTTACTGAAACTGCACAATTGCAACTATAGTGATTTCTATAGAATATTCTATTAAAAGATAGGAAAAGATTATAACACAAAACTGTTTACTTGACAACATAGATGGTACTTAAACGGGAGTCTAGTGAAAAAACAAGACTAGAATTGATAAGATATTCTTGAATGAAAGTGTTCATATATTTATATCTTCCCACGTAAGGTAATGTTTTGAGATTTATTTAGATAACGTTCGTTTTGTGCGGCCAATATAAGCGGCTTTACATTAGCAAATAAATTGACAGGTATAAACAGACGTGACTCAAAGTTGAAGTTTACCTTCGACAAATTCACGAATGATAAGCCGGCATGAGAAAAGCATACGAAGCTTAAAGATTCTAAAATACGAATTTTTTCAAGTTACTGTCGCTGTATCTCATTTAAATGCGATGTTAATGAAAATAATATTTGGTATGGTGAGAGATTTTCCAGGGTATAGTTTACCCCCAATCATACTGACAATAAACTATGTAGAATAACCGTATTTAACTAGTATTTGGCAGAGTTTAGATAGTTCATTGTTAATTGTATTGTTGCTCTACACTCGTCTGAAGAATGCATGATGAAATGTTTATTCATTGCGGAACCATATAAATCGAATATAGTAGAACGATACACTGAGAAATGTTGAGGTTAGGTATAAAGTAATAAGCTAACATGCTATACAGATTAAGAAAGTGGAGTATATTCATTAATTTAGGGGGATTAAACGTATAATGCGCATGCTTAACTACAACCAATCTCAGCATGAGATACTTTCCGAAGTGGTACCAGATTAGAATGCTGTGTGCGACCAAAACGAAAACATGGCAGTAATAAATTAAATCAATGACTATTGCTTTCTTGCATATAGGTAAATTTAGTCTGTTTGGTTAGAGTCAGTGTGGTAACTTTCATTAGTAGATGTCAAGTGACATGGTTATGAATAAGTCATAATGGATAAACAGTATTCCGTTATTATCCTACTGTAGATCCCGAGTTAGTGTTTTATCGTATACACTATTTCAATCATTCTTCTTTAGACATAATCTCAAAATATTATTTATTCTCACTGCTGCTACATTATTTCGACTTCTTTGTTAGTCATCTTGTCAATTTTATCTCATCATACTAATGTTCTTTGGGATATTGAGTTAAGGCACAAATATGCTAGGATCATCAATTTTTATGATTTTCTTATTTGATCAAAAGAAACGTAATGGTGACAAATTATCTGTATTTTGGAGAAGGCATCTAGTTTAATGCAACTTAATAACCATGTGCAAGTGAATTTGAATGTGAACCATATATTCATTTGTATTATGAAAATCGATCATTACAAATTTCTACAAACCTGGTAATATACGTCACACAATTAAAGAGATAATATTGTGAAAAAGTAGACGAAGGGAAATTGAGTCAAAAAGAGAATGTGATAAAATTGCAACCCAAGAAGATTTCCCTCAGACGAAGAAGCTCATCTGACCTTCAAAAAAAGTCTAATAGGAAGTCATAAAAGGATCGTCACTGGATTCTCATCTAAGCCATACCCGAAAACGTTTCAAACCAACGAGCAATGCCATCTCTACGATCCAAACCAGAGACTCATAACGGACCTACAGAAACCAATCTTATAGTTTCTGCCAGAGCAAGTCTTACTCGCTGTCTTCACAAGGTGGTAATGTTAACGAAAGTGGAAGGATGAAAAAGGATGCTGGCCTTTAAGCCAGTTTAGTGGATACAAAGAGTGTATTTGAGGAGAGTTGGAAGAATCCTCGACCAGTGTTTTCGTTATTAAAATGATTGAAGTAACTTCTAATTCTACCAATATGGTGTTAATCTTGCTGTGCTTTTAAAGTATGGTAACTTGGACCGATGCGCACATGTGCTAGGTTTTTTGTTGATCAAGCATACATACGTAGTTGGAAGAATAAGATCCAAACCACTAGTGGATATTAGCTTTAAGATCTTAAGGAAACGAATGACATCAAGGTCTACTTTGGTAACTCGCTTAAATGATGTGACTGCACATTCAGACGTTAATCTGCTGTCTTGTGTATAAGACTTTTGGTTCAACGGTCTCAGGTAATAGTCCCGAAAACAAATAACCACCACTTATTTTGACCTGGAGTTCTGATAAACATTCCAAGGTTGAGGTCTAGATGCTACTATTAAGGTTACAAAGTAATGTTAGTCGCTTTCAAAATCATAAGTATTCAACTTCGAAATCTAGTTTATGAATAATTCTTTTGCCTTTCATTAAAGATTCCTATTGGTAAGCACAAGATAATTAATCTGAATTCAAATCCTTGTAGTAGCATTATATTCTAAGTCTAGTCGCTTTGTCTTACGAAAAATAATAATTTGGACTTCACATAATGGATAAAAATAGCTGTGGTTATCTAGCAGGTTGCTAGGCTATCTATTCAACCATATCAAGTAGAGAATGTCCTAGTCCAGTTTAAATGACTTGACAACATGCCGGATATCTTAAGCTGAGACAAAAAGCAGTAAAATTAGTCACTGAATCAATGAAGTTCAGAACATAAATAAAGTAGACATACACAAAGACACACGAAAATGAGAGATGAACAGACATATAAATCCAGAAAAACATGACTCATTTTAAATAATCAGATACAAACGATTTAAAACTTGAACAATAAGCAGTGAGATTTTAAACAAAGCGAGTTCACCAAAGTATAATGAATTTGTAAATTCAATATTATTAGTTTAAACTCGCAAATGCTAACTTGTAGAATCCGCTTTGTCCTACTAAGTAACATGAGAGAGAGAGAGAGAGAGTTTAAGTCAATATTAATGTCACAAATACAGTGTGTTTTGGTAATGAATGCACAATTGCAATGTATCGTCAAAACTGTGTTAATGCTGACGGTGCTCGAACGCAAACATTAATGTGGACATTCAAAAAGCCTAGTATTCGAACAGTTTATATTATGTTGTAATCATTTGTGTCAGAAGCAGTGCATAACAATTCAGCATGAAACGATATGCCGTTTAGGAGTTTGCATTTCAGACAGGAGTTTTGAAGTGATCACACTTGAACACAGTGCTGGGTTACAGAAAAGTAAAGAAAATTATGATACTCCAAAGATAGGTATGCTATTTACAGCACAAGTTGGAGTTGCTTGAGGTTAATTGCAATATCTGGAATATATAAGAAGTGTCGTATTGAGGGTTTTTAGTATGATCTGCATATAAGCGTATTTTCAATCAAGATCTCATTTCAAAAACATATCTTCTGGAAATTCATTCAGCATGTTGAACAGAGTTATACTTGTTAATGTACATAGGTAATTGTGGAAAATACTAGATAACTGAAATGAAATCTTTGATGAAAATTAGAACGTAGGGTTCACTCACTAAATAAAATGAAAAAACACGCTTGATGATCAATCAAAACGTCAAGGACTGATCTCAAGGAGGTGATATCAAGATCAATACTTTAATGAAGCGGCAAGTTTGCTAATAAAAAGCCAAGGAACGGCTATTAACAATACTAAAGTCAAGAAAATAGGAAAGGTAAAGTCCTATCCCAAAGTCAGAAGATTCAGACATTAGCAGCAATCTTGACGTTATGATCTGGCTTACCTATGATGATAACCCGATTCTACAAATATTCGTTAAAACATGTTCCTTTAGATAATACTATGATAATCAAGTCGGTTGAATACAAGTAAGAATAAGGCAGTAAGCTTAAAGTTCAGGAGCAAAGTTGTGCAGCTGGCTATTTTATGGTGCGATGGAAGTAAACGTTTTCTCCTAGAAAAACAGTCTACTTACAGTAAAAGGAAGAGGTTAGGAAAGGCTGACCCGATAAAAATAACATAACTCACTGCCGACAAATTTCAATTACTGAGACTAGGGCCTTAAAAATACACTGCTAAAAAGTAAAGGCTATATATGATGGGGGTCAAGCGGTTTCTCACTCAGCTCTGTGGCCAAGATTTGACATCTCAAAGACTATACACAATTTCGTTAATGAAACGAACAAAACATAAAAAGTAATATGAAATTGGAGAAAATAAAATTCATGAATAAAAGTTTTGTTTACAGTAGCTGTACTTATAGTGATGGTTAACAAATATATTGGTCAACCTGCGGGTTTTTTACAGAGCTTACGTTCGGAACTATGAATCGCTAACGCCTCTGTGGTGTGTAATTTATTGATTTGTGTTTTTTCTTACCGTAGTCATTTGACAGTGTAGACGATTTCGAAGGATTTTACAGGTGAGACAGTGTGACTAGATGTTTCAAAATTGAGTTACTTATTGTCTTATTTAAAAAGCCGATTCGGGAAATGTTTAGAGACAAGTTTGGGAAGGGCTTGATTTGTGCAACTGAATGGTACAGTGAGTTATTTCTACCCAATATGTAACGTAACAGCATCCTTTATTTAATTAAGCAGTTCATATGAAAAATATAATCAATGAGTGCAAGAACCTGATGTTCGACAAAAGAACAGCTAACAAGTGAGTTATGTTTTATTTTTGTTAAATTTGTTCTATGAAATATTTTTACAAAGTTTTTATTGCAAAACTATCCAGCATCTGATATTATTCAGGATGATATATCAACGTAGTCTTGGTGATTCATGATAACTCTGCCAGAATACTCATATTGACGACTGAGGAATAAATAACTATTTTTTTAAGGGGATCATGTAGTTGCATTCCGTGTTTATTTGAAAGTAGTTGCAGGCTTTGTAGACGTGTACTGAGTGCAACACAGTTTACGAGGGTTGTTCTTAGTGTATCAGAAGAAATATGTTGCTCCGTCGGCTTTGAACGTTTAATTACCTTTACTGTCATATAGTCTAAGCGCTTTCTGAGACTGAATCCGTGTAATCTAAAAATCTATAATGTCTATCTTTACTTAATTCATATACCGCGTGTATTCTTAATTAAATATTGCGATGGATCACTGACATTTGTGATTTAATTACATCATTATAAACCAGTAAATAACGTTTCAAAAAACAATTACTTAGAAGGATAGAATTGAGATGGTCTAGGATATTCTCATCAATGCATAAGGCCTTTCATAAAAGCGATTCTAGAATTCGATAAGGCAAGCTTGACAGAAAATCACTGAAACCCACTGAATTCTTTTACTATCATGAGATCTTCACAGGTTATCAGATAATGGAAAAAATATACTGTGTCAGCAAAAAAGGAGACAAGACAATTCACCGAGAAAACGAGTGAAAATCCACTGTAAATGATTTCGTAGAAAAGAGAATTCTCATCAGTAAAATGTCTTATTTTCTTCTTCAATGACATAATCGGTTTCCGTCATTATCTAATAAGAAATTGATATTTGTCGATAGCATTGAAAGATTGAATGGAGCAATCGCTAAATGTTTTAGGACGTCAATTGAACAGATGTAGAATGGGACTAAAAGCTACTAAGTGATTGTTGTCAATCATCAACTAAGGTTTAACATCAAAAACACCCGTAAATTTTAGGATAAATACATTTTAGTATCTTAAAAAACAAGGAATAATAAGTTAAGGATGTAGAATTTTGGAATTTTGTAAATACCGTGCAATCTTAATAGGAAATAATATCGCTATACACATGGAACACAATTATAAGTCTGAATAATAAGACTGTCTAATCAGTTGGTCTTAACAACTACTCGCATCATTTTTAATTCGTTAACCAGGTATACAATGGAACAGTGAGGATAGTGTTTTTTAAACCAATTAGTTGACATAACAGAAGCAGATGAAACGAAGTTCGAACAAGTGATGTAGTGGTCGTGAGAGAAGCAAATTAAACACTGAACTATCACTATACATCTTAAAATAGACATACGGTGAAATACAAATGACGAATAACATGTTCATCGTTCCTTACCTGGTCATTTTGATCAGTCACTTTATTCTCATCCTCCTCACATAGTTTTTCTTGTTGTTCTGTCTGGACCTCTTCAGCATCATCGCCAACACTTGAATTATCATCCTCAACCTCGTCATAGAATTCATTGCAACTGTTATCCTCACTATCACACTCTTCCTCTTCTAGTTTCTTGTTTAATTCATTCAATAACAATTTGTACATACTAACAATTATCGGTATATCGATTAGTGTTTTAGTCTGTTGACCTAAAAAGTAACCAAATCAGAAGGAGAGAAAGAGAAGAACATCAGGTGATCGATAATGGGGAAAATCAAATAGAAATCATTAGGAATTAAATGAAAACAAAGAATTCATTCAAGTCAATGATTCATAGTTGTGGATACCATACACTTTAAAGTTTTTTTAGAATATTTTGTAACAGAATAGGCATTCTATGAATAAATACACAACAACGTGTTGAACTGTTGACAGAGAAATGAAAACAGACAAGTAAAATAGGCTTAAATTTATTATTACGAAATGACCTAGGTTAGAAGACCAATGAAAGCCAAGAATCTCTGGACGTCTATTTCGTATTAGAATGTCACTATACGGGAATAAGGCCTAAATATTTAAGCTTCGAACGTTTAAACTTTAGGCCAGTAAGCTGGTGCACAACGATTTACGTGTATAGCTTTAATCAACTCGTCATATTTATTGTGCCATTACTGATATCTGTCGTATGTTCAACATGGTCGATTTCTAGTGAGAAGACGTGGAAATCAAAAGAAAACCCATCATGCTAGGATTCAAAAATAGATTTTGATGATCAATTGTATTACCCTAATCAAAAAACAAGGTACAATGGAAACAACTTTACGAATATCTACTATCATATATCTTCAAACACTACCTAACTTAAAAACGTGTTGCAAGCTGTTACAGAAGTTGTGATAATGCTCTGACGAGAAAAACTAAGATATAACATTGGTCAATGAAGGCATTGGGTTATGTTGGTAGGTACAAATTACTTGGTTAGGTATTCACGAAATAGCCATAATCAATGGTTGAAAGTAATGAAAGACATGTCTCAGTCAGTGATCTGGATGAATTTACACCTAACCTTTTACATATACAGTCCCGGTATTCCTTCATATAAACATTTTCATTGTCCTATAGAATCAAATTATCAATATAAACATTCTCATTATGAGTTGCATTACATTATTTCGACTCTTTAGGTTATCCAACTATTCAGTTTCATCTAATTTTGTGCTGATGTGGTAGGGTAAATTGAGCACATTTATCCTAGGATACAAGTTGATGACTCACTACTTCATACAATAGTTCTACAATATGTTTTTATTTTATTCCTTTTGTAGCTCTGAGGTTTTCAACAACACTTCAATGTTCACGAAGTGTACAGAATTTAGAATTTTCGACAGATTTTAGTTCTTATTGTTGAAGTGTGGTGCATAATTGGGTGTGATTTTTATTAAGTGATTTCGTTTCAAGTATCTAGATTGATCTGCAACTGATCTCTATAAAACTACCAGCGTAGCACAGACTAGTACACTAGATGGGAATACACTTTAGTGTAAGTTAAGGAAAATGAAAATAATTACACCATAATATGCAGCACTCATCGATCAAATGAACTGAAGAAATAATCGAAAATACTGGATACAGTACTTTACTGAACACTGAGAAAGTCGCAGATTACTTTAGCCTTATTTCATCGATAGAGTAAGGTAAATCGATCGCTGTACGGTTTACTAAATACGGCTAATAAAAACGGTAGATGATAAGTTAAAGATCTTAATCTTATCAACAAAAATTAGGAAATATATTGACATACATTTGTAGTAGTCGAATTACATATAAGTAGTAAGAAAATAGTTTATTGAACATGAATATAACCTTCGTAGACTTATAATGTTTGTACATGGAAATAAAGGAATTCTGCGAAATACAAATTTCAATAATGAGTAATAATTATTGACTCGAAAAAAAGTGAACGTATTTCACTTAGCTACAATAAACTTGATACATTGATTTTCACAATTTATCTGAGAAGACTTCTCACGATCGACTACATTTCTTTATGATCTTAAGCATGAAGTGTTGTTCCGGAAATTAATGTGAACGAGTTATTAAATGAACAATGTTCGATTACGAAATTAAAAACTTGATGTGTTGAAAGGGATATCACCGACATATTCACATGTAAGTGTAGGATAGATGCTTGTTCCTATACCAACTACATGGACCATGTATTACTCTATGGGTGTGAAACATATGATATGAAAGTAGAAGACATATGTAGACCTCAAGTTTTGATCATACAAATTTTCGAAGCACTGATTGGGAACGACTGAATAAGCAATGCTGAGGTTAAATGTAGGGTAGTCGATATCGATGGAAAATCGATTGACGAGATGTAGTGAGTCTTCATTGACTGAATTAGTTGAGGCAGGTGTTACACATGGTCAACTTTCAATTGCGTAGAGGGCTCGGAAGCTAGCACCTGATAGGCCATGAAATCTCCAAATGTTGGTCGTAGCCATGGCGACTGGAAATCAATCACAGTGATACAAATGGATCCACTACCAAAAGATTTACCATCACTGCACGAAAACGCATTGCGAAACCACAGGAACACTAAAATGACGTTGTCACCGGATGTCGGCAATACTTCGGAGACAACGATGGCCGAACACAGAGTTGCAGGACAGAGCAGGCAAAGACACCAGAAGGTCATTTTAGTGTCCTGGAGAACGACTGTATTAAACTTTTGTAATACTGCTGCTCCAATTGTCCAATGCTTCTTCAGCTTCAGTTTCATTTTAGCTACCACCAGATGATGAAGCTACGTCAGTTCCTCTTCTTACTTTTACATCTTCCATGGTCCTTCTACACTTCTTATTGATGCAGATGTGGTCGATTCGGTCCTCCGTAATATGGTCCGGTGAAACCCATGTAGTTTTGTGTATACGTTCCTGGGAGAACACGATATGGGGTCATGAAACCCATCCCGTAAAATAATAACTTTGCAAAAAAAACGCTAACCAGTAAAAACCTTTATAACCACTTTAACTCTGCCCTGGGAATTGAAAGGTCTGTTATGACGCCTCATGGTGAGAGCCGAATTTCTTCGGAAGCCACGAGGCTAATACCCTTTCTGACAACAAGAGCGACCATTAATATAGGTACATGGAATGTCCGCACGATATGGCAGACAGGGAGAAGCATAAAAATAGCTGAGGAACACTGGGACTCGGAAAATATAAAAAAGATAACAAGCAAGTACACAAGTGCCATTGTGAACGATTTTGAGACATGTCACTTGTCGTTGCCAACCATTGAATATAGTTAAGGCATCGACGTCAATCGTGTAGCCATTACCTATTAATATGACCTAAACCAACAGTAAATGACTTTATGGACTGAAATCACGTCCGTGCATGGCCGTTGTTAGCTTTTTATAACTTATTCTTACACCAAACAACATTCGATATCGAAATAAATTATGATGGGGCGTGAAAACTATATGTCCTGGTTACTTAACTTAATGAGTATTCACATGTTAACCCATTTTAAGGGAACCATAAAAGTTATATAACAATCTTAATAATAACACAAGGTCAACACAATATACTGTTCACAACGGAGACATTTATCAATTACAAAAAAAGAATTGGATATGAGTTAGACAGTCGCTGAAAAAGAGGAAGGACTGGACACATGCTTAATCCTAGTGATTTGCTCACTTCGGAGCGAGGTCACAATTTTCAGGCTTCGTGACAAACGTGAAGCCAATTTAGGTGATCGGTGCATCCCGGTTTTTAATGATAGTCTAACGCAGGTCAATTCATGACGAAACTAAAAATTTAACAATCTCCACGGTATGCAATTACAAAGGGTTGAACACTAACTGGATTTCGCTCTGGTTTGGATAGATCCGTTGTTATTATCAGTTTGCATTTCTTCTTGAAGCGTTATCCGCATAATACGTTCATCTTTTGTATTGATAGTGTGTAGAATTAAATTAGCAAGCGCCATCGTACTATGAAGAAGAAACAGCGGAATAACACTTAGTTTAATTGAAAAGAAAATAAACGAATAAGTTTTGTGCATGCAAATAAAAATAAGTAATTTTAATGTGCACATAAAATCGTAGCGTTTTATCACTAGTTTACCGGGAAGGGTATATGGATAATACTAGGCAAATAAAAAAGTTTGCCTTATTCATGTGATTTGAATAAACAACAATCACAAAGTCTAGAGTTTCATGATGACTGCCTCCAATCACTCAGTGCTAACATCACAAAGTACATAATTGTGATGGTGACTATAGTGCACACAGTAAACAATCAAACAAAATATCTAAGTCATGCAGGAGGTCAATTGCAGTACAAAAAGCTAAGAGTACCGACTAAAGGCTGTGAAAACGAAAGTTCCTCCTAGATATAGGAAACACCTTCATGATAAACGACAGTTTGCATGGAAGCTAAACTAAAATAGAATATCTCGCTAATTACTTAGCGAACAAAATGATAAGTCACTTAAACTAGTGACAACAATTCAGGTTGATTGACTAAGGATAGTTCAACAAAAAATAATGAAAAGGCAGGCACGAAGATATAATGAGACTGAAGTATTAAGAGAAACATCTGTATCGACCAGTACGGACCAAATAAACGGTTAACAACTCCAAACACTGACACTACCAATGGTTTGGTCGCCTACAGTTTTCTCCAAACAATATAGGGCATCGAGCTAGGTGATGGTTAAGTATATGTAATACATGTCCCTAACCACCGCAATCTTACTAACTAATTTGTCGTTTTCCTCTAGTACATTATGCCTTACAATAGTAGTGACTAGTTTTTGTCCCACGAGAGGTGTTCAGAAAAACATGAAGCCTACTCATGTTTCTTAATCTCATTAGTCATGTTGAGAAGTCACAGAGACGACTGGTGATGGTAGGGAGATCTCAAGCATACACCTACAAATGACGTAAGTTGTAAGAAAGACAAACGAGAATTATAAATCTCAGTCGAGATTTCGTCGAACATCGATGCAGCAGAGTTAGTGAAATTGCTAAAATAAGTAAAGTAGTCAACGCACTTAACTACTTCCCTTCATATGGTCAATGGAGTTAAGCCCTGAAATAACATTTGTATTTAAAGGGAGAAAAACACTTTCCGAACATGTTTAGATTGTTTCTTAGCGACTAATTAATGAAAGTAAAACTATAGTTAGAGACGTTACACTGATAAATCTCTTAAGGTTCTAACCAACTCCGTGAGATTATTTGATAAGCAGATGTGATACTAATTGAATAGGGTTAAATGAATTCTGCAAATCGGATATCCAACATAGCTCATCAAACTAACATTACAACATAGCGCATCTAATAATATGATGCTGAACGCAATTGACAAGAAATGGACTTAAACATGGTGTGAATGATCAGTCAAGTCACTGATAACTGTTTAGTTCAATTAGGATTACTTTCTTTGTTGAACATTTATTATTTTATCGTGTTTTCATGTAACTATCAGAGTGAAAGGAGTCCAGAACAATACTACTAAAAATTGTCTTACAGCTTGTTATTAGAGATTTTCTTTACCTATCACAAGAGCTTTTGAGGTATAGCAACTTGGATCGATGCACACGTGTGTCAGGTTCTATGTTGTTCATATATACACACCTATCACAGTCATGAACTTATTGCCAGTGAAGCAAGTGTTGTTTCATTAAGTGAATTGCTGTAAATTTGCATAATAAAAGTCAAGAATGATGTATGTTGTGTATCTGACGGTCGAAATACAAAATCAAAAAGTCTGAGATTCTATAAAATATGATACTAAAGGCACTCACAACTTACAGATCAATTACTACTGTGTGACAGAAAAGGGAAACTGATAGAGAAATCGATCGTTTCATGCCGTACAATCTAGTCTAAGAAAGATGTAACCATTTACAAAATCAAATATGGCATATTTATTATAGCACTTAGATTTCAACTGGTAGACTGGAGGATTAAACCCCATTCTAAATATTACGATTTGGGCAAGCCGGTAGTATCGTTGATTATTACATAACTTGAGCATAGTTTAAAGTTAAGTATATAAAATCTGTTATAAGTATAAGAACTAATACGTCATGACATCAGCTGCAGAATTCACGAAGACTAGATGGTAAAAGATAATTGTTTTGCCTTCAGTAATGCGAAACCTAAGGCTACGAACCGAACTCAAGGTTTTCAGGACTTGTAGTAGCACGATGTCTTCAGATTACCGATTTATGATGTAATGGATGAGTGTTCCCAAGTTTTAAATAGTTCTTGAAGGGATATCAATCGCATAAATCCCAAAAACTTGAAACTTAATAAATAAACTGGGTTTCAACAATGGGATTTACATAGATCCGTCTGACTAGTCCAAAATAGAATGAATTTCACATGTCAGCTACATTTCAATTTTAATAAAACTTGTGACTAAACAGTAGTATCTAGAAGAACCTCTAAACAATCAATTATAATCTTTAACACTAACAATAAATAAGTGGATGACACTCTTCCGAAAGATTTCATGACCAACTCACAAAACAAGATGTCGCAAATTGATTTGATTAAAAACCCAGGTAGTTTCATGAAGCTACCAATGAGTCGAGCACACGTAATTCGCACCTATAAAACTGAACTGGAAGAATTAATTTGTTCAGTTTAACAAAAGCAGGTCTTTAAGAAGGGGAAAGAAAGTAATCAAAGTGATTTCTGAGAGAACTACTCACCTAACATGGATTTCATAACGTGAAAAATAGTACGGTTGACAATTACACCATAATGATAAGATTTCTTGTAATATTGGCTTTCCAGAGAGATCTGGTATTGTTGACAGAAAATCAATAGCTAATTTAGTTCGTATACGAAATAACAGAATTATGACAAACAGTAAACTTTGTCTTGCTCCATGCAAACCATTATGATGTTCACTGTAGACTAACTGTGACGGCTGTTTATGGTTGTTACCTTTGTAGTAATAATGATGATGGAAGAGAAATGAGAAAATAAAATAAAATTACGTAGTCAGTGATAGCCAAAGTAGAGCCTGACAAAAATGTGCTTTAGCTGAACACGACAAGATGAATACCAAACAAGTTGGAATAATACGGTAGAAATGAAAATGAATTAACATGGAGTATATGGTTAGAGATGGTGGAACAAAATGGTACGTATAAAAGAAAGTTGAGATTGAGTATCTAGAAGAAGATAAGGTGTCATGAAGCTAAAATTATGTGGTTACCTTATAAGTTTATAGTGAGTCTATAGACCAGTACCTATGATAAAATATTTATAAACTACGAGCCTTATTTACCTAGGAAGGTTACGTTTCACAGTCAAAGTGTGATACAAAGCAAACTTCTGAATAGTACACTACTCTGATCGGTAAACATACATCACTTCTATGTCACAAGTTGGCTAAAAGCAGGAAAATTATTTGAATTACTACTAAGAGTTAATCAGGGCTAGTAAAGCTTTCAAGTGACGTGAAGTGGTCAATGGACTAAACCACTTTACCGCCCCCCCCTCTTTGATTAATCAAAGGAATGATGGAGTCGGAATATTAACACTATGATAAACAGACATCCAGCCAAAGTTTCGATTAAGACAAAACAAGTATCTAGAAATTCGCTTGTCAGTCACAACACAACTTTAATCAAAGATGAGTAATATTATTAGCGCTCACATACAACAACCTAATACAGTAATTCTGTCGACTTTCTCGCTAATTATTTTGATGAATGTGATATTGGAGAGCTAATTTCAATAAAGGTTTCACCAATGACTTTAACTTTATTATTTTGGTAATATTCATCTGATAAATCAAAATCAGCTACACTGCACTGACATGTTCATAACAGACGGTTGAAGATAACTACAGACGCCTGGAACGAAATCTCCAGTGTGACTTACAAGGTAATATGCGGTACTCACTCTATAAACTAAAAGAAAATGCTGGATATATCATACTTGGTAAACGTTGAGAACGTTAAGGATAAAAGTAATCCGAAGTTATAAGGAATTTCGCTACAGGGGTTAAAATATGATCAATCTACTTTTAACTAGGTTACCAATAAGTAGTTAAAACATCTAGAACGTATTGACCAACCAATAATTAAAATTTCATTACCTAGTAATGTACATAGTCGAGCTAGTACACCACGTAATAATAAATCTGTATTCTCTCTCAATTGTTGCTGCATCAAAATGTAATAAAATAGCATAAGCTAATTTACCAGCCGGTGTAGCCCATTCAACTGGATTTGAAGGATCTAGTAAACGAGAAGTTATATGAAGTATGTAACCAACTCCATTATTACCTAATTGAGTAAAATAATACGAAATAAGTAAAAAGTTAAAGGAGGTTGAGAAATATGCCGATTAATCAGAGACGATAATTTACAAAACATAGTCATATAATTGTTAGTCACCAAAAAGCATAAAGGAGTAATGGGAATTGGTTAAAGCAAGAAATGTAAACTACTGCATCAAGAATCCACGACTTGAAGATCTAAGGTTCGAAACGTAGTATTGGATTAAAATTAAGGAGTCCTACACAAATGTGGAAAATTTGTCAAGTGCCTCATGTTTTTCAATGGATATTCAGCTATAATCAGTTCGTGATGTGAATTAGTGAGTAAAATGGTTAACGAAATATAAAAAGTGATAAGTTAGAGGTGACAACTTTGATTGAATTGTATTTTTTAACCGGAATGGTTCAATTGTGAAGTTATCATCGTCTACCTGGACGACTTTATAGGCGTAAATCTCTGATAGAGATAAGCAATGAAATCTTCCCAACAAGTAGTAGCAACTTGTTCAATTGGCCTTGAAAATGATCTGCTATTGTATGCTTTTGCATTGCAATTTTCCGCATATTTATTGTGATTCTTTACTCACATGACCTGATTTACAGCACTGCAGTTGGTTATTAGTTTTACCATTCATACTAAATCACTTGTGGAGTAGGTGAGACATTCACCTATCTACCAAAGGGCGCGTTTACTGCGCAGCAGTTAGATCAGTTCCACTTTATGGATGTGAAACATAGCCATTGAAAATAGAGGATATTTGTAGGTTTTTAGTATTCTATCATATATGTCCTTGAATAATTGCTTGTGCTTTCATGGGACCATCGAGTAACCTAGTACTCGGGTTAGGATTAGTGTACTAGGTAAAGCTGGCAAGTCAATTGATGGAGTAGTGAATATTCATCAATTGAGGTGGTTAGAACATGTGTTACGTATACCCGACCAACGCCTACCTCAACGAGCAACGCTGTCTAGTGTGGGATTAGTCTGGAAAAAAAACCTACGGGTGGCCTAAACCAAAACATGGCACCAGTGCACGAAGACATTGGCAACTGGGTTGAACCATGTGAATAGGTGAAGACTAACTGGTTAGGGTCCGCAGGATGATCGTAGCCAATCGTTAGAGACTTTGAGTGACATGGCTCAAAGTCATTCTTAATGGATTAGGTTCATCCATTCCTTGTCCTCATTCAGAGTATAAGCTCCTGAATGCATCGTAATTTTCTGCTTACTGGATTATATTTTCTTACACCTTAACTTCAATATCTAATTGTCTATATTAATACTAACTCCTTTACTATCTCAAATACTCTGGTACATCGTCAGACAATTTCATCTGTCTGCTAATTGGGGTATGTCAACTTGAACTGATGTACGCACGTATCAAGTTCTACGTTGTAACTGATTGACTAAAGTAATAATAATACTAAGTGGTATAACAATGCTGATTGTAAAAAATGAAGGATTTTGACAATTTTGTTCAAGAACTAAAACAGACAACATATAATATTTTTGCAATCCTGATATTCCGAATTGATCTGAATCAGACAACCAATGATCACCTGGAAGCACTGGACAGGCTGTTTCGTCCTAGTATGAGACTCTTCAGCATTGCGCATCCACGACCTCGTTGGGGATCTAAGTTTGGTAAGCGATAGTAACTAAAAGAGGAAATTCAATTCATAGCAGTTAAAAATAATGTACTCACCTTCATCATCATGCCATTCAAGAATCTGTGCGGAACCAGCTGCTAAATAACAGCGTATCACATCACAACATTCCTAGAATAATTCAGATATTATACATAAAATATTTTAGCGAGTGAAAATGTATTCATTAACTGTTAACCTTTTAAATAAGGAAGAAAGACACTACTAAGCTTATTCGTCCAGGTTTCCGAGTTTGAAGCAAACCTCATCGTCGTTATCAATAACAAGAAATGTTCGATGAAAGTAAAATAAATAGTATAAATGAACTTAGAAGTAATAGTTAAACAATAGTGACTTAAAAGTCAGTGCTACTATACAGTTACTGATATTGATAACAAAAGTGATAAACTTCCCGATAAATCACCGTATTTTTGAGGACTTAGTAAGACCAAGAGCCATATTTCGATCAGAACATAACTAGACTTTTGTACTTCACAATATAGACTGATTTTAATTGGACAATCAGTGAAAACCAGGGAGTACTAGACAACTGTCTAGTCTAGGTATGTAACTTCTCAGTAGAGGGTATTTATGACATCATGTAATGAACCCAGAAATATCAACCTTCACAGCGAATGATTGAATTTCAGACCTATGAATCAGCATTCAAAGATTTACATTTCCATACTCAACTGATTTGCGACATTGCGTGAATAGTATTCAATGCAATTAGTGAGTAACTGACTCTCTCTCGACACTGTTCGACTTGGACAGCCGTATTTCACTAAAACTCCAACTATAAGATCTCAAAATCAGTCACTATAGAGAAATTGACTGTGATCAAGAGGTTATGCATTTGCTGCGAGATCTGAACCTTTCAAATTACTTATATAATCAAATTAAAGATGTAAGCAGATCAGTTATAAAACAGATTCAATCAGTCTACTTAGTAAAACAACCTACCGAAATTACTACAGCATCTGTACTTGTAATAGCAATATGTACAACAGCTGGAAATACTCGTTGAATTAAAGTAGAGCTAATTCCAAATTCTGATGGACTAATCAATACACTGAATACTTTTAAAGTTGCCTTTATTACAAGAAAAAAAATAAAATAAAAAAGGTACAACAAAGTACTGTACATAGAAAAACAAAATCTAGAGATACATACAAAATCAATTAAATAAGCAAAACTTAATGAATTTCAAGTGGTAACAAAAACAAGAAACAAAACTATCATTTAGGCTACATTATATGAAGAAGGAAAGGAAGGTTTTAAATGGAAAAAATATTCCTTACCATAAAGTGTCCTAAGGTTCTACAGTGATAAGTTTGAAATAAGTGATCACATATAAATTGCCGGATTTGAAGCGAATGGATAATTTAAACAACTAATGCATATAAATTATAGATTTTTAGTAAAATAAATAAGATTGAGTGTCGTAGAAACTGTTCAATTTCAGACTAGATATTGCGAGTTTAACTGGTTAAAATAACCACTAGAAACCACAAGGCTTAGAAAATCGTTTCAACCATATATACGTGAGACGCCTCAGCAGTGTGAACCAGTTTTGACACCACGGATCAGAATTCGTGACAAATGTTGAATTTTAGGACCACAGAAGACATATCCAACGGATTCAGACTGTCAAGAAGTCTCAAACTTGGTCGAAATAGTTGTACCGTTTGCGATATAAGAAATAGATCAGAATGCTTGGGTGAAAATCAAACCATTACCTTTATGCGATATTAGTAATAATAGTACAAACAATTATTGTGTCCTGTGAAATTAATATCATCAAATGACTTGGGTTAAACAGCCACTGAAAACCAGAAATTACTAGACAGCTGTTGTGTCTCAGTATAGGACACCTCAGAGACGTGGACTGACACCCTTATTAGGAAAACTGCTGGATGCTGAGTCAGTAGCCTGTGGGTTGAGTTAACCACGAAGCCTGGTAGTACTAGGCTCGATTTCAGATGTAGATATGTTTATGTATTGCTGGGAAGTTTCATAATATGATGAAAACAGCTGTACAGTGATTCCTAGTTTCCAATCGTTGTCTAACTCAGGTCAATCCGTGATATAAAATACGATGTACGGTAGATCAAATGGAGTGGATAATATTAGAAGTCATTATGCGATTAATAATGTCAATAACAATGATACGTAGACTTGTAAATGATAATAATGATACCGAAAAATGTTTAGATAAAATCAACCAAAATTATGGAAATAAGAAATTGAGAAGGATTAATGCAAACTAATTAAGTTAAATCATTCTATAGTTAAAATGATTACTGAATTATTGGGTCTGGGGTTGGTCATGCCAAAAAACCAGGTTGAAGGAATCTTTTTGTATACAAAGTTAAGGTCTCGTAACTGGTATGACTAATGTTTCTACTGTTTGAGAGACTCTAAGACTGATAGCTATTGGCAATTAATTGCAAATACATTAGATTACTACAAAGGATTGATTGACATTAGCGTTATGACGCATACAGAGTAAATTGATCAGGATAGAATATTTTTAGCTGTCTCAATCATGCTATTATTAATATACTATACAAATTAATCAGTAATAACTATAAGTCAGGTTAAAGTATATTTATAAGAAGTTAAAAAGAATACTAACACAAGTGAACAAATTGTTTCGACAGGAATAACAAGGTAATAGCAAGTTGGTGGTTAGACGAGTTAAATCTTTGTCAACAGTGACGTTATAAGAATTCAATAAATGTGTTGTGGGTAGCATCTTCAGTTATATTTCTGCCTACTAAACGGATGAATGCTGCATATAACTTTCCCTATTTTTGCTTTTCATTTAGTATGTCGGGTTGAGCTACATCGACATCTTCGGTTCAGACAGTAGTGGTAATTTCCAAACGCTTTAAATAAAAATTATACACTCATGTGTAGTTTTCATGCATGAAATGAAAGGAGACAGCACTGAAAATGTTGTATACAACACATTAAAAATATTGAAACTACACTTAAGATTAAAAAAAAGGATATTTCCAAGGAAAGCTTACTTCAATACTCCCACAATCTGATGTTTCATGATTCTCTAAACAACCAACTAATGTAGGCATGAATGCGTTTTCAATCATTTCTACTGATTCTTTACTTGGACTGCATACTTTATAGACAACACGGATTATCTTCGTATAATGTGAAAGTGTTGAAGCGACTAAGGGAAGAATATACAAACGAAAAGATAAGAATATAATCTAAGTATTCCATTAGAAAATCTGTCAATCAATAGAAATTAAATTATTCAGATTGGTACAGATTCACACTAACGACAATGAATTTCCATTTCGAACCAATGTATGCTACAAACAGTTGGTAAGAATAGATGAATGTATGAAATTACCAGCATATCCACAGTCACTTCAAAGACATTGACTGCGTAAAGCAAAAACATCAAGAGTGAATGCACCTGAACCGATGTGGCAGATACTAAGACGTGTTAATAATCATCAATAGCGATTATTCCACCGACCTTAAACAGGTAGTCTGGATCTACCACAACGAATGAAATAAACAGTTAGCGATCTCATAGAGAGAGACCACCTATAGTTTGGAGGCATCTAGTTTTCGTTCACTATACACGTATTTCAAACAGTATTGTCCTTTGAGGTAGGAGGTGGTTGGGCATACATAATACATCTCTAAATGACCTGAATTGATGAGGATTTACAACCTCATTAACTAATTTATCATTTTTCCCAAATAAACTATACCTAACTACGAGGATACACGAAAGATGTAACTTATGCATGACCTCTAATTTCATTAATGATGTTTCAAAGTCATAGACTAGTATACAGAGAGGACTAATGATGCACAGCATACTTATACTTTGGTTGACAGACAGATGTCAAGTGTACATCACAAATGATGCAAGCTGCTAGAAGATAAACAAGTATTATAATGTGCTGTCGAAACATCAAGCGTCAATCCATTAGAGCCGATGAGACTACTTATAAAGGTGAAGTAGTCGATGCATTCAACTGCTCCACGCATTATCATTAATCTAACAGTACAGAGAACCAATTGCAACTCCTTTCATTTAACAGTAGGTTTCTTATTTAAACTGAAACTACCTACACAGTAGTACCTTGAAATAAGAGTTCTGTTAAAGCTTTTATTGGTATATCCAAATCTACAGATTCACAAATGTAGGCAATAGTTTCTACCGCAGAGACATTTGTAAACAAAAATCTGACATCCAAAGAAACCACTATTTATTCGCTAATGTTTTTGCAATTGATTCCCTGAATACACCCAAATACCTTCTTTAAACGATGTCTAGCTGCTTCCTGTTGTAATGATTTCAGTATCTACATAAGACACGTAACAATTTCATGTCTAAAACTAGAGATACCGGTAAGTTAGGTTTATAAATTTTCGATAGCCCGTAAATCCTTGATACGTATTCATACGGGCTTAAGATGATCAAATAAATCAGATGAAATTGTATGATAAATCAAAGATATGTTTTTTTATCCAAGTCGATTTATCTGGTCTGATAATAAGTAAATTCTGGCTAGATCGTAATTAATTTACAGATTATAAATATGCTGAACTAACAAAACTTTTATCGTTACATTTCTTTGACTGATATCGACAATTCCAGTTTACATATAATACACAGTTTGCTAATGATCGCTGTTATATTACTCCTTTATCATGCACATATATATACAAACTATATATACCTCTATAACCTTTCCACTATTACATAATTATAAAGCGTGATGAGAATTTGATGAAATTACGTAAATGACAAAATTATTTTCACAGTTTATTTGGAATTTCAAAGTTATGCTGTACACTATCCACAGACACTTGCTAACTACATTCACAAACATGTTGAGCAATGTCAATGTTTAGGAAGTACAATATTTGAAAAGGATTTTTCAGAAATCGCTACCAAACTCGTATTTTTAGAGGGTGATTCTTATCTATCAGCAGATGAAGTTACAACAAAACTACAGAATATCTTATTCGTTGGAGGTGGGTCTAGATAAAATAATGATCGCGAACTTGGTTGTGAGGTACCTGGCGTTATTATGTTCCTTGTTGTGAATTGCGCAGGTGATATAGTAATTAACATGACTGAAGTGTACTTGCCTCGTATCTCACTGTGATATGTTTTTCGAGGAAATGTCAATGCCTTACGGCATCGCTATAAGCTCGAAATACAGACGCGACTGAGAGATTATGAGTGGCTCAATTAATGTTGAAGTCAGTAAAACTCCATATGTTTAAGACTCATGTTATCACTGATATTTGGGCTTGTAACCCGATATTACAGCTTCTTTCTTACCCAAACCACAAGTCACTCCAAAAGGCGAAACTTGTAAAAGGATTTTATTTTAGAAAGTACATTTATTTATATATCGATTAATTGACAGTGATTATTAAGGTGATTTATTTAAAGGGACTTAAGTTTATTCATATTCTTTAATCCTATCATGTTTATCAACTTCCAGCGTCCTAGGTAACAAATTACCACTGGTATGATTAAAGTTGGATTGTGGTTGGGTAAGTAAATTCCAACTTTAATCATACCTGTGAATTAACTGCATCGAAGCAGTTCACTTAGGATGTACATATAGTAACAGGTACTGATCAAATCCAGAAATTAACATCAATGGGAAGATACAAACAAATTCTAATTACAAATACTATCAGATTTTACTTGACTAACAAATAAAACACAAGAAATTCATTATTGTTATGGAATTCCGGAAAATACCGAAAATTCACTATCTAATTTGATTGGTTCAGAGTTAATTCATTGTTCAATGTAGGAGAATGTATATAGGTTATGCATAACATAAGCAAACTTACCTCCAAAACAATGTTTAAATAACCCTACTAAAATCGGAATGATTTGTGTAATAATTGAATGTGTAAATTGATGTAAATCAATAAGTAATAACTTATATAATCCACATAGACCAATATCTAGAACTGATTCACCAAAAGTGGATAAACATTCCAATAAATTTGATATTAAATTAGGTAATTGCGGTACAATAAAGGTTGTAATCCATACAGATGATGTTGATGATGACGTCGAATTAATAGGCGTAGATGATGAATTCTCCGCTGATAACTGCTTTTGGCTTTTATATGCACCAAGAGCATCAAGTGACAGCATAGCGGAAATCCTTAATATGGGGGACTGTGTAGCAGACATGGAGTTTGAAAGTAAACTAGGAAAGCTGAAAAATATATTTTGAAAAATAGGTAACAAACAGAAGCGTCAATTCAATTTATAAATGGAATAAAATTTGTTGATATCCACTCATTGCATAAAAAACTTGCTCAAATGACGCAATAAATAGGTGGTTGGGATTTATTAATATGCTCTCTGTAATAAATCACTTGGAAAATTTTTTGAAGAAACGCATCCATGTAAGGAACAAAAGAGTCTTTGGTTGCAACTGATAATCAATGATGATACACCTAGCGATGATCGATATGATAGCTGATAAGACAACTGTTTACACAATTAACTTTCTATTTTCTAGTCGATTAGCGATATTTACTCAAACAAAAGATAAATTATTTGAATCTGCCATTTTCATGTGCATGAACTACTTTAACTGCTCCTGTGCTGTTGGAGATTTAAGATCCCTAAAACAATCAATACTACAAAAAATCGAGTTATAAACTGTGTTGATTTTTGACTAACTTTTATCACAATTAATTTAATCGAGTGTGATCACTTTAGTTGTTATCATTGTGTAAATTCAATGTAATTTTTGGATAATAATTGTTTACATCAATGTTGTATTGTTTACTCCGTTGGTGTTTTTTAAACTATTCATTGGAATTTTATTGATATATATACACATGAAGTGTGCTGTTCGTCCTTCTTCTGGATCGCTTGCAAATTACATTTTCCATGATGTCTTGCTCTAGCTAACTGGATTTTGTTTGACAGAATAGCTTAGCTACGTTCACTGTCATTTTGTCGCTGGTAATCGTCATTGTCCACAAGAATCAAGATAATAACTCAATTCCAGAAACCTATTATGTATACAAAACTATGAGGGGTGTACCAATGTAAAGAACGACTGCTTGAATAAGAGAAATACTTTATTGGGTACTATAGAAAGTGGTAGATAATGTGCACACTGATTTCAGTCATCTACTTGTGCATTGTTTGTGCTCTTCACGACAGATTGGTTCTACACTGGTATCCTGTGGTTATTTTTATGTCTCCTACACATTCTACAGTTTGCATCTTGCTATTCTACAACTACATCGCTGACTGTCCACTGTTGTAACTTTCACAAGACGTTCGATTATATACTACTTATAAGAAATCTTGCAAGCAGAAACCACCACACTAGCAGGTGAACAAGCCAACAAATGAATGAACATCACCGTGCATCGTTCAACTAAGATCAAAGATAATACTTTCCTCCGTGCCTAACATTTAGTTAGCGGTGGGCGTGGTAGATAAAGCCAAATCATTCAGTGCGATCTACCTTTATAGTTTCATAATGCAGTACGATTTTCATTCACTATCAGTAATGACGACCACCCCATGATAATGTGATGAAAAAATGAAGCCTATCAGAGAGTGACGTGACATATCTGTGTAATACCTTTCGAAACTTTCGATGACACATATATTTGGGTCTTGGTAATGTGGCAGGTTGCTTATTCATTCAAATATGTTGAGATGAGAGTGTCTGAATTCCAGCTAGAGTGGATTTACATCATATTTAAATTACTTTAAAAAGGTCAAATAACTAAAGCCTAAACTTTCAAAAACACTCATATATGAGAAACAAAGGTAAAACTATACTAATTAGAAGATAAGAGGACAAAGATAATAAGGGAAATTAATATGACTAAGGAAGGTTAGGAGCAAGAACAGGATATTTTTGCAAACACAGAGAGGGATTTAAAATTTTGTGTGGATAAGGCTTCAACAAACCTCAGTATGTTGACCAAAGACACTACAAAGGGATGATCTCATATTGATTTTATGGTTTGTCTCAGCCAAATATTTGGGAAATAAGGATGACGATAATTTATTATGTGCTCTTATTGTGTCATCAGAGTTTCTTAACTTTATAGCCATATTAGTGCATATTAAACTAATCTCACAAATTACAATTACGTCTTACGTATGTGTAGACATATACGCAGGTAGACTAGTGGACACAGTGGGAGGATACGTATACGGTGTTTAGGTTTAATATGAATCACGAACAATGACTTTACGATAACTGTACAGCAGGTCCATTTAATAATCGACTAAAGACCTTCGTTTTGACACACAACTACCTTTGAATGGTAAAGTGATAAAGATAGGCTTATAAATTGTCAAAAGTGAATTAGGCCATTCCATCGATTTGAAAGCAAATTGGGTGTGTTTTACATCGATTTTAATTTAAAGTTTTTTGTTAACTTCAATAGCACCAATTGCACATTTACAGATAATCCACCTAAATAGACGATGTTGTTAGGCCTCATTTATAGATTGGTCAATAATAAAGTAATTTAGAAATGTAAACCTATGGATGGTAGCTTGACGATTAAGCACGAAATTCGGAGATTATAACTGCGATTTGCCGCGATATCATGGGCGAACACTAATTAAGAGTGGCATACTAAGACGAAACATTTATATAATGCTTCCTAGTATTTGATTGCTGTCTGACAAACATCAGTTTGTGTTTAAAATTACAAAATTAGTGGACACATTCTTCAGATATGCACAAAATCTGATTCTCCCTTATTTTAGAAAAACACATAGAATATATCACCGAGATATAAGTGATGGATAAACCAATTGTGAGTTGATTTATCGAGGGAAACTTACCACTGTGCCTGGAATTCATTTAAAGTGTTAGCTTCATACAAATGAGACATACAACGAAGCGCTGTTGCATGAAGAAACGGAAAATCTGTGATGATAATCATAACATGAAAACAGAGGAGTAAAAATGAGGTAAAGATTTCATATATGAAATGCTGTTTATTAATAAAAGTAATAAAGTAATTATGTACAAAATTCCGAACACAAACAAAAATACTATAAATTTCGATTGTCTTTTTATACTACTTAATAGTAGGCAGAATTGTGACTAGCAAGTGGAATCCACGACGCGCGTTTTGTCATATCTGGGACTCATTGGCTGGATGTACATACAGCAACAGAGGCTGATCAGTTTCATTCCATAAAGAATCAATAGGGCGGTAAAAAAATTTGTTCTAATTAGGATTAATAATATTTAGTAATCGGGTGTTGTAGAGATTGGTGAATGTCAACTTGATATGATGCATTGGTCTGGATTACATGACAACTGATCGTCAGGAAATACTGGACAACTGTTTCGTCCCAACGATTGATATTTTTAATCCATTCAATTCGCCATACGTTTGCGCTACCTAATCTATCACTATCGGTGGATAACTGCCTCACAACTTACACGGTTAAACTGATCACATCTTAACACTAGAACTCTAGGAATTACTTTGAGAATTTAGTCACTAGTGAGCTGATTTTGAATGCAACTAAGCGTTGAAGAGGTTGCTGAATGTTAATTTGATATCACGAATTGGTATGAATTAGACAACTACTGATTACCAGAAAATACTAGACAGCCATTCCGTTTCCTGGTGATCTATGGCTATCTAATTTAAACTAATTTGTGATATCAAATTGATATTACCAGTTAATTTGTCTGCATTTCTAAAATGCGATTTTACGATAAATGGTAAGTAATGTTCGAAAATCAGTTTGTGAAGCATGCCAAAACCCTTGTATCCTTTTGCTCGTAGAACGTATGAAACTACCCATATATAATTCTGCTTACTAATAAGTAGTATAAGCTGAGATTCAAAAATGTATTGTTTTTCGCGATTCTTAAAAGCCAGACATTACAAAAAAGCGAATAAATTTAGATGGAAATTTGAGAATTATTTTAGGGTGGAGTATAACATACAAACTTTCAGTATGTATTTACTAAGTAGTCTGTTCAAATTATTCAATATTATCCCGTGAGTAAATTTTCAGTTACGACGTTGTTTCAAGACAATAAGTCAAGATATCAAAGTGACGCTAGTACCAATCTGATAGAAGATATTGGTCCCCATAAAATCATAGATCTACCATGTCAATGAATGTCAAATAACATAAAACTATGGTCATGAGAACTGCCTTCAAACAAATAACACAAAACAACATAGAACAAGAAATTTCAAGTCACAAAAACTTTTGATCACGTTAAAACTTGATAGATAAAATTCACTCATAAAAAAAAATCAAGACATGAGTCCGGAAATCAATTAGCATAAATATCTTAATCCTACAGCTTGACAGTTATGGCTCAAAAGCTCATTGACAACGTCAATGGATTTAAGTTACAGTGGTTGGGCAATCAAATCCTCCAGAACTGTAGCTAAGCCTTGCTGATATGGTCCAACCTAGCACGAAAACTAGGTCAAGCAGAATTCCTTACAAACAATTACTTCCAGCCAATTAGCAAAGGATTCATTACAAATTCATAGTCTGATTAAATTCACAATCCACTACTTCATAGACGACTAACCATTCTGTTCTAAACTTGGCTTTAAATAATGCTCATAAAATACATCGAATTCAATTAAGGATAAATTAGATACATTGTTTGAAGTTTGATATATTGATTTGTTGAAATTGAATATATTGATAGAATTCGACGCCAGATTACCAGTGATATACAGACTGGCTTCAAATAATTTCCACCTATTGAACCAAAGAAAAACAGAAATAAAAAATATTTCATAGAGGATTCAATTTAAATTCGAGTATTGCAAACACCCAGCCTCCTAATCGAAAAACTGTAAAATGAAGTTCAAAGAAGTGCGATTAAGTTGATTTCTCAAGGTTTTCTAATGATAAAAAAAACAAATAAGCCAAACCTAATTTAATAATCATATACCAGTGACTTGAAGTGATATAACCACGGTCTTCATATTCCATAGTAATAATTCTGCTTCTGAAAGACACTCATTTCACGTACTTATTAAAACAAAAGAATTTATGAGGACACTCCAAAAACATTTAAAAGCTGAAATCTACTACCTGGAATTATTTACCTTGACATGAAATTACTGTTTCATTTGTGAATATATTGAAAAGGAAGTTGAATAAGCTGGGCGACTTCTATAGTTAGAATTAACACAAGATAATCATTATCTTAACCCCCCCCCCAAAAAAAAAAACTGAAACTTAAATATATCAACCTGACAACATAAATCAGTCACTTGAAAAAATCATGTCTTAAAGATTTGTTCTGTTACGGCTCTTATCAACATTTCATATATATCTACAATCTTTGTAGAAGGAAGAAGCTTTCAACCATACGAAATAGAGGTTATCATCATATAACATAGATGGTGTGAAGATCATAAAAGTCACTAAATGACCAGATAATTCGCGTACTATGTAACTGATGTTAAGTGGAAGAAAGTAATTAGAAGGAAACCTCACGAAACCCGTGTTTCATGCCAGTTATCATTCGACAGCGTAGCATACCAGCAATTTTGAGGGAAGTGACTTGACTCATCTAGTTTCCCAGTCTACGACAGTGAGATATACGGGGTTATGACAACTGTTATAAGGGAATGATTTATTGTATGAATAATCTCCTGTATAAATGCGAATGAAAATATCTGTCTACATTCATCACCCAATCATGGCTAACTTGGATCGAACACATGAGATCCTATTTTGTGTGTGGCACACTTACAAAACGTTAAAAAACACTGATGATAACACTATTGATGGATGATAACATTGGAAAATAAGTGGAAAAACTCCACTTACCAACAAGGATCACCTTTGCTGTTTAAGTTTTCTGAAAGCTTTAACATTTTGTTAATTGCGTGATTTATAAATTGAGGTCCGTCGTGATAACTGGATGCAATTTTCTATAAATAAGGTAAAAAAAACACTGAATGATATTATCTTGTGTGACAACACATAAGCCAAATAAATCGCATCTAGTCAGTTGGTGATCAGTATCCATAGGTATGCCATGTACTTTGCTTTTTTCTAATTGAGTACTTTTGTAAGACTGATAGGAATCTATTTCTGCTCTTGATCATGTAGTGAACTGTTAAGAATTTTCGAGAAATTCGTATATGTGAATGACTGCGTGAATGCAAACAATGATATGTCATGTAATATCAATCAATGCATAATGAAAAACAGTCTAAATTATGCCAATCTCTATCATATTTGAGAAATTTGTGATGTTGGTCTGACTGTAAAAGATGAGGTTTACAACGCTTTGATGAGATCAGTTCTACTTAATGTCTATGTAATCTGGTATCTTCTAGTTGATGACGTTTGGTATCTATCTGTGTTCGACCACAGTTATTTTAGAAGAATCGCTGACATCCAGTGGGAACATTACGTTTGTGATGCTGAGGTTCGATAATGTGTTCGGTACAGTGATAACAATTTAGTTGATCTCATCATCATGAAACACCGGATTCGTTGAAGTGATCGTGTTTTATGAATATCATTCCAACGTCCTCTGTTTTGTGCATAGTTTGCCGACTGGTCAGTGGGAGCTAAGGAGTGGTGAGTTTATGACATTCGGTCGTGGAATGATAGAAAACCTTTTAGTACCCGTCTCAGTCGGTCATCTCGACATCCCTATTTGGTTCGTAGAGACGGTACCGCACAACGGCTTGACACCTTATCAGATGTGGCCTATAATAAAAGTCAAAGACGATCTTGAAACAGTTTTCTACTAAACTCTATGAGATTGTGTTGACTTTTCTTTGCTGTTTTAGGAATGCTATCTTATAATTCGATAATGGCGTAATGTCACTTTAAAACCAAGTTTGTATACGCTGCTTTGAGCCATACATTTCATATAAGAGGATTATCAGTGTTGATATCTATATCCCAAAGTTTAAACTTTGAAAGTTACATCAAGACAAATTAATATTTGAAAGTGTAACGAATTAACAGCCATCTTTGCGACACTGTAATAAAGAATTACTTGATTGATAACTACAAAGCAAATGTAAATATTTGACTGTTGATAAAGGAGATGAAATTCTTAGGATACAAATGGAAAGTCGTTGACTTCTGAAAATAAACTGTAAAATTTTTTGAAAACGGGTTCACTATATTACGTTGTGTGAGATCGTAAAACAGCTTCCAAACGTTATTCTATATCACTTATTGGTAAACAGAAACATAGATGATTAATTTCAGGTACGTTTAAAAATATGACTTTTAATTATTAGTATCTGTAGAAAAAACGTTTTTTGTTTAATCAAGATGCGAGATACTGTTTACTAAAAAGTAGTATAAAATAACATTTGAAATGCACTTTTAACAGTAGTATACAGTCAGCACTAAATTAGATTATCCACTGACAAAATTCGTACAAGACGAAAGATGCATTCTAAACTTCACTACTAAGCCTCTAGTGAATAACACTTAAGGTAGCATTAATGCTAACCTGTCTTTTAGTAGAATAGAATTGGAAGACTGGAGGCTAGATAAATCTCACTCATGTAAAGCCATTTCAAAGTCAAAAGGGAAGTGGTATCAATATTCCCAATCATTTCTAGTCTTTGCTTTAACACAGTGGTCGGATCAACAGTGACATTATAACTGTATCCCACTACAAATCAAAACATAGATAAACACTAAACTAACCTTAATTAGATCTACAGTGACTAGACGAACAGAATAACCAAGAATTTCTCCTGAATCGACAACATACTCAGAAATATTATTCGACCAAGTTATCAGCTTTATTAATTAAAAATGAAAGGAAGTAAATCAATTTATAAGAAATTCACAAAATATAACTAAATAGAAGCAACTTCAAACACACAATTAAGTATCGAGAAACCAATTCATTTGGTTAGCATTTTCAAATAATTTTCCAAAACGATGAAAAGTGATGTTCTGCGAAAATGAAGAAAGGTTCAGCTAGTGACTATGGAAAAAACACTATAATTTTCATATTTTAACTACCTAGTACTTATAAATACAGGTGCAACTGAATAATAAAAAATATGCCTCAAATAAAGTAAGTGATAATATTGTGATGACATAGAGAAGAAAGAGGTAGTAAAGTTAATAAAGAAATGAACGAAAATAGTATAGAATACGAGATAAAATTCAGTCAAAGATCTAACCAAAAAGCATTCTTTTAGTTGGGAAAGATACACCCACTTTTATAAAAAATGTTAAGCAAAACTAAAGTAGGACCATCAGTGGCCTATATTTTGGGACGTGTGGGGATGGCTTAGGACAATGAGTTAGACTACCTCTAAGACCCGATTGAAGACTCATGCTGGACCGACTGATACCAGTTCAATACATATATCTCACCGTGGCTCTATGTCAAAACATCTTAACTATGCCTCAGGTGCTTATTTACAGAGTTTGAAAATGTTATTGAACCACGGAAACATCCTTCATTAGTAGATAGTCCCAGATGACGGCCTTGTTTAACAAATCAGCGGCGCTGATATCAAGAAACACGACGATAGTTGATCTACAATAAGTGTAGCTGCAATCTTGTGTTTAATGGAGAATGAAGAAATCTAAATTGACCATACTTAATGTAAATTTCCTACAACTATTAAAAGCATATAACAAACATTGAAATAAAATCACTTGATAGATATATGAACAACTTACTGCTTTCTCCGGTAATTGAACAAGTTGACATAATTGAAAACATAAGTCATCAAGATACTTAATCATAGATCTTTTAGATTTTGATGAAATAAGACTAGTTAAACATTGTAAAACACTGTAAACAAATGTATCATAATCTAATACTTCACCTGAAGATAAAAAAAAAGAAAGGAGTAAATTATAAGGAGTTAAATGAATGTAAAACAACTGTTAACGGTTTAGTTCGATACATAGATTTGTTTCAATTACTTTCATTAAAAATTGTTATAGTGTGGGAATCTTTAGAAGTGCGTATCCACACCCAAACCAGGGATGAATCACAAAACTTTTATGACTCGGAGCGAATGCTTAACATTCGGACTAGTGAATTACGTCTAGTGATTTACAGTTCAAACTTCAATCAGTGAAATCACGTGATCATATATCAACTTTTGTTGCTACCTATGATATTTATCTTACTCCTAACACCGTTGAACGTCAACGTTTACTAATATTAATTTAATGTTTTTATTCATTCTACATATCGCCAGTTTAGTATTTTAAGTGGAGGTGAGATATTTGCAATATTCCGTTCAATGAATTGCTCTTTACAAATCGTATTACACTTTATAAGAGGAAGCAGATTGGAAGTTAGACAGTTATTCAATGCCTGCATGTAATGATGAGTGCGCTATAATAGTGCAGATCAATGGCTTCCGATAAGGTGACCTAAATGTATTGTGTTGGCAATACTACCAGAGATCCTTTAATACTTTTAGAAAACTATTGTACTCAAATAGTATGATCATAATTAGTGGCTGACGTAACGCGCAAAGTTTCTAATGTCCAATAAAGGTATTTTGTATCTAAAATGTTTGATTAATTTACCGTTTATTTAGTTAGTAACTGTAGAATGCTATTTCAATAAAAATTTCATTTAAGTGTCCGCAACTGACTTCTATGAATGTGTCAGTGTAAATACACATGTAGGATGCAAAACAGAATGAAGATAGAACTTGAAAATCACACAATAATATACAACACATCCAGTTACTGAATGGGAAAAGAGATATTCTAAAAGTAGATAATAAGGACTGGATCAGTAAGGAAATAATTACAAATAACCATCTGAAAAATTTGGTGTACTGAGATTCAACTGGTTTGCAGATTTCTATATGAACATATATATTTCAGTCACTATGATCTATTCAATCATTGTAGTCTGAAGCACTAGAGAAATATTATGGACAGTAAGTTTCACTGTGTCAGATATCTGAATCATTTAAAAGAGTAAAATATATAACATTGATTTTGTCCATATGTGATCTGACAGACGTGAACTACTGAGGAGTTTCATTTCAAGAAAAAACAGAAGTATGGCGCTACTCAGTATGTCAATTAGTTAATAAAACTATCTTTGAGTAGAATATATTTCTACTAACCATGTAACTGAGCACAAAAAATGTCCATTTCAATAATGTAACAATGTCACAAATAACAACAATAGCAATTACTAGTAGGATGAATTTGTATATTCCCATTGATTTGTTATAGACTGAAGCTGGTCAATCACTGTTGCTATATGTGCATCCTGAGCGGATTGCCTCGATATAGCGAATATTCACAAGTATCCCACTGCGAACATCAACATTGGGATGCAGGTACATCCAGCCGATGAGTCCCAAATAGGACGAAACGCGCGTCCTGGATTCCACTTGCCAGTCACGATCCAAATTAAATAATAGCGATTACTGTTAAGATCCCAAGAAACTACAGAAATCTGTTTTGTGAATTAGTTCTTTAGAAGCCTCTAGAAAACCGGTAAATATGTGTTATACCCTGATGGTGTGAGAATCGGTTCAGTGATTAATTTCAGCAGGTCTCCAGAAGCTTCAAAATCAAACGAAAACATATACACACACTATTTTTCTGCATCTACATTAAAAATGGGTGCAAATCTGCTATACGTACTTTTCAGTAATATCTTCTGTTCTGAGACTCGTGTTGTTGGGGATTCCTAATCCCCAAAGCTACAATGGTTGATTAAATCAAACGAAAGAAATTATATTGATTTTTTGTAAGCTTTATTTGTAAACTTTCATCACATTAATCTAATTTCAATGTGAGTCCTACTCCTGAGTACAGTTTGACAGTATTTCATTGTATTAATTAGATGATAATGATTTCACTTGATGAATAATCACCGTAAATTAATTGATGTAAAAATCGATGTATTTATGTAAATAGATCGGCAGTTCACTAGTGTTGTCTGGTTGGCTTGTGTTCTTCCTTATTCCGGCTTGGGACCCAGTGGGCATAGGGCAGACGCGCATTTATCGACTAGGCACACCTAAATTGGCATTCGCTCAACCAACGCAAAATTTCAGGCATCACAACACGTGTAGAACAATTTCTTGGAACGATGAAGTAATTAAAAAGTCAGTATCAAGCTGTTGTGTCAAAGGACTATTAGATTTCTGATTGACGAATTATTTGCCACCCAACAAAAGCGAGATCTTGGTGGATGACCTAGTAATTTATGACTACTTAACACTGATAAGATCTCAGCCTATTGATAGTCAGTTTGGAACACATATTTTATTTTGTCAAAACATAAAATCTAGTACAAATGAGAACCAAATAAAAATGCACCACACAAAAACAAAAATAATATTCTTAAGAAATGAAAGAGGGAAGGCGATTATAATCAAGAAGGTGAAGTTCATTTAAATAATAAGAAAATTACAAGGTAGGAGACACATTTAAGATATAAATATAATCAAAAAAGGATTCATTTCCCCAAGAGAAAACTGTATCAGAATCGTCACTGACTTGTATTATCGGCCAAATCTGATAAGGTATCAAGCCATTGCATTGTACCATCTCTACAAACCAAATAGGGATGTCAAAATGACCGACAGACGTCAATCCTAAACAGTTTTCTATCATTCCACTGAACATTATCATAAGCTTAGCTTCATGGATTGTTTCACAATTATGATAATTGCTAATGATGAGAAATATTATTTACACACTCAATTGATACACTTAGCTCCCAGTAAGAGATGATCAGAGTACACAGCAGACCATTAGTAAAATTAACATCAAACAAAGACAGCAATGATAGAAAACCGTAATAGTAAGTACGCAATTAACTAGCTATAGTTCACTATTGCAAACTAATCTAGCAACAGTCAATTTGTCAAATGTGAAGTTAAGTTGAGAACAAAATGTTTAGTGTGTACGTAGTCAAAATATGTAAATTAATATTTCAAAAAATAAGTTTTAAAAGTTTAATTATTTTTCTTAACTTAGCAGTCATAGTGTAAATGATTAAAATATTATAAATTAAATGTGTTTTTTCTTTATCATAAAGAACAACTCACCATCAGAATCATATTCATCTTCATTGTTATTTGCAGAATTGGAAGTAATTTGCATTTCAGTGTATTGTTTAACACAAGATACAACTAAACTCAACACTATATTAATCATTTGTGATATATTATAACCGGGAAAATATGAGAAAAATTTGGGATTTTCAACACAAAGTGTAGTCAGAAGCTGAAAAAGTATGAAGTAGTTAATTTTGTTTGATTACATAATAATGATGCTAATTAAATAATTATAGGAATAAAACTTTTCAACTATTTGGGAAAACAATGTCAATAATGTGACTGAAGTATTTGTTGAAATGAATTGAAGAAATTTCGAAGCTACCAAAAGTCTTAAAAGAGCTGGAAACATCCCATCAAGTAACTACTCAGTAGAATTTTCAAAAGCTGTGACAAAGCATCTTGTAATTGATCATCTAGACCAATTTATACTCATAAACTGAATGAATTACAGTGATGATTTATAGCCAGCTCAAAACTATAAATATACATAAGTTTTGTACATACTGACGCTTATTAGATTAAGATCTCTCTTCCCTATTTTGCTTTCTTACATTTGCAACTTGAAAAGTTTTGGGGATTGGAGTTAGGAAAAGACTAATACATAGATTAACAAGTGGTAGTCTAAATTCAAGCAGAAGATTTATCAATATTTATCAAGCTGATCTATGATTGACCATAGATCAAAGACACATACATTTGGATATACTGCATATACAGACTGTATTATAAAATTCTCCCACTACTTATTAGCACCCGTGTACTTGTGTTAATACAATCTTCATCCAACGTTTGGACATATACGACTATGTAGTTCGTATACCATATAATCAGGTTTCTAATGTTGCGATCTAGTGCAGGATCGTAATTTTACAATGTACAGGTTATTGGGCATAGCTTTGAGTCACATTTATTAAAGTCTAGTACTGTGACCACTAACTGGTTGTCAGAATAAACGTAGGTAGTGCAACGTTCAAAACTATTACTATCAATTGCAAACAAATGTTAAAGCCATCGAAGTACTAGAACATTTTATGACAGAAAAGAATAATATTATGCTTAACTGATGAACTAATGTGATTTTCAATGTATATTTCAAGGTCACAGTTCATATTTTGGTTGCAAATACATACTTTCGATTCCTTTATTATTATGACCTTTTAGTCATAATTAAAGGGTTACATTCGATTGTAAGACGGGTTCAGAAGTAGTATGATCTAGAGACAAATGAACAGGATTTTATGTCATTCATATTATGAACTAAAAATAGATAAAGCTGTTCATGACCTTCATCACCCATATACTGAAGCGCTTATAAATAATCCAGATGATAAAGTCTGAAAAATTCAAACGGAGATACTGCGGTTATTAACTCATACTTCTTCTTGTCTATTCTATAAAAATGAGAGATGAATAAGTTAGAATTTATACATCTTATATATGATGTATTGAAATAATAGCTGTTGTAGCTTAACTGGACAAGAATTTTAGAGACTGAAGATAGATGTCGAATACTGACTGCAAAAATACTTGTATTCAATATTTTCTTTCTGGACAATTTCTATAACCATACTGTTTAACAAGAATATGTTGTAATGTTAAACAACTGGTACTGACAATCCCTTACTGAATGAAAATTCATGGTAGTAAACAAACTTTATTATTATTATTATTATTATTATTATTATTATTATTATTATTAAACAAGAAAACATAATTCTTACTTGTATAAGTTCACCTTTATGAGACAAATTTGACACTGTCAAGTCCTCATCATTAGTTAAATCATTAATAATTTCCCCCAATGACGGACAAATATAACGATTAACGAAATCATTTAAAATATCCTTAACGAAGATATTACAAAGAAAAAAAAAGAGGACAAAAAGAACACCATTTTCAGAAAATCAAAGTACACCAACGTTATTGTATCAATTTATCAAATAAATAACGTTAGTGTGAAGTGTTAAAGACTGAAGATGTGAATGAAGTGGACAGAATTAAAACATATGCATGAAGGAATACAGAAACATAAAGAGTAAATACATCTGAGTGATTGCTACCGAATTGAAAAAAATGTTTGTAAAGTAAAAAAAAGCTAAAATTACTTTACAAGATATAAAAGGAATTCTGACTTAATTAGTTTAATTTATCCAAATAAATACAAATTCATGATGCAGTTACATTTAAGGACAACTATCATTTATTGGCTTCACTAGTTGGAGAACTGACGAAAGGGAAACGACTCCAAAAGGTTGTTTCATTATCATTTTAATCAACTTAATAGTGAGTGCAGACTGATCATATTTTGTCACTCATTTACCAGATACAAATCTGTGCACACGGCTTCACATAACAATTTAAGCATGAAGGTAAATGATAATACGCGCCTGTTTAAACCGAAGCAGGTGTAGCGGGATTCGATTATTCAAACTAGTAGCTTAAAGTCAAACGCCTTGACTATTGCTTTGTCCATTTTGTATTTAAGTTTAAAACATTTAAACCCAGAGGTCTATTACGTAGTTTAAACGTAAATCAATTAGAAAAATAATAGAACTGTTATCGAAAGTCATCGCGGAATAACTGTTTTAAGAAAGAACTTGACCCGATGTAAAATACAAAACATTGAAGATACAAGGTTCGATCTAATACAGATGTGTAAATTGATAGAGAGATTCTTGAAAAAGGAAGTATTAACTGTTTAATAAATACAGGATTCACAACCCTTCTTTGAATTACACTAACTTTGATAGAAAGTGATCTTTAAATATAATTGTTAATTGAATGTTTATGTCTCACGCGAGTTTCAGTGAACGCTAGGAAAACAGCATGGTAAAATAAACATATCTATGCAAACAGAAACCAAAATCTACCAACCTCATTGTGGCACATGATAGCAATATTTAAGAGATTATCAATTGTGATAATAGCACGCCGGCGTGTAGACTGATCGTAAGTCTAGTAAGAAAAGGAATAAGATAAAGGTACAGTTTAAAACAACTCATGAAAACAATTACAACAATGACAGATCAACACGAGTGGCCGACATCCTAGAATATATATATATATATATATATATATATATATATATATATATATATAATAGAAACTGATGGGATAATGTTGTGAAACTGTGATAGGTGTTTGACAGAATACCACGAAAAATGGATCGTGGTTGGGAATGTGAAGCGAGAAGTCACTATTGTTCTATTTGGAACTTGTCAGCTGGATAAACATTCATACCAGTGTTAATGTTCACACTGCAGTTCAAATTTAGTCCACTCGATTTAAAAGCCGTCTCACTGTTCACTGAACTATTCAGTTCAAACACTTACTTATGTAACAGGTATGGATTTATTTATAAGGCTACCCTTCCGTTGATAGTACAAAGGACTTCAATTGATTAGTCTCTGTTGCTAAATATGTATCTTGAGTGGATTCTAGTCTAATACCGCAAGCTTGGACTGTGGTTCAGAGTGGAACCAGAATTCACTTTTCATCCAATTTAATGTTTACCCCGTAACGCACATCCTCGGCTCCACTCCCAGACACATTCAGACTTCAATAAAAACTTATAGTACAAGGTCATATCACCACAATCCGCTCAAGATGCATATACAGTACCAGGAACCGATCGTCTGCAGGTCCCTAACAGTACGAACGGGAAGATACAAAGCCTTTACAAATACTAGACAAATTTCTTGAATCTTTTAAGGAACTTCTAGAGATTGTAGCTGAAAGTTTAATCAGCCATGTTAGTTTGTTGTCTAATAATCTCTAGATAGGTATCCAGAGGGCTCGTCCAGCTTTTGTCAACCTGAATTACTTATAGGATAAGTAATATATTTGGTTGTTAATCAACGGTAAACATACTATGTAGTGGCCCTTTCTGTACTGCTTTATGGCACTCAAAAACGGAAGGCATTTTTAGACCACTAGGATTTGACTATGAGTACGTAGGGTAGCTAACTAATAAGTAAATTAAAACACAATGGCAACGGTCTAACAAAAGTTACCTGTTTATCTGAATATATTCGTAATAGCTCAGGCATTATGTACGGACCAACAATAGGTAAATCGAGATCAGATAGGTCAGAACTGACTTCTGTAAATTCAAAAGAAGTAACATTTAGTCTTATCCAGTAAAGTTGAAAAGCACATTATAAGGATTAGTATTACAATCATAGCTGATTAAAGAAATTGATGTTTTGATGAAACTATGTGAATTTGCATTTTCGATGGAAAATTGTCGATGTACAAAGAGGAATACTCGATGTTGTGGAAATAAGTAAGCTTGAAGTTTTATATAATGCATTAAAATTAGCTAGACAACCATTGAAAAATAGGAAGAATAGGATAGATGAGTCATTCCACTATGAAATCCCTAAATAGTGGGCCCTTAAAACTCTGCTAAGAGTTGAACCTATGACCAAGCATTGAGATCAGAGCCTAACCTTCATACTACCAGGTCGGCATCCAATCGTTTGTGTTCCTAATCTCTGTAATGACTTCGCCGTGTATCCCGCGACCTCATCTGATGACATTACTGGATAATTCGATTAGCATCTGATGTTGGAACTCGTCTTTTCATTATAGCTCCGGAACTACTTACTGAAGTCAATCACTGGATGTGAGGAATGCTGAATTCGTATATTCATGAACATGCCATTTTCACTCGAACGAGTTTACGATTCAATCACGAGAAATATCACACAGTTCTTATTACGGCCTTGCTTTTTTCTTACAAGATAGGTACAGAATAATTCGACAGCACGATAAAGAACTAGATAGGTATTGGGGCATGAATACGCATGTCTATGACTAATAAGAAAATTAGAAGTATATACAACACAATAACATAACTACTCACCACGTAGGTCTCCTCGTGCTTGCTAACCAGTTACATGTTACTTTCTAAGTATGTCAATGGCTTTAAAATAAGATGCGGATAAACTTTTCTAGAGAAAAAATTAAGTGGTCATAGAACAGCATCACTTGTCTACTTGAAAGTAGTAAACTCTCATCCCATTCACAATAATTTTTTTTATGTGAAAAGAATCTTCATGTCGCCAGTATTGTATTCATCACATGAAGAGAAAATTTTTCTGTTTAATCGACTGAATGTCGTGTGTACACAGGATGAGATTCATTTAGTGTTGCGTCCAGCATGCATACTCAAGTGTTATTTTCATTAAAGATTTCGTTTTAAGCCCTAATTTTTACTATTTCTTATTTTATATTCAGCGGCGTTACGTTGGGAGGCAGTTTGGAATAAATTCAGACTCGTAAAATGAAATATTTGATGTAAATTACACTATGATATGCAACACTCACTAACTAAATAGATATAATACATTTAATGAACATTGAAAATATTACGTATAACCTCATTAATGTATGCACTGTTGAAGAGTCCGCAAATAGAGTGGAGCAACTATCTAATTTGTGATAAGAACTTTATTAATCAATTTTTCATAGGCAGAATACTTATTATTATATTTTTAGTCACTTACCAGTTAGTACACGTAAAACTCCATGTACTGTATTCTTATTTACATTATTATCATTACTACTAGATGACTGTCGAACTAATGTAATAAGATGATTAAATAAATCTGGCCACATTTCTGGCCAATCGTGTTGAGCAATTAAAGTGATTATATGCACAGCTGTCATACGAATTAATCGATGAGGTGAAGTTAATAACTGCAACATCCCAGAACGGATAAGTGACTTCGCCTTTGAACAGAGTATATTTTAAAGAAGAAACATGAATGAGAGAATTGTGTATGGAATTATTTAATTACTTTGATTGAATAGAAAAATAAGCATTACCAGAACCACCTACACAAAAGTATTAAAAATGAAAGAACTGTTTAATAGAATACCTCTGAAACTTGGAGGAAACTAATAAACCTTCCTTTACGTTGACATATGTTACTCAATAAGTCAGTCATACTAAACATACAGCTGTGCACAAAGATGTGTTAACCCAAGCTGATATAATGCAAATGAATCCATGGAAGGACACTGGAACCCGAAATATAGAGGAATATAAATAGATATTGAATACGTATCCACCACTGTTATCAATTCTGACGTATGTCACATATCTTTAAACACTGGTAACAGTTATTTTGCGAAAATAACATTGCTCAAACGCATAGTCAATAACTTCATGAACATTTAGCGTCGAGGTAACAGGTGATTGGGCATATGTAATAAATGCCGATCCCAGTTCGATTCGTTTTCTGAGTCAAAATATCAATATTTCTCACCTGGTCGTTTGACGATAGGTCATCAATCCTTGAAAAACACTTATGATTAAAATCCTCCAGCCTACACATGTCATCTACTTTCACTATGTTTCCTAATCATATAGTAATACAGTGTACAGCTGCTAAACATCCTTTCCCCCCCCCTCTCTTCGATGGTAAGTAGTCATCTTGCCTACGCCACAAGTGAAACAACCTGATAAAAAACAAGAGAGATTTTTGAATCCGTACAGAAATTTTGTTAGACACTAGCCAATCGACTGAGGTGAAGATACCGGTTAAGTTAAAAAATATTTTCCAGTTAAGGGGAAAGAAATGCATTGCAAATGTGCTTACATTAACACTCAAGGCGTTCACGTGAGCATTACTACATCGCGCTACTACTGATTTAAAAGTGAGGAGCACTTTTAAAAATTGTTTAAACCTCTAGAAAGCTATGAGACTGATTTTCATAAATATATGTTAGGTAAACAAATTAAACTGTCACAAACCACACTATAAAGCCATCATAAATCAACAGATTAACTCACAGTATCACATATCTCTGGTGGTTTAAATGACATACAAGATGTTTCGCTCCAGTGTACTGATAAATAATTCTTTAACGTGATACCAGATAGTTGACGTAATTCAACACAAAACTGTTCACTTAAAAATATGTTCGCTACTTTTACTGCATAATCTATAAAATGATCAGAAAGGGATACGATGCCAATAATGAATAAATGTAGACTTCTACATTAAGTAAGCATCAATGTTGATGTCTCGAACAATAATATTAGATTCATAATTAAAACCCCCTGCCTTAGGACACAACATTCATCCTAGCCATCAATCTTTGTTATTTCATGGAAGTTCTCACAACACCACCATAAAGAAATGATGTTATCTGCAAAAAGCCCCGGTAAAGCCATTATCGAAAATGGTTTAAGGGGAGGCTAAATCTATGAAGAATATTCAGTAACAAGTGAAATATAGATAGGGTTTGTGATAAGTACCTATACTTAGTAGTCATCGGTCTCCAGACATTATTGCATACTACCTTTGCACTGGCTTCAGATTTCTTATCAGTTAAAAGGATGATTACACAATAGTTCAGTATATTAATTAACAGAGTGGGGGATATTACTCCTACAATATTCAAACTACTGGGCCTATTAATTTATTTACTTGAACACAAACGGATATTAACAAATGAATGTGCTGTACAATTAGGCGACTAATGTTATGAGGGGAGATGGTCATAATTAAAAAGATAACATTTAACAAAAAAAGAGAATTATATTGTGGGAGACATAGTTCGGTAGAAAATAAAACCAAGAAAGACTTTGTTCTGAACCACAACAGAATCACCACTGGCTTCTATAATAAATAATGCGATAACTCCTCTATTCACTTAGTTGAGTCACTTTTAGGATTCCAACCAGGGAATCCTGATGAACCGACAGAGGCCAGGCCAACATAACTTCATTTCATACTACAGTGCTGTGTTATAAACTGATCGCCACTTGGTTTATGAGCATACTATTACCCTAACGTTCATAATACCATTCCAAATTTTCCATCTTCCATCTAACTTGGCTTTCAGCCAGGCTTTGTGTAAAGTCTAGCGATATTACCCGGCTGTCAACCAAACTAAATGGAAAGGAACTTGAACCTGTGTCTTGGTAGCTGTAAGTTCATTCGCTTAACCACTATACCACCCCTCTCCCCACTGTTCTTGTCGTACGTTAGTTATCGGCACTGAAACACTACTAAATGCACAACAAAGTGGTGGTAATTTTCAAGCCGTTAAATTAGAAGGTCGGGAATTATTGAAAGGTCAAAGACTATAAATATCACGGCCATTCGAAAGTCGAAGGGACGAAAACTCACAAAGAAAAAACACGTTTATTAAGGAGAGTGAATTAGGCTCTTTCCAAAGTCTAATGTCGTAATCTGAGTGAATGTGGACAAATGTATAGATACGTACAATTTCATTTGCATCATAATTCGGTTGGCTATTAAATCATTCTGCTAGCTTGAATCTTCTAGCTTCTACAGTGGTTGAACCAACCATAAAAAGTTTGTGTCGTGACAATTAATGGATTTTTACCAATCTCATTAATCTGGCAATACACATGACTACTGAATCAAACTTTACAATGATTCACAAAGTAATAAACTCACTCTTACGCAAAGTTTTATGAAGGGATAACAAATATTCATTGTAACTATTTTCAAATAAATATAGTCTCGAGATCCATTAAATTCTGTCGAAAAACATGCGCATAGAACAAAACAGTGACATAAGTTAAACTAACCTTCAAGAACTTCTAACGCAGTAAGACTTTCTTCAGCCGCTTGTCGATTACCAGCCTCAAGTCCAAGGACAATAGAGAAAGCGGAGACAATAGCTTGAGTAGGCGCATCCATAAAAAAGACTGTGAAATAATCGTAGTGATAACAAATGAGAGTAGAATACGATAAATAATGACGAAAATTGCAAAATCGTAATTCATTTATTACGCACAAGTGATATTATCTGGTTGCCCGAACCGAAGTAGCTGGAGTGCAGTTCGAATGCATGACTTACTACCGACTGAAGGCAGAACGCTTTAACAACTAGGTTACTGCTTTAATTCAGTTTTTTAATAACTAAATAATTTATCCCTAACTCATTTGTAAAATATATGTGCACCTACGGCCTTGAAGAATAGGTTAAAAGTAGAAACTAATGATGCTATCTGGGTGTCCAGATTAAAGTAGATGGAGTGGAGTACAAATCAAAGACCTACCAGTTGAAAGCCACATATTCTAAAATATAGGCTACTGTTGTGTGACTTAATTATTTCTTTGGCTCGGACAAGAGGACTTTGCAACTCATAAGAACGTAGTACTTAAAGCGTAGAGTACGAAAGTGGTGGTAAACGTATTCGACTTAAACCAAGAAGTTACAGGTCCTAACCTCGCTTTACTTCCTTCACTTCGGACAGTAAGGCGGTGTCACTAGACTTCACGTTTAGGGTGTGAATCTAAGTCATAAATACAATAACATACCTATACCTGGTGAGTTGGTTAGAAATAGTAGTAGCACTATGCACGTTTGGTTATCTAACGTACTAGGTTACAAACAGATTCGTGTACCTGTAATTTAGACTTATTTAGTCGGCCTATATGAAGTCAAGTTAAAACACCATGCTTGATGGATACGACGCTCACTTTAAAAATTCGGACCTCATTTCATCTAATTCCGTTTGTATAAGCACTAAATAATTGTTCCCACTTGTTTGTCTGTGACTGGTAAATGAGTTAACATAAATAAAACAGACAATACAAAGTGTTACTAAAAATACACATTTAAATCACCATCGTCATCATATTTTTTGAAGGAAAGCAGAACAACCTGTCTCCGAAAAAACCGAAAATCCAATTCTTATATTTAGGAATGCATTATTCACATTAAATAAGTACTACAAAAAGATGAAAAATATTTACTAGATATGAATAAATGCATACATATATACACAGTGGAATTAGTTCAGCTAAAATGGTTGAGAAAAAGAGTTAGAAAGTAATATTGTCAGGAGGATGGAGAGAGTTACTCAACACTATGGACATAACATCGGTTGAAGAGGATTGGATTGTAATTCAGTAGGTAACATATTCTCCAGCGATTTTGATTCTTCAACAAACATATGCAATAAATCTTGATAATAAACATCCGTCAAATGATATAAGTCACTCGCTAACTCTTCTACAGTTGTATAACGTAAGCCTATTTGACGATAAGTTGTCTTCGACGAAACTACTGATTGTGGAAATTGATCTGACTGGCATATTACTGTAGGTCCAGATTCAGACATAGTACAACTGCTTCCTTCATCATCATTATTATTATTATTACTGATAAGACTGTCATTTGAATCAATAGTAGAGTTTACAAAGTCTTTCTTTGAAGAATATTTAGTTGAAGTACTTTTATCAAACTCATATTGCTGCTGTTGAATGGAATGTTCGTTGAAAAATAATGGTAGACCATTTGAACACGAAGATGTTGTTGTTATCAATGTTGATGTGTCATAACAGATAAACAATTCACGAATAAATGAAATAATAATCTCACGGAAGCGATCGCATATACGAAAATAATTTTCATTTGGTCCAAGAAAACCCCAGGCCAAAGCAGGTAGTACTGTACCGACCATACTATAATAATGTGCATAAAATCCATCAGGGTATTTGAGCAATTTACGTTTAGCTAACAGGATAGTCCAAACTGTTGAATCAAGAGCACAACGTTTAAAGTTATCACTTAGCCACTTATGTCTTGTGACAGAGAGCACAGAGCTAGGTGGATTAGCTAATAATTCAAATGCGTCCAACAGCATTAAATCAATAACAACATCATAAAAATTGATAACTTTTACACCTTTAGAAAATAATTCTTCACTCATCATATTGTTTGGTTTATTTTGTTGTGAAATAATAAACTCCATGAGACGGCTGATTGGAAAAAAAAGGAGACAAAATGTGCACAAAATACACTTCAAGAAAATTTGCACAAATAAATACGGAAAAATCTTATAAAATAGACTGGCTGAATTTAGAAACATAAGCCATTAGATACCGACCTAAACATCTAAAGACGTTATCTTTGCTATTAAGCTTGAAATTATGGATTTGACTCCATGTGCAGTTATGGGTATTGAAACGTCCTATCACAGAGGAGGGTAAAAAAAGTTCACTTTTCTTCTCGAAATGCCTTCACACAATGAGTGACTTTACATGAGTGAGGGAAAGAGAACCAAATGATCAGCGCTTAACCGAGTTGGTGGATAAGCAGGACTCACCCAAGTTCAAATTAAAGATGCATATACGATTTAGGATCATGAAGAAACGAACTGTGTGCCAACTTATTTTGGTCATAGGCTTCAATATGGTTGTATCACTTGACGATGATCATTGCCGTATGAATCAGACCTCTAGATCAAAGTGTTAGGGACGATTCCATCTGAGAAAACTACTAGGCTTGGTATGAACACCTGAAAAATATCGTAGCCTGCACACAAATGCCATGATAGTTATTGATGAACATAACGTTTTTTCTCTACCCACATAAATAATACACACAGGTATCTGGTTATATGGAGTTGTGAGCTAGCGGTTCTAACACATCTTCATAATACTTGGACAAAATACATTTAGTGTTTGCGACGTTAAAATATTCCCTGGTTGATATTCGCTTGTAGTAATAATAAATCAAGTGAAAACACAATGTATCAATGCTACATAATATAAGAATTTGTACGCGGATGAGTGATACCATAAATCAATACCAGTCTACCCTTCGAGTCGTTTAAATAAGTCCCTAAAATTCTTACAACATTGACTCGGTGGCACATTGCGTATGACCCCATCCTTAAACTTGTAGTCAGAAATATCGATTTTTCCTAAGTAACTACTACCAGTGCAATGGAATCTTCAGGATTTTTCGGGAAATGCAGTTAGCAGTTGCAATGACGATTTTATGGCTATAAATCAATAAATAAATAACTGTACCATTACATTGCTAAGGGCGAATTGAAATACTACTGAAAACTTTGAGAAGGCGGTGGCCGAACGTATACATCCGATGAATTTTTGCAACTTGATGGCAAGTTCAAACTCCGTTTCATTTCTTCTGGTTCGAGTACACGGTTATTAACACTAGACCTAACACCTGGAATGTGAATTAAAGCTAAGTACATGAGGTAAAATAAACATTGAGAATTTGACCCTAAACCATACTTTGCAAATAACTGGATACAAAACAGGAACGGAATCATTTAAAAAGATCAAACATAATTTAGGATGTTTACTTGACAGTCATAAATATATATATTATAATATCCCCCGATTAAGAAACAAATAGTAAACACATGATTATACCACAAACTAACTACATTACTGGTTCATTAGGAACAGTGGTAGCCAAATACAATGATAACAAAAGACGAGTAGAGTTGGATCTACTCATAGGAATAAATACAGATAGCACGGTGTCCTCTCCCAAATAATCACCGTCCACTACCTACACCCTCAAACGCTATTATTTTTATCACAAAAGCGAAAGGCTAGTAGCAGGTGTCTAGCATTTAGTACTGTAAAAGTTGAACTTACTCATAATTTTCCTCAAAATCTATCAACGGATACTTGAGGCAATGAAGTAAACGACAGACGTTAAGTTTCCCAACTTCAATAACCCAGCTAGCAGGCTTAGGACAGTTAAAAATGTAATCAAATCCTTGACGAATGCAATGAACCTTGCCTAGGTATTCAATATCAAGTTCACAGCCAACAAATTGTGTTCTAAGAGCACTTGAAAAAGAAAGGATAAAAACAACCTGAATTGTGACTGACAAAAATATTCCTTGGAATTACAAAACAGTAAGCTTTTATAAGATTGCACTAGGATAACATGCAATATCAATGGCAAACAGAAAGATAAAACACAATGATTTTGAAGCTACAAGCTCGGGCTTTAGTGGATTCGCAATTAGTGCAAGTGACGTAACAATATGACTAAGTGAACTACTGGAAGCTAAACTATGCTTATGTACGCGACTGAAATTCGAAAGAGTACACATACATTTAGTTTAATAGGTAGCTACCAAATAGATATAACGATCTGAATCACTCTCCTGGCTAATAGAATGGGTTGTAATAAACGAAAAAAGGTTGGATGAGAATAATATCTTCAATTTTCACCCAAAAGACTACTGTTTTTTGGCTTCACCTGTTTCGGACAAACACACGAAGCCCCACTTACGTAACACAAACATAACATATTGAAAATCATATGAAAAAATTAGTCTTTGGAACTTATCGACACGTGAACTTTATGTGATTGCGGGAGACGAAAATAGATTAGGTTGACTGACTATTGTAGTTACCAGAGTCATCAGAAATAGAAAGTGAATTTACCACATACAAACATATGAACTACTGCCTAATAATGAGCTTTACTTTGAGCACCGTACACCAATACCCTCAAAGAAGTGGCTACTTTACAGGTGAATTAAAGCTAAACAAACTTACAATCTGCACCAAGGCCTAGTCAGACACTAACGCGTCAGGGTTGACCAGGCTTTTAAGATAAGCGAAATGATCTAAGCGCGCAACTACATTATGGTTAACTTTTAATTCGTAAGGAAGCAGCATTTATTGGGGAGAAAAAAAATAATTCATTAACATTAAAAGTATGGAAATACTTCGACGTCCTATGCTTTTGTTACATACATGGGATGTACAGACAGTGGTCAAATGTCTATGTGATGACGCTTTCCGAGTTACACATATAAGAAGAAAAACTCTGATCCACTAGTCAGTCTTAGAAAAACAAAATTCGATGAAATTAAACACATCTACATCATGGCGTAACTGGATTATAACGTAAGGTTAGCATAAATGATTTTCGGTCGACATTCGGAAAGTGGGAATAGTATTTGACAAAATACTCATATGGCAGGAATTATATAAAAGTCCTTTATCATAGTATGTTGAAAAGGCACAGTATGAACACAAAACAGTTATACGTGATATAAACCATATCTAAAGTAAAATCAAATGGGGATTGGTTTCGTTTTTTATAATCAAAGTAAACTCAGCAAATATTATCGCTAACATAATAAATATTATGCACTATTGATTCATACAAACTGCTTTAAAATCGCCAGAAACTCCATTTGCATAATTATCACTGTTATTTGATAATGCATCAGAGAATCAGCACATACGTATTGTGGAGGGTTGAAAACCAATTCCAACTGTATTCATATCTTAAAATCGACTAACGCTACATGTAAAGACAAAAGAGAACCTATATGAGTGATTAAGCACACCCATATAACTAAAGGATCTAGGCAGTCAGAACTTTGTAAACTCACCGGTAAGGAACTTCACCTTCGTTTAACAGTTTTAAAGCATTATAGTAAAGTGGTCTTCTGACATTAAATTGCATTAAGAGCTCTAGTTCTGTTAAATCAATTTGTTCAGAAGCAGAGAAAAATGAAGAAGTATCTTCCTGAGTTGTTAAAGACTCCAGTGACCCTTGGCGATAAGTGCTATCGTGAATTACCAGTTGTTGTTTATACTGTTCACGTAAACGATAAGCATGTTCTAAAAGAATACGCAGGTCATTTATCAAATTATCCGAGTCCGATGATGAGGGTGAAAGCCCTTTTTCCTCAAGAATTTTGACCTTAGACATAAGGGATTCAAGATGCTCGACTACTCCAGCCAAAGCGTGTAAGCCCAATTTCTTGTAATCTAATCCCGAACAAGAGCAATCATCGAAATCATTAGTTATGAGAGGAGGTGATCTCCTCGCACTTGATAGCAGGCGTTTATCACTCATATTTGATGTTCTAGAAAGAACAGAGCCAGCACTTCTGTTGCTTGATAGTTTTGTTTGAGAGTAATAATCGATGGTATGCATACTCAGTGTTGTGGCTGCATCCACATCATCGACATCCTCTGACTGACTGGTAGGGCGCTTCAAACGTTTTGACCTAAGCCAGTAGTATACAACGCTAATAACTGCACCACCAACAGCAGCAGACAGAAGCAAGGATTTTAGGCCTTTTCGTGAAACGAAATATTTAGGCGATGGTAACTGATCTATGTGGAATATGTAAGATAGAACACCCTCTTTTGTCATGATATTATGTTTTGTATTATGAACATCCGAGATGCATGTGTGGAGTATAGGTGAGTAAAACTATTGTGAACCAACATAGACAATCATAAAAACATGCTGGGATTCAAGGCCATTGACCATTTAAGTGGCCCGCTCAGTGCCTAAGTGATGTTATTTATGTTGAAATGGTGTTTCATTTCTTTGGTAATATCCAGCATGGGAGTTCTAGATACTTGACTGTGCAGTACTCTTCAGTTGTGATATCTGGATTGCGAAATGAAATGAATGAATGTATATCTCAGAACTGTGAGTCGCCGTAAACCAGCAGTTACCTGTTTTCGGGCAGTAAACTAGGTAAGAAGACTATAAAAAAGGAAATCAAATGAAGCGAAAAGGATAAAGACAAAAAAGACGTGAATGAAAGATATAAGCAATAGTGAAAAGATGAATGGATGATTTAGGTGGTAGTAATAAATAATAGGTGTACGACGTGATTAACTTATAGAAAAGTGGTTAGCCTCTGCTTCAGGAGGTAGATATAATCCCTTGTATACACATATATTCATCCGACCTCCTCTTTACTGTGAGTTATGTTCACAACTGTGGAGAGGACATTTCAAACCGACTAGTCAGTGAGAAGTGTATTAACATGTTTGACTAGCATAACTAGCAACCTTTTGTCTTTTGAGCTTTGTGTGTAAAATATTAGTGTGCTTGCGTATTACTTGTTGTGTTTATTCTAAAATCATCAGGTTTGATGAAGAAGTAAGAATATGAATGACCAGGGATTTCCTCCTTCAACAGTGTCCCTTCGCTATCGAGTAGTCAGCATAATTTCTTTTGAAAGATTCTTCAAGTGTCATCATTGTATCTACAAATAAAAGAATCTATAGCTTGATTACCTTTATAACAGAATATTATCACGAATTTTTAGCTGGCGTTTTAATGTTCTATCTTGAAAGGGTTTTTCGAGCACCAAGTCGAGTTGAATATTTAACTCCAAATAGTTGGTTATTTTTGAACACGTTAAACAATAACAGTATCCTGCTTGAGGTAGAGGTTGACACGATACAAAATTTCTCTTACAGGTATCGTTTTTTGTAAATACTGCGAACTGTAATAAGTTGTTCAGGAAACCATATTTTCAAATGCCAAAAAGTACAGGGCAAGAACGATGGTATACTCTATGTCACTCGACGTTGAATGAATCACTCTGACCTATTAAGTGCCACATTGTTCGCGTGCACAATCGATATACGAGGAGAAGCTAACGTTTAATGCTATACAGTGGCTATCTGTTTTTGATATACATTATCTCTTCTTAAATATACTCTGCCCAAATAAGTAGATTGCTACCTGACCTTTCTAAAATTTTCCCCCTTCCACGGAAAATTCACTCGCTGGCAGATGACAAACACTTCTATCACTTTATGGTCATTTGTTTGATTTCACTCAGTGTAAATGCTTTAATAACGTTAGTATACCACTAATTTTTCCTGCAAACACTACCATGACTAAAACATTTTTTTACTAAGGTTACTTCGTCAAAACTGTATTCAGTATTCTGTTGAGATACAAATCACTTGCATGCACAAGTCCTTGACTTACTAAGACTGTGAAGGAGTATGAGCTGCAGCTAATGCTCAATGTCAGGTTGGCTTGATAGTTATCAAGAATAGGCAACCTGTTCTGTACCGAAGGATGACTAGAGAACGAAGATGTTATACAACATCGTTTATTGTAATTTTTGTCATAATAAATTACCTACGTAATTCATTTCCGAATTACAAAATGGTACCCGAAAACGTGTGACTCTGATTCCCGACTAGAAACTATACAGCATTATTAGGTTTCAAAGTAGCTGCCATCTTTCCTAGTAGTCAAATAACTTGACGAACAATCATATTCTGAAGAGGGTCCTGCTTATTTTCTACTAATCGGAATGCCATAAATTCAGTTGTTTTCATAGTTCCAATTTCTGGATCCAAATGTCTGAGATAAATGGATTCATGAGGGCTAGTGTACAAACGTTTGTCAAAATACAAGGTGAACAAAACTTCAGTATTAGCGCGCCCTAAGAAAATACGATGCGTTCCCTATTTGAACTGTAGAAATTAAGCATGAGAATACTGTTTTACTGAAGCAATTTTTAAATAAAAAGTGACAGCTTAATAGTCAGTGGATTAATTCAGGTGAATGTAGAGTTTAATAATGCTGTGTGATTTTAGCGTGGCCTATGATCCTAAACAAATCCTATTATTTATCATTTTCGAAACTACGACGCAGACGTCCATGAACCTTCTGGGGTTAAAAACTTTTATATTAGATATGTAATGAAATATGTTTTTCACCATTCTCGAAATTTTAAGCCAAGTTATCGTGCGGCAAATTGTCGGATGATAGTACCAAGTTCTTTGTAAAAAAAATATCACTGTTACCACTTCGAGATCAAAACTCCTTGTCTAGTAAAGGTTAAAAGTACGAGTCTTCAACCTACATGTTATGACGCGTGAGAATCGGTGGTTGGTTGGCCGAGTGGCAATCACTTATGCCTAGCAGGTAATTGTGCGTTTGCCCTATGCTCACTGAGACCCAAGCCGAAATATGAAGAATACAAGCCAGGAAAACCAACCAGGCAGAATCCTATTATATTTCACGCATTCCTTTATATATACATAAAATCAGACCGCACAGCAAGCCAATTAAAAAATTAACATTAATACAGAACAAAGAAATGATGGTAGTGAATAGGAACAACTTATACACAACAAATTAACTGTAGTCCATTATTAGAGACAATATAATAACAGTAAATATGCTAAACTGAAGGATAGGGTAAGAGGAACGTGACAATCATAGAAACAAAATATTTAACTGCACACAGTTAGAATAATTGAAATAGTTTTCTTAAAACACAGTTCTGAGAGTTAATGGTCCAGCATAACAATACATGTCTCTATTTATGCAAAATCTAAGTTAAAAAATAGTAAAACAGATAAACAGTCGAAGACGAACTGAGGTAAGCAAGCTCTGTTATGTGTGGCGCTAATGTTTTCAGGAAATCAAATATTAATTTCTTTTGGCAACCAACCATAGTTGTGCAAGGAACACTTGCAGATGACAAGTTTTTTCTGCTTCAATTATGCACTGATTTGTAACGGACGGCTACTACCTCCAGCTATGCACGTTGATGGCGCGTGTCGACAGCTCCTCTTTTCAAGGTAGTTTCTATGTTTTTAAAAAGTCTGCAAAGTTTTATTGAAGTCTTGGACAAAGTTGGTCATAGGAGGTGCGGAAAAACGATTCTAATACTAGTGTAACACACCTTGTCATCACATCACATATATCCAGTTTATGTAAACCATAGCTTGTACAAACGTGCTTTCAGGATAATCATTACAATAATGCAGCATAAATGTATTTAGCTTGATTAATAACTTTTAATACAGAGTAACTTGTGTCACCCGGTTTATCATCTACATTATTTTAACTATCCTGTCTTTTGGTGAGGTGTTATTTTTACTATCTGGACATGACAAAACAGTGATAAAAGAAGATAATCCATACGCCAGGATATTTTAGCCATCCGTTATACTTAATGAATTCTTCTATTCTGGGTAACCATTTATTTTCATAGAAAGAGATCTTATTTGAGTGAGACTAAAGTGGTTTCCCCCTAACTGTTTCAGCCTACTCGAATTTTCAGGACATTCTTCCGAATACTTAAACTGCTAGTTGCAATCAAATAGAGTCAATGATATTCCTATCTTATCGTGACTGAATTTCTATTAGCCAAAATGATAGTTACATCCATCATTATTCGAATAAGTATTACGAACAATTGGCCATGTTGCACTAAACACACAATCAACTGAAATCGTCTGTAAAGTACAAAAAGTTGCCTGTTTGATTACTAAGTAGGCAAAATTAATTCAAGATATGGCAATCTATAAACCTTATAGGTTATGATTTCATAGGCCAGTAAATGATCTGAAAGCTCAAACTTTTTAATTATATAAGTCTTGTGTGACTTTTCCATCACCTTTATTCCGTCTATGGTACTTTATATCAAAGTTAGTGTTGCTATACAAACGACGCATACCTGCTGACAAGTTATCCTGTCTTCTGGAATTCATTCATTCATTATTCCTCGATAGTAGTCAGTTAATCTTATGTACTGTCTTTATTCTAATCTTTCGTCTACTAGAATATTGTTGCTTAAATTATCTTACGAAGTGGTACTATGATGAATACAACGAATTTGGACTTCGTTACGGTTAATAACAAACAGATAACCCAAGATACTAGTAATAGTATCAACATCTATGCAATAAAGTAGGTTTATTGCATAAGAGTATACATATTCGATAGGATGAATGTGAATGGATATTTACTTAGAACCTTATGCTAAATCAATACGTGGGGACAAAATTCAAATAGTTGAATTAAAAACAGAAGTTATTACAAATTAACTAAAACATAAAATAAACATAAGTATGTAGTTTCACAAAAATCCCACTTAGTCGATCAATTAAATGCACCAGGTTTCGGTTTATTCCCTACAAATAGAGAGTGGTGGTTTCTTAATACAAACATTAAAACTGAATCAATAGGATCTACTTTATAGGGTCATTATTTTGAAAACCTGATGACCAACAAAATAGTCGATGTGACCACTTACGGTATATTACTTTCGATGTTGAAAGTTTGATTTAATGTTTAAAATCTCAGGTTAGTACCATATTTTCAGCTTGCACCTAATGGAGACAGTAAACAGTTTTTAAGATGAAAAGTGAATAATGTTTAGTGTCTAGATAATCGTAAAACTCTTCTAGAACCTCTTCCTGTAGTCTAATATAAAACTTTTCATTGTAATCATTATTATCCTTATTGACCACTTAGTAAATCGATAGGAGATAATTAGAGATTACTTTCTTTCAATCATACCAACTGAACTATTAGTCTCTATGTTTAACTCAATAAAATAAGTTTACTTATTATTATTTTTTTTCTTCACAAATCTTAATTACATCCTACCATCATAAACCATTGATAATACATGTACAGAAATAATTCAAAGAAAAGAGAAAAAGAAAAAAAAGAGCCACAAAATACATTTAAATGAAAAAGAAATAAAATGAAGAGAAATACGTATTAAAGTTTTTTTTCTTTTTTTTTTTTGAAGGACAGTATAAAAATTGAAATACATTTCACTAATAGACAATGATGAAATAAATGTTACATTAAACAATAATCATTTCAATTAGTTACTTATTATTCATTCTTATCTACTTATACAAATGTCCTCATATTTAATGTTTATATATTCAGATAGTTAAAACACAGGGTTAATATTAACATCCACCAATTATTATTATTATTATTATTATTATTATTATTATTATTATTATTATTTGTTATTTGTAAGTTGATAATGTTGATCAGCAGCAAATATGTATAATAAAAAAAACAAAACCAAAAGGAAACAAAAGAAACATAAATAAACATTTAAAATGAGAAAATGATAAAAATGATGATGTAAAAAAAAAACCAAACAAAAGAAAAATAAACCAGAAAAAACAAAGTGAAGAAACGAATATGAGATCATTTAGCAAGTTTATTAGATTATTTTTCTATTGTTTCAAATATCTTCATCATAGATACTAAACGAATGAATTATACTAAGAAAATGAAAAATCTATTGTAATTACTCAGTTATGTTAATACTCTTAATATATAATATAATTCCTGTTTTATTTAAGTACATGTAAGTGATGTATGATTTATTGGTGTATAGAGTTACTTACTTAAAGAGGTAGTAGTAATACAATTATATGAGATAAAATTAATGATGAGGGAAAGATAGGAAAAGTAAAGAAATAAAATGAGTTAAAGTAAAATTTAAAAGAAAGAAAATGAAAAAGTATTAAACAATTATTATTTAGAAGGAAAATAAACATGACTATAACACTCCACATTATATTGTCAATTATACAATAATCATGTAACTAAATAATTAATTGAGCATTGAACTATAAACAAGTTAGTTGATTGAAACACATAGAAAGCTCTAAAACAAACATATAAACAGGAATATCACTTAATTTATTGTTTACCATTACAAATGGTTACTAATATGACAATTGATTATGATTATTATGTTTAATAGTGAATCTGTAATAAGAAATAATAAACTTCTTGAAGTAGATTGTCATTCACATGGACTTATTACATTTTCATTAGATTCAGCATTAGTAGGAAGTGGAAGTAGTCGTTTATTAGACAATGAAGACTAGAAAATATGAATTTAAAAAAAACGAAGAATTATTATTCTATATTATGTGATAAAAAATAAATAGAAAATAAAACAATACTCTTGGAAACTATAGACAATAAGAAAGAATGCATTGTATAAGGAGTGATGATATATTTATTAATGAAGTTGTGAATCTACATCGACTGAGTACATACAATCACTGCGTTGATGTCTTTAAAAAGGAAGTTAGGAGCAGCTAGAACAAAATGTTGCATTAATTGATGAAAGTGATAGATTGTTAGTCTGAGTCATGTTGGCATATGTAGCTTATTGAATTAGAATTCATGTGATAATTGTGACCAGCAGTTAGAAATATTGAGTGACATGGATGAAAATCGGTCATAGTAGTGCGATTATATTCTGCAGAGGCCCTGATCCCCCTCCCCTCGAACATAGTAACTTTTACTTATTGTAAATTTTTTAGTTTTATACATGTTTAAGATATAATTAAACCACTTTGCTTAAATTATACTTCCTGCCTGGCGAGTCGCTTGAACTTGGATTGTTTGTTGGATTTAATCGCTTTCAAATATAGTTTCACATAATCTGGCGTAACGACTTCTCAATTTACGTTCTTATGATCATTAGTATATGTATGTGAAGTCAAAGTGATGCATGAAGAATTACGGGTACTAAGGATATTTAATTATATGGACCTAACGTAACTACGAACCAACATCGTTTAATTTTTTGTATTGTGACTGGCAAGTGGAATCCAGGACGCGCTTTTCGTCCTATTTGGGACTCATCGGCTGGATGTACCTGCATCCCAATGTTGATGTTCACAGTGGGATTCGAACTCAGTCCGGTTCGTGTCATACGCCACCGCGTACACCACTAGACTACTGAGTCCAGACAGTGACTGACCAGCTTCAGTCTATAACAAATCAATGGGAATATACAAATTCATTCTACTACGAACCAACATCGGTTTTCGTAACTAAGTTTTTTATTTGGATTTAGTTAATATATTCACTCATTCAACACTCCACATAGACTTCTCTACAATTCACATTTTTATCTTCTTATATATCTTGAATTCTAGTATTCCCTCATGCGTATCCCTTTATTGTCTTATAGAATCATTCCCATTCTCATTGTGAATGCATTATTTGGTATACTTAATCGTCCATCTTGTCAGCTTTGAACAACACCTTATTACATCAGTGTGCGAACAGCAAAAGTAAAACATTATTGTACATAATTATACTTCAACCATAGGCTTGTAATTAGTTACCATATTCACAATGAAGATATGAATAGTATAAATAGTTAAAAATAATGTATAATCTAACAACCTTAATGTTATGGTTTGTTTCATTTTACCCAATTAGTCAATAGGTTCCTGTTTCATACATATAGTCTTTCACTCATTCTTAGAAATTATGCGTATATAGTTAATGATTGAACCATCACCAAACTCATATTAATTTATATAAACCTACCTAAATTCCATAACTAAAACTTACGACAGTTTCACCGTCTTGTTTATTAGAATAAGTTGCAGATTTCATTGTATTATCTCCGTCTATATTTGTTGTTGTCACTTGACTGCTTCGTCTAGGTGGTGGTGTTGGTACAGTATAACCAAATTCACTTGTTTGTGAGAAATCCAAACTACTTAACATGGTGTCTGGTTTTGTTTCACCTACAATGAATTTTAGTAATAATTACGATAAATTGGTAGATTTACCTTTAGCTTCTGAATTATTATTGGATGTTGATGAATTTTTTACGGTAGTTGTTGACGATCCTGATTTAGATGTAGTAGTTATTTTACTCACACGTTCATGAGGTGATTTCGACCGAGAAAATCTATCTGATATTCCACCAATTCTACTCAACGGGGATGAATTCGATCGATCGGTTGGTGGTACTTTATTTTTACTTAATTCAGAATCATCTAACGTACAATTTAATCGAACCACTTCCGAACCATCGTCTACAGTAACCGTTGTATTAAACATGACACCACGAGATCCACGATTACCTAAACGATTACGCTGTTTTGGTGAGTTTGAATTCGGTAGTGGATTTGACGTAGAACCCTTAAGAATACTTGTTGGTATTATGACTGGTTGAACACTTTCTAGTGTACTATCACTACTTTCATCCATCATTGATGTAATTGTATCTGGATTAAAACCTTTGGGTAATTGATGAATTTTAGTCATTTCATTATTCGATGAATCTGTTGTACTTGTATTTACTGAACTAATCGAATCATCAGAGTACGCAGCTAATGGTGCACGTTTCTCATCTTTATTGTCAATAGAAAGAGAAGTGGTGACTATTACAGTCGGTGATTTTAATTCCTTTGGTGGTAAAGAACTTTTATCTGAATCTGTAACCGGTGTTGTCATACTTTTATTTTGTAAAGATTTTTGTACTTCAATCGTTGTCAATAATGATACATTAGGAACAGTGGCTTCAGTTGAAAAAACGCGTCGTTTTTGAATAGCCAACATTTCTTGTTTCTAGAAATACGGAAAAATATTTGAGATCAATTTTACTACAACATTAAACTTTAGTAAGATGTATGATGAAATAATGTGCAAGAATAAAAAGTATGATCGAATTTCAAATGATTGTTTAATGATACTTAATTATAAACATGCTATTTGTTTTACATTCCACTCCACTCCACTCCACTTATGTCTCTTTCTGATCATACTCTAACATAGCGTGCACTGATGTATGTAGCTTTAAATAGAATAGTTGAGTTATGTATGCGTTACCTAGCACATATATTATCTGCTGAAAGGCTGCAATGGTTCAGAGAATAGACATATCACGAGTAATTCCATTTCGAATAGAAGGTTAGGAATCTCACGTATGATATTGGACGAAATGGAGGTCTCAGCCAACATGCCGTTGTCCAGTTTGATGTGGATAAATGAATAAACATACATAATTTGCTTACATTGCAATTAGGCTGTTGTAACCAAACTTTCCTACTCATCTCTAGTTTTTTCAGACTCCATAATGGTTAGGTCAACCTGATCTATATTTAACTACATACAGTAAGAGCAAGACTGGTACAAAACTGAAGTAGAAGAAAGTATCTTTTAACAACTGATGCAAAGATACGCCTTCAGTATTCTAGGTAAAAAGCCTTTTATTTCAATAAACGATGCACAGCACTAAATTGCTTTCATAATAGTTTTTAATCTTTGCCCAGTAAGAATATGGTCGTTAAAAATTTAGACAAAATAATTATGTTCATGACAATCTTGAGTTAGTAACTCAAATGGATAACACAGTGACATTAGAATCGGAATGTACTAGGTTCAAGTTTTAATGTAAACATCAGCACTTAGATGCAGGTATATACAGATGACTAGTCTCAGTTAGAACGAAACAGATGTCTAAATTCTTCTGATAATCGTGATTCGATGTTACTTAAAAAATACATGTGACAGGCGCGGTTCAAGTTGTATCATGTAAATTTTTTATTTTGTATCAAATTCTGAGGTATATTTAGTGACATGAATTTAACTATCCTAATTGGATTGTCACCCGGAACTAATTCGAATAGTACTGAATGGTGTAAATATCAAAATCCTGCAGGAGGTTTGTTTATAACTCAAATAGTTGGTTGATAACATGTTAGTTTGTTCCATTGAATAACATGGATTTGAACTGCTCAAAGTATAACGCTTCTTCAAGGACTGCAGACATGCTCTGATGATGAGTGATAACATAATACTTTTAGTAATTTTAAATCTACACCATTCTGACAATGGTGATATTTTTAAATGCCTACCAAATAATGAGTACACTGAGCAATTTTTAACCTGGTACCTTCCTTCAGTTGTCAGATATAAACATTAAAGACAAATAACGTGGAACATTTGGGGATATTTTGTCAAAGCGTTGCTTAAATATATTATATGGAAAGAATATTGACTAGAATACGAAATAAATCAATAAGAGATTATTAACCGGTATGACATGCATTATGGTAACCATAGACAAGACATTTGATATTGTATGCGAGAAAGCAGATATTGATAAGAAAAGGCTGGAGTTTTGTTCAGTAGTAAAAATAATAACTAGATGATCAATCAGGAGTGTTTGATTACTACGGAACACTGAGCTCAAAATCATATTTCTAAACATAGATCTATACAAGCGTAAACTAATGTCTCTATGCTTCGCTGTCTGATATACTTTCATTCAACAGTTTCCAGATGTTCACTGTCGAATGAAATATGTCTGTAGTTACTGAAATTCCGATTACATTTTGTTCATTTCATCTCACTACTGACGATACAGTTAACCAAATAAACATTCAGATAACTATTATGTTTTGTTTTAAATGATAATTTATTCATGAAAACATTCTTTAATTCCCAGTCAGACAAACTTCAGACAATGTAAATCAATGGAAATAAAAATTGTCATGTTTTATAGAAATAATTTCATTTATAAGCGGTTTTCAGTCGAAGCCATGATTGGCTAATGACTATAGTCAGATGTAACAAGTTTAATGATAATACATTATTGGTTTTCAGTCCATGCTGCCGTTGATGAGTCTCATATTAAAACAAAGCGGTTGTCTAACAGAGCTCCTTGGTTTTAATAAGTACCCAACTAAAATGGCTCTGTGATGAATACAAATAAAAAAGTGCACATTAAATTAAGAAGACATATAGTTTACTTTAATCGCTTGTAGTCTTTTCTCAGAATCTGGTTGAATATTTTGTACAGCTGCATATAAACGACAGCGTTCAATACTTCCTCGATCAGCAGCGGCCCGATTAACGAAACCACCAAGATGAGTAAAGCGTCTGGGTGAATTTGAACGTTGTCGATTTTGTACGTTGACAATCGCAAGTCTAAAAAATACACGGATAGAAAAACTGAAGCCTAGAGTACATTCATAATGAATTTATGATTACTGTATGACTCCTAAGGGATAAATGTGTACAACTGAGAGTTACTGAAATTATTGCTTGGTGATCGAATAAAGATCTCCATTATTCGAATATAACTCCCTACATTAGAGACATTGATCTCTCAACAAGCAATGGCGAAATACAAAATTCTGAGTTTAGGCTTAGAGTCCTATGTAGAATGGCGAACCGGCTGGTCAGGTAGTAGATCTCGATTGATCGATATGCTTATAAGATCTCTTAGGTATTTACAACCAACGTCAACGTTGGTTGTTATTGGTGTTAGTTGAAAAAGCAAAAAGGAAGGTTAAACATAGACGTAAAGACAATCCATGAAGTTGTTGTCTGTTGGTTTCAGCAATATTGATAGGTCAAGTCTGTCTTATTAGGGTTCACACTATAGTCTAGATCAGTGTTTGAAAAAATTCAGTTACATGTCTGGGAATCAATCACAGCGAAATGATTGCACTCACTGTTCATGTTAATCTAGATTTTATGTTCCAGTATACCTTTATACATACCTTTGCATTTCTCTTCGTTAACTAATTAGTTATTAGCATTATTATAGCTACCACACTACATTGACCTGTTTGCTATTCATCTAGGCGATTCCATCTCATTGAGCAGACGTAGCACGGAAACCTTAGCTAACGCATATTTAAGCCGATTTCTACATTGAATATGATTTACTGAATATAACTGTGTTATGTTAAACGACTAAAGAGTAACAAACTTTTGGAACTATATTTTTAGAAGACTGTCGCAATTATTTTAGTTGAGGGTAGGGTAAAGATTTTATTCCTATCATTGTTACGTTATCTTCGCATATCATCGTCTTCTTTATTAATGCCCATTGATCTTTTTACATACTTCTTAATATGGATGTAAATAAACAGACAAACACTATTACAATAAAGTAGAAAAAAATTTTTCCTTGTGTAATTTCGAGTAAAATTCACTAAACAAATGATAATCAGACTTATTATTATCTGAAGAAGTAGTTTACATTGGGTAGCGAAACATCATAAATCTCAATTTCTGCTGATTGGATTTTTACAAATATATTAGTCAAAGCTGATATCACGAATTGATCTGAACTAGACAACCATTGATCACCTGGAAGCACTGGACAGCTGTTTCGTCCTAGTATGGGACTCCTCAGTAGTGCCCATCCATGACCCTGTTGGAAACCGAACCCAGGACCCTCTGGTTCCGAGACGAGCGCTTTACCATTGGACCACTGAGCCGGCTCCTAACGGTTGATATTTCTAATTCAGTCAATTTGTGATATGTTTGCGCGACCTCATCCATTGTCATCGGTGAGTAACTGCTTCACACTCGACACAAATGAACTCCACCAGTCACGTCTTCACACTAGAACTCCAGGAATTACTTCAAGGAGCAGGTCACTAGTGAGCTGATATTTAGTTACAACTAAGGGGGTTGTTGTGGAGATAGTCAGTTTGTCAATGCTGGTTTAATGGTAAAGCGCTCGTCGCGGAACCAGAGGGTCCTGGGTTCGATCCCCAACAGGGTCATGGAGGCGCACTGCTGAGGAGTCCCACACTAGGACGAAACAGCTGTCCAGTGCTTCCAGGTGATCAATGGTTGTCTAGTTTAGATCAATTCGTGATACCAGCATTGACAAATTAACTATCTCCACAAAAACCCCCTTAGTTGTAACAAATATATTGCTTAATTTTACGATAATCAGAATGCTTATGGTACTAACTATGAGTTACTGACCTTGTCATGAAATCGAATGATCTCTTCTTTAATGAAAGTTATGAAAAATCCATTGTCTGATTACAATGAACGTTAAAATTGATAATATTTCGAGTAAACTTATGAAATTCTCATCTAGAAAATATTAGTTGAATGTACCCATACATCCCTAGAAGTAATAAACCAAGTATACCTAGATAACTAAAACTACCGACCTCTGAAATCGGGCACTATCAAAGTGTCTAGAATTTTAAATTACGGACTGAATTTGGCTGAATAACTGCTGAAAAGCATGATGCCTTGAGCAATTTCTTAATCTTAGTAACTCCTAAACAACGAGCATTCATGGTGCAATATAAAAGAACGAATAAAGGATCTTCAGGTCCCACATTCTGTGCTTAACTATCAACCCACTGACACAGCGGTATCATGCATTTAGATTTTGAAGTTCAGTGACATTCGCCAATGAAACCAATACCAACAGTTCTTGTTGGGGTCGTGGATGTGCAATGCTCAAGAGTCGTACACTAACATTAAGCAGCACTCTACTGATAATAGGTTTCCAATAGATGTCTAGCTATAGGTAGCGCATGATATGAAACTGAACTTAACATTCTATATAACACCCTATTATAGCATTTTCAGCCTATTTAAACACAATCTTACAGAAGTCATAATCTTTTGAATTCTAAATAAGTCTTATCGAGACTAATAAAATTTATCTTTAAAAAAGTCAGGAAATACATACGGATTACGTTAAATTCTGTTCATTTAGTGAGGAGAAAATGAATTATGACGAAGATTTGTATAATTCTAGACAAACACGAACAATGAGTAAATCTATCTGACAAGCAGATTTTTACATTTGTCAAACCACTTGTATTTTGTAATTTACTGACAGTAAATAGACTACCACTGAAACTAGAAAACAATATACAGCTATTTTATTCTGGTACTAGACTTTGAAGAACTACGAACACTTGTCAAAGATCGAGGAGTCTAATTCTAGAACCAAAATGCTGTCCAGTCCTTCCTACTCTTTGATGGTTGTCTGGATACAGTAAACTCATGCTGTAAGTAATGTTGGAGATCTTACTTAATCTACTGAAAGTGTATGCTTCAGTCTATTCTGTACTCAAGAAGTGCTTGCAGGTTGATAATGAAACAATTTGTACAGAGACAGTCTATTTGACCACTTTTAATATCAAGGTCTTAGTCTCCAGATTCTTTTTCTCTTGAATAATTTTCTTGTTTTATTCATTTCATTCCCCCTCCTTCCTTAAATTAAATAAAATTTGATCTTTTTGGGTTCATTTGCATATAAGTATCAACAGTAGCTTATTGTAGCATACTATTAATATTCCATATCAACGTTATCTGAAACGTCTTCAGTATTCACTAAGTATGATGTAATCAACAATTCTAGTCATTTTTCTGTTCATTTAGTAAGTACTAGTCAGTCATAAACAACATAAGCAATCGCCCATATGTGTGTTAGCCTATACTGCCATTTCCCATTACCACGATGAGATCAAATAACAAGATTACTATTAGAGCATACCTCAACAAGGATGAATGAAAAGTTATGGATGAAAGAATAACGGAAGTTACGATCTAGAAGAAGATAAATGGTGAATGTATCATCGATGGATTGATACGACACTTCGGTCTAAGGTTCTTTAGTTTTATTTTCAAATTCTACCCTTATACCAGATAGGTGGAGGTCAGACATACATAATACACGTTCCACCACCTCAATCATAGATGGTTTTCAACTTTGTCTTTTTCATTAAATGTTCTATGATGAATATGCCAGTGTAATGCAAAGAAAAATACAAATAAGTGTTGAAAATCATAGCTTGAAATGAATATCACTTTAATATATAACAGTCACCTAATAAGTAAAAAGGAGAAATGAATGAATGAAACACGTTTACTGAAAACATTATGGATGACACCCGAAAACATGCTTCCATTTACAATACTTATTCATTATTGGTCAGTTAAATTAGTCTTTACTTAAAGTTGTTACATGACAGAAAAGTAATTATGAACATTTTCAGAAAATTTAAATCCACCAAACATCTCCAAAATAAACAGCCTTTTTTATGTAAGCGCAAAAACTATCGAAAATTTAGTTCGAATGAAACTAAAGTTGCGATTGCAATCATATTAAATCAGTTTAGATTGTTTTTATTTAAAAAAAAACGTTTTTGTCACAATTAAAACAAAATATTTTAATTTTAATGAAATTATTTTTAGTTGAATTGAAGTGATTTGTGGAGACTAAGATCAAGTTCAAGTTAATTGATTTTCGTCATACATTGATGTTGATAGGGTACCATTAAAAACCGAGGAGCATTGGACAGCTGTCTTGTTCTAGTATAGACTCATCAGTAGTATGAACCCTAGATTCAGAGCCAAGGTCTTCAGGTTGACGGACGCCTAATCTTCTGTACCACTAGTTCGGCATTCAATGGCAGAATTCCCACTTCAATCAATTTATGACATTAGCGCTACGATCATCCATTGTCATCGGTGATAACTATCTTACTTCCAACAGATCTGAACTCCATCAGTTACTACTTATCACTAGAGTTTCATAAACATCCTGAAGTTAGTCACTAGTGAGTTGATTATTGTGATTGAATTTAGGTAGTTTGTAGAGATTGCCCAGTGATCCACGGTTTTAAATGGTACCCTGCCAACATAAATCTGTGGCGAACTCAATCAACCAAAATGTTTTTAATTATTTTAACAACTACTATTTAAGCTTACTGAATAGTGTGAATTCTTAAGACATTGACGAATAAATGAGAATGATTGACTTATATAAGTAATTATTGTTAGAATTGGACAAATAATCAGGAAGTACAATTGAAAGAGTCTATGTTTTTTAATGTTGTCAGGACTTATGTTGTTAAATACTGTTTACTAAACATTTAGAATATTTAACATTTATAGTTTATAAATTGTAAGCTATTCATAGAACTATTAGTGGATATCATACATTTTTATGTCCCTGTGTCATTATAATTTCAAGCTGAACGTATTAAAACATTTCTTTTATATAGATCTCCTTGTTTTCACATCTGATTATTATAAGTATGATAGGCATAAGGTCATAGTATGCATGAAATCAAATAAACAAAAGATTATCTATTAAACCAAATGGACTAAATGGATTGTTTAGTGATATTTAGAAAATCATTAAATTGATATAACTTTGAGCTGAGAAACCTTCTAACTTAAATAAGTTAAGCTCATAGTTATTTATCAAAATGATCCGTTAACCCAAATCTGTTGATAAGTGAATTATCAATTAAATAAAACAGTTATTTACACATTACCTTACAAATTTCATTGACCAAAGTTCAATAAAATATCAGTCTCCTTAGATCATTTAATATGAACAATTTTCCTAACATACACAATATACGTCCCATACTCATCTATTTACATCTACAATTACTAGCCAATGACGATTAAACGTATGCAGATTCAGTATCATGAAAGTGTAGGCATATGGAATTTGTTACATCCCAGACAGATTGGCCGGGGAGTGGGAACAATAAGATTTAAGGCAATAAATACAAGATCTAAGAGTAAAGTTGTACAGGAGTGAAACGATAGTACGGTGTTTTCCTCCAAGCAATCACAAATTCAGCAGTGTTTTCGTACAAAGAGAGGAGGCGGCAATTTAAAAAAAATGACTGGAAAGAAGTTAGGATCAGCCTTACCAAGATAATAAAATGATTCAATAATGTTATTAAATGTCAATATAAGTCAGGTTAGTAGATGAAGACTATCTGGTTGAATTTCGTGCGATAACTGCGATCAGTGATTGGATACGTTATGTGATATTTTATGTGCATTTTTTCTAAATTCCATTTTCCATAACAGAAATAATCTATTTCATCACCATTATTATTACTGTTGCTTTGATTACTTTGAAATTCGTCTTGATAATTTCATCACACTATGGTATGACAACTTGAATCGATTAAGATATGATCCAAGCTTCATTGTTCATAACTGATTGAATACTATGTATTGTGTTATCAAAGTGTATTTTGTTGTAACTTTGTTATCTGATCCCTATAAAATATTCATAACGTTTCGTCTAGACGTTGGATGTATTCATATGATAAGTTAAAAATTTAAGGAAATATGAAGTAGGTAAAATTTCAATCAGATTACTCAAAAAGAAAACAGTGTTATACTTTACCGTTTTAATGTTAATATTGTGCCCTTAATACGTTTGCATTTCTCATTGACATCTTTCAATTGATACAAATGATCATTAAGTACTCTAAACATTAAGGTAATAAAGAACAGACAACAAAAGTAAAACAGTTGATTAAATAAGTATAACTATACTTGGGCATATTTAAAAGTATTTACGTACTTAAAGTTTATTATTAACAATCGAGGGGATGGGGTATAAGTAAAAATGAGATAGGACTTTGAGAACCATTTTCTAGTGTTGTCCAGATGTGAATAACAACACTAGAAAGAAGATGCATTCAGTTGATGAATCTTATGTTGAGTGGAACATGTGCCTTTGATTCCACTCCCCAGATGTAATCAAATTTTAATCATATTCTGTAGTAGATTACTACAACAATTTCTATTCGACTTATATCAAATAATAGGGTTACAGTAAATTAATATTGTCCTAATCGTATCCTTTCACTGAAGTTATTAATAGTCAATATATCTTTCACTGTTTAAGAAATTAATCTAACTAATCCTGCACATATTACTCAGTTTGCTAACATCTAGAACAAATTTTGTTAACAATGAATAAACAGCATAGCCGGTCAGCATCGAATTAGGACATCCAAAAAATGAGTGAATAGGAAATCAATCAAATTCGTCTACTATCCAGAATGTGTAAAATGACTAGAAAACATTATTTTATAATGATATAAACTATGGGACTTGAATGTATAGTGTTCAATATGTATAACATCACAATCTTGCTACATAATTTTCATGTAACACAAAAGTGAAGCCTATCCCTAAGCTAACATTAAAGCGTTAAACCTATTAACCCTAATTCTAACCTTACACTTAAACTACAACTTGAAACGATTTAAGGATGTCTAAATGACTACTTACTTCCGAATAAAAGTTTCGGAAGGTATATATATATATATATATATATATATATATATATATATATATATATATATAGCAATATGGCCGGTTTTCAACTTTTTTCAGATAATATTACCTATGGAAAACGTAAATGAATTCATGAATCATGTAAACTCTGTAAATCTTTCTAAAGACTATCATGGTTTTTTCTAAAAGAATTTCCCATCTACAATTTGTTCCCCGATTGACTAATAGGAGTAAAATTGTTGATACTGATTATCACATTAGTATGCCAGTTGCACTTAGTTTAAGAATTACTCAAGCTCATCAATTCATTATACACTGTCTCAATTCTATGGAAGTGTACCATGAGATGCCATGAGATATCACTTAGTAATGGATAAAAAGTTGGATTCAAATACTTATGTTTCGCCTTTTATCCATAGCCAACATTGTATCAAAACTTTTAAGTAAGGTGGTTAACAGTAAAATCTCTCTATATATATTGTAAGGATTCTTTTTCAGTCATATTGTGAATCTACTGAAGAACCGATATGAACACAAAAGAGGCATTTAATTTGTATTGTGACTGGCAAGTGGAATCCAGGACGCGCGTTTCGTCCTATTTGGGACTCATCGGCTGGATGTACCTGCATCCCAATGTTGATGTTCACAGTGGGATTCGAACTCAGTCCGGTTCGTGTCATACGCCACTGCGTACACCACTAGACTACTGAGTAATCTACTGAATAATCGCTATATCGAGGCAATCCGCACAGGATGCACATATAGCAACCATTACTGACCAGCTTCAGTCTATAACAAATCAATGGGAATATACAAATGCATTCTACTACAAAAGAGGCATGTTCTAATTCAAAGAACATTTCACTAAATTTACTTTAAAAACATTCTAATTAAAGTTCATTTATTTAAGTTTTCATAAAATTCTTACCAAAAAAGAATACAAAAATTGTATATGATACTAATTAGCATAAGAAAATGAAATGATGTTGTTTATATTTACCTTTTTTGTATTTCAATAGCTTTCATTTCTATTTCTTCACGATTATTCAATACTTGTTGAATTTCTGGATAATGACCTGTTATTATTATTATTATTATTATTATTATTATTATTATTATTATTATTATTATTATTATTATTATTGTAGAACAATAATAATAATATGAATATAGTGTAAACAAAGATAATTTTCAAGAAACAACATCATAAAAGTTTCCTTCTTTAAATAGAATAATACTGTATTGTAAAGTTTAAGTGAATTACATTTTGAATAATATTTAGTTCGATTATTAAATGAAATGTATAATAGGAGAATGATTAAAGGTTGTAGTGTATAAATTCACATCATCCAATGCTTATATGATGATAAGGAACTAAAACTATGGAAAATCAGGTTGGTTTCAAACCTGGATAAGGATGCACTGATCAAATGTTTACTCTGCAACAGAGTTAAAAACATAAACATACTTATTAACGTCTGACAATAATGGTATTTCTCAACTTGAAGGTAGTTTACGACTCTGTAGACCAAGAAGTTCTATAGTAATGTTTGTCATTTAAAGGCATACCTCAAAAGTACATAAACCTCATGAAGGCTCCCTATTCGAACACCATTAGCCGACTTAGAGCTAATGGCTAATGTTATCAGAATCATTAACCTCATATAATGTTCGTAAGGGTTACCACTCATCTTCCTTTTATCTAATTTTGTCAAAGATATCTTTTTAGAGGATAGAATTTTTCATGTAACTTTTCAAGAATCAACTTCCTACCAGTCTGACCACATATGTCAAATTACGTCACTTGTGACAAAAGTAAGATATCTGTCCCTCAACGAAAGCCGAAGTAAACTGCACCGTAACCCACTTTGTTCCAGCCTATTCATACGAAGCATGGACTATCAAAATAAAAGATATGAGATTTGAGATGTTTAGTCACGGAAGTCTTCGAAGTATCACACGCATATCATGGAATAAACGAGTAAGTAAGAATAATGTTAAACACAAAGTAAATAGACAATTTAATGTAATATGATAAACAATTCAATTGACGAAATCAACATGTGCATCGATAATTTAAGTTATCTAAAATCAATAGCGTGTATGGAGCTGATGAGAATGCAACGAAATACAATGAATTCAAAGTATTTTGTAAATGTTGTCGTTCATGCATTATTCAAATTTTTGAAGGGAACAAATTATAAAATAGAAAAATGTTAGATAAATGGATAAGTTTTTGAACCATCAGCGACTAAGGTAGTTACGTCATGTATTACTTATGCTCGACCACCGCCTGCCTCGTTGTATAATATTGACTGGCGTAGGAGCGAGATGGAAGAAAGCTAGTGACTGCCAAACCAAAACAAGATATTGGTCCATGAAGTCACTGACTGTTAGTCTAAGCCATGTTGATAGATCCAGACTATTTGGTTGGGGTCAGCGTGATAATCCCGATCGGTTACCTTTGAAACTGGATGACATAACTCATAATCAGTCACTGACGTAAGTATATTCAACCTTAATCTTCTAGATTTTATGTTCCGTCATTCTTTTGAAATCGCCATCACTTTATTCCTTTCCGTTGTAATCTACTGTTGTGTTAATTGTGTATATTTAATCTTGTCGTGATAAAGTGGCATGGCAACCTGTACCTATATGCATATCTGCTAGATTTTACGTTGTCAATAAGTGACTAATAGCCGTAGTAAAATTCACGTTATGCTGTTAACGAATAAACTATAAATCAATATTTGATAGATAGATTATTAAGGTTGGATATTGGCTGGCAAGTATAACACAAAATGATAGTTTCATTGCATTGAGAATTTGTCAGCCGAATGTATCAATATTCCAAGAAACGCGTCATGTGGATTCCAGCTGCCAGCCATAATACAACTTTAATCAAACTTTGATCAAACGCAATATTTAGGCAATCGTCTTAGAATGTACATACGGAAGTAGAGACCGATAAATTGCAGTCCTGAACATTAACATCGGAAAGATATAGACCTTTACAAATTATATAAGCAACGTGTGTTTATTAGTCAATTACTCACATACAACATGATTCCCTTAAACTAAAGAAGGATTATAGATGTCAACCTGGAAATTTTCACTCCATGTTTCCAACGTTCTCGAACAAGTCTTTAGATGATTAATGTAAACAGATTTATTCTCTACACCTATAGTATTAGAAAATGATCCACGCCTTCGATAGGCATTTTTATTGTATTTGTAGTAACTAAACTCAACCTTACCATGTACAGCATTCCTACTATTAGTTAGGTCAGACAGAGCAAACATTACTAAATCACTATTTAAAAGAAAGTCGGTTGTAAGTGAGCCCATCTTTGTAAATGGCAGAACTTTGATTCCTTTTAAGACTACGAAATTAAAACAATAGTTGAAATATTTTAAATAACATTTCATATGGTTCCAAAGAAACAACTGACCAGTTGTTTCTGATTGATAATCGTTGCCTAACTAGTCACTGTGCAATGTTAAACTTCTAATTGAAAAATCTCCACAACATCCGATAATAAATGAAAATTGTTAATGGTTATAAACATGCTATTATCTACTTTAGTATCTAGCTAGCTCTGGGAAAAATAAGGTATTGTATATAAATCATGTACAGTCATTGTAGATTCATGTTATTTACAGCATTTGTTCGTATCGTATCAACCGGTCACATCTAGTAGACGGTATGCGCACTGACAACCAAATTCATAAATACTTCTCTAAGCAAGTGTAAAGTGCTTATTAGAGTGATACGATAATTTTATATCATCAATAAGCATCGTGTACACCAAACAGCGTCCGATAAGTTGACTCAAAACAAACAGACTGTTGCAATAAAAGTGTGAATAAATTAAAAGGACTAAGCTATTAAAGTCATGATCCAGTAAACCGCCTTCATTCTTTTGATTGTGTATACAGTGATTATGTAACTTGGGTTATTTCCATCTAGTCCTAATCGTTTAAGTTAATAACTAATGATATATACGTGTTTTTTTGAAAACTATACTTAATTGGTCATGTATCTCGGTTTCGTACTACTTATGTCCCAGTTCAAAACTGATTATAATTTGCTATTTATGAAGCTGAACTGTTTGTCATTTTATGTAATTTGTCCATATGTCTTTAAGTTATAGATATAGTATAATAATAGGAAGTTAAGTTTATTTTATCCTTCTTGCTTTCTGATTGGAGCTAATGAAGATAGGAAGAACTTGTGGGTACCATTAAACAGTAATTGCGTTATTTAGTGGTACTGGTCAAATAAAAGTGGTTCCTTCATAAAGAAAGTCGTTAACTGATCGCTCAACGTCACAATTTGTGTACACATACATACATGTAAACGAGTTACTTACCACATGCTATGCTAACAGTTGAATTAATTGAATCTAATCTATTCTCTAATATTTGTACATACGGTAAAGTGATTCGACAACGATGTTGTAATACATCATTACCAGTTTGTTCAATAACACATTCAAGGTCATATAACTGTTCACTTAATACAGCATTGATTTCGTACATTTCATGCAATGATCGGTCTAAACTTCGTCGTTCATTATAAATTATTTCTAACTGCGGATCAAGAACTGTATGATGTGTTGCTGTTTTTTGATTAGATAATTTCTAAAAATAAAAAAAGTTGAAAATAGACTAAAGTTAGAAAAATATTTTAGTTGCATAATAACACATGAAGTACTGTTCTTGACTGAACTCCATTAATCGAAACTGCGTAATACGGCTCTGGGAATCACTTGTCAAAATAGATCACTGACTTACTAGTGATTAAGATAGTGAAATCTCAGAATTCAAGAAAAAGGCTTTGACTGACGGAATTTAAATATGTCGAGTAGGAGGCAATAAGCCGTGAATGGAGTTGGATAAGAGTCGAACAAAATTACAGATTGACTGAATCAATAAATGTAAACTGTTAGATATAAACTTAGTGGTTTGAATATTCCTATTTGAGGATTCAAATTCATTTTTAAATATCGTCTGTTAGTAACGTCAATAGTTAGTTATCCCTGTGAATAACAGAGGGGTAGAAATATGCTCCCAAGTGTATGTTGTAAATTATAATAAATTTCAAGAAAGTAAGTATTTATATTCTTCCCTAATATTCATCAAAAAACTTGAAAATCACTGCAATTGTTGAGATATTTTAGAGAACTATAAAGTAGCGGGTGTAGAGGATTATAATTCTACTAGAATACAGATATGTCAGCAGTTATCACAGACAGATCTTGGCTCGATACCAGGAAGCAGTGGACCATAGGTTATGGAAATCTCATAAACTTTGGAAGTCTGATCACAGTTGATGAATTGATACTTGAAAAAAAAACATCGTCATGGATTCAGAAAGAATGCTTTGCTTTTATCATACTTGCGTCAAATATAGCGATGGCGAAATGTCCATCAGTAAATCAAAAAGTGACTAAACTGAGCAGTAATTCATATTTTAATAAACGAATGTAAAAATTCGCCTCCAAGAGAGGACAGTATTATTAAATTACTAATATTTGATGACAGATATCTTCAAAGATTTCTACGTGTTTGTTAGAACAGTTGAGAATCCAATGCTAGTGTTACAAGAATGATAGCAGCGTAAGTTAACAAATAGGTTAATCAGGTTGTGGATCATCACCAACTGAGGTAATTCCAACATGTGTTACTTAAGTTCAACCATCGCCTACCTATATATGCAATGATGACCGATGTAGAAGTAGAATGAAATTAGTCCATGATTTTATTAATGATATTGTTTAAATAAACGTGTAAAACATCTAGGTAAGTTGCTAACTTCGAAAATGGTACATTCAATTGTTATATTCAATGAAACTATTACTATAATTTGATGTTGTGGAGGTTGTTGAACTTGAAGTTCACATTACGAATGGACCTTAGTTTAACAATCATTGAAAACTAGGTAGTATTGGGCATCTGTTTTGTCCCAGTATGGAACTTTCCAATGAAAAGCATTCATAACCTTACAGGGAGATCGGGACCTAGACCTAGCATGTCGTATGCCCTGATGTTCTTGTGACTTCTGGGTTGTCTGATCTGTTGATGGAGATAAGATAGCCAGTATTGGTTGTACACATTATGCATACACTTTATCTAATCGTGGCCTTTTCGCTGTTCAACCTTAAAATCTTATGATTCATTTTCTGAGAGCAGTAGTCGTGGATATGTACTGCTGAGGAATGCTAATATTATGAATAAACAATTGTCTTATCCCTTTTTAGTTTCCAATGCTTGTTTAACCCAGATTAATTCATGATATTAAACATCAAATATTATTGTTATTATTCTAAATTATAGACAGATATTACTTTCAAATCAATAGTAATTTATAACGTACCATTAGAATCTTATTACAATTATTTAAATCCAATGTAAATTTTCTATTAAATTCATTGAATAATTGATAACATGATTTAACTGATTTACGCATTTCTTCAATTTGATAAAGTTTTGTCTTTAATAAAGTTTGCTTCTTATTATCTATTCACAATAATGATTCGATGAAAATCCATCAAAAGAAAAAAGAACGAAAAGGAGGAAATAAAATAAAAATTTATTTAAAGGATAAAATATCGAATTGAAATATTAAATAACATTGATATGGTTTGTGTAGATTAGTTTTATGCTTTAATTGATTGGATTAATCGCAGGTTGAATGTTGGTAGTGTACCATCACGGAACACTGAACATCTGTTTTATCCTAGTATAAGACTACTCAACACTGCATAACTCAAAGAGTCGAACCAAATGGAGGAGTTCAATACTAGGATGAAGTAACTGTTTAGTCCTCTTTGATTTTCAGTGGTACCCTACCAACATAAATCTAAAATGGATTAAATTAACTAAAATTTTTATAGTCGTTCACAAATTTATTATGATAAAATAAAAATAATATGAAAGACAAATATTCTTTTTGTTAAATTCGTCAGGTTTCAGACGGGAGGTATTATTGATGAAATTTCCATGAAGACACCGCTTAAAGAATAACATGATTTTCCTCTAAAGAAGTAATTTAAGATCTTTCTTTCTCAACCATGTGGCTTAACTGTGTAATTTGCGTATGCCATGATACTTGCAGAAAAGAAACGAATCCCAACATGGTGTGTGAGCTAAGAGTAGAACAAATTACATATTCAAATCATCAATCAGCTTAGATCTAATAATACAAAATGTGAGAGGATAGTGTTATTAATAACCCTCGATAACTTTCGAACACAACTGCAATTTAGTAATGTCTTTCAAATAAGACTATCTGATATATGTGCAATCAATCTGTTGTGCTCACGACTGAATTGTTGACAGCTAATGTCTGAAATTTCAAAAAGATAGAAACTTGATTACTAAATAACTTATTTTTCATAATATTACACTTGTAACATCTATTCTGTCATTTACAATAGCTCTTGTTTCATTAGTCGGTATTTCTCCCCATTTCCTAGAATTTATGCATTCCAGTCGCCTATGCAATTTTTTTCAAATTTTCTTAAGCAATAGTACATGCATTAATGGTAATTTGGTTGTTTGAACTAGTGATTTAATATACTATATGTTTACTAATCCTAGTTTTTTTTGCCTTTTATCCATCAATCATACTGTTTGTCTTTCCTTCTCTTTCTTGTCTAGTATCTCCTGAGATATATTGCTCAGTATGAAAGATGAATATGTATTTGATAACAGGTTAAAGTATATTGCCAAAATCAAGAGTGGGGGAAGAGGGACTGCACAAAAGATTGATTTCCAAGAAACCATTTACTAGTAGTTCCATAGACAACTAAGGTTGACCTCATCCAATTACTAGCAAACTCGAACCTATCTCTGCATTACTACGGTTAAAAATGTCAGCATAAATATCTATTTCAGTAGGATTTGTTTATGTGACATCTTGACGTTTCGATGATTTATTATGACTTGTTGATCTTGCTTGAATAATGGCTTGCTCCTAATATCGGGAAACAAACTATTATTACTGTTCACTTAAGGTAGTTTTTGTTAAGAATGTTATTTAATGTTATTCACAACCATTACTGATTGACCTGGGTTGGGTGGGATTAAAAACCAAAGAATACTGGACATCCGTCTCGTCTTAGTATGGGAATCTACAGCAGTGTGCTCCTTTGAGTCCATCAAATAATCTAACCTTGGACTTTTAAGTTTAGCGGCCAATACCTAGCCGTCAGCACCACAGGGTCAGCGTCCAATGGTAGGATTTCCATTTCAATCAACTTGTGATATATCAGGATGATCGGTCAATGTCATTGATAATAATTGTCTCAATCTTGATGTGTCTGAACATAAGATTATTAGCAAGCAAATTTAAAAGCACCGGAAATGATCAGTATTACGTAATATGTTAACTTCAATAAGTTAATAAACTAACTGCAATCGTGTGAATTTGGAGTTTTATCACGAGTTTACCTACGTTAGACAATCATAGAAAACCAGGTAGCAATGGACAACTGTGTCGAACTCGCCAAATTCAAGCACCCTCAACTCTATCGAGTGGTCAAGCCTATGACCCTCAGATTTAGTAGAGAACGCTTTACTTTCATATCATTAAGCAAGAACCAAATGGTTGATATTTCCAACCCCAGTTCTACTCGCAATATTTTGTGGAATCTCTCGCATTATCGTTGGTAGGTAGCTACTAGGGGCCCGACGTGTTTGCACTACACTATTCACGTTTTCTGAATTGTACTGTAGCACCTCCCAAATAATATTTCGCTGGAAGAATCACTCCTGAATAGTGGGCGCATAACACACCGACTATTGGATAAAACGAAGAACAAGTACGAAAGTTTAATTGGCTGATTTGTAAACTCAGTTTTTAACAAAGTATATAATTGTCAAGAACACAAATAGAATGAAAAAAATTTCCTTTCAATTAGCTCTTCACCATAGTTCAACACTAACATATATAGTCTTACATTGGTATTCAAAAGCAATGCCTATTAACTGGTGATTAGTAACTTATAATAATTATAAAGCAATTATATCAAGCATAACGTAAAAAGACCAAGTTACATGAAAACTGTACAAAACAAAAACGATTAGTTAATTGACTCTAAGGTTTATGAATTAATAGGATGGAAAATGTAAGAATAAATTTAAAAAATCAGTTAGTTACTATGCTTAATGGCCTAGGAACAAGAACGAAGTATTAGTTTGGAAACACATGTTGAGTATTAAAAATAATTGATAACAATAAATTGGAATGAAAGCAGAAATGAAATAAAGATCAAAAGTAGCGTAACACTTGAGAATAGTTTGATGGTCGGGTTAAAAAGAGTGGCCTTACAACTGATCTATGGATGCGAAGAATGGGTCCGTTTAAATGTATAGCTATGGTCTCTCTGTTATTTGTAGAAGGTGATAACTGGAGGCAAATTATAAATTCAGTAGAATTCAATATATCACTTTAAATGCTGAAATAATGTCAACTCGATAGCCTGTGTCGATTAAATGCTATTATTTGTTCTTTGTTAAACCATGACGGATGATGTTCCGAAATACAATTACGGATTTATCTCATCGTACGCCCAATAAAACTGGCTCCATTTGAAGAGTTAAAATGAAAAATACACATTGAGATTGGGTCATTGGTAATCTATCGTTATTCTGTGACTTAACGATAGGTTGGTTGTGGAACAACAGTATTAGCCTGGCAGTAGCAAATGATTTTTTAACTGAAATACATAACCGTCGTGAAACAATTCCGTTAATTATATTTCCTGCAACTTCAAAAAAATAGGATTCTTCGATACAGTTCGCGGCTTTACTTTCAATTTATTTACAGAAATACGTTTTGCTAGGAACTTTGATGGATATCCATTTTTACCTAATTGCTAATGTATAGTAGTTTACAGTTCCCCTTCAACGGAGTTCGCAGAGGAATTAGTTTTAGTTCTGAGGATTAGTTAAAATAACTATTTATCACGGACAATTTAAGATGCACTTCGGTTCGTCTTCATACACCACTAGTTATCTAGTCCCAAGTTAGCTGTTTATGACAATAGATAGAATATGATTAAATAGATTTTACAATAAATCAATATAGTCAATATCATATACATTAGCTACTGCCTAACTGAACTTTAGCAACAAAATAGATAGTTAGACAGGCTGTTTGATAGACAGACATACAGGTGTATGTTAGGAATTTAAAATGTTTATTACGTAATTGAAAGCATTGAAAAATAAATGCAGACATTAAAATGAAAGAATAGGTGAACATAAATTTTCTAAATAGGTAACTAGATGAATAGTAAATACAAATTATATATATATATATATATATATATATATATATATATATATATATATATATATATATGCCACATAGTACTAGAGATATCAGAAGCCGAGAACTAGTGCATAATGCAAATATCAGAATCTTAGTATTCAATCATCTCTACTATAATACTGTTTAAGCGGCAGATCAATCTAACCAGACAAACCAACAGCAGAATGATAGTCATTTGTAATGAAAGTTATTTACAATCCAATATAAGTAGCTTTGTAGTTGATTATAGTCCTGTTAGTAAAATTATGCATACAAGTTATTTAGTATTTAATTGGTGATGTCTTAATCATGGATTGAAATCATGGTGTAATTGAAATAGGTTATGTTTGTCCTCCATGTAAGAACAACCTAAAAAATGCGAGATTTTAAGACAGACTACAGATAGAGAATTCTGTAATCAACGTAGCAAGCCGTGACCGATTCACGATATAAAATAATTATCAACAAATGTTACTTTAAATATGTAGCTACCTCATTTCCTGTATTGTTGACTAGATAGGTTACAATTATAACATTAGAACTTATACAATCAGGAATCACTCTTAACCAATAATGATTGTCGTCAACTATACATAAGTAAATTGTGTAGATGAATTGTTCCCTTTGACGAAAGTTTACACTAAAAGTTTACATCAACTAAACAACAAAATCTCTTCTGCATTATTCCAGTTTTGTTTTTTCCAGTTAATAACAGTCAATTTTTATGATGAAAATTATCTACAGAATAAACTGCAATTGATACAACGACCTAAAGAAATGTATTCACTTGTCTGAAATTGATTAATTGTTTAATATGTTCATATATTGTTATGAAGAAAATTACATTATAGTACATTATTGAATCAGTACTTTTAGTTATTCATTGCCAAGTTTGTTATGAACAACTTTTTGACATGAATACAATGTCAAAAATGATTTATTATTTTCAATATACAAGTTTATAATGAAATTTAACAAAATGTTAAAGAAATTACAAATCACGAAATAGTTGTACATATGTCATATCAATTCTATTTTGTTTAAATATATACAATAACAAAACAAAATCCTTTTTAGGAATTTAAATAAAGCGAGGACAACAATGTTTGTATTCAATGTATTTGATTGTATTCACCTTCATCAACCATATACAGGCTATTGATTACAAATAATTCAAATTATTATTATACTTGCACATTAAGAAATGTACAGTCTACATTAGATAACGTCAGATTGTTTGAATGGTGAAGATGTAAAGAAGTTGAATTTTGAATACTTATAGATGAGTTGGATGATAATCCAAGAAATTATTGAAGATAACTTAATAATGTATTATGATAAAGGTTTGATGAGAATGTACTGAAATAAAAGCGTCAAGTGGGAGTTACAATTATAGGGAATAGTGGTGAATATTTGATTACGTATTTATGATATGTATTTATACTAAGTAAATTGAAGATGAAGAACAAAGTTGAAATGTAAGTATGATTTTGTGAAACCGCCCTAAAATAGATCTAATGGAATATGTAACACCGATAAAAATGATTATCCATAAATATTCATAAAGAAATATTGCAATAAGTGCAATCAGAAATTTAAAGTTGAAGAAATGGATACTCATTCAGTTATTATTTAAAGGTGACTAAGTCCCTAGAAAAAGCAATCAAAGACTCATAACATTAATTAATCAAACGTTTCTTGCCTCATAACTAGCACGATTAAAAATGATGCGAAGTTCACTAAGTCAAACAAAACTGGATGGATATCCGTTGTATTAACCTCGATTTGTATTTATCAGTACATATATTTACGCATAATGATGTATTAGAAGGAAAGTGGAAGCACAGAAAGACTGGTGTCTACACAACTAATTGAACGTATCCGTATGAACCTAGGTATAAAATGAAGGATTTCAATGCATTCTTATCAAACCCTTATCATAATACATTATTAAGTTATCTTCAATAATTTCTTGGATTATCATCCAACTCATCTATAAGTATTCAAAATTCAACTTCTTTACATCTTCACCATTCAAACAATCTGACGTTATCTAATGTAGACTGTACATTTCTTAATGTGCAAGTATAATAATCATTTGAACTATTTATAATCAATAGCCTGTATGTGGTTGATGAAGTTGAATACAATAAAATACATTCAATACAAACATTGTTGTCCTCGCCTTATTCAAAAACGAAAGAAATTTAGTAAAAAGTAGCTAAATATTCCTTTTCACTGGGTTTCCATCAATACTCTACATTTATGGATATGAATTTATTGTCAGCGATTGACTTAATTTAGACAACCATTGAAAGCCAGCATGCTCTGATTAACTGCTGTTTTGTTCTAGTATATATATACATAATAGTTTCATTGAGGCAGTTTAGAAGAGATCAGTATTTCTTTTTTTTCATAGAGTGATCTCGTGTTGGCACTAGTGAAAACCAAAGGTTATTGAATGGCTACTTAACTTTAATATGGTACTTTTCAGCAGTATGCAATCTCGATTCCGCCATGAAATCAAACCCAGTTCCTACAGGCCTTGCGGCGATTGCTTAATCAGAGATCCAGTGTTTCTTGATCATCAATGGTGCCTATCAAATATCAAATTGTGACGAACAGTAAAACATTTATTTTAGTTAATATTGGGTGTTACGAAGTTAGTTGAATTTGCATTTCACTAAAGTTAGAAATTTCAACTATTGAGTGCTGATTCAATAGTCTAGATGTTAGGCATTCTTCACAAATCCTAGTAGGTCTCGGACTCAATCACAGGCGGACATATGGTACGGACCGTTCAGGTGTCAGAAATGGGATCAAACAACTATGATTTATAGTTTCCCAATTATCTAACGCATGTTGATCCCTGATATTAGAAGTAGATAATTTGTAAAGTTATCCATATTCACTACTTATAATATATCCAACATTTTCAATCGATTTCCTAGTCATTTAGCTGGTGAGTAATGTATAACAAAATGCAATTAATGTTTTAACCCTCATTGTTTAGTAAATATTATCCGTCGTGTTCAACGGTTCCATAATCAGATGTTTAGGGAGAACAATTTCAAACACTTGAAATGAACTCTCTTAGGTAAACTATACTCTAAGATATAGTCATCATTTGTTAAATGAAAAGAAAATTTGATTGAATATGTTTGATACAACACACTACTGAACACTGTAAATATTGAGGATATTTTCTGTCCGGTTACCTAATTTGTTTATAACAACCATATACTTGCATTAATAGACAATATTGTCAAATCTTGGTAAACATCACATTTTTTTGAATTCTTTTTATTCTTGTATCATTCTGATTATAGCCTGCATAGCTTAGTTAAGCTGAAGAAGCGTTTAATTAACAAAAACACTAATATACACCCATCATAAGTGAGTGGTTTACTTTGCTCAAATTTTCATCATACATTCATATATTACAGTAAACTGTAGAGACATGTTATGATTATCAACAGAATACAGACTGTCATTAAGACAATGTGCTGACAAGTATGTGTAAGATGAACATTAGACAGACTGAAAAATGAACTATTAATGCCTAGGATGTTTCATCTATGCTTTATTTATTATTACTATATTATCTCACTAAAGAAGGTAGTAACTAACCTGTTAATGACTTTTATGACATCATGTTTTCGAAAGCAATAGTTGAATACACTAATCAATAACTGCTACAGTGATAGCTCTTAAAACTTTGAAGCTGTGTCGACAAGTGGAATTAAAGTGGATAAATGTCGATATTACACTAGCAGATGGTTCTTATAAATGATGAATTGACTAGATTTAGAAATGTAAGCCATTTGATTGCCATCAATTCAGTCTACTGAATGCAAAAGGTCATTTTAAAGCTTTAACATCCCACGGTGGATTTCTGAGAGGTTTGTAGATACACATTGTTAAGTAATCTCATATTAAGACTAACTGACTATCCGGTTAGCATATTCTTAAGGCACTTCAATCGATTTATTCTAAAACACTATTTTATCTAATCAACATGTTATATTTATTGTAGTTGAAAAAATCCAATTGCAATTAAAATTACGCGATACTGTTGTAGAAATTATGTTGATGTTGAATATCTAAAACATTTAGCTAGGATCATTATACATAGATTGTTTTTAATTATCAACCAAGTATTTCAACAACAGTAACGGGTCAAATAGCTTACTGAAACCATTTCTGATTGATAAGTTCAAAGTTTTTCAATTTAATTTACACATACGGTTATTTTCTTTAAACAGGAAGTTATATATGTAATCAAAATGTATTTGGATTTTCCCGTTGATTTGTCATGTACTTTAACTGATCAGTCTATGTTGCCATGTGTGAATCCTGAGTGGATTGCCTCAAGAGAAGGATGGTTTACAAGTATTGTTTGAGATTCAGGTACACCGATCTGATGAGTCCCTAATAGAACGAAGCGTGCGTCCTGGATTCCGCTAGCCAGTCACAACCCAACTCAAACAATACAATGAGGAAGTCATATAATTTTAGTAAGAGTTAAGAAAAAAGAAATCTGGATTAGGTAAAAATACTTTCAGTTGGTTGATCTATGACATTCACCATCCTTATGTTAATAATCAGACTGGCATTATTTTATCCTATAATGTAGAATTAGATCATAATTAAATAGATTTGGTTGTTGTTTTGGACATTGAGTTCATTTCTATCATTAATATTTCAATCAATCAAATTAGTCACCTTCAGACAAACAAATAGAAAGATAGTAATTGCTAAGATAGAGACAAATAAGTATTTATAACTTCAGTGTCTATTTATCAAACATTTTATGAATGTGATATTTATATTTGCTTAATTGTAAACTCTTATTTAACATGTTAACTATTGTTGCATCATTTTACTGTTCATAAGTTATTGGGATTCAATGTTTGTACTTCGAATGCTCTTGGTTTTGTAGGCATTGCGATTTACTATTCAGGATGTGTTGTAGTTAGAAATTTTGTGTGCCATTACTGTATGATGATACTAGAGGGTAAATTAACTACGTTCTCTAATCTTTTGAATGAGTCTTTAGAACTGGAGGATTCTGAATCAGTTAAGCAATGAGTAATGGGTGCTGGTCTTAGTTAATAGAAAATATCAAATTTAAAGTAATACTAGTGATTCATGATGAAATTTATGCATATCATTTATAAGGTGGATTTATTCCACACTAGACAAATTTAACGACTTGAAGTAATTTCATTCAACCTTGAATATGATTAGCTTATGAAATAATAACCAAAAGAAAGAGAGGGACTTCACGAAATTATGAAGCATAAATAAGAGTACATGCAGTTCATAATCAACAAAGCAAAACTACAGATAATTAAAAGTTGATAGATAGAGATTCATATGTTTTTGTAAAAAGTATCAGTCAGAATAATGACAACGATTGAATCTACATCAAAAGTGATTTAGATAAACAATACATATATACTAAGGCATCTGTAAATCCACCAGTCACAAGACAACACCGTTAGTGTCATTGCAAAAAGCTCAATATAGTGTCATTGCTTTCACTACTTACTTACTCCTTACTCGAGAGCTATTAAATAACTCGTAAAAATTTGACTAGTTACTTGATCGATAGGCTAGGATTATTGATTATCAACGTACTTGGATGTATTAAAAGATGAAAGAGTAAAAGGGATACGACAAAACTATTCTTTGGAGAATGTATACAAGTATTTGTGAATATTACTAGATCATGAGACTCTTAAAATTCCACTGATACTTAAAATTTCGAAATACCTTGTAATATAATGTATTATTCTTTAGACTAGTATCTTGTAAAAATCACTATATACACAATTGTACAGCAACAGTAAATGATAACATCGGAAAGAAAATTTTCTTCTCTTAAGTTTTCCCGAAATCGAGTGTTCTTTCTAGTGCTCTGACTAAATATTGAGGATGAAGGGATTATCAAGGATTAATAGGCGCCGGTTTATAGGTTATTGTAGAAGGTAACCAGTGATATGGATTAAGACTAAGGTTATAAAATCATTAACTGTTCAACTTATCACCGAGTAGAACACATGCTTGAAAATAAACCATCAACATTCATATATGGATTATTACTAGTGGGAAACTTCCAAAATCCAATAAAGAATAGTTGATGTCGTTCAAAAAATTTTTTTATTCTAATTTACTTCAAATAGTTAAAGATTAATAAGTAAACCCCAAAAAAATGCCTGGATAACTTACGTAGATCTACTAAATTCGTAGATAATTTTGAATTAGTCACTGGTAAACCAATACGCTCAAATGCCTCTTTAAAAGAATCTGCTTGTACACCAGAACTTTTTAATGCTTGAAATAAAGTGACCAAATAATTCACATGAGCTTCTTTCTCAGTTGTTTCATCCAATAATTGGTGATGATTGGCTGTATTATTAAGAGTTTGTGATTGTATCGTTTTTTTCAGTGTGTCTGTTGTAGCAGATGCACAATTAGTTAGATGACATGACTGGAAGTTTCTCTTTTGAATATTTAATTCCTCCTCAGATAATTTTTCTGTACAATTTCTAATGCATATAATTAAAAAGAAACAAATCGAAAAACATATAAGTATATACCGAACACTATGTAGTTTGTATTAACAGATTTTTCATTGGATAAGGTCAGTCAGTCACAATCAACCTGGAGTTCGGCATGATTGTGTGATAATTCAAGTTGTCATTCTTCATCAGTACGATGTGATAAAGTTTACAAGGTGAGATAATGTAGTAGTAATGACAGGGAGAATGACTAGGTGGTTTGAGGTGAATAAATGGAATCAAGTTGTATGTTAAGAAATACTGGCTAAGAAAATCAAGGAGTTAGAGAGCGAATACATTTGTCTTACTGTGGCCGATTCTAAAACATACTATGCAACATCTTAAACTGCTGGTTAGGGTTGTTTACACCTAGCCTGCGCTCTGCGTTAGTCAGTATCGCACATCTAGGTAGGTGGTAGTGGCTGTGCTTTCGTAATACATATCGAATCCACTACAATTGATAAAAGTATACATCTTGATCAACCGGTCCATTATATTTAACCAGTACCCTAGATGCAACTTCTTCATTGTTCACAAAGTTATTTTCACTGTGCATGAGCAGTGCTTCGAAGATACCTGTGACAGATAATCTGCAGCCTACTAGTGCCCCATACTTCCACAGACCATGTCTTTAATACATAGAGTAACTCAGCAAATATCAGCTGAGTATACTCATACTTTATTTATCCGATCGACAATATCCCCGTGTCACATTTGAAACAACATACGAAAAGGCAGATGCTCTTTTTCAAATCTAACAGAAATTTCTTCAGACACCAATCCACAAAAGCTAACGAAACTTCCAAGACAAATGGAATAGTCAATGCACTCAATAATATAGTGAAGACAAAATGACGTAATAAACTATATTAGCAATGATAAAATTTTCTAAAATGTGATATGATGTCAGGAAGTCGGTAGTTGATATTGGTTACAATGAAAACTCTTGTCAAATAGCTTATACTATGACTTCGTGAGTTAATTTCACCTCTTGATTTAATAACCATATGCATTTTTTAAATATAAAAGTAGTGTATGTGTATAGAAAGTGAGTAAACAGGCAAAACAGATGTCGTCGTCGTCATCACGATCAAATTCTCTTTAAATGACTCTATTGACTAAAGTACTACAGTCGACTTCAACCAATGAACAATTTTCGATTTCAATATACGTAATCAGTGCTTTTACTGATGATTACGATATATCTGGTAATATCTAGAAATGATATGAATTCGATGTGTACAGACAAGAGTTGGGAAAGCACTAGTTAATGATAAAAAACGTTAAGTGTTTCTGGATGACTAACTTTGATTACGTAACAGGAAAGATTGCGTACTTTTAGTACAGTAAACTAATTAAAGAGTTAACTTTAACAATAAGCAAATAAAATGTTTGTTTACTTTGAAATAAAGTATTGCACGTCATGAACTCAAATGAAATTAGAACAACACATACAGGCGAACAATATTGTTTCCAGTTAGATCATTGTCAAGCTTAACTCTAATATACAACAGTATTTATATGCGAATATGAAAATTATTAAACTTATAAAGGTAATTTGTGAGTCAATGATAAAAATTAAACAAATTGATTGCATAATGATATTATAGTAAGTGAAAGGTGTAAATTGGTAGTAAGATGGTAGATGTACCAACAGTAATGATAAGCATACTAATAACAATATGAATACATATTTCAGCATAAGATGAATACGAGTAATTATAAGTTGGATGTGGGTTAAAAAGCATGAAATTAAGCCTATTAAAACAATAATAATAGTAATAATAACAGTAAAAACTAGCTGTGAAAATAATGTAGTTTATTATATTGAAAATGGCGAAGAGGTATGAATGGAGTGGAGTAAGAACAAACAAACAGCAAAGAGTATGTAAAATTTGGAAAGTTGTTTATTGAGTTATATATGATTATGGTAGAGATAAGGGTATTACATATTTCTTTTGGATACATTAACTTGGGTTGTTAACTCGAGTTTTATGGCTTCTGCTGTATTTGCCTATCAATATGTCATAAGTTATTTTCATATAGTTATCAAAGTTTTTTTTTAAATAAGAAATTTAACAGTTCATTAACACAATAATAATGTTACGCTAAGGTTATTCCATGACATTTTGTATCCACCATTTCTAATAAATTTTTCTACACTCTGAGTGAACTGTAGTTATATCATGTAACGCACTAACTTTAACATATGTGTACTTTCTATACAAAATTAGCAGCCTTGTACTATAGTCAACTATGATAAAAGGTGTCGCTTGAAATGAAATCTTCGACTGAAACTACCCTCTGATATACAGACATCGCTTCCGTAAGTAGATGTAAAAAAAATGACTGAATGAAGTTAAATTTAATATATATATTGAATATTAAAAAACATAGCAGATAACAAAACGAGATGCATGAGATAAACTTTTTGAAAAGGTCAATAGTATTTTCAACAACATCAAATTCACTAAGGAAATCGGGAGTATTGATCATAAATTATCCTTTCTCGACTGTCTGATCGAAAGGAAACAAGATAACTGTCTTAAGATTAACATTTTTCAGTAACCAACGTATTCTGAAAAATAGCTAAACTATAAATCCGCTGATGCCAAATCAACCAACAGTGACATTTGTTGGGAACCTGATAAACAGAAGTCATTAACTAGTGAGACAAAAGAAAGACCAAGAAACTGAATTATGCTTAGTAATATCTACACTAATTAGGAACAACTACCCTAAGAACTCTGTCAAAATGATACTTAAGGAGAAAGGTGAAGGGCAAGGCAAACCGAAGGTCCCACTGACAGAGTGGTTTGACACTGTAGTTGTGTCATACAGAAATGGAACATCTGAAAAGATTAGAAGAATTTTAAATAAACATGGTATACGTGTTTTCTTCCGAAAAAACAGCACATTGGGCTCTGCACTTTTAAATATCAAGGAAAGAGTATCAAAAAAAGAACAAACGGACTGTGTCTATGAGATCAAATGTAATGAATGCAATGCTAAATACGTAGGAGAAACATCACGACAGTTAATTGTAAGGGTGGACGAACATATACTTTATTCGAAGCATATTTCCAAATCCTCTGATGATATACGGAAACTTGAAAATAAGTCGGCAGTAAATAGCATTACAATCAGTAGAATCAGGGCACAGTATCAATTTTGATGAAATTAAAATCCTTCATAAAGGTTTTATTTGCTACAACGAAAGGTTAACATCTGAAGCCCTACACATATGGGAAAATCTAAATAATGGAGTGATGTTAGCTGCACCATGGCAACTAATGATTAAAAAATGAATTCAAGCATCTACTACACTAACTTCCAAAGCATTCCGTTTATTTATTGATTGATTCTACTTAAAATTATTTATTCTAATTACACAGTTCAACGTGTTGCCATTCGCAAATATACACCCATAATAATCATTACATTGATTTATTCCAACTATGATTTGATGGCAAGCCTATCTTCAGATTGTCTATCCCTCTCTGTGATCATAGCTCAGAACAGTATATGTGAACAAATGAGTGTAACATGAAGTGTACACCTTCCTTCATCCACAACAATGTCAACATCAGTTCAGTGACAATGACTCATGTAACATTTTCATACCCTGTATACGATTGGATATTCGTAATCAAATTTGACCTCTTATTTAAATTTAGATTCGATAAATTTTGATCTCGGTTATTTCCCTGAAGAAGCTCAGACCAGCTTGACGAGCAAAACGTTGGAATTTTCTTTAATTTCATCCACTGAGATTATTTACAAATATATCCTATTCATATATCTTATATACACTCGGCGCCCAAGTTTTGCAAATATTTTCATTCTTTTTTGGACGGAAATTCCTATAAAACAGATAACCTTAGTTGTAATGTTATTGTATGGACAACTAAATATCAACATCTTTATAGATACACTTTGTAATTTTATTATTATACATTTAATAATCGCTTCTATGTTGATGCACTGAAATATGATCTGATACTTCTTATTATCAAAAATTTAATTTCCTTTTACTGAACTGAAGTGGTGCAAAGAGTTAGACGTTTGCCGACGTGATGGCCCCGAGTTCAATTCCCTGGTATATTCGTGGGAACATACTGTTAACGAGCCGCATACTAGGATGAAACGGCTGTCTGGTTATTCTTTGGTTTTCAGTAGTACCCAACCAACATCTATCTGTGACGAATACAAACAACTGAAAGTTGATCAGTTAATTTCAAATAGGATGTTATTCTGAAACTTTATTCCATTACGTCATTCATTAATCCAATATTGAACACTCTTATTATGACATAATTATGTCACGATGATAGTTTTCATTTAAATGCAACAGATTAGTAAATCTGTATGTTACTTCAGAAAAATTGAGTAGATCAAAATTGTCTGTTTTTTGTTTTTCACTTATTTGTGTGAATGTGTGCGTTTGAAATATACAGAATGTTGTCAATTTCTATGAATGTTTGTATTGTATCCAGCCAGTGTATAAACAAAAAATGGAGTTGATAAAATATTGCTACTTTTAAGGAAGGTTGGAGGAGAAGAATGTTTTAAAACTAGTATTTCATCATGGTTAAAATTAGTTGGCATTACATAATTTCATCAACTCGCGCTCATACACACCCTTTATACAAACATAGACGTAGTTATTATTTTACTGAAGTAATGATTGCGAAAACATACGTGTATGTATGTAGATGGCTAGAAAAACTAAAGAGAATATTTTAAAAACACCTAAAATTTATAACAATACGCAAACAAATGATAGAAGATTCATACTACTCATGGATAATCATCAGCAGATAATTCGTATTGACATTTTTACTTGTTAATAACTTGATGACAACAAATAATAATGATAAACGAATATCATTATTATTCAATAGTACAATTGTAATTATGACAACTGAGAATGATATGAAAGGTTAGAGGTGAATAAATCGTGTTAATGAGAAGCAATAGATATACACGCACAAGCCCATAATAGCTTTTCGTATTTATCGACGCTCATCAGATTAGCATATTTTGTCAAAAATAGATAATGAAAGAGAAAGCTTTATGATTGTAGCTAATCATGGTAAGTTGATAAGCATCGAAAAAACTGACAGCTATATAAAAAAGAATAAAGAATGATAGTGAAATAATTCGATTTATCAAGTGCAGTTTTGAAAATTAACTGAACATACGGGGAATTCAAAACTGTACGACATCTCTTTTTCAAATGATTCTTAATAAACAAAATAGGATGGTAAAAAGTAAGAAGTTAGTCGGTTTTTAATAAGTAAAAAGCAAAAAATTAGTAGGAAATTGCTTAATCTAAAATATAGAAAACTAGGTGAAAAACAAGTTTGTATTCAATCATTTGTGGAATGAGTTTTTCATTTGTTGTTTATATTCGTCACAAATTGATGTTGATTAGGTATAATTGAAGATTAAGGAGCATTGTTAGACAGCCGTTTCATTCACTAATTAAATTTCTCAATATCAAAACATACCCATTACCCTGCCACTAATCAAACCCAGAATATCCATGTCTTTTAGTGAACGTTTAACCATAAGCATAACTAGGCCAAGAGACGTTCAGTAGTATGATTACCACTATAATCAATATGGGACATAACACGATGATCACTTAATGCTGTTGGTGATAACTTTCTCATTGCTACCATGTGTTAACTCCAATCAATACTTATCATTACAATTTCAAGAACGAGTTGATTACTAAAGATTAATTTGATACGACTTTCTAGAAATCGGTTTGGATATATTGTTTTTAATTCGTCATACAATGATCTAAGTTTGGTATCACTGAAAAAAACACAAAGTGCACAATTAGACTGGTGTTTCATTCTAGAGTGGGACTTCTCTAAGGTAGAGTGCACCCACAACTCCTGCCTATAAATGTATATTACGAAATAACTACTACCTTTATTTATGCTTATACTATGGAAAGTGAATTAAATCAAGCATTCATATATATCGGTTCATTGTTGAACAATCAATCAAATGGAGTTCACCACTTTCCATCAACTTCCTAGACTACGAAAAAGAATTCGACAGCGTGGATAGGAGAGTATTATGGAGCCTTCAACGACATTATGACGTACCTGAGAAGATAATCAACATCATACGAAACTCTTACGATAGACTACATTGTAAAATCGTGCATGATGTTCAGCTCACTGATTCATTCGAAGTGAAGATCTGTGTCAGACAAGTCTGCTTGCTCTCACCCTTCCACTTTCTACTGGTGATTGACTGTGTCATGAAAACTCCAACATCTCAAGACACTCTCGGAATACAGTGGACACCACTGATGGAACTAGATGACTTACACTTTGCAGATGATCTAGCTCTCCTATCTCACAACAAATGCAGATGAAGACGGACGAGGTAGCAACAGCCTCGGCAGCAACAGGCCTCAACATACACAACGGAAAAAGCAAGATCCTTCGATACGAAACAACAAATACTAACCCAATTTCACTTGACGGAGAAATTCTGGAAGATTTAGAAAGTTTTACATACTTGGACATCATCATCGATAAACAAGAAGGGTTTGATGCAGATGTGAAGGCGCGGATTGGGAAGGTAAGAGCAGCATTTTTAAAACTTAAAACATCTGGAACTCAAACCAACTGTCAGTCAACATTAAAGTCAACATTTTCAATACAAATGTGAAGACAGTTCTGTTGTATGGAGTTAAAACTTGCACGGAGAACAACGAAAGCATCATGCAAAAGATACAAGTATTTATAAACAACTGTCTGCGTAAGAAACTTCGAGTCCATTGACCAGATACCATGAGAAACAATCTATTGTGGCAGAGAACAAACTAACCTGCAGCCGATGAAGGAATTAGGAAAAGTCGATGGAGGTGGATAGGACAAACATTGAGGAAATCACCAAACTGTGTTACAAGACAAGCATTAATATAAAATCATGAAGGCCAAAGAAAAATATGAAGACCTAAGAACACATTACTTCGGAAATCGGAGACAGACAAGAAGAGAATCAAGAGTACTTGGGAAGAGCTGGAAAGGAAAGCTCAGGACAGAGTTGGTTGGCGAAGGCTTGTCAGCAGCCTATGCTTTACATGGGGTAACAGGCATCGATTGATTGATCGATACATATGTATATATATATATGCACCTAGATGATGACAGGTCTTTATGATAGCGAAGATTTTAGATATACAGAAACTGATGGTTAAACTGACGGATTGATTAATTGACTAAGTGACTGAAAAGAAATAATTTAAGACAGTTCTTCTGGCATATTCTTCTGGCTGGTAGCCTACTTTCTAATTTTGTGTATAAATGTTGTACTTAAAAGTCATACTTTACTTAACATTGTTTCCTATTCGCTCTTTTATGCTTGATATTACTAATAGGCAATTTCTATCTATTCTCTACTATATTTAGTTTATTTTGTGATTGATTTATTTTACAATTGACCTAGACAGAGTACGACTTGGTTTGATTTCTTTTCAGCGATTATATTCTACTTTAATCACCTATTTGCATTCATTCTTCCAGTTAGTTGATTACTTCAGATCAATTTGTGTTGTATGTACTTAATGAAAACGCTATAATCTAGTGTACTGATTCTTTACTTATTCATTGTAGAGTACCACATTTATACTATTTGAACATTTTCCCTAGGATTTTTATAGCAAGAATATCGATCAGTTATGTCCGTGTATCTAATGTCCGCGTATCATTTCCATTTGTTACCGTTACTATAGTTTATATTTTAGGTAATACTTCATATCTCCTACACACACATAACAACATAATGAATAATATTACACTAAATGAAAAATATAATCACTAAATACCATGAAGAATTTTATAAAATTAGATTAAGCAATTAATCTGATAAGAGTATCAGATTGACCAAGTACACTGAATGTATGTCACATTGGATAAGAACAAAGTAATATCACAGCCAGAAAGGTCTAAACGAGTAGATTAATAATGTGCTTGAGAATAAAATATTATTTACTTGATAAATATTACAGTTGAACACTATACATTAAATCTAGGTAACGGATATACTACTTAATTCATTCAATAGATAAATTTTTTAGTCGCTGTTGTGTTGATTGCTGTGTCAGACTTTTCGCACCTTAGACTGGTCTTGCTTAAACAACGATTGAAAATTAATAAACACTGGACTGCTGTTTCCTCCAAGTAAGAAACGTCTTAGTGATAGTCAGCATCCTCAACCCACATCGGGGATAAACCATAGGATTATCCGATCAAGGTGTAAACAGCTTTAAGTGCAGTCAAAAATGAAAGGTTGATGGTACGAATTAATTTCATAATTGATTATTAACGTTCTTACTGTAACGGGACAGAAAACTGAAAATCTTAATCTCTAGAGCCTATTTACTGGACGTGTCCTGTTAAATTGTAGTTACCTAACATACAGTAATTATAATATTTGTATTTCTCGAACTGTCAGCTTTTAGTGGGGCTTATTGTTTATTGTCATACCTGCTTTCAGTTCTCAAGTTAGTAGTGATTTTACTCCGAATGTATGCTATCGTTTTCTGTACACAACTCTAGTTTAGTTATTATTGTGTTTTGTACTTCTTCTCATGTTTTGTTTCATCACTTGATGTATGTAAGCAGTGGTTATTTATTAAATAAATGACTTGGTATTGTTGTTGCCTTCTCTCTCTACTTCTAGAGAAGGCTATAGTTACCAAGTAGTCAGTCTTGTTTAGACGCAACATACCAGCGCCACGAACATTATATTAGTTCTCTCATAATATTTACTTTTCTTTATGCTTGCTATTGAGCCTGCTTAACAAAATCTTCAAAGTCATTGAAAGTGAAATTTCGAATGGGATGTGTCATAAAAATGGTTGAGGTTATACACAACGGATTCAATGTTCCAGCCTTTCTGGTCAAATTACCATTGATTTAGTGAGGAAATGCTCTGTATTAAGATATAATTTTCTTTAATGATTTTATTTTAGGATTTAACTTTAACTATTTTCGGGCTTTTCATTCACTGTAAAAGCTGTGCCAGGCTTTTCAAAAAGTCAAAGGTAAATGACTCCCATCAATTGAAATGGAATCCTCAGTGAAACTGCCCTGTAACATCTAACAATTATTGACTAAAAGTGATTAAAAATGTTGGATACAATGTTTCTTTCCAAATGCACAAAACATTGTGGGTAACCGGAAAAATTAATAAGTACATTTTATATGCCTCTGTCGTTCTGTTCAGCAATATAATTTAAATTTAAAGTTTCTCATGTTGCCTACCTTAAGCAAGAACAATAATACACTTGCGATATTTTCCTAATCTTCTACGATTGTTCATGTTATGAACAATGTCCATTAATTATTTTAAAAACACCTCACTACTGTACAAACACTTATAAAGTGAAGTGATTCCGTGGAAATCGATTTCATTTATTTTCTGTATTTACCACATTTGGTCTAGGTTGAGTACCATTAAAAACTATGGACAATTGTTTCGTAATGGAATAAGTCCTACTGATTGTTGGGTTCACCAACAGATCTAAAGATGCTGGGTTTGATACGTGGTAAGTTGTTAGTGCGCGTTTCCACTGAGGAATCCCATAATAGGACAGGTCACTTGTCCCTGTCCTCCTTGGTTTTCAACTACGCTCAACTAAGATCGATTTGTGACGAATATTCAATGTTGAAACAAACTGGTTATTGTACAATCATGTTTACATATAGGGAACCTTTGTTAACAATACAAAAAGTTAGAATTACCTTTTTCAATTGTTTTGAAATGAGTAAATTCACAAAGTATAATAAATGATGATACATTTTCAATGGTTTTACTTACACTTAATCCCTGCATATATTAAACTTTATTTTTGTGGAAGAACCTAAGCATCCTTTTTTATAATTGCATAATGTTTGTATCATCGGAGATTTCATCGCAATTTCAATCTTAAATATCACTTATCTTGATGCAACTTTTGATCCTTATCTAAGTTGTTTTTCACAAGCTTTATCAACATCGAACGTTCATTGTTTTATTTATCATGTAGTGAGACAACGTAGTTTTGGGATTAGTAGACACCTACTGTTACCATTTGTAAATTGCCTTATGGTATTTATACTTCAATGCTGCTGTACTAAGTAAAGCATAGAAATCTGTTAGTAGGGTATGCGGTGAAATATTTGACATAATTATGAACGCGGTTTCGAATAGATATTTGAAATCCTGTGGAAAAAACGTTACATAGAACTATTAACTTAATTCACATATTCCTCTTTGTAGATCATCTGGCAGAACAAAACATAACTACATCAGAATTCATCCACACAGACAAAAAGACAAAAGCTCTACGATACTATGTAACTAGCGTATATACAATGTAAAGAATTTGTAAGGGCTGTTGAACTAACTAGATACCTACGCTCTTCAACATTAAAGGTATTCTTTTTGTAAAGGTTCATTTTTTGTCATAAAGCTTTCATTTTATATTATGTATTTTACACGAAGAGAATCGCATTTTAAACTCACTAATCAAATATGATTACTGGTACACCTTACTAACTAACCAACAAACTAGACACCTTTCAATCAAGTCGCGTAGACCACATTGGAAATTTAATCAATAGATGTCGATCAGCACCAAACAACTAGGGAAACATGATGCTAAGATAGTAGAGAAGATTTGTAAGTCTGGAGGATGGTTTTGGTTTAGTCAAACAGAAACACGATACTGGTCACCACTTGATAGTAAATCAGTATAAATGTGTACTTTAAAAAAGTCTATACCAACATAAAGACTGAAAATGAATAGTTTAACAAACTTAACGGTGAGGAGTAATTATGACTTAACTTTTAGAACAAACTCACCTTGTCAAGAGTCCGTTTTCATTTACAACTGTTACATTTGATGAGTTAGCATGTTATTTCAGATGCTTCAAATATTGTACTATTGTTAGTCGTAGTGTTAATAGTAGTAATGGTGGTAGGTGCAGTAGTATTGATTTTATTCAATGGTGAAATGCCAGTCAGAATCACTGTTGCTGGTTGAGCTTGTTGTCGTTTCTTTTGTTGTTCAAATATAGCTGTACGAACTGTGTCGGGGTAACAATGAAGAAAAAACACAGAAGAGGTAAAAGAAAGCGAATTACTACTGGTTTAAAAGAAAAATACGTAATATTATTGTTAATCAAGGTAATATAAACGAACTTCAATTAAGTACGGTTTAATGATCTGTGAATAGATTTGATGCTGACTACAATCCCTATCAGGTAATCTTAGTGTAATAGTGTGCTGTATAAGGGGAGGTGAATGCCTCAGATTACGCCACTTTTATGTTGTTCTATTCGTAGGTTTTCACTTGACTCCTCTTCTGTTAATCATAAATTGCAGTTAAATAATTCTGCACCAAATACTTAGTTTTGTAACATCATCGATCTAGTTTGGTTAAGGTTGTGATTTTCTATTTACGGTACATTATGGTCAGTAATGTTAAAGGTGAACTAGAGGCTTTTGCATGTGTTTGTATTAGATAGTGAAGACGGAATAAACTACAGGAATCAACAGGTGTTAATTAAACCTGCCATGGTTTGTTGCGAATTGAAGTTATCAGTTAGACGAAGGTCATACGAAGGAAATAACAATTCAAAGAAAATCAAGACATGATTAAAAGCTGTGATTATAGATATATCAGTAAAACACTTTGTCGGAGTTTGATAATGTTGTTATGAATTTATTTTACCTGTGTAAAGAAACTAAGCTACTTAAATATTAATGATTGGCTTATAAATCAAATATGGTTGTTAGTGAGAGGACTATGCCGCTAATCATCTAGTACGCGTAACAGTCGTGATCACTGGTTGGGGATGCTGGGTTACATAGCTCACAATTGGTCACATCGGCTTTAATGTATTCACCCTTTATGCTCTGCTAGATCCTAAGTTTTATTATTTTTTCGTTTGTTCGCTTACCATTGAATTATGCCGTCTTGTTAGTCTTGCTAATGAGTGGTATGAGTGTTAATGTGGTACGACAACCTGAACCTATGAGTATATGCATCGGGTTTTATGTTGCACATGAATGAATGAATCTTCTAGTACCAATAAATTCTGCAATTTTGAGTGAAGTAATAAATACAGACTGTAATTCAGTAAATCACGTCAATAAATTATACTTTTATCGAGATTACTACATCCTTAGTACTTTTCACCATGATGACTGACTATGAGTTTTATTCGACTGTTGTATATTATAAGTTCATGGCAAACTTGAATACATGATTAAAATCACCGAACTGCTATTGTTAATCTAAACCAATTAGCTATAGTTTCACTTATTATCTTGAATACAAACTAAATTATAAATATCATAAAGTGAACTGTAGTTACGTAATCTAATTGGATTTAAAACCACACTTAAAACACATTGGCTCAACCTCAGTTCATTAGTTTAGTTTAGTACAGGTACAGTAGTACCTTTTTTTTCAATTTTTGTTGAATCTCATCAAATTTCAGAATGAGTTTAAAAGTGGTTAGAAAATCATGTGGTTGAGGTCAATCTGAATATTTTCAACGTTCAATAAATGTGTTAGATCCAGTACTTTTGACTAGTTGTCTGCTTATTTATTATGTGAATAATACATACTAAAGTGTGATTGTGATTAAAAATTTCGTCCTGCATTCTATCCTTCACTACTTTTGTGATTTTCATTCTCCATCTCAGTCTTCGTTACACTAATAATTTCATGGTAATCAATTATGGATAACTTCAGATATGAAATAAAGTATTTGACGAGAATATCACTAACATACAGCACTCTTTCATTAGATGAATAAGAAATAAATGGTAATTCTAGATTTATTACATTCATTAAATATTGAAAATTTGTATTGATAACTCGAGCCCACCAAGTTTATTATAATCTTATGATGTTATTATTTCAGATAATACTAATAAGGCAAATGTACTTCATCTTAACTTTAAATTGCATTAATTTCTTACTTACCTTGATGTACTTCAGGTGGGCATGTACAGATTAACCCTGAACCTTGTACATGTTCAACTCGTGTATGTCGAGTAAGTGTATGTGAATCTGTATGTGTACCAGCAACTGAAATGGTAACGGGAATGCCAGTATTCACAACACCAATTTGCTGAATATTATGCTTAGTTAAAGTACCTGATGTTATTAAATTACGTGGTAATGTATTATCGTTTTGTATATGTTGATGTGACTGTTGTTGTGATCCAGTGTTGATTAAAGTTGGTGATGAATTCCCTGTTGGACATTGTTGTTGGTGATGATGTTGATGTTGTTGCTGTTGTTGAGGATATTGAATAAGCATTAAACCAGATGGTGTTTGAATAATTTGCTGTCTTGATGAGATATTTGGATCGATTTGTATAGCTTGATGATGATTTAGTTTGAGCTGACGCAATAAATCACTTGTAGGTAAAGCATAGTAAACTGTGTAAGGTTGATGTGATGGGTTACCAGTTGTTGAATCTTCATTCTGTGAAGACGTTGATAGAATCAATTTTGAAGGATTCAATGTCATATGGTTACTAGGAATAATAGGCGTATAGTTGACTCCACTACTGGAATTAACACTACCAATCGAACCAGTAGCAACGTTTATTGTTGAATGGTAATTGTGTTGCATTAATTTGTGATGTTGAAGTAGATGTTGTAGATACCGTTGTAGCAAGTGTTTGAGGTGATGTACCAACTGAATGTACTTTGACTAAATTTAAATTCGAAAAAAAGGAAATAATAAGGGTATTGAGCGCTCGGACTCACGTAGATTAAGAAATGTCTTCAAGAATGTAGTCAATTGTTAAATTACAAGTGCAGTCATCAACCAAAAGCTTAAGTAAAAATAGTGATTAGACCAACGATAATAATGTTACACTATTTACCAAGCAAGGATTCATGTACTTGGCTTCGAGCTAAACTTTGCGTGAAGACAATTAATACTACTCAGTTACCAACACGGCTACGTTTACAAACGAAGTGATAATTCCGATACCCCCTATACATGTATAGTATAAATCACTAACCTCTAGGTGATACAGAACGACGTTATGCTTAATCCTCGAAGGCACTAAGTAGTTTACAAGAGACAGAAGTCTAGAAGCCAATGAATGACGAATAATCAGACACATTTTATAAGAAAATATATAGTTAGTCTTTGTGAAAGCGTTACAAAAATAGCATGCCTAAAATAGAAATGAGCCAATAGAGTATAGCGTCTTTAAAGGTGAAAAACATAAAAATGACAGTAACATAGCTGTTTTTGATGCAAAAATATTAAAGTTTAGCAAATAATTTACAGAAAATGGGCTTATAAAGTTATTTTGAAGGATTTAGCATCCATTACGAAAACAGAAGTAGGTGGCAGCGATACTATAACCTTAGACTTATTGGTTGACAGTTAATTGATAGTAGCTGTGATCGACTAGTAAGATAGAAGAGATAGCTTGATCTTGCAAATTTATAGACTAGTGTTTAGTATATAAAACTTATTCCATTGTTGGAACGTTTCTACTTCAGGTAACGTTTGTGATAATAAACTACCCTGATTGAGATATTTGGCTTGTTATCTGCCTTTGTGAGAACGATGCAGCATCATATTATCAAGGAGTGAAATAGTATTACTGTGATTAGTACAAAACCTACTAATTTTGCGTAGCATCACTGTGTTTACTAATAATATGTTATCGAGCCAAAAAAAAAATGTTGCTTTGATTGAGATTAGGCAAAAATTTTCAAGTGTCACCAAATGAAGATAATAAGACATTCATGAAAAAAAAAACTAAGCACATTTATTGTTAAAGTTGGATAGTGACTGGCAAGTGGAGTCAAGGACGCGCGTTTCATTCTATTCGGGACTCGTAGGCTAGATGAATCTGCGTCTCAGTGATGATGTTTACATCTGGATTCGATATTAGTCCGTTTCGTGTCGAATACCATTGCGTTCACCACTAGACTGTTCAGTCCAAACAGTCACGTTTGTGCAACGGGCGCATATTTTATCCCGGTGTTAACATCAACATTTGGGTGCAGACACACCCGACCGATGAGTTCCTAATAGGATGAAGCGCGAGACCTAGATTTTTTTTTCCAGTCACAATCCAACTTCAATAATAATTGTGATTAATTGCTATATCAAGGCAATCCGCTTAGGATGCACAGACCAGTTTCATTCCATAACAAACCAATGTGAAGATACAAGTTCATCCTAAGTAATCACAGTTTAACTGTTGAGCAATGACCAATCTCATGTTGACCAAATTTTGATAATGTTGAGAATCGTATTAGACTCTATTTATCTTTGATAATTTTAATTTCATAGGGCGTTACGGAGATTGTTGAATTAGAGTGGTAATCGTATTATTTAAAATACCAATATAAAGGAGAATGTAGTGAACGGCTGTTTCACCATATTATGGGAATCCCATCGGTATAAAGTTCATTAATAGCATGAAACAATTTTCCAGTTCATCCTGGTTTTGAATGGTGAAACTTTGGGACAATTTAGTTTTCAATCGCTGAAATTTAATAAAGTAAAATCTTACATCTATCTTCAACATGCTTTACGCATAGTTTTGAAAAATGTTCATATAAATAAGTAGTTTATTTAACCATCAGTTCTTATATAAGAATGAAGCCTTCTGGAAATTCTTAAGTCGCGGTTACTGAATTCATACTGTAATTAAACGATTACATTCTGAACATCTGAATCTGTAGGTCAAAATATATTGCCTCAGACTACTATTTTAATAATTCAGTAATATAGCTCATCATTAAATAATAATATATAATGCAAGATTGCAATTTGTTATCTAGAGATGTAAACTTAGAGTAAATTGATTACTAATTAGTAACTAATGTCATGTTTACCTTATTGTTTCTATCTATCATGCAGTTATTAGTTTTAGTGATTGCACTTTACAATCCATTCTAGCTTGATGATATATCAATAGACACATTAAATAGAAAGCCCGAATCAAAAGTTTATTTCTATTTGACACATGGAGCACCTGCAATTCTGATGCAATGGATGCTTCCTATGATGAGTTGTGACCCGAAAACCCAGTGTTAAAGTCCATATAAGTCACAATCAATACAAAATGTTACTGTTACTACGTGAATAACCAGTAGAAATAACTCGCCCTGGAAGCTATTTATAGAATATCAAAGTAAATACATTTTCAAAGCATATTTAAAAAGTGCAGTTGTCATTTCTCTTTAAATGTAAGTTACCAATTGACTTACTAACAGTTGTTATATCATACGATTTATAGTCTCATAGTTTCAATTATACATAAACAATAATATAGCAGGCTCCGCTTTCTCGACTTCCGATAGTAACTTTAGAACAAAGACTTAGTGTCAGCAAATCAGTAGTAACGTGTCAAGTCAGTAAGTAATCTGCATCAGTTTTATTGATTTGCATACCAATACAAGGTTACAACAGGACTATCGATAGCATCGTCTTCGTTAGAGAGTATAGTTACTATGAGACTTATGTGAAACATTGAGTACACACCAGCTGGAGTCCTATATACAGAGCATCCGCTCTACTAATAACTAAAGATACATATTGCTGACAAGCCCTAACTAGTTCCAACGCATCCAGATTAACTTCTCCAACAGCCTTAAATACAAATATCCTATTTTCATCAAATCTGTAAATGTTTTATTTTTGAATTAAGATGATGATATAATCGACATTTGTCAGTTATGATGTAAGAAATGCTTGGAGGAATAAATTGAAGGTATAGAGATATTTTTAGTGAATAATACTTGATATAATTAATCAGAATATCTTAATGTAGAATATGTTTATAGATATAATACAAATTAGGTTATTAAAATTGACATATAGTCGGCAGTATAACCTATGAACTATGTGTGTTAACTATTACTTGGAACTAGTTAGTTAGATTTACCTTTATATCAATTTTGATGTCCACAACTAAACTCAAACTTAGCACGTTATATACTTTAAACAGCATTATTACTATCCGATGAACTACTCAATCCCAACTATTACTCACTTGTGTAACGGGTATATATCTAATTTTTAAGGAATTTTATTTTTCCATTATTGATATTGAGAACTGTAATGACTGATGTCTGTTGATACTTTTTACATCCCTACGTAGTTGATTAATATGATACCACCTGGATACAACTTTTATCTATAATCCATATATTCTATAACTTTATTCCAAGGTTCGATTTATTTTTAGTTAAATTTTCATTTCTAACCTTTTTTTCATTTGTCTCTACGTGCAAATTAACAAATAAATCGATAACTATCAAAATGTGAAAAATACTAATAATTGGAAAAATCTGATCACATGACTGACGAAAAAAAAAACACGAAACACTTCATATGACTTTTCGATTCAATAAAAAAAAAAAAAGAAATTTCCTACATAATAATAAATTTAATGATTTTATTTTTGTAACAAGTAATTTCATCATAAATTAATGTTGATAGGGTATTATTGAAAACAAGGGAATACTAGATAGTTAGTTGTTTTGTCCTAGCATGAAGCTCTTCAATGATGTGTACCTAATAATTGGTTGTAGAGACTTCAGTTTGGTTAACACTAAACCTTTTGCACTACTAGGTCGGTATTTAATGATAGAATTCCCATTTTCTTCAATATGTGATAGAGAGCAATGATCATCTATTGTCATTGATGATGACTATTTCACTGCCGACAATAACTTCATGATTAAGTAAGAAGGTATCAAACTAACCTGATGATGGTTGAAGAATATTCTAAAATCATGGAGCGTTGACTACACTATCTAATTGCTTTAATTTCGGACTCATGCGTAATCGTGACTCTCTATCAAGTAGAGAAAAGGAGAGCTTCCAGGTCTATGTTATAAAAAGCAAGATACCTTTAATTCATTAACATATAACCAAACGGTAGGTCTTTTTAGCAACGCTGAATTAAGGTTAATTGTGAAATTGAGGACGATTGTTGCGTTTAGTTTGTGGTTGCAAATAAATTTCCCATATTGTAAACTTTAGTCGATCTTTTTCATCCATAGTATACATAAGAATAACTTAAATATTCTATAGTAACCTATTAATACCTCTTGCTACATTCTACATCGTCATATGGGTTATCCCTAAACGGTATTATATATGTCATAGCTGCGTACTTGAGAAAAAATCTATGGAATGAATTTGAAAAATTCGTAAAATACAGTTGACTCTTAGTAGTTTTTTTAATCACAGTGGTTATCGACAAAAACGTATTTTGGAATAGAATCTGCCGAAGATAATATATAGACTAACTTGTGACGATACAATGCACCAGGGTAGCGCCAATTTTGATTGTCTTAGTCACTAAGTTGTAATCAATAAAGTATAATACATTCTTTCAAGTGTGGATGAATATCGTCCGTATGTATATAATCTAATTGTAGCTTTCAGTAACTTTCGGTCTAATTATAGTGGAAGATTCAAACAGCCTAAACAACTGTTTATAAAAACGAACAATGTTTTGTAAATCTTAATTATTAATGGATGTCGACAAATAACAACAAAACGAATGAAACTTAGGTGTACATACGGTTTCGAATCTTATACTGAGAGTGATAATTGTCTTAGAACATTTGTAAACTATCCCGATAATCTATCCTCTGAACCTCTGAACTCTACTACATTATGTTTTATAGAAGAGTACCAGTGCTTTGGATTATAGAATAGTATAAATTCAAACCTGATTATAGCTTCTGACTTAACGTAGTGATCTGGCTTGCATATCGTTATGACACTTGTCGCTTTAAGTCCAATATCAAGCACGTCAGTTAATGAACAGCAGGTCTAAAAGCAATAAACTTGAGTTATTGGGGCGAATTCGTACTGCCAACTGCTCTGGATTGTAGTGGCAGGAATGTGTTCGCACACCTTCACTTCAAACAATCTACATTTACTATCTTCACGTCAATAAAGGGAAGATGTTAGAAAAAACCTACCTTAAAATTAAAACATTCTATCTAGAATTTCCTTAGTCGGTGGTAAGAACTTTAAGCGTACGGAGCTACCAACTTCAGAACATTGTACAAAAAGTCACAAGAGAATGGTCTGATGCAGTTACACCATGGGCTCTGTGTTTGTGTACCCAGGTCACCAAGATCACTCCTAAAGAAGTTTAATTTTCAAGTACTGCATAAAGAAGATCCTTTCAACTGCATAGGCAACCGGGAAGTAATAGCTGCATTCAAATATGTTTGCAGTCATTCGATAAGCAATTTTCAGTAACTGAATTTTGTTAAATATTTACTGAAAACATGCACTAAGTTATTTGAAACAACTTCATGTATTTCAAAGATTGTTATTTTTACACAGGCAAGAAAGTATCTTTGAGGTAACTGATATTTGTCACTGAGGCTTGCTTACTTTATTGATGGAATTCGATTAGCACTAATGGATGAATGAACATGAAATTGACCACCACTCAATAATCACTCAATATAGGTCAATGGAATTTATATGTAAATGTAGATTCGTTAAGAAAATCTTACTGTCAGACAAGTACACTTGAGGCATCTAGTATACGTTAAGTGGAACGATACTCTCAACCGATTCCGATCTCAGTCGACTTCGTCCCCGTTTTCCCTTAATCAATAGAAGTATTATCCTAGTTCGTCAGGTGAATTACAAGTACCCCCCTCATGTAATATTAAATAACAACAGAACTGTTCAAAATAGCCCATTTTACATTTATCTAAGTACATACATGCTTGAAAAAAGGACCAATTAGTGTATTTATTAACACAAATAAACCTTTCAAAATAGAAATGATTTACTGACAACTCTGTTAAGCTATTACTTTGAAGGTTAATTAATTCCAATACTGTTGAAATACTATTTTTCCATTCTAAATACTAAGTTTGATTATCAGAAATATCAGACTTTTGTCATACGATGAAGTGAGAAGTTCGTTAACCTTTCTGGGTCAGTACATTACATAACCCTGAGGTGAGAAATCCCAGTTGATCGACAAGAAAATGATAAATACAACTAGACTACATAAAATGTGTTCTTCACTTTTTTTAGTCGATGAATGACAGTTTTTCGACCCGATGATAAGTTCACTAATGCTTAACTACATTTATATAGCCATTCAAATGATCCAATGGAGAAAGGCATGTGAGAAATACTACAGCTTAATCATGAATATCTTTTCAGTAACTTCAAAAATTAGAAAAATAAAGGTTTATTTATGACAAAATAACCTACGACCGTATAATTAAACAACAACTCAATGGATTACATAGATGTGTTTATTGATTTAAAATACTGGTTTTTTTCCTACCTAACTTTCATTTATCACTGCATATTATCGCTTTGATGTTCAACACATTTCATTTTATAGATGGGAATTAGTAATTGGTAGATTATCTATCACTAATCCCATTGTAACATACTTAATACAGAGTCATAACGCCTACTATGAGCTACCTTGTTTGTATGTTTAGTATGTCTATACATATACACATTCTTGAGTATAAGCATACCCTTCTGTGATCATGTCTATCTACAATCACTCGTCATCAGTACATTACGTGCTCTGTTTAGCCAATATATTGCTAAACTACTTAAATGTATTTAAGTCGAGGATGTAAAACGTCTGGTTAAAGTAAATTCTAATTAAGTTCCAATTACTTATCAACAAGCCAGATGATAACCACAGCCTATATTTCATGAGGTTAACTGATTGTCAACTTTGGCTAAATGTTTTGATGAGTAAGTCGAATGACTTACTGCCCAAACTACTACCAAATAGCTACTTTGGGAAAAATTTAATTTTCCAAAAAAATTTAACAGACATAAATTTTAGTTTTCCAATTAATAAAACAATTTCTTAATTGAACATTCTGCTAGAATGGTGACCTGATTATTAATACATAATTTTGTTAAAAAATCCATTTATTCAAAGAGCTCGGTAAGAGGAATTGACTGTAAGTAAACTAACTAAAATCAGAAAATATGCTCACAATGTGTAAAAATCATTGAAATATTCGATTTATAACCAATTAGATGATTAGAGTAAATCTAGAAACCCCTAGATATAAGACTCTTATATTTGACTTGATTAATCAAGAGATTATCCTGAATAACATTCTAAGTTGGAATAGTGATTATCACATTTGTTTGTTCAATAAAGCAGCCTACATTCGAAATTGAAATAGTGAAACTTGAAAAAAGAAATGCTAAACGGACTGAAATAAGTGCTTTAACACTAGTGTTGGTGAGATACAAAGTCTAATCAATCTGCTTACCTATCATAATATTACATCAATTAGTGATTTGGTATACTAGTTTTTACTGAATTTTGTATAATGTTGTATGCTTGCTAACTAACAATAGATTGTTTGGATAAGTGATCATACCAATCAAATCTATTGGTACAATTATAAAGATATAATAAGTGAAACGGTATTAGAATAAAGTTTCATATGTCAATACATCAAATTAACACTTAATCCAACTGTACTTAAGATTATTTCAAAAAATGAAGCCTTAAAGTTTCCAATGCTACAATTTACACATTATAAATGGTAACATTATCAAAAATATTTTCCCGTGGATTATTTTATATATTTTGAATGTAGACATTAATTAGTTTGGCAAATTGATATTACGGATTGATCTGAACTACACAACTACTGGTCACCAGGAAGCTGTCTAGTCCTAGTACGGGACTCTTCAGCAGTGAGTATCCACAACTCCACAAGAAACCTAACTCAGGACTCTGACTCCCGTGGCGAACACTTTACCAGCAGACCACTATTGATACTGCGTAATAATAAATTAAAATTTAACAATCTCTATAACACCCAATTGCAAGTAATTACTTTACCTGTATAATCTTTATATTGCCTTAACGCTAAGTCATTAAGATTTGCCTTTGTCGTTCATGAAATATGACTAAATAATTAAGTACTTCATGACTCAGTTTTTATAATGTGAGTGCTTGTTTGTGAAATGACTGCGATTGTTGTTTTTAGTGTTTCGCTAACTAGTAATCAGTATATAATAATAAAGTCTAATCTGGATCTTGGTCTCATTCTTTTTTTGAGGCTGTCGGAGACAAATATTATTCTCATGAGCTAATAAGTATTAGAGGATTTAGCCCTTATTTGTATTTCGTAGTGAAGATCGTATGTAGATGAATGAGTTCAAGTTCACCCCGTCAGTTGGTTGGTAATGGCTGAGTATTACTTAAGTAGCTACGTAATTAAAGTATTATTGTCAACTATCATTAGTAGTAGGGTCGGGGTTTAGTACTGCCTGAGGAGTTTAATATTAGTACGAAATAGTTAACTAGCACTTCCTGGTTTACAACGTTGTTCAAACTAACTTCAATTTACGATATATAATTGAAATTCAATAATCTTAGCTATGCATAATAATAATCAACACATTAGTGATTAACTTTAGAACATAATTTAGAAACGATAATCAGAAGACATGATCTCCTGAGCGTAACCATGTCAGTTGCATTGCAGCTACTAATCACATTAGATGAGGTCAAGCAATATATCGCGAATTGACTGAGTTAATAAATGTAAACTATTTGACGACGGTTAAATGGTGTAAATAATGAGTGTTCGTTTTGGAACCTGGAGGTTCCTGAGCCCCATCCCCAATGGAATCATGCATGTGCACACCTGGTGTGAAACAGCTTTTCAATCACTACATGTTTTCAGTGATTTTCTGAGGTCAATTTGTGATTCGTATTTTAAATTCAATACACACCACAATACTCAATAATACTAATAATCAGTTATTGCAACGAAGTATAAATACTTACCACCAGTATTTAATTGTTGTGGATAATATACAAGGAATTGAGCATTACCGCCAATGTGTGTTGCTGCAGCAGTAGTAGAATGTGTTCCAGAAGGTGTTAAAAGTTGTGCAATACGAGCTGCACTGTTGCTAGAATCATTTGTCAAACTCTCAGGTGTAATTACACTAGCCAACATTAAACTATTATTATTACTACCACTATTGTTAGTAGCAGCAGTAGTAGTCGTAGTAGTATTAATGGTACTAGTGGATAGTGCATATAAACTTTTACCATGTGTTTGTAATATATTTAAAGCTTGACGTGGATAAGCAATCATTTGATACGTCTGATTACTTGGTAAACTATTATTACTTCCAGGTGTATTATGACCTTTCAATGAACTGATGTTAGTTGGTGCATTAGCGATCAATATCGGTCGGTAGTTGGTTCCAAACTGTGACTGTTGACTAGCTGTACAAGTACTAGTATTAACTTGTTCAATAACTCGTGGTAATGTCTGTATTTCATGTAATGCATTCGCTCCTAGTGGATAATGAGCAATTAGTCCACGATTACCATGTACATAGGTTTCCATAACAGCTGGTACAGCGGCGGCAGTGTACAACTGTATGCATTGATTTTTGCAATCCTGTTATACAACTATGACTTAATTGTGGTTTATGCCCAGTTTGAATATTTTGTTGGGCAGGTAAAACGCTCTGTGCACTTGTTGTTGCTATGAGACACTGACCACAAGGAACTGCTGTAGGGATTAACTGAAGCCAATGGTGAATTAGTTACATTTGTATTTGTATCCATTGTAGTTAATGGTTGTTGGCTTGAGATAAGCAGTTGAGAAGAACGTGGAATGGACATAATCACAGTAAAAATAAGTGTTTACTAGGAAGGGAGAAATAAGCAGAAAAGAACAGTTTATAAATGAAGTATATATATATATTTATAAATGATACGATTAAAATCCAGTGGGCTTAGTAGAGATTGTTGAATTTTGAGCTTCACACTACTAACTGACCTTAGAAAAGCATTGGAAACCAGTAAAACAAGTATACAGTTGCTTTATCATAGTATAAGGACTTCCCATTAATATGCACTTAAAACCTCAATAGGAATCAAATCCAAGACCATCAGGCTTCATGACTACAGAGCTTAACCTTTACACCACTTGGATTAACGTCTAATTATTCAAATCCCTAAATCATTGTTAATTCGCCAGATAATGCACGTCGTCGTTTGTTTACTAGCGGCTATATTCAGAGAGTAATTCATTGAGGAGACGTGACCGTGGAGTATATATATGTTGAGTGTAAGGTAGGGGAATTGGATATGGTCACGCAAAATTACTGATGAACTAGAGTTACAGATATAAACCATTAGATGTCAAATCAGTGGGGTAGAGTTAGAGCATAGCTTGGGGGTTTACTTTTCAGTATTCATATGGTTATGAACACTAATGACTAATAAATCCGGTACTAGAACGTAAACAGCTATCTATTTTTTCCTAGCTTACAATGATTGCTTAAATAATGTCATTTAGCATTGTGTAATTTTACATTTAACAATCTCTTTAAAACCCGATAATAAAAATTATAAACTTTGAACTTCTTTGAATTGTATCGAGTATAGAAGTGAGTGCTGGAAAGTTAAAAGGGATAAAGGTTTATTTTTAACAGTTGGCTGTCACCGAAACAGTAAAAATAATTGTTTAGGTTGTTCATCTCTTACAATCGTCCTCTAGCCAAAGTCAGTACTTATAATAAAATGAAAGTGCACAAACTCAATAGAAAAATTATGATCTTGCAAAAAGCTACCATCAGTGATTTCCAACCTCGATAGATATAAGACAGACATCAACGATTGACTTGAATAATTATCTTCATGTATCTTGAGACATCTCTTGTTTGAAATGTGAATTTATTGATCTAAAGTTATTATGATCTCTGAGAGGCCAGTAGGGTTTTGTTCGATCTCCGATGGATTCAGAAGAGTAAGCTACCAAGGAGTTCCAAGTAAAGTGAAATGGTAGTTCTATGCTAGTGTATTTTGGTTCATTTTTGAAACTCCTTTCAAATCAATAAGATATTAAAATAATATTGTAGTTTATGCCACTAACTAATCGTATGTAGAAAATCACCGAAAACCAGAGAGTACGTAAAAAACATTTTGTCCTAATGTGCGACTCTTTGGCTATGTATATCCACAAACTTTCCAGGAATCGACTGTAGAACTTTTGGGCGTCAAGTTGACCAGTAGTTGTCAATAGACTGAGGTGACAGCTATCCAGTGGTTTTCATTTCAAACTCTAATCAATTCATCATTTAGTAAAACTATGTGCTAAGATTGTGTCGACAAGTATCCACTATGATTTCACTTGTTGACACAGCTAGAATGTTCAATGGTTTGATTTTCATGGTTTTAATGAAATAATAATGTAATTGTAAGTGATTATTATATCCTACGTATCAATAATTCTTTGTTTAAAACTGTCTAATTTTCATCTCACTTCTGATTGTTAGCGATTTGTCTCAACAATAGTCTTTTGATAAAAATTTACGCCAACTAAGTCGTTCAGAAAGTCGATGAAAAGGCCGTAATTAAACCATCCAGATAAGAGAACACAATCAAACCAAAACTATCCTACTGAGTTACAAATATTCTCTACCATCTCAGTAATCTTTATTGCATAGATAATCTTAACGTGTCTCTAGAGTTTACCGTGTTATGTAAGTGTATGATTAAAGTTTGAGCAAAGTGAACCATTCACTTATGATGGATATAAACTAATGTTTTTATTAATTAAACGTCTCTTCAGCTTAACTAAGCTATACAGGCTACAATCAGAGTGATGTAAGAATAATAAGAATTCAAAAGAAATGTGATGTTTACCAAGATTTGACAACATTGTCTGTTAATGCAAGCATATGGTTATTATGAACGAATTAAGTAACCGGACTTAAAATATCCTCAATACTTACAGTGTCCGATAGGTGTGCTGTATTTATAAATTTTGATTTGTTTTTCTGTTTATTTGGCGAGATTCATATTAGACTAGAATATTTCTTCACAGTTTCATCCAAAAAATCCTACTTTCACCATATTTCTGTCTTTCAGCCGGCATGTAGATCTGTGACCTGTTCGTATAACTGACAGTTGTGTATAACTCCTAACGCTAACAATGAAAATTTTATTTAAATCTGCTCTTCATTTTGAACCAGTTTACCACAAATTTTCTCATTCTGAATAAAACTACGCCTTAATTTTCACTATTACCAATCAGTATTAATTGTTACTAAGACTTATCTGAACAAGTTTTTTTAAGATTTAATAGGTTCCGTTATTTTCTCATTCATTTAGTGGATATGCTGTATATTAGTATGCGATTCAAACTGGATATTCTATTTTAAGTAATCCATAACTGTTTAAGGTGTAGATGTAGGTGTAATGCTGCCCAACATAGCGGTTGAAAAACATAAAATACAGTGAGATTTTGAGATTAATTTGAAATCGTTATCGAAATTCCCACCGTCTCTTCCAATACACTCACTCAGTCGCTTACTCATTTAACGAGCAGAAAAGTCATCAAAAATATAAGATAGAACATACACAAAACAAAGACTTTGCGGATAACAGCTGTCAAATTTTATTTAATTATACTCATATGATGCCCATAAAAGGTATGACGACCAAAGCCAGTCCTATTGTTACTGAAACTAAATCAATTTACTGAAATATTACAGAGTTATCGATTACGTCTTGGCAACCAATGGGAATATCCAATAAGGTAACATGCATGTCTGCCGGATAAATATTGATTTCAATTTTGAATAAACCTCAGAGATGCATTGATTTTTTTTTTCTGAAAATTAGCATATCCCAGGTTAAAGATTGAAAGGGAGATAGTTTAAAGTTGGTCAACAAGTATAACTTTTTTATAATGTAGACAAAATAATGAGCAATATAGAATTGAAGAGCGGAAGAAAATTGAGAATTTAAGTAAAAGTGCGTGTGTGTTTGTTAAGATATTGTATATAATTGAGTGTTGTGGATATTGTTGAATGTTAATTTGATATCATGCATTGATCTGAATTAGACAGGCGTTGACAACTAGGAACCAGTGGACAGCTGTTCCACCCCAGTATGAGACTCTTCAGTTATGCGTATCCACGACCCCACCAGGAATCGAACCCTGAAGTTCTAGTGAGGAGACGTAACTAGTGGAGTTCAACCGTGCCGAGCGTGAGGCAGCTACCCACCAATGATAATGGATGAGGTCGCGTAAACGTATCATGAATTGATTGAATTCAAAACATAAACCGTTAGGAACCGGCTCAGTGATCTAATCGTAAAGGAATCGCCGCCGAGTCATAGGGACTTGGGTTCAATCCCAAGTGGGGTCATAGATGCGTACTACTGAAGTCTCATGCAAAGGTGGAACAGCTATCTAGTGCTTCCTGGTGATTAGTCGTTGTCTAATTCTAACCGATTCATGATGTTAAATTAACACTGTATATAATTGCTAGTTAGGTTTTATCAGGACTAATCTTAATGATGTGTGTTTCACCACAATCAAGACTTCACAGGTAGATATACTTACATCATAGATTCTGGACAACTGCATTCCTAACAACGACAAACTTAAAATACAAGCACTCAGAAATAGATTCTTGTTCATTGGACAAATAAGGAACTGTCTGAACATAGTGGCTAAATAAATACCTCCTAGGATCATGAAGTTGAAAATTCCGGTCCCGAGTCTCATTGTGGATATTAACACTGGAATTAAAGTTCACTAAGCTGAAGAGTCGTATGTAGAATGAAATGTGCATCTTAAATCCCACCATTACTACCAACAATTCAGCTTTATTAATGAAAACTTGTAACGAAATTTAAAGTATCAAGGTAAAATGCACATAAGTAAACAGAAACTGGTCAACTTCAGAGTTTAACAAGAGTAAAGTAAAAACATTGTTTTCATTTTCGCTGAAAAATTTAATAGTTTACATGAGTTAGGTTGTTTTATCGTGATTTAGATCTATGCATGTTTAAAACTACCTACCGAATCTTTATTTTATATTCAGTTGAGAAAATTCAGTAATGTCTTTCGTTCACGGTAGTATTTTCAATGTTCGATGTGTGTGTTATATCTATTAATTTCGGTGAGTGTAGTGTAATTCATTATGCTGAATGAGAAACGCAAATAGGAAAAACGTTAAAAGTTTCTAATGGCAACTATTCTTTATTATACGTTATCAATCCCCAAATGAAAGAGATTGAAAATTCAGAAAACAGCATACTTATTAAACAGTCGAAATGTTGTACGCCATCATTAAACGCTGTTGAGAAGTGTGATTATCATAAAACGGGATGTTGTGATATGTGACTCGTTGGCGGTTTGCATCCACGAGCTATCCAGTAGTTAAGTCCAAGATGTTCTGGTCACGTGCGTATTGCACAACAACATGAGCACTGGGTTGACATTCAGTGGAAATATGCGAATCATGAAAACAAATTTCTTATAACTGTAACAGGTACAAAACTACTAGTAAGTTTTACAACTAAACCAGATAATAAACCGACAACAATAATACCTAATTTAACATAATAAAGACAGTTATCAGCTGCTTATCATTCAGTATCACATCATCTGCAGACTTAATAAAAACAACAGTGAAATAAAGAGACTAGCGTTTGTATAATTCTAGGATTCTGTATCAATGGATATAATTAATATGAGATACAATTTATGTAAAAGTCATTCATTTTTATGAAAAATGGAGATGAAGATATAATTTTGATCAAACTGAAATGAATGTAAGCGTAAAAATACACTATAAGGATGAACTTGAGTAATTCATAAAATAACGTTGGCAAATCTGTTTGCAGTCAAAGAGGTCAAGAGAGTGAAGAGGTGGCGAACCCAATTTAATCCAACCAGAAAATAGTTAATGTCATACTTTATTTTGCATCGTCCTCAGAATGTTTAAAAGTACTATAAAAAAATCTTTTTTTGGAAATTATAGATTAAAAACGATAATGCTACGTGGATAACACTCTCAATTCTACTTAAGTAGATAGTACGTTATGTGCAAATCAACCCTACCCATTAAAGCTAAACACCAAACCTCAACTAAAAGCAAGGAAAGGCCATCTAATGGACTACTTTTATCTTTATAAAAGTTTTGTATATATTTACTTGTAGATGAGATTGTCGTAGCTATTTCTCAATTTGTAAACAGAAAATTCAGATTAGTCAACTAATCATGAGAAATCTGTATATCCTATATAATATCACCGTATTTTTTCAAATAAATTACCCGTTCATAATTGGTGTTTTTGATTGATTAAAATCAGGATAACTGGCTTGGTCATGATTGGCGTTAAACAGATTTGTCAAGCTATGAGTTTACTGATGATGCATTTAACCTGGGAACCAAATATAGTATTGTTAGGCTATGTAAACACTGACAGTATGAAAAGAACAAAGTCAACTGATGATAATGTCGAACGACTTTTAAAAAATCATAAGGGAGGCGAAGTAACTTGTTTTCATAGCCAAGACCTTAACCTATATGTCTTTATCCAAATTGTGAACTTAAGTCGATTTGTTGAACTGAATTCACGTTCAACTATTTCCACAACACTAAACAGCAATCAACATGTCCTTATTTGTGACTAATTTTAAAATATAATTCTGGAGGTTTAGTGAGACGTCTTGAGCTGTGGGGTCCAGCTATGTCCGGTGTGTGGTAATTACCACTCACTAATTATATTGGATGAGATTGTGCAATACTGCAAACGAACCAAAGTTATAAATTTCAAACAACAAGATGCTGCACTGACAATAAGAAAAACTGAACGCAACACCAACCAGAACATACCCTGTAGCTGAACTCATTATATTTTACGGAACAAGTTCTCTCAAACAACTTAAGATCCGTAGGTACCGCTGTCTTTACAAATTTGCCTGTTCTTGTTAGAGCAGTTACCTAAGTAGAATTGGAAGGACCGCCTACCTTATATTCAACGGACAAATTCGGAAAAGTCTCCATTTATGCGGAATGAAAATTTTCAGCAGAGCGTTCTCCAGGCACCTTAGCGACACAGGACACGAGAAAGATTCTCTGAAATTTCCAACGGTGTTTAATGGGTGAACAAAATCTAATGTTTTATAATTTGCCAAATCTATTCCTATTGAACCGTTGAAGCCTGGTTTATATGTCCAGAAGGAAACAGCTGTAAGACTTTATTTTATTACATCATTTCATCCACTTCTAAAATTTAATCCATTTTATTACATCATGTCGCTTTTTATTCTAAGTTTAAGTAATCAAGCTGAACTCATAAGAGTCCCAGTTATTATCAACTTGCATTCCATTTCGTCATTGCGAAATCGTCTAATTTTGGTTTTGTAGTTTCTGTTGTTGCATCGGTTGATTTACTGGAACCTTCTTTCGCATCTTATATATATTTGTAATATTATCTTCAACCTTTTAAATTTTATTTGAATATTTATTTACACCATGATATATGCCTTTCATCTAAATAACAACCCAAGTTACTACGATAAGTATGCTTTACTATGTGATATTATAGGGTATGTGCGGTTGATGAGGACTACACGAAATGAAATGAATTTACTTTATCCTGCATAATTAATTGTTCTTACTCTTTTTTAAGTTAAAATTCCCAGTAGTTAGATGTTAGATAAGTATTCTAAGGATAAAACATATGCAGCTAATCTTTAATGTAATGAGCTCGATAGGATGCAGTATGGACTTGTGAGTAGTCCAATACTTGGACAGAACAGTTTCCCGATACTTATCGAATTAAAACGGTTGTCTAACCTAGGTCAATGAAAATATATGAATATCTATAATTTGTGAACATTATAATGAGGCAATTCTCTCTGTTCGATAAGAGTAGGGAGAAATTAGTAAGAGGTGTGCATCGTACTGCAGATCATAACACCAGTTTAAATTTCTATGTTTCCGATTTCTATTGTATGGTCACTTCTTACACATTCAAGTCACTTTAATATTAAAACGAAGAATTACAGTAAGTTTCAAATGTATGATTCTGTAGGAGCAACAATTATAGCCTTCAAGGGTGTCTACGAAGAATATTCCCAAGTGTCTTGATTCAATAACTAAGATAAAATTATTATCAAGTAATACTAATGGACATTTACATGGATGCAATTGACATTTCAAATGACGCTAAAGGTTGAGTCACAGTATTTTTAAGAAACTAAACCATATGATTTGAATTATTTTACTGGAAGCATCCATGGGAAATATCTACGCACTAATTAAAATGATACTTTCTTCACCTTTTCACTTTGCTGATACCCCTCCCCCACAGCCACTTCTCTAGAGAGAATTAGGTCTGTTGCTACTGTTGTCGTGAGTGTTTTTTCCTAAATTGAGTGTTGTAATTTATATGTTTTCAACTCCTGTTCTAAATTTAATTAAATTTTATTTAATCTCAGAAGAGTTAAAAGTAATGACTACTGATTATTGTAAAGATGATATTGATTTTGAATAGAATAGGAGGGTTTTAGTAAACCAAACTTATTGCTAAGCTTTTCACATGTATTGCAACGAGAATGTCTGAATCGTACTTAATGCTATGACAACATGCTGGATAACCGAGAACTGACTACGGTTCATATTCTGTTCTGATTAAAATAAGGCTACGTTTATATGGCACCTAGTCAAGTGATCAAAATACAATTAAATTTCACTTGAATTAGGATTCATACACGTCCAAATAACTCAGCAACATATCGAATATTTCAAGCAAAATCCAATTATGAATTTGTAATTTTATACACTGGATGACAACATGTATAGGCCAAGCTATATCCTAAGGTCGACCCAATTATGTGGGAGCTATTCATTTTAAATGTAATGCTACATATACTAAGATTAGGATGCTAAGTCTTTAGTTATGTTGCTAGGCTATTCAATTGCATAATGTCGAAAATATCAATATCCTAACTCAAGTAAATCAGCATGATGATTAAATTACTTGACAATATGTCATATTAACATAGGAATAATGAGAGCAATCTTAATAAACTTAATGTAAAGCAAAGTTAAGGAATAGGACTACAGGTTTGGATTAGTCTGTTTAAACAGTAATTCTACCTTGAAATCGTATTCCTACCCCACAATTTATACAAACTTTTACGTAACTTCATATCTTTTATTTAAAGGTAAATCTTCCGCTCTTTGCTCAAGATTTTCATGATGTTGTACAACATATTGAATCTAATTAGTTTTCATTCTGAGTCAATTGGCTCATTTCATGTTTCGAATTATTCATTAGAGTATTCTAACTGGCTGGATAGGACCCAGTGGTACAACATCATTTCTATGAATTGCTTATGTTCAAACTGCATACATAGCTTAACTCAAGTAAACCTTAATTGCATGATTTTAATTTGTATGAGGATTTAAAGATTATTTTATCAGAAACCGGCTTGATATCACATGAAAACAATCTTGAGGGTAAATTAAAGCTAAACATGTGATGGATCAGATTTGTAGCTCTAGTGAATATCATTAATTGTGTTATGTTATTGAGTTCAATAGTTCAGTTGCTGTACTGAACAGCATCATCAGTGCTTACTTCATCTAGAAGTGAGATATGTTGATAGTTTGTATTTATTAAATCAGGCTGTTCTGATGACAATCTCTATCCCAATCAATTAACTGAAATTCAAGTATAGATGAAGCTGCTAATATCTTTGAAGATGAATTGATTATAAACGAATTTATCACAATACACTGTTTTAACGCTCATGGAATGATTATATATCACATGTACACATGAAGTAAACACTAATGATGTTGCTGATAGCACAATTTTACCACCGAACTCAAAAATACAACAAAAGATGAGATATATATTTCAGCCTAGTAAATGAATTCTAAATAATTTGTAACATGGTGCTTGAATTGAAACTGAGTCTCAGAGTTCCAGACTATTGTAGTTAATAAATAATATCTTAACCATATAATCAAAATCCAATGATCCTCGTCCCTTTCTGCTTGACTTTAATACAATATACATTATTTGTAATCATTCAAAATCTGATTATATATAAGACTGATATTATCCACCACTTTTTCAATGTCAAATGTTGATATCGTATCTAGCACGTTTCACCATTCATTTGTTGAACAAATGCGGTGCATAAAACTGTAATTTTCATTAGCCCTTTAGTTCGAAGCCCTAAATTTCATCAAATTTGTGTTTTCATGAAGTATTTGGTAATGAGGCGTTGTAGCTAATTGAACTTCTGTTCTTCCATTGCTTAGGGCACAGAAACTATCAGGTAATCCAAGTCATGCTCTTACACACTAACTCCACTAAATGATCAAGCTCCAGATGAGTCAGACAGGATAGATATACTACAATAAAGATAACGTATAGTATATGTAGTATATATGCAAGATACTGTCACATTTTCACACGCCCACATGTCTATCTCACTAATAACCAGTCACATATCTCTATTCAGGCATGTCGCCTCTCAACTCCAGAATAGGATATGGCCTTCAGATCAATTTTTTAGCTGTCTTCATTTACACTCTCTAATGGTATACACCTAGTTCTTTTATAGCGTTCGTTTTCCCTCCACTTGTCATGTTAGTGGTACTAGAGAATTGTAGCATATCGAAAGGTTCATAAATAAATTTCACTGTAATTCTACATTGGGAGAGTGACTAATCTCTGTTTTTTTTTTACCTATATGTGGACTAATATATCTTATTATAACCAGGTCTTCCACCTTCACCTTATCGCGTATGCAAACTGAGTTACATTGATATGGACAGTGGGTAATTGCAGATAACTCAATACGTTTGAAACTATATGGAGACGAAATTAATATGCGGTCTTGCCTAAATACACTATTGTATAGTCAAATACACCACTTATGATACCTGGAAGAATACTAATGTCTTCGTATGTTTGAGATGTGAAAAGATGTGGAATCTAGGTGTCTTTTGTTTTATTTAGGAAGTGACCTAAATACAAACAAAGGAAAATGCAACCTTTACAAATACTTTTAAACCACCGAATAGTTTAATGTCTAACTAAACCTAAAGTCTCTGGTGACAGTGTACTACTTACGAAATTGGGTATCGTTGGTTTCATCTTATCTAAGACTCATCAATGTTGTATGTCTGCAACATAACAAATATACTAGGTTTACACTGAGCATTTCAGTTACTAACCATTGATTGTACTGAATTCAAAAGATAAAATCTACAGTTACACAAAATATGAGTATTGAGTTACCTACCTTATTTTATTACTAAACTCAATGGTTGGTTCACTTCACTGTTTAAATATCACCTAATTTATGTTGACAAACTTATCATTCCTTGTATATAGTAAAATGTGATAATAGTCTTATAAAAATAACTTTCATTATGTAGGGTTATCACTAGGAATCCATTAAAGAAACGTAATTATGTAGACTGTAGTTAGGCATAATGTTTTCAATGTTTACCAGATGTGTTTTATTTAAGAATTCCGGTTATCCCACCATTCATTTGGTTAGTGAGTTTTACATTAATAAGTGTAATTTACATTTTAAATTGGTGTGATTATCCGATACTGTATGCTATGAGCATGTTACTATAGAATACACTCCGGATGAAAAATACAAAATTTATGGAAGTTAGAGCTTGAAACGAGCTTTCAGATATGCAGATTTTAATCACTAATTGAACGGAAAGAACCCGGAAGTCGTGTATATAATAACAGCGACATCTTAGTGACTTAGAATTTACTACATCAATAAACCAAAAACGTTTAGTTTATTTAGCATATGGCTACCACCGGAATTCAAAATAAGCATTTCATCCGATCCGGCAATCGTCAGGAGGATGTACCAACTGCATTCTAATGTTAATGCCTACAATACGATTTGAACTCAGTTTCTTTCGCTTCAAACCCCCACCCCCAAATGCATTATCAACCGAATTCAGGTAGCGGCTACTTTGTCAAACAGGTGTGGACTCATCAATTAAGGGTTTATAGTTTCCAGTTGTTGATATTTAGATTGAGCCTCAAACAGCAGTAAGCACACTAAATACATTAAACTTTGCAACTGAGTGATGTATCGAGATAATTCCGTTTAAGACGCACATACACTAATAGTGAATGATAAATTGAAATCCTAAATATCAATGTAAACACTTTCAAATAAATTAATAATCATTTCACAACTGAGTGGCTAACTACACTCGGTAGCTCAGTGAATAATACATTGAGCGTTTGAGACGAAAGGTATTATGTGTCAAATCTTAGGATTGAGATGTGGAAGGTATGTTCAAGTGACTCATCAGGTGGATATACTAACAACTGAAACACAGCTGCTGAATTAGAAAACAATACTTAGGAAAAGGTATGTAAATGTAGTTTGATTTTATTCATAGTTGTGGATAACTCTGTATCTGTTCTTGAACTTTCGAGGATGAAATATAAAATAGAAACGCTACTCAATGACTAGTCAAGACTTAATATATGAAAGCTCATAGGTCAGTCGTCGCCTAACTAGGTTAGAGGCAATGTTTCGGAGTATAATACATAAGTTTAAATCTCGAAGATAGCTTTGGTTTTCTCGAGATTGCAAGTATAGCTTCCTGGCGAGTGCCGACTAGTTCGATTCTTATGATGAGTAGGGTTTCTTGACAAATACATTGAGCATCAAGTTACTTATACCGAGGGCTACATCAAACCTGATCAACATTAAGGACAACAAAACTATATAATTGGCTACCACTCACTAATCATTAGATGCAAATTTCAGCATATTAATGATTACCTTACAGTATTGAACTTAAAGCTTTAAATCAGAAACCGAACCACTAGAGCACCCAGTAAAATCCTGAATTTTTCGGTTCCATCCATGTCTTCATACTCCTGAAGAGTTATGTACTAAGACGGAACAACTGACTTTCAGTGGATGTTTAATTAATGCCAAAATTCAAATTCAACAAACTCTACAATACCATTCAAAAACAATCATGTACTGATAATTCCGAAGCTCTAGTAAAATGCTATGATAGATAGAGCTCAACTATGTCGGGTCTAAATTAGTTAGTGAAATTTACATTCTAATATTCAGCTCTCACTGAATAAATGAATAAAGAAGCAATCGAAATGTTTGAATACAACACATTTATTAAGAAAGGAAAATATTGTGAATAACCTCAGTCGACATTAAATGGTCAATTAGTTGAACCAAATATATCATTTTAAGTAGATTGCCAAGTGAAACAAATTTTGATTTCCAGGAGGAAGCTCGTGATTAACATCATGCAATGACTATAGATATCTCTGACGATAGAAGTTCCACCTATTTCGGATACCAGGCAGTCACTCACTAAGTGAAGTTAAAAATATATACCATCAAATACCAATAGCTTCGGAGACCGATCTCTAACATGCTTGTGGATACGCACTGATAAGGAGTTTTATATTAGAAGGTAATACTTGTTCAATACTTTCTACTTTTCAATGACTACAATAAGGCTGTGTTATACTTGAACTTATCTATGGAAGTGTAAAATTAAGTAATCAATCGTATATACACTGAAATATCGATATATGTTTGTTTTCCACATAATTCTTTTCAGAGTATAAAAAGTATTGTTTCACATGTTACACTAAATTATTAATAAGTCTACATCTTAGCAATTAGAGAAATCGTTTTTATGCTTAAACATAACATTATTCGTTTCAGATATAATTATACAAATAATAATCACGTGAAGTAGAACTTATGATTGTTGCCATGTTCTGTCAATCATATGATTAATTGCAAAGTACTGACAGTGGGTGAATGTTGTGGTATTATTGTTGTTCATGTGCATGATTTAATCTATCAAGATTATGGTTGAAAGCATTCATAAAATATAAATATTTGTAGAAATCTAGTCCAAGATTATCCATAATATTTTCAATGTTCATTAAGTGTTCTATATTTAGCAATTTCAGCAAATTTCAGTTTACTTAGTCAATACATATTGCATATTTAGATGAAGTCACCGCCCGAAGAATTCCATTTCAATCTCTGCTTCAATGTATTCATATTTTATATATGGCGTTTTGGTTAGCGCTACATTGAACATGTTAATAGCAGATATTTGCCGGTTAACTCTAGTCTGATTACAATGAAATCTATAATTAACACTATGCTCTAATACTGAGATTTAATTTAATTAACTAATGATAAAATGACCGAAACTTCTGAATACAATACTCTTAGTGAACATTGAAAATCTTACTGACAATTTCAATCTAAAAACTCTCGATGAATAAAAGTGTTTTAATTCAAATCTAGTAGCCTAAATGGAAATTTGTGTTCTTATCTCTACGTTACTACGTCTACTACTTAAAGTTTTGTAATGAGAAATTAAAAATGTAAAACCAAATTATCAACTCCTTGAAAAATGAATATATGAACCACAGAAACAGTCAACCTGTCATTCAATTCTAACTTAGTAACACGTTGAGTAAAATTGAGTAGTGTTGATTCTACAGACAAAAATCTAGGGTACGCACTGCTCAGGAGTCCTACATTAGGACGAAACAGATGTCCAGTACTCTGTAGTTTTCAGTAGTACCCTGCCAATCTATAACATATTCAATCAACTTAAGATATCAATGTCCACAAACCATCTAAGTTTAAATACAAATATATTACAATATGCTTGTATTAATAAGCTTTCTGTAACAACGAATAAATGAATCCAAGAAAATGGTGTCTTTTGTAGAATGTCACTTATAAATCAGTCAGAGTTTCAAAACGTAAATTAATATAACTTTACATTGATTTACTATTTTATGTTTAATGTAGTTGCAATTTGTTTTTAAACAATAATGCATACGTTTCACGTGTTAAGCAGTAGAATAACCACTTCGATGAAAATATACACATCTGTAAAAGCATTTGGATACGAACATTAGAACACGTAATAAGCTCATGTTTTTGCATTCATTCAATGTCATATCCGCTCAAAGGAATTGTTCTTATCAATCCAGAATGACTCTGTGACAGCGACCTTTTTAAGGAAGAAAGCATATATCTTGGGATCGTGCTCCGAAACCTACATAGCGCCTATTAGACGTTGACTGATCACACAAGGTTATAATTTCCCTATTATATATAATGTTCAGTAGAGCCTAATTAGTAGTAGCCGCTGAGTCGTAATGAATCAGATCGAATCGTATATTTTCGGAAAATCTGAGATATTCCAACTCAACAAACACTTACATACTCCTTATACTCAGCTTTTGGACCACACTTTAGTTGAAGCCAGTGATATTCGATTGTTGGTTAAGTCAAAATAGGCAGAGATAAGGACTCAAACATCAAACTTAGTGGCGGAAGTCGTAGCCATTATGCCACTGCCTTCTTTGTTTTTTTCAGGAAATCGATAAATAGCTCGTTCATTAGTAGAGTTTGAATGTTTGAACTTTCATGTTCTGTAATTATTTTGAAGCTAATATTAACTGAACGAATATATGATCATAGACAAATTACCTGAATATGATTCAGGCACATAGTACTCTTTTATATATCAAACTTGAAGTCAAATTGGTAAGACTGGAAAGTAGCTCAGTGATTACGACGTTTATTTTTTAGCCAATTAGTCGCATGTTGAACTTTCCATCCACTAATTTTCGTCTAGGCAAAATGGATAGTATCACTAGTCCTGGCACTTAGAATGTAACTCGATAGTTATGTACACAAATCTAAAACTGCGGATGATAATCCTTCAGTCAAGAATGAAAATCCTATGCAATCATTAATCTACTCCATTTTAACTCACCATTTGATGGGGGTGGAGGGTATGTGAATATGTGACTTGAGGACACATACACTGATCTCTTTGTATCAATAAGGTACTCAATAAGGTAAAAAAGTAAAAAATGATGGTGGTTGAGATGAAAATTTATACTGAATAGTCGTGAGCGTAGCAAAATTAATTTACAACTTCCGAACTGGCTTTTCACAAAGGGTTGTGTTGTGAAATTGTGGTAATGCTAGTAGCACCTATCAAAACTAACAAGGTCAGACTCAACTTTCAATTCTTATAATTAAGTAACCTATAAAGCCTAATATCAATCTTATTAAATGAAACAGCTGAATCGGTGAAACAGTGTTATAAACTAGACTATCCAATTCCCTTGTATAATACACTCCATAAGATTGAATCAAGATCATTCAAATCAATAAATCAATGACTTCATTGTGAACTTACTTCAGTAATAAATGAAGCATAATTGACGCTGCAGTAATTTAGATTAAATCCAACATGTTCTTTTTATTGGAACATAATTGTATTTTGATCAATGCTCTAATTCACTAACTGTATCGATACTATTTTAGATCGTAACCAACAAATGAGAATTTACATCCATGTGTACAGAGTATCCAATGTTTTAATTGAAGAATAGGAAGAGAGATATGTAAATAAACATTGACAGATGTACCTGATCCATTTGATCAACTTTTATTTATTACAGATCGGTACCTTGGTTATCATTTATTGCAAAATCATGCATGGGTACAACCAATGTGATTATCAGTACTTTCCAAAACCTTAAATATCACGTCTTGTATTGATTTACGATGTGCAATCTTGGCAATCGATGCCTTGTTTGCTCACCAAGTCATTTACAAGATTATTACTCGTATTATTCACTTGTCCTGTTACCATTCACTTGCCAAAGTTATGAACATACTTTCAGTTTGTAGCCATGTTTGTCTGGTAGTTAGGTAAATGTGTAGTACTATAGGCATATCAGACGAATTTTCTAAGCAAAGCATTATAGATCAGTATAGAAACGTTGATCTCTGATTGGTTGATCAATTGTCATTTTATAATTTGATTTTTATTCTCTTCCCTTAGAGATTAACAACCCACTACCACCTACGCTTAGAATAATTTTGTTCATAAATCCGTTCGTTCTTCCTATTGGACCTTACAGTTTGAAGGTCATTGATAATATTTTCAGATTAGTTAAAGATACTAACATACACATCAGTGATAAGAACATACCAGACTTGACATAACGAAAGTTTTACAAATTAAGCATTCATATCATCGTGTAACATTACCTGTCAAAGAAACGTAACAACATAAAGTGATTATCTTCCTGTCTGTAAGCACATTTGAGATGTCCAAAACAGTATGAATCGATCACTTTAATGATCTACCACAAAATACCACCAGATAGAGGAATTTGGAATGGGTCAGTTAGAGTAACGGATATGACGTTAACATATCTATCGGAAACTAATAATACTTTTGAGTTAAATTTGCGTAAATAACAAAATACAGCCCAAACAGTATTAGTGCAGAATACAACAGCGTCGTACATAATTTAACATCAGTAGTAAAATATGCGGACGATATTATAAAGCACGTTGATCTATGGAAATAAACTTATGACAATAAAATAGCTGAAGATTCAGTTTAATTTATGGTGATCGTTGGGTTTATTCGCTTAAAGCATCAATTAACAATGTTCATATTTCATGAATGAATATTTGTTTTCTACATCTGTTAAGCATAGACCAAACTTTGCTGGACTATGTGAATTCTGAGCTGATTTCTAGGATATAGTTACTTTAAGACATATTTTCAATTATATGAATTTTATTTAGTAGTAGAATTCTACAGATATTCTTCAGCCTATTCATGATCTGCATCCTAATGCTGATATTCACACTGAAACTCGAACCAAGTTTCTTCAACTTTGAACATCAAAGCGTTGTCTACTAAGTTTTTGAGTCCAGATAACCACTAATTTGTTTACCATGTGTGATTTTTATATTACTACTAGTTTGTATTTGGATGATCCTTTTGTTTCTATTTTTAGAACCAAATCATCATCAGCTTTTAATGGCCTATGTACATCTTAGGTGAATTGCTTTGGTAAAGCCACTCTGAAATAAGTTCCAAAATATATGCGTTTCGTCTAATTTAATCAGAAACAGAACAATACATACGTACTAGGTCCCGCTACTATCTATTATCCATATACTTCATCGTTATATTATTAATAATATTCTAGTACTGACATATAGTATTTGTCCACTTGTTCTTAGTATTCTCCCCCCCCCCACGACTGTGATATTACATAATTCTCACACTTCATTATTAAATCACAGACTACTGACCATTGTCATGATTGTCAAGGCCATTTAGTGCAAACGGAATTTTATCGATCACTCACAATAATGCCACTGGTCGTGTACATTATATTGTTCATTTTAGTGTATTGAAATCACTCTATAGGAAAGCTTTAATGTAGGTCACGTGCTATTTTATCACTCTTTAGAAAGGTGCATCTACAATTTTGAGGAATCGGTCAATTGTTTCATTGTAATCACCACACAAGTTCAATTACGGCTCGAATAGGTCAATGGTAAGCGTCGTAGACTATGAAAGAGTGATCAGTGGCTGAATCTACCTAGGAGAGTCAGTTCCTTAAATGCATATACCATAATAATAGATGCTGAGTAGTACGAAGCCTTGTTACGGAATTTCCTTCTGACTACCTGAGACTACTTTACTTTGCGCTTCTTATGCATACATATTTTATCCTGTAAGTAGTAATTCTAAGGGGTTTAATAACTATCCAGATAATAATAAATATACCAATAAGTTAGACATTTACCAAGTAAATGATCTCGATTACCCAATGGTAGAAACGACCTACGCAGGTCATAAAGTGATAACTTTAATGACATGCCCTTATAGTTCGCGATACACTGCATCTAATAGATCTAGGGTGACTTGATATGTATTTTATCTGCTCGACACTCGATAACGTTACTACGAACGTTTCTACCAGATAAGTGTGCTTCAAACCCAAATACCACAATTCGTTCCCTCTTAAACCCAAAGCTACTCCAAAATATGAGACTTGTAGTGAGACTGTGTGAATGTGATGAGCGAACAACATTTATGTATGTACATCCATTCTTTTTATCAATCAATATACAGTAATTATTGGTGCAACAGTCACTGATATCCCTGGACATAATATTTCACGTCCACACTCTAACTTAGTATGGATGTTACAGTATGGTCGAAGAGCGGAACTTTTCTTACACGTGCTTTTTGGATTTCGTTTGCTTGGTTTACGCTCGTTGAAATAAATTATCATGTATCAACTAATCTTCCACCTTTATAATACGTTAGGGGCCTAGTAGAGTACTGAAGCACTGGTTGAATATAATTGCCGAGTTATACATGAGTCAAACTGATGCCAAGGATTAACTTATTAGAAATTTCAACTAAACGCCCCACTAATTCACTGTCGTCGATTCCATATAAGTTAAGCGAAATCACCTACTGAGACAACTTTTGCCAAATTAACCTGAGGGATTATTCTACAAAAATAAGTGCATTATACCAAAATAATTAATATAACTTAATGGCATGGAATATATTCTGGTGTATAACTCATTGGATTAAATTGGTGTTATGAAAGTTTACAAACTTAGCTTAAAAAAAATCGAATACAAGTCCTTTCGCTTAATTTTTTGAATAAATGTATTTTTGGAGATTTTCGAATCACCAACACATCAACAGTGACCAGGTATTTTTAACGCCAGCATGTTTCACTTTATTTATTTAGCCCTAACCGGAATAGTAAGAACATTTGAAGTTGTCCAAAATCCGAAAATTACATATTTCAAACAGTTACATAAATATATACACATTTTTTTGACAACATAAAACTACACATAAAAAATGACATAGATACAGAACTAGAGTGTTTGTTATATGAAACCGATGAAAGAAGTACATAAATAAGTAGTTCTAGCCCATCAACTGACATAATGACACTTAATGGTTTACCATGAAGGATATGTGTGAATGTGTAGAGATAAGATGATTAATACGTATGAAATATATGTGAAATGTACCCTGTATACGACCAAGTTATAGGTGTAGTCTGCCCAGAGTAACTTCTAACGATCAAATCAATATAGAATAATACAGCGGAAAGTAGAAGACAATGATTAATAAAGAGGGAGATATGCTTGATTGCAAGCAGAACGTAATTCGTATTTCAACGTCTATCCTGGCTGACTGTGGGAGAAGCTGCTTTCCACACTGCGTCATGTAATGATCTGCTGGTGATGCTTGACAAAGCTCCTTTAACTAACTGTGTCTGCCACAGAAAACATAGTCAGCATCAACGGTTTAACCCTATATAACCACTCAGTTTGGAAAATTATTTACTGCTGTTATGTACAATAATCCACTGAAGTTTAATTAACCTTAACTCTCCCTCTACAATAACCAGCAGTATTCATGATTGCAACTTTCTCCTGAAGAATATTCATACATTTAAACGATAAATAAGTACAGTATAAAGGATAGTTTAATGTTTCCACAATGAATACTTCTTATTAACCCCCTTTCTACATACCAACTCCAAACTTATTCAAGACTCTTTCGACACAAAGTACGTAAACTAGTTTTATTCTTAATAATTGAAGCAATTGTTTCTCAGTTATAAGAATAAACTACGGAGTTAGTGAATCCATAATATTCATCAACTATTTTGTCTTTTGTTCATTTAAGTCACCAGTGTGTTTTGGTCCTCTTATACCTACTGTTTCTACCAACTTATAGTTTAAAAGACAAAATATATCTGGGACTTATAGGCCTATAAAGAGTGGAGTATTAACTTAAGTCCCCAAGTCACATAAGTACGACTGGATATATATATGCATATATATAGAAAACACGTTTCAGACAACAATAATAATTTACGTCAGTTAATGTCTGTTAGTGGTTCAAAATCTGTTTAAGGGGTGGCACAAAACAGAATTCTTACAAGTTCTGAAGCTAAGTTGCATATTTTTGTTGACACATATCACCATAATGTATCTGAGATCTTCTGGGATTGAAGCGTGATATTGGCTAACATTTAACAACTGTTTTCTATTATTAATCCGGTTATAAATTGGATAAGTACTTATGTGAAATATTTAGTTTAGCGACTCTGAGATTGCAACAAGTGACTCCTGACAGATGATACAACCCAATCATATTCGTCTCATTCCAGTACCAACTAATCAAATTAAGCAAAACTCTTACAAGCTCTTAGGTTGTGACACATTCAAAACTTAACATGACCAGTTTCTCAGTTTTGCTTGTCAGATTATCCTTGTTTCATAGTGGTGCCATTATTTATTGTGATAGATTATTATTAATTGTAAATGAACCTTACATGCTTACTAGATGGTCGGATTGCTTTTTTCTTGTTCTGCTCTTTTTCAGATTCCCACATACTCCTGTCTGAACACTTCCTGCAACACAATAAGGCACGCTGTAAACTACTATAGTCTGAATATTACAGGACAACATATTTTCCAGCTGCAACCATCCTATTTTAAAATCGTTTTAACTGAATAATTTTAGATACAAACTGTATTTGTACATCCAAACTATTACAAATACTCACGAATTATTGCGATTCTAAATACTAGGAACCTGAAATGGAAACACTGAAATTGATGCCGTTATTATCTTCTTTGTCTACGTTTTAGGAAAACAAAATATGGACCTATTGAAATCGACGTTTTCTATATGTGATGAGTGAAAAGTTTGGTTACAAAAGTTAGTTTAATAGAGAACTTTGTGACTGAAGATGGAAGTGCGCGTCTGCGATCTATTCGAACTAAGGACCTTCAGGCTTCGTGATGAATGCCCAACCACTAGACCACCGTACCGACTCCCAACGGTTGATATATTTAGCTTCAGTCAATTGGTGACGTATTTGCGAGACCTCATCCTGGTTGTCGATGGTTGTTTAACTCAGATCAATTTGTGATGTCAAATCAGCTTACAACAATCACAATACCTAATTACAATTCAGCTCACTAGTGACTAACTTCTTGAGATAATTCCTGAGGTTCCGGTGATAAGACTGTGACTAGTGAAGTTCAGCCACGTAGGGTTTGAGGCAGTTACCCACCGATGTCAGTGGATGAAGTCGCTTAAAGTATATTGTAGATTGATTGGAGTTGGAAATATCAACTGTCTAGAGCCAACATAGTGGTTCAGTAGTTAGGCGTTCGCCTCGAAGCCTGACGGTCCTGTATTCGGGTCTTGGCGGGGTTGTGGGTGCCCGCTAGTGGAATTAGTCGCATTGTCACACAAGTGGCGGTGTGAACTCTTTATCGTAACCAAATTTATGGTATTGAATAAAACTATTACAATTAAATGCAACTTGATTAGTAAGTGAAGGCTTTATGTGGTAATAGCCATTGAATCGAAGTAATAGATAGTACAAGTAGTTGTAACATCTTCTATGTGCCAGAAAAACCCTCTAGCATATTTTATATATAACTAAAAGCTGCTTTTACAAGGCACAGATCCATGCTATCATATGTATTCTGTTTATTCCAAATTCAACTGACATTTGTTATATCGGACAATTCAAGGATAGTAATTAACTTTTCGAACTATTTTTCCGAAGACTATTATATTTATTTTGTTAGTCAATTATTTTGACTCTACTATTATCATGTTCGTATTTCCTTAACCTCCCACTAGACCCATGAACTATACATTTTCATTTGTCATTTAGGAACTCTAAACAGTTAACTGTGTATTAGTTCTCTCAGTTCCTAGTCATTGTCTAAATGTTATCCTTTCTATGGATACGCTGCGTGGTCAGGTTTTGTATGTTTATAAATGAATGAGTGAAATATAATTCAACTGTCTGATCGTTGACTCAGTTGTCTTGTTTTCTTCATTCCGGCTTTTGGGACTAATATTCCCAGAGTAGATATGTGCACATCCTGATTAGTCCTATTAAGGTCACTGTTCTCTACATATTTCGACTGACAGTATTCTCAAGGTATAACAACACCGATTTAAAATTCTTTACGTATAAATTCAATTCTTCGATATTGTTTCTGATACTGTATAAATTTCTCCTGACCATTTTAGACTTTATTTTACTCAATCCTAAGATCCTTAATTAAGTAAAATCAATTTTGAAGTACAGGACTATTGATACTTAGTTTGGTTAATCTGCCTGATTAATTGTAGATAGGATACAGCTCCTTGTTTATCAAAGGCATACCTTCTCTTCGACAAGTAATTAATTACTGTATCTATTAACCAATCATTTTTCGTGTTATAGGTTTGTTTACATTCTTTGTAATATTATTCTTGCTGTATAGTATAGAATCGGTTTTGTTGGGGTTTTTATGTTAATCATATTTATGTTTAAGTAGTATCGTAAATATAGGAAAACAATTGCGTTTTGTTCTGTACTGGCGTAATTATGTGTCGACTATAGGATATAATTCAAATTATGATTCAATATTGAATACACTTAGACTAGAGTACTAACCACTTTTTTCTTTGTCGACAACAGTTATCTAGTGTTGTTTATTGGTTATAAATTAGATAAAAGGCGATTTCATTTAAGTGGATACTTGACTAAGTGACTAACTGCAACATCCAATTATTACAAAAAAGTGAAATACAGTTATTTGTTACTTCTTTTAAACATATCAGAACAGAATCATTTAGCATACTTGTTAGGTCGGACCACAATGAAGTGTAACAAACTTTCACAACTGTGTTTGAGAACACTATTTCATTTATTCTAACTATCTGTAAGGTAAACATTTTGTTTCTATTATTGTTACGTTTCTCTTACCCTATCCTGCCGTTTAGCATAATTACGGTTATTATATTGTCTCTTGTTATGGACTACAGTCAATTAGTTGTGTACAAGTTGTTCCTATTCACTACCACTATTCCCCTCGTTCTGTATTCATGTTAATTTTCTAATTGGTTTGCTATGTGGTCTGATTTTATGTATACATAAAAGAATGCTTGAAATATAATATGATTCGATTCGATTCTGTCTGGTTGATCTATTGGCTCGCATTCTTCTTATTTCGGCTTGGGACTAAGTGGGCACAGGGCAGACGCGCAATAACCAACTAGGCACTAGCGACTGGCACTCAGGTCATCCAATCCACCAATTTCTTACGACATAACAATATTAATACAATATTATTAATATGTTATTTCATTTCACTTATGAAGCACTGATTTATGTCACTGGTTTAAAGTCAAACTTTAAATGTCATGACTAATGATGGAAGCCGGGCGACTAACCCAGAGCAGATGAGACTGGGTTTAATATCGTGATTAATTAGTTGTGAGTCGAGTTGTATTAGTAGGATAAATTCCGTTACATTATCAAATAGTCATTTTATTGCTTACCACTGTGAAAGTTGACCTTATTAATGTTCATCTCCTAGACGTAGTAAACCCTTGGGACAAGCATGAAAATGAAATATTCTGTTTCTTTGAATGGATGTCTTCATTACTGGAGTTCGAGATTTTTTAATTAATTGAAGACCTTAAAGAATAATAAATGGGTCTATTACTAGACTGATTGTGCATCGTACCCTTTTACTCTCACATATTTATTCAAACACATATTAGCTTATGACACTAACTTAAACGGTTGATAATAAAATTGCTAATGTCGATTTGTGGAAAACATGGCTGATGTTACCACAAAACAGTTTCTTACCTTTAAATTATTCTAATAGAATTTCTTACAACATGAAGTACCATCAAATTCTCTCACTTTCTTAAACTCAGATATCAGCTGTTTGGATATCCATAGTCTGTAATACTTATATTCACATAAAAAGCTGGTGAAGTTTAATCTCGTTAGTCCTGTGGTCGTTATAATGCTTATAAACGTTGAAATATACTCGAATTCATATTCAGTAAAACCCAGTGAATTGTGATCATGACCATTTCCTATGTTCACATGTACTTTTATCCATGACTGTATAGATTCCAGGTTTTTGTTTCCTCATATAACGGCAAAATATTAAACAAATTACGGCACTTTTTAACTCACTTGATCACATGATATGCATTCACACAAAAGCTATTCGTTTGTCAAGGATTCGTTCCTTATTACTAAAACAATCATATGACTGTTAAAATGGGGCACTTAAGATAGAACACAGTTTAAAACAACAGACAAATGCAATGAATTTTATATGACATAAATAAAGCTCTGATTCTCTGATATGATCCTAAGGCATTCAAGTTATGAGCGACAGAATCTTTATTCCAGTGGATTCTAACTAAAATTAAATTACCCCATTCCGTACTGGCTATCATTAGCTATACATTAGTGTAACTACATCCTGCAAATGGTTGCCTACTTCCGCAAACTAATCAGTCTCTGTGTACATCAATAGGACAAATCACTTCTTGAATTGAAATTAATACGAGATTATAACTACCCGAAATAACTTTCTCCCTTTATCAATTTATCAGTGAATTGAATGAAGTCTCAATGTCCACTTTCTTTGAAAAATGTCTGTAGACTTATGCATTTTCCGTGTATTTTACAGGATCATACTAATAACAAAACAGTTGTATTCAATATTCATTATAATAGGTACGCTTTTAGTTTATTTCTTATCTAATTCAATGTTGACAATTTCGACGTCATTGTAAACAATGAGCTTGTTCGTATACCTGACAATCAATTTTCTTACCTCTTCGTTTTGGAGTTACTTGCATCTACACATAAATTTTGAGCGTCATCGTTAAGAAATCTTCAACCGAAGAAATGTCATCATAGTTTCCTGATACTCAAAAAACCAGACACTGATAAATTAACTTTTATTAGTTATTTGGTGTAAAATCAGAAGTCTAACATGGAGACATGAAGGGTTAATTTTAAAAGGCCAGTGTAAATGTATACATCAGCCAAATATGTACAGGTGAAGAAGAGCAGGTCACGTATCTATATCTAATTAATATGTAATCATTTATTTACTATAAATTTAAGCTCGTGAACTTTGGAACAAACGGGAACCAAAAAGATGTACATTACATAATTAGGAATGATTGTATTCTTCAAATACACAAATCACCACAAATGTGTATGAACCCAGATACCCATACATAAGCAGACGGCTTCTTAGAGCCCACTTTCTGAGCTTTTGACGAAGAAGTTTAGTCCAAAAGTCAATGGAACATCGTCAATAGTTGAAGCCATAGTCGACTATCAAAATGGGTTCTCTCAGGATTCTGGAGCTACTGTGAACCATTGGTTCAGAGTCGGAGTTGTGGTAGTCGCTAATACTTCGAAATATGATAAAGAGTTTCATTAATCATACATCAATTATTTTTCGGTTTGCATGTTACAACTTGAGTGAACACAAACATTCGAATAGACTAACTCGTGTTAACTAACTTTCGAATTTCGCATTACAGGCGAATTGTAATTCCAGTATCCTTATGTTTGGTAGATCAAGAATAAAATGCCATTTGATTAAAACCATAGAATCAAATCATGAAGTTATTTTTCCGAAACTATTGTATCATTTGTTTTACAGCTGTGAATATAAGCAATTACAAAATTGAATACACTGTAAATAAGCTCTTTAAAGATGAGTATTCAAATTACAATTTCTTCGGAGAATAATGTACATCATTTAGTGATATTGCAAGTCATAAAAATGGTAAAATAATATCCTTAGTCATCCTTCCTCGTTGTCTTCATTTCCTAATTTGTCTATTCCACTTTGTTTACTGATCCATTTACTTGATTATTGTATGTTGTCTTTTCTGTTCGTCCAACTAATCACATGATTTTTAATTATCTTGAGCTTATATATTTTTCATTCCTTTGCATTCTTATCTTGCACGTCCTGATTTACAACTAACTGTTCAACTACCACGCAACGTAATAAATAGAAGCTCCGTCAACTTCGCCGATCTAGGACAGATAAATTCATTTACCTGCAAAACAAACCAATCTACGAAAAATAACTTTTGATTACACTTGAAATTATTTAGTTTATTTTGGCGTTTGAATTTTACAAGTCTTAAAAAAATGAATGTATCGAAAACTAGACAGAATCTCTAAACTATAATTAGGATGTATTAGGATCCTCCCATTGATTAGTCATGGACTGAAACTAGCCAGTCTAGTTTCGGTCCATGACTAATCAATGGGAGGATCTTAATTGTATATACATACCCCTTGAAAAAGTGAGGCTGTCTGGACTCAGTAACCTAGTGGTGGATGCGGTGGCATTTGGCACGAAACGAATTGAGTTCGAGTCCAGTTGTGAACATCAACATTGGAATGCACTTATATTTCGCCGACTACTTCGTATTCTGTATCCACAATGATACGAATTTACGTACCTCCTATTTTGTCGTCGCGTGGTCCTGTTCCATGGCTTACACGTTTAAATATAGTTCTAGTGTGCGTCACATACTTTGACTGCACGCTGCCAGCTGGGAATGCTGACTAAGTAAGCAAAGCATTCGTTAATCCCGATCCTATTTCACCTTATGATGTGCTAGAACTAGCAGTGCCCTAATCTACTTCAGGCTCTACAGTCGACAATATAACTTGCGAAACTAGTATCTCAAACCAGACTACAGTCACTTAACATCCTAGTCCAGTATGCATCTATCTAAAAGTGTTATTATCATTATTAGTAGTAAATATGTTTTAAAAATAATCAAAAAATTCACTTATTCATGTTTTCAATGAATTATTAATGTTCAAGCATTCCCAGAACTAGTTTGTTTGACGACAACCAATTGATAAAATGAATCATTTGTAAAGAGAGATTCAGAGCTGAAGTAAAAGTTGTTATGTATAGTTCTGAAGTTGAAAGTAAACATTTGAGATCAACAAAAATACTGTATCCTGCGTAATGTTCTCATTCTTAATCAGTTGTTACAGTAGCTGTCTAGCTAGCTGTTCAACTATTTTTGATAATTCTTGGGATGAGAATTTAAAGTATTTGTGTACCAGCTACTGAGCTTAATCCTGTTAAATCTCTGAAGTCATAGTTTAAAAGACCAACGACGTAAAGGGAAATGTATTTTCGCAACTGCGAAATATAGATAATAAGTCATTATTATTCATACTTTTGAGTGAACCATAAATCGTTATTTTAATTCATCCAGTAAGGAAGCAGCGAGTAGTGACGATAGACTAAATCAAAAAGGATGATAATCGTATGGAATATCTTCTGTAGAAGTCATAATTATCTCTGAGCATAACAATTTTTAATTAGGATGAATTTTTATCTTCCTGTTAGTTTGTTATGGACTGAAGGTGGTTAGTTTCAGTGTGAACATCAATATTGGGATGCAAGTACATTCAGCCAACGGGTCCCAAATAGATCGAAACAGGGTCCTGGATTACGCTTACTAGTCACAATCAACCTAAAACAATAATAACTTTTATATTACAAATTCATATATTAGTATGTATGTTTAACGTGAGGTTGGATATATCTAATTTTCGGTAACTTGTTAGTTTGTTGATCGTTTGTACATTGTAATCTGTTCCAAATTCATCCTTGTTTAAGTTGTCGTTTTTGAGTTTTCATTATATGTGTGATATGTCTACAACATATGAGTATGAAGTCAGCGGGTATACGAGAATTCATATGCTCTCTAGGTGTATATGGAATGAATGGAACACTGGTCAGTGCCCTCATCTAAATTTCAGCTCATTCTAGGCTTTTATCAAGCTTAAGCGGCCGTCCAAACTTATTTAGGTAACAGTATCATTTAATGATATGAAGATATGGAAAAACGGTCATATCGCCTACCATAGATCTAAATTCAGTAAACCTACCAACATTTGTAAAGTTTTTTATTTACCATAGAAACTAGGTTTAAATACTAAAGCGTTCACATTATAGGACAGGTATACTAAATTTTCCCTATGTATTAACTATTCTAAAGTACATATAACATCAGTCATAGTCTCATATTTAGATAATAGTATAGAATACTTAAATAACATATCATATTATACGTTAGGCAGAATGAGTTCAATAGGGTTAATTCGCGGGATCAAGATAGTCAACAGATAAAATTCCGTTAAATGATTGCAATAATATTATACACAGCTGAACATGAACGGGTCCCAGAGACGCAAAAAGTTCTTTCAATTGCCTAAATATTCTGTTATATCGATACTATGTTGCTTACAAAAAGCAAGTTTTATCATAATTTAGTGCAAAACAATTAAAATTTATGGCCTTGTTAGTGGCAGGTTTATCGATGTGCTTTTGAGCGTTTAAGTAAGCTTATAGAAAGGGGAGAATTGTGTCTATAAGTTGATTAAATGCGTATAAATCTTTAAAATTATTGTCATATGTTGTGCTTTCCTTACTTTTTTCACATTTTCTTCTCACATTAAGAAATATAGAACCTTATATACCTTCTTACTTGAATCATAACATTACATTGATCGAATTATTATGGATGTCGATCATATGGGGCATTAGGTGTGAAGTATCAATGTTTGCATATTTTATTTCTATATGATGGTAACAAATAACAAGTTAACTATTTTCCGTGTATAAGCATTAAACTGTTGTTAAAACATTAATTGTTGAATTTTACATACACTGAACAAATTTATTTGACTTGTAACATTTTCAACTTCCGACCTCATTCTCAGTTGTTATTACATTAGTAAATATTCCACCTACTTTTTGTTCTGACTTTTAATATACATCGATTGATGTCTGTGCTTTGTTGCTGTTAATTAACGGAATAATGAAGTATGTAGTCCTGGAATATAGTGCTCAAATCTTAGCCTCCTCATAACAGCAAAGCTCTCATATAAGTTCCTTCCTTTATTTCTACTGACACTATTGGTGTTATAAAGTAGTTACAGACGATAGAAATGAGTGTTCTATCATGTTAAAAATATTCTCAAATAGACGCACTTAATTAGTTCTAATTTCAGTTCAAACTCATCCTGCAAAACTATGATTTCTTCCCTAGTGAGAAGAAAGAGGAGTATAATCGAACTAGTAGATTTACATGGCAGATCGAAGTAAAATTTGTTGATGGAACTGAATTACTTTCTACTACCTATTGAAGATTAGTGGGACTGGACTTGATAGGGCGAAAAGTACTTAGCAACTTGGATAACTGTATTAAAAGAAGCCACTTCAGGAATAGCATTATTATTTTAAGTACCGCTGACACATGACTTCACATTAGCGAGTAAATCTAAATTTTGATGGTTATTTAGACTACACATATGCAAGGTCCGAAATAAGTCAAAGGTTGATTTAACAGTAGGTGGTATCGAAAACGCAATGAAACGTAATTTTAACTTGATCTCATAGTTTGTCGCCTAATGATCGTAGCATCAGATAATTCAATGTCATCGATAATTGCATATATTTAACTGACAATTCAAGCCTTAAACAGCAAATATTCTTTTTGAATGAATCAATATTTTAAAAAACAATCGTGTCAAATTACTCATTTACCCACAAAATAAATTAATTGCAGACCGGTAGGCTATGTATTACCATCAGTTCATGAGTCGACACGGTGAGAAAAGCACCGCATCCTTTAGATAATCAGTTTAGATAAACCAGTATATTGAGCTTCTGTTTGTCGTAGTCATCAACCACTGTTATATTCTCCTTTTTTTAATCGTTTATGGTTTAATTAGTTTAAGTTCTCAGCGAGTAAACTAAGCTAAACTTTTCTGTATCTTGGGTATCCTCAGTGGTAAAGAAGTTATCATTCGTAAACTAATAAAATGTTCTACGAGACTGTCCTATTTTGCAATTTTTATTCTTTGTATACTGAATATTTTTTACTTCATCTACATTAATTTTATACGCGTCGTTATGAAAGGTTAAACATTACAGAGAAGACACGTAAGCTATTCAAAATCGTAAAACCTATGCCTAAAATGTTTCAACTTATCTTAATATGCTTTAATGATAGAAGCCTGATTCCTCTAAGCAGGCTGCAAGTTTAGAGCCCATGACCTGATGGACTTACGTGCATAATTCTTCACCAATCTACAATTATTTTGGCGCGAATTGACTAGGTATGTGACACCCAACGTTTATCATAAAAGCCTTGACTAGTATAAACAGATGAAAAAGCAATACCTAGAAGAGATAATTTGTAGTAGCTGAACTAACGATGTTTGTTAGTTCAAATCTGATCGATTAATTGAAGATGGAGTAACGGCCCAACCTAAGTAAATCTACGCTAAACCACAGCATTCAATGACTCTGAAGTCCGACCGTTTGTAACTGGAGTGGTCAGACTCACTTATCTTTAAAATAAATGAAGCCATCCCTTCATTTGATAAGATATGAAATGGAAGAAAAGTTACATTCATTAATCACAAAATCGCCTCACCCCATAACTTATTCAGTCCCGAAATAGATTGTATGCGTAAACTATCTTATCTCTTAGTAACTCGAATAATTCATCCAGCGCCTAGTGATCAATACATTCAATGCAATTTAGTTAGAATTTAGTGTTTTCACTCAAATGCTATTGATTATTCACTTAGACAAAAATCAAAAGAAATATTCCATAACTTATAACTTTGAAACGGTTACAGAAATCACAGCAAGAACAGGAAGCGTTTTGTGTTACTCTACTATAGTTTTCTGCTAAGTTTGAGTAATACATCTAATTATTTCTTTTATTAAACCTATACGCGATAAGTAAACAGCCATGAGTGCAAGAATGACTAAAATACAATATGTAATAAGTCATTGATGCACAACAGGACTACAGAAAAAACCTTTATTTATATTAACTTATCTTATTACTTTTAAAAATCTGAATATAACGTAAAATGAATGTGAATAAATGTTAGACCTGGTAATCTTTTATCCACCAATTAGTCTGAGGTTACCACCGATAAAGACGATAACTATAATGACTGACAACATTAAGCTGCTTGCCGCTGATTAGAAGCTGCTTAGGGCTTAAACCACTCATGGCCATCATTATTTACTGTACTTCAGCACACCTTTAAAAGATAGACATTACTTTCTGAAGTAAACTTGGAAAAGATGTATTTACAAGTCATTATATCTTAGGATGATAACTTTAAGTCAGTACTTATAACTAATGTTTTTTCTCTCACACATGACTTTTAGATTTGGAGGTGCGTCATAACCTTTTTAACGCTTGGCAAGCGATGTATTTCGTGGTGTTGACTTAGTTTATAAATATGCTAATTGCCCTAGAAATGCTTCCAAAACACAGTATGCGAAAAAATTCGATGATTTGATAATGTTTGGTAGCTATCTGACTTTTTAGATGTGAAGTGTACTAGGTATACGATGAAGTAACGCTTGTCGTATAACCAGAGAAAGTTATAACGATTAAACCCGCACATACAAATGAAAACATCTAGGAAGGTGGTGAGGGATGGAGGAAAAGTTATATTTAATCGTGAGTAGAACGTCAATGGGATAACAACGTCTAGGCTAGATTACCAGAGAGTGAGTTGCTCCACACATTATGTCGTCTCGTGGTCAAATGGTGATGCTTGACGGAGTGCCCTTAACTATTTGTGTCTGCTAAAATAAACATGGCATAAACATGACATTAGCCCATGCAAGTATTTTTTAGGAGATTACTTACGACTTCAAATTAAATAGGCTCATTTAACTCAGCAAATGTTTTCGACCGACGCTTGGGTACTTGACTAGATTTTATATGTGATATGAAAGGCGAAAGATAACTCGATACGTGATAATTTTTTCAACCAGGTGAAACCAAACGAACGAAATCCAATAGGTCTGTGTAATGAAAGTCCAGCTGCTCGATCATACTGTTACACATACTCCAAATTAAGAATGTACACATCAAATAGCACGTACAGGGTTTTCAGCAGTTCCTTCAGACTGATAAATTCTCTATATCTTTCCATCCTTTTTAACAAAATGTGTCACTTAATTCGATATTCATCCTTATATTTTCAAACCCCATAAGGGTTTCACTATAATCGGAGGCGCATACATATAAAGTAACAATAAATTAACTAAACCGATGAAAGCTGAATAATTATTTTAATCCACCTTTAAATCTAATGTCACTGTGATAAAGCGTAAAAAAATAAATCTATTAGGATACAACTGAACTTAATTTTACAGATAATTTATTGTTCGTATTTGTTCGTTTAAAATAGCTATTATTATTTTCATTTATGTGCACTCTCAGGCGCACAGTTTGTATGGTATGATATTACCAACTTTATTATTTTGTATAGAATTTACATTTTTTGTCTCTTCGGGTAAGTAAAAGTTCAATATCGCAACTGATAATTACGACTAGAGTTCAGTACTTCTTTATCAATCTTAAATGTTGACTCATGGACTGTCACTAGATCAAAAATTGTTTATCTTGGGCAACCCTTGAAGCTGCGATGTTCAGCATCTAGTCCGGATAATATAACTATTAGCCGCAAAGATTATGACAGAAATGTAACGACGCAGCTGGTGACGAAATTCGGGAATGAGGTTTATTGGGAAGTTAGCGAGACTGGTTTCTCAGAATCTGGGGTTTATGAATGCATTTCAAGAGGATTTTCAAATATTGTTACTGTGTATATATATTCAAGTAAGCCTAAAATTTCTATTCTGGTTCCAGCAAGTTTAAACAGGCGTTTTTTAATTGTTAAGAAATGCAAATAATTATTTTATGAAGCGTCTTCATCGTAATTCTTTTCATTAGTATATATTTTTGGGCTTTTGATGAATAGTATTCATGAAACAAAAGGTCAATTCAAATGTATATAAGCGTTGCATAGATTTACAAGATTAATTCCATAAGTCGTCGGATTGCAATATATGTTCTTAAGTCTTCATTTTCTGATATTTGACCAAATGATGTATTTCACCATCTAGTTTCATTGTGACTAGCTACAAAAGAATAATGAAAAAATACAGAGCATGGAAAAAGAGAGGTGGGTAGGTAGGTGGAATGGTAGTTAGGGGAAAGATGATCAATAAGGAGAGCAATGGGAAAGTTTTGATAGTTGTCAGTGCTAGTAAATGAAGGAAAGGGATGATACAAATTGCGTAGACGCTAATCTGGGTTGTTGCTGCGTCGGCAGTAGTATCTTTGGATTAGCGATGATTGGTTTTATTTTGTAAGCCTTCAGTCCTATATTAGTCTGATTAAGCTACATCTTATCTTTCATGCTATAAGTTCAAAAACATTTTACCATTATGTTTAGTCTTCCTATTTACAGAATAGTCTTCAGAAGTAGTTGACAGAGTATCTTGTCATGTTGTTCAATTCTTAATAAAGATTAGTATTGTAGCACACATAGAATTGACAATGGGATTAATAAGCTTACGACATTCCAGTCGTAAACCTATTCTACTCTTCTTATATCTACCTATTCATATCAGTCAACAATTCCATTGAGCTATATACGCTCTGTACAATGAGATTGAAGAAACCAGAAGCAATTTTTAATCATGTTACAAGGATAAAAATAGTCTGGTTCTGGTTAAAGTAATTTTCTGAAAGAATAGTACTTGCTTTAAAAATAAAACCACCGAAATGATAATTAGATTATAGGACGTTTTATTTTAAAATGCCTACAGCACCCCTATATTGATTTCCTTCTTTTTTTTAAATCTTAGTTATTGGGACAAATGATGTCACCGTGCCGACGGTAGAATATCTAGATAAAATAGGACATTTTAATTTCACCAGACGACAACTGGACGACAGTGCATTTCTCGATGATGAGCAAAATTGGATGTCCTGTACATGTGTTGTTGGTAGTGTAAAGTTACTAGATATTGTGACTGTAACTTGGGAGGGAGGTCTTTTTGACAATTTATTTGTTAACCATAGTCAAATAAATCAAGTCTATTCCCGAATTACAACAAGGGATCCATCAGTTAGAGCTATTAAAACACGTCTACGGCTTAATTTACCACGTAAGTTTTAATCACTGTACCCATATGCCAATTAATAACCCAAATTTATTTTTTGTTATATGTTATGAGAGTAGTATATAGGAAATTTACATTTGTTAGAGTTTTTAGGAGAAGTAAATCAGTAATCAAACTTTGCTTGATTTTAGTTTATTCATCAGAGTCAGGCATGTAACAAACAAAATTTACCTCCCCAACCTTATCTTTAGTAACTAGATAACTTAGTATTGGGATGTGGAATGCAAGTAGCCGATTTTATTGTTTGCTAACAGGACGCTTTACAATATAGTAGAACTGTATTTAGTCTATGGATTGTCATAAAATAGTGATCAGTGACTAGTCCAAATATTCTGGGCTTGGGTTGGTTGGCTCTGAAACCAGGTACTATTTTCTTAACGAAGTTCATTATTACATACCTGCATGTATTTATCTAAGTTTCATAACAATAGCTTATTTAATTCAGTTGTATAGAAATGTATGATTAAAATTTATATAGACATTTTATATTTTGAAGGATTTTATCTGGTAATGTCTGTTATCACATAATTAGCTAGGTGGGTTCACGTGATTATAGGATATCCTATCTGATACATGAACTTAATGATAAATATTTTCTTAACCAGCCATTAATTTTCTCAATATCCTCAAGACGACAGATAACACTTGCTGACTAATTCTAGCCAAAACACGGATCAGGTTAAACAGTGTTTCCTTCCAAACATTTTCAACTACCTAACATGGCTGATAATTCCGCAGTGTTCTATAAAAGCGTATCGAGTTTATCACCGAAGTTTATGCCTAATAAATTTACCGGTATCTTTTGATTCCACCGGCTTCAAAACTTTATTTTCTAATTGTCATCATAGTCAAACTGCAACAACAAATCAATCCAATATCAATGGTTAGCACAAACAATAAATGTCCTTTTATAAATGTAAGCACTGATGACTTAATTGAAAACATTTCTTATTCGCATGTTATGCCCTAAAATATACAAACTCAAATAATTATAAGGAAACATCACTTCGTCTCCATGTAGTACCATGTTTTACACAAAATAATTTACCGGCTGACTACAAAATGCTTCATCCAGGTTATTTACTTCGCAATACTTTTGTCTATGCTTATATATACATGCATAGTTTTTTTCTCTTATAGTTACAGATCACCTTATATTTGATAAATAGTATGATTAACCAAGCTGACTTGACCTTCAAATTAATTTTGATGGGCATATATTTGAATTTTAGCTTAGTACTATTTAAAATAAGAACTTTGTAAAGTAAGCACAGTAAATCTTATAGGATGGAGTCAATCCGTTTCATTTCGCGCGTACTAAATCTTCCACATACCTGGTGATTTTTATAAATAAATAATAAGCCTTTTATAAATGTGATTTCATACATGAGCTCACTCTATTAATTAACAAAGAATATTCATAATTACATTCCGTATTCAACAAAATTCAGTTTGTGGATAAAGGGTAGTGAAAAAAAACTAAGTAAACGTAAGCAAAGAAAATATGCAAAATGTCACTATCATGCATCAGGTAGAAATTGTAAATACCTCTAGTTATATTCACCTGTTTTCATGTAATTACAATAGCATATACGTTGGACAGACAGACAGTATACTATTCAAAACGCCCATCAAAGAACTTAAAAAGATTGCCATTTAATAACCCAGGATAGCCACAGTATGATATATATAGTAAATACATATTATTTAATAGATTTTGACAATGATTTGCGAGTAAATAACAGACATAGAAAAAGGTAGACGCTTAATTCCAAGATAATCACCACCTGTTTACCATCTCAGCCCTTATCTTTGCCTGCAAAATTGGTTACGAATAACAAACTGGAAAGAAAAGACAATAAGTACCTTTGTAGAGTATGCTCTCCCTGATGATTTAGAAATGCAAATTTCTAATACTTCTGCGACTAAATCCCCTTTAAACTTTATGCTTATGAGAGACTTTTCAGTTAACAATTTTAGCTGCGGGTTACATCCAACAAAACTGGTAAACTGATCATTTTTTGTTAGGAAAAGTTTAGATTGTTCATCGTCAGTTGTATCATTTCCACGTAATCAGCAAGCCTTCAAATAAATAAAGGTGAATTACATTTTTCTCTTTGCTCAATAGAAACGAATTATGAAAATTCGCATAATATTTTCATCTTAGTATTTTTGTTCATCATTACATTACTTTACTACTATACTTGAAACTTTCATGACTGAATGTTTTAATATTTTTCAATAGTGTGATATGTATTTGTACAGCTTCAGCAAATGGTTTTTAAATTTATTTTACGAACTCATATTACTTATTTATTTAAATCAGTAAGTATGTGAATAATTTTAAGCGCGCTAAATAAAATCAGTTCACTTAGTTTCACAATGTTTACTGTTATTCTAGCATTAAAAATGTTTATCATGGGGTGAGGGGGGGAATTAATTACGTAAAATGATATTATTAATTACTATAGCTTCATCTGATAATGTATTACTTACGTAATTCTATCAGACATCATCAATTTATATTATATCTTATTTTTTTATTATTTCAGTTCTTGATCAACGAATATTTGGTCAATATCGATGTGTATTTAGCTTCTCAAAATCAGAACATGCTATAGGAACAGTTCACCTAAAAGGTAATTAGCCATATTGTATAGTTGGTGGCCATATAATGTATCTTTCTATAGCACATTTTGAAATTTTAGCTCAAGTAAATGTTTTCTGAGTTGCGAGGTTTATTCGCGAATTTTCGTTGTCATGTTAGACATCATTAGTGGTTATTATGACAAGAAGCGAATATTTTCATTATCTCACAATGAGTTACATACAGATGCCACTCAGATTAATCGAAACTCATTGTAGTACTGTTAGCGCATGAAAACCTGACTCTATTCGGTCGTCTAGAACAACAATATCTGTGAAACTGTATCAGATAATTCTCACAATATGGGAATAACATTACTAAAGCGCCAGGATAAATAAAAACCACATCGTCATATCATATATGAAAAAAATATTTCAAAAGTCCAGGCAACGAGTTTAGGATCTTTCGAAACTAATGTCATGCATAGTTCAGCACACTTATATTCATGCTATGCGAATCAAAAGACATAACAGCAAGGACAAATAAATGCAGTTCATTTTATTATCTCAGCACCTTTATATTTCTTAAGAGTATTTTTAATTGAACTTACATTGATAAGTGATTAAAGTGGATATTCCATATCATTTTCAATTTCCCAATTACCAATATTATGTAATAATTGATTACAAACATGGCTGTAAGCAGCTGATAAAAACTAACAGGATAAAGAAGATTCCTATTATTCATCGTCAGTTCTATCTTCATTTGAAGTAATAAAGGGAACTAACTGTATGATACTTTTCAAGGTCATGTTTCTTCTTAGTGATTCATTTGCTCTCTCTATAAGTCAAAATTCAAATAATGTCGTTTTAACTTTACTTTCTTCTTTGCATGTAAACTTTATGACCAAGTGGGTTTTATTATATAACCTGATGATTTCTGATTAGACAGAGTAATGTTTACAAAGGATGAATGTATCATTCTTGCATTGTCAATCAAATGAGAAATTTTCAATATGTCGTAAAAAAGGTTAATTATCTCATTGTTCCATCTATCCACTTCTTAGTTGTACTGCATTACTGATGTATACGATTTCTCTAAGCTTTTATTAGTTAATATTAGAAGATATATGAGTGCATACAGGAATTCATTTCACTCTTTAAAACCTTCTGCTAATATCTGGTTCTTTAACGAGTAATTTTACTTTTATTTCTAAGGCACTATATACTTCCAAAGACCTAGTCATAATAAACTTAAGAATTGGGAAATCTAGATATAGTCGAAGATTAGGCTTAGGATGTTTCCATTTATTATACATTCATTTGTTAACATCATTATTATTCATCTATGAAGTAAATTTTCGCTACTTAAATTTAAAGCTTTCATCATACACTTTTTTAGTTTTTTTTTCTTATTATAACTAACTATATGAAATCTTTGAATTATGCTACCACTAATCAACCTATTTCTTGAGGAACAGAAACTACAGTTTAGTTGATTATTGTAAATGTTTATTGTTCTCAAAATTTCTTAATGTCTAATGATTAAGCTTCAGAACTGATTGATGACAATGTCAATGAATACTTGGATAATATCTGATGTTGCATGGAACTACCTTAAACCTGACTTTTAGAATTTATAATTTATAATTTTGAAGTAAGATATAAACTGGTTCTAGTTCTATTCGTTACACTTGCACTGGTGAACAGTGGTTTATATCAAACTGACAGTACATTTTTAATATTAATTAAATTAAAATAAAACAATGGACTTAATTATTACACTTATTGAATAAATAGTTTTTCATAATGGCTGATCTGGTATTTACTGATATTGAGTAAATATATCGGTCTTATACACTAACTGTTAGCATTAACTCTAACTTTTTGAATCATTTCGAAGCTATATTTTAAATGTAGATACTGTAACTGAATAGGAGCAGAAATGTGGTTAGAAGAGTGACATTGAAAAGGATTTGTACTAAACAATGCCACAACTAATGATCTATAGGAAGACAATATATAAATGAATCAGTGCCCCTGGCATCGATTCTGGCCCATAACACCCAAAACCTTCAGCTGTGTATAAATATACATTAGTCGAAGTTGCTATCTCACACCCGCAAGACAAGATTACCGAAGTACTAGAAGTAGTAGCAACGTTAGTGGTCATAAGAAGAGATAGACAAAGTGAGCATGATTTTATAAAGGAAAACTAAGCTATGTGAATGACTAGATATCTAAAAGAAAAAAGGTGATTTCATCTGAGCCTCTATATATAAGAGTACTCGATTTGGCATGCATCACTTTTGTTGCCACTAATATTCGCAAGTACTCAAATAGTTTTGACCTATTCTAAATAAATAACATTCAGCTTGTCTTTATTAAGTGAAATTCTACTAATGTTTTTTTCACCTTAGTACCTCCTATTTTACGTCTGGTTCACGATCCTCCTCCGATACCTCCTACTAATTCAACTGGTCGTTATATATGTACAACTAGTCCATGTCAAACATTATCTAATGAAGATAATTCAAATTGGACAAATGCTTGTGAAATTCGTGTAGCCTATCCACCAGTAAAGCCTAAGAATTTAGCTTGGGGATGGACACAACCACAATGGGCTGGTTATATTATTAGACGAGTACAAGAAGTGGGAAAGGAAAATGTACTTTCTGAATTTTCAATGTTATTAAGTGATGGTGAAAAAGATGGATATGGTCCAATGCAAGTGTTGGAGCGCAAACGTAGGTCTACTACGATTAATAGAGAAATAGAAAAACCTGATCTTGATAAATCAGGTCCCATTCTCTTTTGGTGTTGGGCAAAAAACGATATTGGACAGACAATAACATGGTGGCCTGGTCCAGTTGAAAATTATGGAGATTCAAGTAAAGTATTTAATAGAATCAACTCAATGATATTTTTGTACTTATATTATAACTTACTTTAAAGTACTTCTTTCATTTAAATTTAAACTTTTTCATTATATTTGGGTATTGTGGAGATTGTCGAATTCGTTACCACTAGTTGACTTAGATTAAACAACCACTTATAACTAGTAAGCACTGAACATCTGTTTTACACTGGTATGGGATTCCTCAACAAGGAGCATCCACTATTCCACTAATGAATTGAGCCTAGAACCCTAACGTTCGGAGTTGAAAGCTTAACAGTTAGATCACTGAAATGGCATTCAACTATCTTCACGAATCCAATTAGTAAAAGGCTGATTAAAATGAAGTAATTTGATAATAAGTTAGTTGTGCAGTGCTTTCTTATTAAGTTGCATGGTTTATAAACCTATAAAATTATTCACTATTAAGATATATCAACTAAAACAAAAATAAATTGCAATAAACCTATTAGATCTTTTTCATAATATCTACTTTTTAATATTAATAGATAAGTGTCTGAAAAAATAATACTATTTGTCAGGGATAGAGGTGGCACTATTTATTAAATAGTATGTGATGCATTAGGTATTTCAATTTTGTTATGCAAAATTAACAGATGTTTTTAATACCTCTCTTTCACTACATGGTAATCTTTTGACATATTTTTAAGGTTTCTAAAGCATAAATAGTCTGAAGACTAGGAATGTGATCTATAACTAATGTATTGTCACTTATACTTGTATTGTCTGTTTAATAGGAGATAAATTCTAAATTTTAGTTGCGAAAACCGAATTCATTGGTTTCTAAAATCTTATCTACATTGACCTATATGACAGCATGCAGACGAAGACAATAATGAGAGTCATAAAAATTTCCCTCCGATTGCACGTTTCCCGAATCAAAGTAGGCAGAGTGGTTATTTGACTTGCAACCTATTGGTTGAAGGTTAAACATACTTTAGTGATCAAGTCTCCACTTCAGCACAATCAAAGTAATGAATAGAAAATTCGCATCATTATTATTACCAAGAGACAACAATCATGCTAACATCATGATAAACAAACTTTGGGAAAATTATCAGTGTGTTACAAATGAAAAGGAATTGGGATAAGCAAAGTAAAAAAGCAACCACTGAGATCTACTTCCGTTTTATTTATCGTCCAGTTGATGAAAATGTTTTTTTTCTTTTATTTTAAATGTCTCACTTGTTGCGAAGTTTGATGCTTTGATTTGGATTAGGGGTATAACACTATGTGAATTGTAAAGTCGGAGTATCCTGTAAATGTCTCACTAATTGTACACTTTGTGACAACACTTTTATTCGTCTTTCATAGTTTGAACATCATTGTGTAAATTTGAATAAGTGCTGGATTAATACTTCAACAGCTATGTAATACAAATAGACTGCCATATAAATGCTGAGCAGCTGAGAGGTAGTATACAGACTGTAACAGAACTTACCGAACACGCAAACACGGTGGCTTTCTTAGTAGGTGATTAGTGCTAAATTGGGAAGTTAATATTTTTTTTGAATGCCTGTAGACCAGTATCAGCATTTCATTTAGGCTCAATTTGGTTGTTACCTAGGCTAACTGTTGTTGATGCTATTTAATCTGACAGCAGATTTCGTAAATGTCAGTTTTGGTTCTGAGGCTTGACATTACACGATTCTAAGTCTAACTTCAAGGAATTAATCTATTTTGATATGAAACAAGAGTGTATAGTTAATTTAATTAATTTTGGGTTCCGTTAATTACTAAATTACTGTGAACAATACCATTCTACGTCAACCGGCTTTCTCTTTTATATAATTTACTGGGAGTCATTCGACATTACAGAAAACAATATGAATTTTAGTCTATCCTCAATGCTACAGGTTTACTTGACAGAAGTATCACAATACAAATTGCATCTTAAATTTAATAATTGGAATCCTTTTTTTGTTTTACTTTCAACAGTTTGGTCTTCAGTTTGGTGGCCTGTACTTGGTGTTTCATTGGAATTGTTTAAGCTTAATTGTAGTATTTGCATTTTTCCGTTACTGTCGTCGGACAAAGAAATCGTTACGGATTGAATAATAATAATTCAACTGAAGCTGGTGGTGGTAATTCATTTGGACATTCACGTCTACTTGATACAGATATAGATAGTGATCAAGTCGAAATGATGAAAATAACTAATCATCCTACATTAATAACGCCATCGTCTACCGGCGTTGGTTCAGGTTTATCGCATGCATTGCATACTCATGGGGCAGTACCTTATATACGACTATGTAATCAAAACTTAGATCATGTAAAAGAAAAACATACCAATACTACTATTATTTCAGATAATAGTAATAAAGATCATTCTGGGACAAAAATCACTACAAATCATACGTTAACACATGGCTATTTAAATCCTAATTTAATTCAAGATATGATGGATACTGAGGTTGAAGCTATGGTTGTTGATATGCAAAACTTACCGAATGAACGTGATTTAACAGATGATGATTACTTTTGGGATTCAGACACTGGAAATAATAATGAAGATAAACGACTTAAACTGAAGAATAATAATCATACATTTGCATAATACATATGAATAAAAAGTGAGCAACATCTCACTTGATTCGGTATTATATAGTAATATTTTAAAGTGGTAGTCAGTCTGATAATATGATTTGTTGAATTTCACTTAAAGTCATAATCTTGTATTATTGGTAATTTACTGTTACCTAAAAAATTTTAGAACAGTATTTCGGATTAGGAAATGAAAATTATTCCAACTCAGTGACCTGAAAGATGACCCTCTGTGTAAGACCTGAAGGTCCTAGGTTCCTGTTGGTTTGTGAAATAATTGATGGACATTAATGTTGAGGATTTCCGTACTAGGACTAAACAGCTGCCGAATGTTATTTGATTTTTGATAGTCATCTAATGATTATCATTCCAGTGACATAAATTCTGACTGTCATTTTTAACACAAAACCAAAGAAAGAAAATTTACTGTTTTTCGAAATTTCAAACAGCTTGTTTCATAAACGACTATCTATGATTTGTGGGTATTAAATTCAGTGCCTCTAGAAATAGTCGTTCAAATCTCAGGTATCATATGGTCTTTAACTCGCTATTCATGTTAAACTAGTCTGTTTATGTTTTTTATCTGGTTAAAGACTTGATAATTTTATCAGATTACAGATTTCGTGAGCAACCAGGAAAATTCACTACAGATTATTGTATAATATACGCTGACATCATAGACTCTAAAATGTGCGCTAGCTCAAGTCTCCATACGCCATGAACACAACAAGATGAATTTGACAAGGCGAATACAAGAAGAGCAGAAGTAATATAATAGCTTCACTTATGAGAATTACTAAACATTGAGTATAATGTTCGAAACAGAAGAGGAAAGAATATGTATGAAGGGATATGGAAAACTTGAATCTAGTGGAAAAATAAGGATGAATTCATCTATGCCACTTTAATCAATTGTGAGCCATAACACCCAATGTTTTGAGCAACTAATCATAATTACCACACATACCATATCTATGTCGTATACATCTATCTACGTAATGCAAACTGCCGGTCATTGACTTCTTAAAGTGTTTCCATATCTTAGTTTAGCTGACCTCAGCCTTTTCTCAACTTACTCTAACGTCATCAACGGGAAGTCGATTGCTATTGAATGCGTTAGGAAATATCCGGATTCAATAGATTAGTAAAATAATGTGATACATATTTGAAATGAAAGGTACTGTGTTTGAATTTCAATGTAAAAGGCAAAAACTTAGTGAAGATCAATTTTAAACTAATTAGAGGAAATTAGACAACTGAGCAATTTTTCTCTAAGCAAGGGGGAAAACAGGCGTCTTTCCAAAATTCTACATGTTGACATAAATGCATCTCCTAGAAATCATCCGCACTGTCCATTCCCCCCTCCATGCAAATCCGTTTTCACTCACAGTCTGCCAGTTATCTATGACTCCACCAAATACTTATCTAAGCAGAATGTATATTCTACACATATTCAGTATATTTACTATCAGTAGAAAACGAACTGACAAATTTCTTCGGGTTAGAAATGCTACGTTTATGCAGAAACGAACTCCATATTTCCCTTATTCACTGATAACACGTCGAAAGTTGACAGTGTATTAAGTTAGACAGACTCATGTAGAGACACAAATCTCCTGAATTCTGTTTTACTGTCTGCTAACTCTTTCTGATGATTTAGAATGTCACAAGGAATAAGCACCAACAACAAATTTCTGACATAACCCACCTTCATGGCGTAAAGTTTAAAATAATGAAAGAGTAATCAGTTGGAAATCCTGTTGTTGTAAATTAACAGTTTAAAGTAATGAGTTATCACTGTTATGATTAGCTATTTACTTTCTATAAAATTCTTAAAAATTGATTAATCATCATCAAACTGTAATGTAGCTGCATAACAAAGCAAATTTCCCATAAAAAGGTTTCTAAACACGCAGAAAACTTCCTTGAAACACGTTTACATGTTATAGAAAGAAAGATTTCTTCAATTTTTCTCAACTCTCCTCGAATTTCTTTAACAAGTGAAACCTTTAGAAAACTTCGATGAACTCTTTATCTATGCAGAGTATCTATACCCTTCACAATAATATCATTTTCCACAAATAAAATATTCATTCATTGTTAGCATCTTTGATTGACAGATAGTTAGTGATAGCATCTGACAATAAGTGGCTCATTGATTTATTTTGATTTCCAATGTTGATCTTGGTTAGTTAAAATGAATATTCGTTGCGGACATTAAATGAATCATTAAATATTGTTAATTATTCGCACTTTCGTCGCTAAAATTCAACCTTGCTTAATTTCTAGGTGTATTAACTTAAATAAATGTTTACAGACAACACAAATTAATGTGTAGTAAATTTCCCTACAGGTATTAACTTACCCCTAAATATTCTCTTTTTCAATATTTTCAGATTACGTGGTTTATTAAAAACTCGTCTAACATTGATTAATTATATGAAAACACCCTGTGGGTATCTATAACACCAAGCATAACACGCTGTGCATCAATCTTCAATTTTTATACTACTGCATATCACTTTGCCAATATTCAAACATATCAATGTGACTCTAAAGTCTTAAGTCATTTTTAAAACAAAAAAATGAATTTCTCATCCAAAACCTATTTAACTTCTCTTTATGCTTTTACAAAACATTATCTGTTACGATATATACATTTAGTCACCAATGAACTTTGTATGATAGCTGTTTCAAAAAGGAATTGTGACAGTTCAATGTCCAGTTGATGAAAAATGAGGTTAATTTGTTTCACATTACTCTATAAAAGATATTATTGTTTGATATTCTACAACCATTAATATATATATATATATATATATATATATATATATATATATATATATATATATGATTCCATGCATGTGCACACACACACACACACAAGTTTACTTGCTACTACTACAGCACTTCTTTAAATTTACTAATGGATACGTGTTTCATGCTGACTTTATACTATCTACTTCATATTTTACATTATCATCGTGGTAAGCATAATTCTTGGTCTTGCGAATGTAATGACATTAATTTTAATAATAGTATATCTGGATTAATTAATGGTTCATACATAATGCCTTTATTGCAACTGTTGTCACTATGTCGTCAAGATCATTATAAGCGGAATTTCAATTTGTGCGCGCTTTTAAACTGTGCTCAACTTCTCTTATGATTAGTAGTACAATAATGCTGATTATTTATCAATAAATATATTGGGAAAATAAAAATATAAACACTTCATTCCTTTAAATCGATTTATGTGTAAATCATTGAAACGTGCATTTTTATACCTAAATATGTATGTACTTCCCATCCTATCACCTTTTATCTACCAGTTAGATTACTGTCTGTAATTGATAAACACCAGATTTTATGTCTGAAGTTTTCAACTACGAATTCCTTCTACGTACATTTATTGTGATATTTACTATGACTACTTACTTATTCCCTTCCAATCATATCCTTACAATTGTATTGTACATTCTTACCATGCATTAACTGTGTATATGCGTGCTTGTGCTTAAATGTATCTGTTGAAATTATGTTCTCCAGATATCAAATAAAAGTATTTAAACAAACATTGTTGTTTTTTTTTATGTTTAAAATTTCTGGTTTCAAGTAGAAGCTGAGTTTATTCGTAACTTTTTCACTGCTCAATATGTACGTTTGGTTTCCTGTTTATTCAATGAATGAGTGTTATGTGTTACATTGCATATTTCATTACATAAGGAAAGTTTTTAATGAATACATCACTTGTGATGTGATCGAAATCATGATTTTCATTGTAGAATTTGTAAACAAGTGTTCTAATTGGTAGCAGGTTGCAAATTCAGAAATAAATTACCACTAATCTTTTGGCGACAGTGAGGATAATTCCATTCCAGAACGCATATGAACTTAATGGTAACACTTATTTTATTACCATAAGTGCATTTTCAAAATGGCTGACCGGTTCTTCGATTAGTACCAACGAACGTCAATTACAATTCTATAGCTTTTTATGACAGTTTCCCTGTGGAACCGGGTATGGGAAACATCCAGACATTTTTTAGAAATTCTGTTTCTGACTGGCCATCTTCCAGGTCTGCTTCCCACCTTGTCATCCGTAGTCAAACTGGCAGGCTGAGAAGCTAGACTATACACTTAAGAGTGCTCTGTTTAGATAAAATGTGAAAGAGATGCCAACCTAGGTACTACATAATTTTCTTTTTGTCTTTCGCACAACAACAATTTCCCCAATAACAATATATAAACCACCATCAAAGTTTCACCTGAATAGAAAACTGAAATCTTTTCACAAACTGATATTATTATTTAATCGAATTGTGCAGAATCAAGCAGTACCAACCCCTATCCGAAGACTCATTTCATGCGGGATCGGGTCAAAGGTGCTCTACCGTGATTATAGACCTAAAAGCAGTACGCAGGCGAAACGACCTACGATTGAAAAATAGTCTTAGGTTAAGTATGAAGTAGTTTTTTGAAAATATAGATAGATCAGGCGTTGACATTATTTACGTAAGTATTAATCGGTACTTTCAAACTACCAGCGGTAATAATAGTGGGTGGAGTTCCGAAACAAATTATCTCTAGATGCTTGACGAAAGGCACAAACAGTAAGTTAGTGTTAATGACTGAAATGAGATCTGTGATATTTAGCTGTTACAACTGACGTACTAAACATTAAAAAATGGGCATAACTTTGAGGGAAGAATCATTGATTGAAAGGTTGAAAATGTAAAAAATATTTTACAATTTTTGTTTGAATTTTTCGTCACTATACAAAAACTAAGTCATATAATGTGTACTAGTAACTAGAGGAATCAAGAGAAGAATCTTTGGAACAAGTTTATCAAACTATGGATGACTAATTGATATAATGCTACGATCTGCAGTAAAATATAATTACAACATATACTCCCATCAGTTAATATGACCCCTAAACAGAAGAGAAGAGATAGAAACGTACATTTCATTCTAAAGAATTTAAACCATTTCTTCACTATCATGATTCTTTTGTAATTTTCCTATGTACTATTTGACTTTTAAGCAGTAATAAATCTCTTTTCTAGAAAAATTCATCTTATATCTAACTTCTAACATTACACAGCGCTTACAAAACTAAATATTATTTAAGATTTACGATGGTTCTATGTTAATTAGCAAGTTGACAGAGTATAAATTTTAAACTGAATTTATAAAAAGGAAGATTATGCTTTGATTATTTAACTAAAATATAAAAATCTGTCAATTCTCCAATTTCTGTTTCCCTGGAAAATATGCTAACTTAAAATAATAAATTGAATATTTACCAAACAGTTACAACTTAATGTTAGTAACTAGTTAAGTACAGAGTTTTCACTTTCATTAATAATAAATGCAACTGATTTATACTCTAAGATTAAATGAATCTCAACCTCAATTAATTGACAACAATATGTTCTTCCTAAATACAAACTTCTTTCATATAATCAATATCATTTCACTTCTAGAATATTAAATGATGAACATAGAAATAGTTCACAAGTTGATTTTGATCTATGTAACACTAACACAGTTTAAAAATGGTGGAAACAATTTGTAGATTAATGGTTGTGAACAATAACTAGTCTATAGAATAAGTTGTTAGTCACTTATGATAAATTCCTAAATAGCTCAAGTTACGACTAAAAGTTTATGTTGATAGGTGTCATCTTAAAGGATGATGAACACTTCACAACTAAGCTAATTAACTGAGAGGATACAAACATATCAGTGTAATAGTAAGGTAATCTTAATTCAAATAATGAGATCAACTTTATATTCTATAATGTGATTATTATCATCCAATTATATTAGGAATTTTTATAAAAGCATTCCTATAATGTATTTATCAGCTGACTTGTCAGTAATTTTGTAGAAGATTTCACATGTCTAATTGGAACATGCAACTGCGATTGAGTGAAAACTATTAAACTCAAGCTTACTGATGTTGAAATGAAGACAGCCCAGAGAATGAAAGTTTCTTATCGACGATAGTCAGTTTACGACATCAGTATGTCGTATATGTAGTAATTGTGTGCTGTAGAGATTGATGAATTTAAATTCATCAACTGGCCTGAGAGAGACAACCACTGTAAATCAGGAGGTAGTGGACTGCTTTGTATATGGTTTTTCATTGGTAGTGCGGATCCACAATCCTCACTGCGGATCAACTTCCATGATTTCGTGGTGAGCTATTAACTACTAGATCACTAAGTAGGCATCCAATCGTTGATATTTCTAACTTCAGTCAGTTTCACGATATATTTGAACGATTTTATCCACTGCCATCAGTGGGTAACTGCCTGACTTCAGATATGGTCGGATTACACTGGTCATGTCTTCTTACTAGAACTCTTGAAATTACTTCTTGAGGTTCGTAACCAGTGATCTAATATTGTTAACAATTGCATGTTTTGAAAATTGGTGAATTTGAATTTATTATAATAAAGGGGATATTAATCCACTGAAAAATAAAAAGGGGTTACCTTGAAATTTGTCTACTTTAATTTCGGGAGAAGTTACGTAATGGTGTAAATAATAAAATGTTTCTCTAAGATGGGACAACTAATAGGTCGAAAAAAGAATGAAAGTAGAAGGAATGAAATATGTGTCAAATATAATAGTGATTATAGGAAAATGGTAGAGATTTCGAAAAAGTAGTAACTAAGTGTGAGAATTTAGTGATTACAACAGGCATACTGAATTTCTAGCGAGAAGTCGTGACTGATGAGATTCAGACATTTCTTAAGTGAGACGGTTGTCATTACTGATAATAGACAATTGTCGCACTGTATTACAAATTGACAGAAGTGGTAATTGTACCATTGAACTCCTGCCAGCCGGCCTAGCGCTGCAGATAATTAGGTGTTTATCATAGAACCTGAATTTACTGGGTTGAGTTTTGTAGAAATTAAAGGTGTTCACTACTTAGAAGTCCCGTGCTTGGACTGTCTGATACTCTCTGTTTTTGACTAATACCCAGGTAACATCAATCTATGTCAAACACAAACCAAGATAAAGTTATATATTGCACATATTGTTTCTACATACGCATGATATTTCTTTAACACTTAGGCTATTATGTAATTTTCTTGTGATTATTTTGATACTTGAAATTTCTGAATACTTAACAATGTAATCTCCTACTAAATTCAAACATACAAGTATCTTCCAAAAATCACCTTTTATGCCGTTGTAGACTACAGTAAAAGTAAATTTCCTTCTCTGATTTGTCATTGTTTCTTTCTCAATTATTTAAAGAAATTGAAACTTGATTAATAAAAAAGTGGTATAATTTTCATCGGATATACATTTTGTGATCACGCTCTTTGTAGATGAGTTTCAACTAATTTGTCCAATATTGATTGGTTTCTAAAAGTTCAGAAACTCATAAAACTTTATTACTAATAACACCTTTATAAATGTAAATTATAGACAATCTCTAAAATATGATTAGTTTACATAAATAAATTATTTACAACTCATTCGATATGAAATAAATCGTTATTCGTTTTCAGTTATCCATGTAAATCGACGATACCAGCCTTGGTGTTTATCACCAGCTAAATGCTTGGTATAAATAATATTATCTTCAGTTAAATTAAACACCTTTTTCAATATATTCAATATCATAGTTTCAATATCATACTGTAACCATCTTGGTGTATAACCATCACGTGATGAACGAGCTATGCTGATTATATTAGGTCGATAGGGTAAAGATAAAAGAACTTGAGAAAACTGCACAGCTAATTTCAGTAAATCCTCAGATGTTGGCACAAATTCTTCAACTAATGATGCATTCGGCATATTATGTCCTAAGCATAAATGTATTTCTGGCATATATTGATACGTAATCAATGAACTAGTATAACAAACGCCAACACGTGCTAATACATTAAGTTGATTATATGTTATAGAGGCATTTATAAATAATTCATTTAATCTCTGTAAATTTAATGTATAATTAGGACAAAATATATTAGTTATTTGAAAATTTCTATTGATATGCTTTAACATCATGTTGATTTTATAACTTGACATTATCACTGATACAGGATAATTGGCATAGTTTACATTAAGATAAGCTTGTTCTATTAACCAACGGTACATTTGATCAATTTCTAATTCATTCACATGATATAATGGACAAAATATTGATGATATGATCAAATTTAATGATTGGATAAAGTCAATATGTAATCCAGATTTTAATAGACTACGTGTAACTAGATGTACTCCAAAGAAATCTTCATCAATATCAAGAATTAATGGTAAGTGATAAATGGATTGTTTATTTTGATATTGAAAATATGTTATTGATGAAGAATTGAATGCATATTTTATATTCGTTATATTCAAGAGTTTTGTTAATGACCAATACTTGGAATAACGTAATATATTTGAAGCTGTGAATGAATTCAATTCAGCATAATGATATCTCCATAATTTAGGGCATTGATTTGATGATAGAATGAAATCATTTAAATTATTATCTTGTTTACGTGTTTTACAATTTTCATCATCATCTTTATTATTTATATCAAGACACATGCAGATTTGTTGTGTATTATTCACTAATGTTATACCTAAACTTGATGTATATGCATAACTAGCATTAAATGTCCAATATGGATAAACAATATAAACACTTTGAATGAGATTTGCTAGTATAGCACTCTGAAATGTTTAGAAAAAAAAGTAAAAAAGAATTCTCTTCGAAAAACTGTATCATCCACTATTCAGATTATCTAACTGTGATATATTTGACTGTTGGTAAACTGAAGTTGGCTGTATTTATCTTGTATTCAATCACTATTTAATAAGTGTTCAATAAATAATCACTGATTAGTGATTAATGTTATGTTTGTCTAGTCCTTTATAATGTTAATTGAATTCTATCGATCAAGTTGAAATGTAGCCACTTATCTAATTGGATTCATACCATCTTCTATCTCAGTAGTAGGGCCTTATATGTTTATCTAGTTATACCAATATCTAGAGTGTTACAACTTGATCATAAGAATTTGAATGATACAATAAAGGGTTAGGCAAATATGACATTAGTCAATTTTTAGTAATCAACCAGCATGAATATCTCATCCTGTAGAGAGACATTTTGGTCTCACATGGTTCATTAATAACGATCGCGTGGTGTAAGATTAGGTGGACAGGGGTTAAATACACAAGGGAGTATCATTTCTCTCAAAACTGCAGATATGCTATGCTGACGATTGCACAGTATTAGAAAACCTAAGTTTAGAGTTTCATTCTGACTACCTCGAAATTACTTCCCACGTCAATAAGTGCACCAGACCCAGCACATTTGATTAATTAGTAAATGATTGTGACATATTCGAGTGCAATTTTGACTAAAGACTTCACTTCAAGTGGCTGGAATAGTCCACAAGAATCTTGTGTGATTCTGTCTTATGTAGTTCAATTCTATAAAACCGGATGTAAAAAACAAATATAGCAAATACAAAGATTTCCATGAAGATTAAAATCTGATAAGCAGCCTTTATCTAATAAATGGAAGAGGAAAAATTACCAGAAGGATGAATATATACCAAGCCTAGTGGCAAATATAAAACATTCCACAAAAACATAACCTCAAGTCGAATTGTTACCTTTGTATAAATCTGATAAATAGCCAATTATTCTTTCAAACGTTACTCTAAAGATAGCAAACTGCTGTCATAATCATATAGTAGAGGTTTGAAAATTTCAACATTGATAACATTCCATTTCTAGCCGTCTAACTGACAAAGAGTCTAGATGGAACGATATGAAGTAGGGTCTGTCTAAAATTGACCACATACTGATACACTTACTTCTGAGTTTTATCCCATTACAGTATAATGAATTGGTCCAGCAAGCTAAATTTATTTGATCTTATAACGCCATTGAAAGAAAAATTAAAACTATGTGTAAACTGTTAAATAAAAACAGATATATATTGAAGCTCCTGTCAAACATGACCAAATGTAAGGCTAAAGTGGAATCACTAACTGCAGTGAAGAAACGTTTTACCTTAAAATTACAGTTTAGAAGTGTTGTTAGCAAAGTTGTTAGATTGTGTTAGGGAATGTAGTTAAAAGAACATTTAATGCAGCCACTTAAGTATGTTTGTCACGAAATGTCACGAAATAAGGATATGATGACAATATCTACCATCTCAAAGTATATTTATCACTTTAACTACTCATGAATAACCAGTCATACTGAGCGAATGACGAAGTAAATCCATTACAGTATTTTGCAAAATAACTCTTCATAATCTCTTACAAAACAAAGTCTAACAATGAGAAGCTACATTCTTGCACATTTAGCCAATTTCGAGTCACCAAGTCGACATCAAAAAGATATGCCGAGTAACTTTAAATTTACGTCTAACCTCCAGATGTTGCCTTCAACATTCTAAGCCATAACAACCCACTTAAACAAGCCTAATCTTCTTCAACCTCTTTGTTTATCAAGCCAAGTTTAGATGTTTCACTTAACACTTAGTCGTTGTTTTATTCTTATTTTAATCTTAATGGTTGTTACACAATCGTTTCTAATATTTGAAAACATCTGTTTTCAAACTTACCTTTCGCTTTGTGTTCTTATGCAATCAAATCTAGTAATTAATTCATATCTAAATCTAATTTTTAAAACGAATAACGGATTAATTTAAGCAAACCTATACGTGTTTACATTTCACTATTACATAACCGGTCTTTATTACAAGTGTTACCACCTTTATTCTGTTTTACTATTATCATGATAGTTTAATCACTACCGACTAATTGGTGCTGAACTTATATTCGAATATAAAACTTAACAGATTAATAAGTAGACTAAGGCGAATTTATGAAGATAGGTATAAGTTTAGTCATTTGTGTTCGTCATAGACTAATGTTGATTAGGAACCGCTGAAAACCAGAAAGCACCAGACAGCTGTTTCATCCTGGTGTGGGACTCCTCAGAACTGCACACCTGTGATACCAACATTTAATCCAACCTAAGATATTTAGGTTATACCACAAGCGCTTGACTATCTGAATCACTGGGACGGCCGGCGTCCAATAGTGCAATTACCACGTTCCTCAATTTACACTATAGCGCTACCAACATCCATTGTCATAGTTAGCTAACTAGTGTTTAAAGTTAGGATGTTCCTTAAGTTCAAGTAAGAGCCGCTGACTGGTAAAGCCCAAACATGTCGGAAGTAAAACAGTTATCGCCATTTACACTGGTTGCTAGACGTGCTATATCAAAAATTAATGAAAGCATGAATCATACCATTAAACCCTGGCCTACCGGCCAGCCCAGCGGATCAAATATTTAAGCGTTCATCTTGAGACCTGAATGTTTTGGGTCACATTCCTGTCGGGATTAGACTGTACACTTCTGTGGAGTTCCTTACTAGGATGAAACTGTCGTAAGGGGCTTTCTGGTTTCCAGTGGTACTCAACCAACACCAATCTGTTACAAATACATAGTTTAGTGTTGAGGCACGATAAGGAGCTAACTAAAGTCAAATGCCTCTTTAATGTATTTGTTTTCTTCGTTTTAAGATGAGAGCGATAACTTTCACAGAAAACCATGAATTTATTAAATATATTGTACTTTCTCATCAGCTACTTACGAACGAATAAACTCAACTGACTCGAAATATTTAGAGAAAGATTTGTTCTTTGATTCAATGAATATATAGGATAGGTGGAGCGGGGATTGTTTTGATAGATAACCATCGTAATAATTTTAGAACTATGACAATGTACAAATTAAGAAATCATAAGTTATGGAAGGATATTGAATTGAACATATTAAGCAGTAGTCATAGGTGTTGGAAAGGAAATGTTACTAAGACAACTTGAGTAATGAAGTCGATTTTTAACCTGTCCAATTACTAAGTTGTCTGAGAATTTCAATAAAGTGTAGTTGGACTGTTGATAATTATTTTGCATATCCAACTAGTTTCATGGGATTACACTACGAAAATTACGTTTTCCTCTGGGACGGATTGTTTTAAAATTATGCTTACTAAAACGTGCTGACTTAAGTTGGAAGTGACATAGAATGGGTATTAACCTCTAGATCATAATTATACTGTGTTTACTAGTTACTAACTTCAAAAGCAAATACCTGGAAGAGTAACTAGCGGCCGTACCAACTGGAGTTCACGTAGATTGACAGTAGTTCACTTATTGACTATTTGCATTTTAGAACTGCGAATTGATTTAAGTCACAAATTGTAAACCATTGGATAGTGACTCACTACAATCGAAGGTTAAGTATTCTCTGCTAGTCGTGAACATCACTGATGCAACTACTAGTGGTGTAAAGAATGCTCAATCCTGCAGTAGAATATCACACTAGAACAAAACAGTCCTTCAGTCTATAATCGTCAAAATAATTGGATGCAGTAATGTGCTCTTAGAATAATATTGATTTCAACTCCATTGATTTTCAATGACTAAAAAGGCAGATCAAATATTTAGGCTTATTTTATTCATGAATACATTTATCGCTATGCATGTCTGCCTTCAACAATAGCGATTGTATGTCTGTTTATGGTTTCCATTGAGAATGGGAAAGAACACATAACTTGTTTCTTGTTGCTTCATATCGTGTATGAAGTAAGCGAGAATGAAAGTACTAATGCATAGAAACTATCTGAAATAACATTTTGATTTATTAGTTTTTCCACTTCTTCATTCTACTATCTTCTTTTTATGCTTGATTTCATGCAAACATAGTGACGTAAAGGAAAACTTCATAATTCGATTTCCATCAGGTTATGAGATCTTACGGTATTGAAGTTATTTTTTTACTCGTTTCTTTTTTGATTGATTGTACATTATTGGTCTTCTTTTGTTTCTTTTACCTTGGATAACATTTAGGTACTATGTAGTAATCAATGGTGATATCGATAAGTTATCATTAGATATTTTGAGAGAAAATCAAAAATTGATTTGATAAAGTGTTTTCTTGCTTAATAATGCTTTTCTATTTGTATTCAATACAAGCTAATTTCAATGAAGTGCTAAAATAAGAAGGGAGGTATTTAGACCTACCATAGTATACATTCTTCAGCCGTTGAACTCAACTATACTAGTATTAGTTTCTTACTTGAAATTTGGAAAGGATTTCGTAATAGGATACTAATTAGCCGGTTATTATAGCTGAGAGAAAGTGGTTTTAATGTTGAGATTGGTCTTCACGAAATATTGTAGATTGATCAAAGTGTGAATTCCATCACTGGATGCTGGTTAGACCGGTGGTCCTGATGGCTAGGATTTTGTCACTATATTAAAAGTTTCGTTTCTCCATTGAAGTTGAGGAAATATGCTTTGCTAAGGAGTCCCATACTAAAACGAACTAACTGTCTCGTGCTTTCTGGTTTTCAGTAGTACTCGACAGAAATCAATTTTTGATTAATTCGAATGGTTAATTAGACACCAGTTTTCTCCAAAACAACCACTTCAACTCAGATGATGTTATCTGATTGTAATCGCCACTGACTGATTTTAGTCGAGTAACACTGAGAACCAAAATAAGCTGTTAGTGATCTGTTTGATCCTAGTTTGGAATTCACCAGAAATACACACCCTTGATTTCACCAGTGAATCCAGTCGAGGACATTCAGGTATCAAGGTGAACGAATTTCCATCTACACAATTGGTTAGAATGGAGTCCAATACTATGATTTTCACTCTCATCAACTTCCCATTTAGGGCGACGACCAGTCAGAGATATTAGTGTTAATTTTCTCATTTTTGACATATCTGAATTCTACTGATCTTGACTTCATACTTAAACTTTCATGATCATCCTCAAATTAATTACGAGTGAACTGATTGGTGTAATTGAATAGAGATTGTTTTTTAAAATAAGTGTTAAGTTTAATCATTTGTATTTATTACAGGTTGCTGTTCGGTTATCGTGAATTACATTGTCTGTTCGTCTCACTATATCACAATCACATGAAAGTGAAGATTCTATCTTCGGACGCCGCTTCTGGTGGTTGTGGTTAGGCGTTTGCTGTACTGGCGTGAAGATCCTGGACTGGATTCTTCAGCGAAATTGAGTGTGCGTGTTACTGAGGAGCTCCATACTAAAACGAAACAGCCGTCAAATGTTCTCTGGTTTTCACATGTACCTAAATGACATCAATTTGGGATAAATATATTTAACTAAACTTATAATTATCTCAACAAACTACCTCGATTCAACTCAGATACGGTTATTTGACATTAGACTGAATAATAATCATACTGACAAGTTCAATTTACAGATGGATAGAATAAGTTAAAGAAAAAGAGTAGTCATGACGTAATCGAATATGAAAAACATTGAAAGTAGACAAAATGCCTAGAACTGATACTAATTAGTAAAATGAAAAGTGAAGTAATTATGATCAGGGTAATGTTAATAACAGTTATAGGTGATGTAAAAAAGCTTAACTACATGGATTATTAACTGATTAGTTAAGTCATACATTTCAATGAATGATGCTGAGATAGTAAGACTAAGTTGAACCTTGAAATTATTATTATAAGTAAGAGTTTTATTGAAATATGAAATTAGTTTTCAAAAGTTACAGATCAAACAAACAAAACGAAATTTAAGAAATTGTGACGTTTTCTGCAACAATGTAAAAGCTCAGTAATTAAGTAGTAAAACGTGCTATGAAATTGATCACCATGGTATCACTAGGCTAACCACAAATTCTCTTTACGTCAATAATTTCAAGTTGATATGATGATTAGATGCTAATTCAGTATAATGTAATTGTCTAATGTTTTTCTGTCTAATTATTACTCGGAAAGCAGAATTGGGACTCACTGAATGACCAGTGTCCATTATATATCCCCTCTACAACATAAACACAGTTCTATATCACATTCGGGAGTATAAGTTCTAAAACTCTTGTAAGCAACATCTACTTTATCCTTTTGCAAGTACATTCAAAATTATAAATACAACCAAGTGTAAATAATAGAAAACTGTTATCTAAGCTATTCACTCAGTAATCCTTTTTTTTTGAAATATATAGTGGTCGAATTAACGGCATGACAATTTAGTTTTATTTTGGTCCTTAATTAGTAACTGTTCTGCTTACTAGCATCACTCTCTTCTTAAAGGGAATTTCGATAAAAAAAATTCATCTTAAGGATTATAGTCTATTGTAAAAACATCATTGATGACCCGAAATGCTAATTGATAAACATAATGGGACACTTATTGTCGACTAAGATTCTATCATTAATTGAAATTTCTTAAGAGAAATAAATTTTCTAAAATTAGTTTAATTATTCTTCGAAACAACATTTTGATATGACTACATATTAGAAGAGATTTGACAGTAATTTTTACCATGGTAATTGTTATTCATTGTTATGCCAGACCACAAAGAAGTGTAACAGACTTTCACAACTGTGTTTTGAGAACACTATTTCATTTATTCTAACTGTCTGTAAAGTAAACAATTTGTTTCTATTATTGTTACGTTCCTCTTACCCTACCCTCCCGTTTAACATAATTACTGCTATTATATAGTCTCTTGTTATGGATTACAGTCATTTAGTTGTGTACAAGTTGTTCCTATTCACTACCACTATTCCCCACGTTCTGTATTCATGCTAATTTTCTAATTGGTTTGCTGTGTGGTCTGATTTTATGTATATATAAAAGAATGCTTGAAATATAATGATTCGATTCGACTCTGTCTGGCTGATCTATTGGCTCGCATTCTTCTTATTCCGGCTTGAGACTAAGTGGGCACAGGGCAGGCGCACAATTATCAACCAGGCACTAGTAATTGGCACTCGGCCAAACCCAACCACCCCCCCCATCTTTCACGCATCATAACATTCACTTTCCTAGTACACTTTATAACTACATTTATTTACATCTATCCTTGTTTATTACTAATTTGTTTTCAGTAGTAAAATTAGATGTTAATAAAATTCAATAAAATTATGAATAGATGAAATAATTTTCACCTTCGGTTTATGAAATACTCTTGTTTATGCGTAAGCTAGTAATTACATTAATCATAAACTTTCTGTTCATGTTTGTCATACGACTAATAATTATTAACTGAACTGTATAATTATTATATGACGTACATTTTACTGGGATCATATGATCAATCCTTTCATGTACACATAAGTTACTGAAAACTATCATTTGCATATTTATATGAACTATTTTTCTCATATTATGCCTTCAATTTGATAAAAGTAGCATTTTCCAAATAACATTAATAAATTTACTTTTTGTTTTCTTGTTTGTATTTGCCACAGAATGATCTCAGTTGAGTATTATTTACAACCAGGATGTACTAGACAGCTGTTTCATTCTAGTACGGAAATCGTTAAAAGTACTGACCCTAAAGTGCCCTACCCGCCCCCCCCTCCGACTAACCCAAACGATGACCATCATGTCTCATAGCAAACGCTCAAACATCACCCATCTGTGGTAAGTACAAACAGTAAATTAAATGATTGAATGTGTCATGGATTGATGTTGGCAGAGTTCCATTAAATACCCGGAAGCAATGGACAGATGTTTTGTTCTAGAATGGGACTCATCAGAGGTGCACACTCATAACCTCACACCAGGAGCTTCAGGTTAGCAAACACCTAACCTTCTGCACCTCTAGGCCTGCATCCAACGGCAGAACTCCCAATTCCATCATTTCGTGACATATAACACGACGATCACCCAGTGTCATTGGTGATCAGTGTCTCACTCTCGACAGCTCGGAACTTCACCAGTCATTACTTCTCACTAGAGCTTCAGAAACATCCTGAAGTTAATAATTAAGGATCGGACTATTGTAATTGAATTAAGTTGGTCTACGGCGATGAGTTCTTTTAATTGATTGAATACGTCACACATTGATATTGACAGGGTGCCATCAACTAAAAATACCATTCTCTACAAAAATGACCATTTCAGTTCAATGACAAATTAAATGCCATTCTTCACAAAAACACTTCACATCTACTACAATAATAATCGACCGACCAGTGATAAATTTGAGGGTGATCATGAAATTTAAGTATGAAGTCAAGATCAGTGGAATTCAGATATGTCAAAAATGAGAAAATTAACACTGATATCTCTGACTGGTCGTCGCCCTATATGAGAAGTTGGTGAAAGTGAAAATCATAGTATTGGACTCCATTCTAACCAACTGTGTAGATGGAAATTCGTTCACCTTGATTTGTGAATGTTTTTGATTGGATTCACTGGTTATGATTTTCAATCGTACTTATACGAAATCACTCTGTGGAGAATACAAATTATTAAACTTATATACATTTTCACAAAACCACCTTAAATTAACAGGAGTATATCTGGACACATTGTTAACACACAAATATCATTAAAGTTGGATTTAGGCTGTCAAGTGTAGTCTAAAAAGCGAGTTTCGTTCTATTATGTACTCTGCATCAGGACACATTTATATCTCAGTATGGATACTCATACGATGACTCGAACTCATTGAAAAGATACAAACACTCACGAGATAAATGTTAGACATAATTTACATTACCGATATACAAAGTAAGATGACGAATGAATCCTATTATATCTTTAACAATGAAATACAGATTCAATGAATGAACATTCTTCTCTCAGTTGATTTATTTATAATGATTTTTGATAAATATTAGTCTATTGAAAAATAGAAAGAGGTTATATCATGAAAGTTCTGAACATCATGTGAATAACAGCTATTCAAAGAGGATATTCATTCTGTTTGTTGATATCGTTTACTCAATATTCATAGTAATTTAAGTGATATAATAGTTTATTAAAGAATAGATAGTGATTATACAATGAAATGTTTGAAGAAATTTAAGTTTCATAAAGTAGTTAGTTGATAGTGTTGAAGGCAAATAATAAAATGAGAATAACTCATGCAAGTTTAGAAAGTAATTTTCTACTCCATGATGATTTCACTAAATTGAACCAATGTAATCTATTCTACTAAAGTAACTAAGCTTATCAATACATGTTGATATGGTCAGAAGTTGGTGGTTATCTTTCATTTATCTATAAATTAGATACTAAATGATGACGACAATATGAAGTTTAATTAAAGAAAATACTTTTCTAAAGGAATATAAAAGTTCATTTTTCATGGTTTCTGTTATAGTGTTTCTGGTAAACTTAATATTAATAAAGTTAGTTTTATTTAGACCTGTTGACAATAGTCTAGGTTGAAGATTAGTCTAATGTTTCTATCAATAAACATGGAAGAATAGGCATTTCTTAGGCGCATGGGAGATTTCAATTAGTTTGTCACATACAGTGCTGTTTGTGTATATTCGAGGAAAAAAATATAAATTACGATTCATTTTTCTTCTTAAATGGGCCGCTTTGTTTATTGGCCATTCCGAGTTATTTTTTATCTACATAAGGGTTTTGTGAAAAACATTTTAACCTTCTCGCCAGAACATCATGAAAGTAAAATGTTAAGTTTACATTTAATTCCAGAGTGTACTTATTTGACTGAATGTATTTATAATGACATTGAGGTTATGATTTTCGTTACATCTGATAAACGTGTTATTTGTATATCACTTACATTAATGAAACATATTGATTGTTGATTAAAGAACTATATCCTAGAAACTTGAACATGTAACAATCATTTAGAAGGAAACTGTATAGTAAGATTTCCGTTATAGCATCATCTTGTCTATCGAACCTACTTTTAAATCTAAACAATAACCTGAAAGTACGTCACGTAAGTAGTTCCGTTAGATAATGGCTTGCGATTAATTCAATAAAATACCTACGACATATTAGATTTCAGCTCGCCAGTCACAATCCAACTCAAAACGATGCTTTTGTACTACCGCCATATCGAGGCAATCTTCTCAGGATGTACTTATGTCAACAGGAGACTGATCAGTTTCAATCCGTAATAAATCGACCGGAAAATCCAAACACATTCGAATTATAAATGTGCAGCCCGTTGCACAAAGTTGACTGACTGAACTCAGTAGCCTAGTAGTAAACGCAATGGCGTTTGACACGGGACAGAGTGAATTCGAATGAGGGCATGAACACCAACATTGGGATGCTGGTTCACCCATCTAACGAGTCCCGAATACGACGAAACACATGTCCAAAATTTCATTTGCCAGTCACAATCTAACTCTCTCTAACTTTGATATATTGTTTAGATTCAATAATGAGTTCATTAGACAAGATAATGAGCTAGTCATACTTGAAATCTTCATAAGCTGAACATTGTAATCACTTTCTATTCTATGTCTATTAGACTACTATTTTCACGACTGTACAGATACGGTGATTAAAATCATCTGTAGTGAAGATTGTGTCTATTGAATTGTCACTTATTTCTTTTTTAATAATACACTGGATTTCTTTTATCATTTAAAATTAATTCTTTAAAACTCTTGGATACTGCCAATATGAATCTAGAATAAACTGTGACTTTATACTCCTGTACTCAGAAACTCTAAATAATTCCTATATTATAATAAGTGAATCATTTTCACCTACTTACTTGAATAAATTCATCATTGGCTTGCATTAATGTTTCCATCTCCATATTTGATTGAGGAAAATGACCGATTGGGAATCCATCTACTATGTCTGGATAATCCATATCACTGTGAGCGTCAATATGAAGCTAAGAAAAATGAATAGATAGTCATAAACAATACAGAACTTGTCATTTGTTACATCAGCACAATGCTATCAAATTTACTAGATTAGTACCAAACTTTAGTCCAACAAGTAGAAATGAAGATAAAGAGTGGACAAATCAGTGTTATTGTGACTGAGTGTGAGACATATGACTTAATATCACTAAAAATTGGCTACGATAATCTCACGGACCCCAAGTAGGTAACCTATACCTAACAAAATTTTTAAGACTAACATTCAACAACTTCATAGACTGAAGCTTTGTTTTGTTTTAGCCACCCTTAACCTTCTGGTATTTTATTCCTTAACCAGCCAACATTATGTGTCGAGTAAGGTCGTGGTTAATCAAACAGAATACATGTCAATGAAAATTCAATTACTTATCAATAATATTATAATAAAGTCAGCACATACACACATTACATTAATCAGACAGTGTTTTAGGAGATTACTTATTTAACTACATTCATCTAGATTTAAGATTTCGACAGATGTTTAACAACCCTTCATAATCAACTACAGTTTTGTTCAATAAACATTTTTAAAATAAAGGGGATACAGAATGAATCTTGTCAAATTATGACATGTCAACATGAAACTAAGGTTGGACTAGTTGTTGATTTTCTATTAAATGTTAAATGAGTTTAGTAACTATGCGCTAAAATTCTAGATACATGATAAATGATAAAATCTGTTTATCAAATAATTGAGTGTAAAAAGGACAAAAATATATTGACTTTTGTATTAATAGATTTCTATGTGGTGACCACCGTGATGTATGTCTAGTCCTGTATAGTGCTGATCAAATTCTATCGACCATGCTTACATTTAGTCAACAATCAAAGTGACTCGATATATTGAAGACTATGTTTAAATGGAAGGTGGTTTGGAGGTGGGGGGGGGGAAGTCGAAAGGACACCTCAAACCTACATTCCGTGCTATTTGGCCCTCTTCAGAAAAGTGTACTTGCAATCTTAAGTGATGCCTTAAGGGTTGTAAGTACGTATCGATAACAAGTATCAAATAGCATAGAAAGTAAGTCCAGAACCTTCTTACGATTACCGTAAACTCACTCCTCATAAAACAAACAACCTTTTCTTGTTGATTTCTGGAGGCATTATTTAGGTGTACTCAGTTACTTAGAACGTGCAACCAATTTTCGCATATTGTAAAGAAAAATGTAGCAAATTATTAGCAGTTTCAATTCTGTTCAACTAATATTATAACGTAACAGGTATATATTTTAAACTGAATATGGTATATGATTGGGTCAACATTATCCGTAACATTTCGAATGTTTGGTAAATGTGTTATATATGGCATTTTCTGTGACTTAACGTTTATCTGGTGGGAAGGGAGTGAGAGTGGAAATAAACATAAGCTGGAGGACGTGAAGGATTACAAGGGAGAGAAAAATGAACTGCAAATTAGAATGAAGATAATATGAACAAATAGATTACAACAGAATAGGCAATGAATAATGATATTTATCCGGCTAGTGAACCTATAAAGTTAGATAAAATCCATTCTATTGCACCTTATCAAAGAGAGATAAAATGAAGAGACGGTTGAGCTATAGATTTACAGTTGTGATTCAGAGTAGAGATTATGGTTGAGATGAAGATTAATGTAATCATATATTATACCTAATGCTAACACCGAATCGATAATTTAAGTGCCCTGTCATTTGTAGAAACATTTTTCTGACCATTGGTGCTGACTGATCAAGAACTTGTCACGAGTACCTGTAGGTCCTTGATTGGATTCCCTAGCGAGATCAAAGGTGTGGACTTCTTTGGAGTTTCATAATAGAACAAAACAGGTATCCCATACTGTTAAGTTTTCTGTGATATCTAACCGAGATCAATCTGTGGTGAATACAAGATTAGTAGATAGTAGCATATTAGAATAAGTTTTAATGAATTTTCCTAATGTTACTAAAGCATTATTCTTTATGCTTATATCTTACATAATTAACCTGCTGTTTATTATTATTTTTTCATTATATAAAGATCGTTCACTTGAAATAAGTTTAAAAATCACCCCAGTCCTTTTGATTACTGTTTATTTTTGTCCTATTCATTAATCATAAGCGTCTTAGGTAACTAAAAATAAGTAGATTTTACTTAGTTTTTTTAAAAGAGTATGAGCTATCTATCACCATGTTTTATATCCCACAGAAACTATTTTACAGTCGCTATACGTGTTTTAATCACCTGGCAAGTAAATTATAGTTTTACTAAGGAAAAGGGATTGATGAAGATTGTATTATGGAATTCATTTCATGCAACTAAAATTAGTTTAATTGGTTTTCTATCAATATGAAAGTGTAACACAGTCTACTATTTACAATGTTTAACACAATAATGAGAACTATAGCTTGAAATGGACTCTTTCATGAAAATTATGTTGTAGTGTATAGTGTTATACACTAAGTGAATGGAAAAAAAATGACCAAAAATGATAGATACAACACAGTTATGAAATACTTATAACGTTAACGAAAACTTCTACTCTAAAATTTACTATGTACAAGCCTTTTAAAAATACTTTTCATGAATTTGTTCTTTTTACAAAAAGTGACTACACTTTATTTTAAATTAAACGCTTCGATACCTTTTGAATTTCAGTAATTTTTATAGTAGTATGGAATTCTATAAGGGATTTATAACTGAAAACAGGATTTCAATCAATTGGCTATATTACGTAATACTCTCCGCCAACCCCCCCCCAGTCCCCGTCAACAGTGTACGTGATTTATTATTCCATTCCAGTGTTGTTGTTTTTTATTATTTAATACGATAGACAGAACAGCATAGAAACTAATTAGTAGTTATCACATGATTTTTACTTAGCAGATATTTGGCGTTTTCATTTGACGCCATACAAAGTTTTAGTTAGTGATATTTAGTGTAGATTTTTTGTGTTGATCGCAATCTATCGATCAAATTGCAATTTGGTTATTAGTGTGAATGACTTGGCATTGCTGTGAATCATATTTGACTGCACTTGTTTAAAGGTAACTAACATAAAACTATAAGCCTAAGTTTTGTACTAGATGACAGTAGTCAATATTGAAGAATTAATATTTCGTATATGACTAATAAATCGATTTACCCCGTGTCATAGTTAGAGATGTTATTGATAGTCACACTATATCTGGTGTGTGATAATTAGTTCTAAACTGAGGTTTCTGTAGGTCACATTTAATCACCTAAGAATTTTTAAGTTATTAATGAATATTGTGAAGATTGTTGATTTCAAAGTTGTACATCATTTAACTTGTGCCTATTAGTGATTTACTTCACGAGGTAAATCTGGAGCTCTAGTACATAGACATGACCATGCTGAGTGCTAGGTAATTACCCACCGATGGCACTGGATAATGTCATACAAATATTTCATGGAAGGAGTTTAAAGTACCGAAAATTGAAATCTGTCCCTGTGGTCTAGTGTATTCCGGAAGAAAAGTCTCATAGTAAGGTGAAGTATCTGTTCATTCCTTCTTGATTTTTAACAAAAAATAAACAACACATACGAATGATTTTGTGTAAAGTTAATTGTATCATTGGAATTGAGCTTTACTACTCGTTTTTTGCCACTCATTTTAAACTGTATTTAGGACAACAATAAGAATTGTATATCACAGTTTTATTGAATCATATTTCACAGCTTCTACATAAATAAGCATTTCTATTCTACTTAAAGAGCAAATTGAAATTGTCGTAAGACTCTAGAATAGACCATACTAGTACTTACCAAAACAGCCTTTTTATTTTGAAATGACTTAGCAGCAGCAAACCAATAAGGGATAACTGTAAAACAATCAACCAATAAAAGTTAGAATCAACGAGGTATAAGATAAAACACAAAAATTAACCTTAACAAAGCTCAGTTTATATACAATAGACAAAATACTACCAACATAAGAACATCTGCTGAAGATGCTCAGAAATCAAAACTACAAATGGAGGTTGACTAATTTCAATATTTTATGTCAGGATTAGTAAAATACAAACTTTTACAAACATCTTCGTAGCTATTAACATCCATTCCCAGGATTTCAATCCAGTGATTCAGAGATAAGGAGCACTAATATCAGAACGAAAGAATTTCAGAATTCTCATCGATATCATTACTTATATGTACGAAGATAAACGATCTAATAAAACTTTGGCTTATTTGATAACAGGATTAAGAGGTAATGATTGCTGTAATTATGTAATACATATATTAGTACATATCAATTTTAATAAATATTTCCTGGTTGGTACATTGATACATGACAAAAGAATATTTGACTAGATTTTATGTTTTGGTACATTGCAGATGAAGTAATGACTAACTAAAGACACAAATCATTCTTACCTTCATGATGTTCTTCCACTATATAAACATATAAATCAGTTGATTCATTGAATAATAAGAACTCTACACTGTGTTGTTGATGATTATTCTTTTGTAAAATTACATTTAAGTTATTGTTATTTACACCATGTTGATATAAAATCCATAATAAGATGAATGCATTTATCATACCGAAAATGATAATTGTCTTATGCATTGACATATAAGCGAAAAACATTATTGGTCGAACTGTAAGTGAAACCGAAGAAATACATTTAAAGAGATTATTACAATTGAGTTTTGTTAAATGTTTTTTTAGAATTTAAGGATTCATATCACAGATTGATATGTAATTAGTTAACTACTGAAAATCAGTAAGGATTGAACTGTTTTATCCAAGTATGGAACTAATCTATGGTAAACATTTTATGATCCCACTTAAAAGCAAACCTAAGACAAACAGTAAACCCCTTTAACAATCAAGTTGGCTTGATAGATTTAATTTATTTTCTAAAGAGCAGTTAGATTATTCTGTTTAGTTGTCTAAGAAATACTAAGATAGTTGGATCAGGGATAGTTAGATAAATAGATGGATCAGGGACGAATAGTTAAATATTCCACGAAATGATAGGTATTTCTAATTTGTTTAAAAATTCCCATGTTTATCAAAAACAATGACGTTTAAACGAAGAATATTCTTCTTTTCGATAACTGCTCATCAGGTTCTACATTTATTAGTTCAACATTATTAGTCACAAGAATAGCCAGTTCTGAGGCAGATACACAACGTCATTTAGATATCAAGGATAATTGGATATAAAGTTTTTCTCCTATTCGGGTTATGTATAAAATACGAATGTTAATGTTGAAATAATAATCATCATTATGTAACTTGTGAAAAGTAAACGACAATTCAGATAAACAAACCCCACCTCCTATGTCACCCATATACAGAAATACTTACATATATTTGACTAATAATCTTGTTTATCTCAATTGTCGTTTACGTTTCACAAGTTACATGATGATGATTATAATTTCAACATTAACATTCGTATTTTATACATAACCCGAAGAGGAGAAAAACTTTATATCAAATTGTCCTTGATATCTAAGTGATGTTATATCTGCCTGGATATTCCTGTGACTAATAATTTTGAACTAATAAATGTAGAACCTGATGAGCAGTTATCGAAAAGAAGAATATTATTCGTTTCAACGTCTTTATTTCTAACTTATTTAATATCAATTAACACCAACTTATTAGTGACTAACTTCCATATGTAATTTATAAAGTTTTTATGAGAAGACTAGAGTGGTGAACATCATAAAGTATGAAGCAGTTAATCAAAGATAACATTGAATGAAATCGTGTAACTGCATCACAAATTGGCTTAGGTTACTAACTTTAATCATTGAATGCTGACTGATTTAACAGTCTAATAATCAAGTGTTTGTCAAAATACACATGATAATTTTGTATTCGATTCCTTGAAAGGATACTTGGTGCATAATGTTATGAAGTATCACACTAGAATGTGTTAACAGTTCAGTGTCAGTACTTCATTTCCAATGGTATTCTATTCATAGCTATCATATGACAACAATCTCCGTAATACCCAACCATATCAAATTTATTGAATCGTCTATATACTTAAGTGATTAGAACATTTCATATACAATAATTTGATAATTAAACATAACGACCGAGTCTTTTCATTAAATAAATTAACAAAACATTCAACTGTTGATGTTTACTTTACAAACTTGTTTAATTCAAACTTTCTAACATAAATTTCATTTGAAATTTAGTTATTAAGTAAATTGGAAATTTCATATTATTCCAGTTTAGAATAGAATTTCTAACTTTTGTCAATTTAATATTCGATTTCATTTTACTTATTTACAAGTTATTAGTCTATAGAATCGAATTATAGTAATCAGTTAGTTGTTAATTTGGTCTGAATTAGATAACCATCGAGTACTAGCCTACTAGCGACTAACTTTTTGAGGTGATTCTAAGAGTTCTAGTGAGAAGACGTGATCAATGGAGTTCAGTCATATCGGTTGTATGGTAGTTAACCATTGATGACAATGGTTAAGGTCTTACAGATATCGCAATTTGATTGGGTTAGAAATATCAATCGTTGGATGTTAGGCGTCTCACTTATCTAGTCGTAAAGTGTCTGCTAACCTAAAGGCCCTGGGTTAGACCCCTGATAGGGTTGTGGATGCATTTTGCTGAGGAGTGACCTGTTGGGACGAAACAGCTGTCCAATATTACTTATGGTCACTGGTTATCTAATTAAGATCAATTCGCAACATCAATCTAACATTCAATAATCTTCACAACACTTAATTGCAGTTAGTTAGTCATTCACCTTTCGGTAATTTTCTACAGTGTCAATTTACATAAGAAATTGAATGTTTTATTTGATAAAATGATTCTAGTTAGGCAAACCATTGAAGTTTAAGAAGCAGTATTGTTAGGTCGGACCACAAAGAAGTGTAACAAACTTTCAGAACTATGGTTTCGAACACTATTTCATTTATTCGAACTTTCTGTAATGTAAACATTTTGTTTTTATTATTGTTACGCTCCGCTTGCCCTATCCTCCCGGTTAGCATAATTACTGTTATTATATTGTCTCTTATTATGGACTATAGTTAATTAGTTGTGTACAACTTGTTCCTATTCACTACCACTATTTCCCTCGTTCTGCAATCATGTTAATTTTCTAATTGGTTTGTTGTGTGGTCTGATTTTATGTATATATAAAAGAATGCTTGAAATATAGATCCGATTCTGTCTGGCTGACCTGTTGGCTCGCATTCTTCTTATTTCGGCTTGGGACTAAGTCGGCAGAGGGCAGGCGCGCAATAACCAACTAGGCACTAGCAATTGGCACTCGGCCATCCAATCACCCAATTTCTTGCGCCATAACAAGTATATAAATAACAATAATAATCAACAATTCCATTTGTCTTTTTAGAAACGAGCAGATATCATACATGATTAGAGAATTACTAATATAATGGAGGAATAGTAAGCAAATGAACAAATAATATAGATTTTAAAACTTTAGGATTACTGAGATTGTGCAAATATTGTGTGATTCAAGTTGGATTGTGGTTATAAAGTGGAATCCAAGATGGGCGTTTTGTATCGCTTAAGACTATTTAGTGAACTGAGTTCGAGTTTCGATATTAGCGTTAACACTGGGATACACGGACATTTAGATGACGAGTTCCAAATAAAACGAAAAAAATGTCTTTAATGTCATCTGCCAGCCACAATTTAGCTTGAATCATACTTTTGAACTTCCGTTTTATTTGCTCAGGATGCACATTTAGCAACATAGACCGATCAATTTTAGTCAATATCAAGTCAAATGGAATGATTAAATACCTTTAAACTGTGTATATTATGCTTTTAAGAATAAAGAGTGAGTCTTTGAAAAATAACTTACATTTAGCTTCATGTCATCTTCTTCTGGCTGTGTTAAAAATCAACCAAACACTTTGGGACAAATTGTTGTGCATTTATAGGCTTAGTTGACTATGTGTGCTACTAGTTACGTAGGCCGTGGAAAGCAAATTTAATCTAAGCACACTTATAAAGACTGTCCTTTTTATTCATTAAAAGGAGAAGACAAGTTCATCACCATTTCTAAGCAGAATCATTTTATCAATTCAAGTTATGATGCTAGATTAAATAAATCTTCTTTTACCGCCATTCACTTCACCAAACGAATGTACCTCAGAAGTCTCAGCAATCCAGTTGTTCAAACCTGAACTGTGGGCTCAAAAGTACCATTTACCATCACTAAATTTTCCCGTTTGTTTGTTATTTCCCTTGTTATTTAACTTCTCATCCTTTAGAATTTAATGTCATAAATTGTCCTGGATTAAACAACCACTGAAAACCAGAATTCGGCATTTAACTACTAGTCTGTTCTTTTTTGAAACTTTTAGTCAGTATACATCCGAAACCTTGCCAGGGAATCGACCCCAAGATGATTGAATAATGATAAAAGGATACAGATAAAAGGTTTGGAAATCTAGTTTACCTGGTCATTAGTTGAAAGTTATTAATGATATTAATCAAGCCAATATTACTGTTTTAACTAATTCTGGTAGGAGGCTGTTTCTAATGAGTTGTTGTAGGCTTGTTAAATCGATTTATTCAGTAAACGAGTATTGGATATTACAGTTTAAATCAAGTCAAACACTTCATTTCAAATTTCTACAGTCATCCGCAACTATCATTTATAAACATTACAATGTAGCACATCAAATTACAAGGTTTACACAAACATATAGTTATAAGTTTCGTTTAAGTAAACTGGTAAATTGTATTTTATTGTTTAGACTGAATGAAAAAAAAATAATGAAAGCCATAATATTTGGAGAAAACAAATTTTCGTTTTCATTAAAAACAAATCAATAAGAAAAACACAGAGATTTATAACCGTTTTTATGTTGCTATGTAAATGATGGATCGACAGGAAACTCTGATTAGCTAAAATCGAATGGTTTCACAAGCTTATTTACCTATATGAATCTGAGATTGACATAAACATTAGGAAACACCACCACAGTACTGAAGAAAGATTTATTCACGAATGTTGATTTTAAAAAGTATAAAGAGGCAAAAACCTTAAGAAATTGACTATCAGTATCACTGGAAAGACTTTATGTTCACCACAGCTTGAGATTGTTTACTTCAATGGTAAAGATTACAAGGATTATCAAAGACAGAACTTCAGTTTAACTCAATTATTCTACTTTTCCGTGTAGTGCTTGTTATACTGACTGACTGCACTTTCAAAATGAATATCTGACCGATTTATTTCTTGGCTATCTAAATCAATAAATAACTTTATCCTTGAACATAAGACGAAATTCGGTCATGTACCACCACCTTAATCAACTTCAGTCTCATCTACAAAGTTAGATGAGTTAAAATTAGAGATCTGTATACTTTCGAGACTCCAGGAACTTACCAATCCAAGGTTGAACTTGGTGTTCAGAAGAAGCATATTCAACCTCTTATTTTTTCATCATTATAGCACCCGTACAAGTTTTACAAGTTGTTATCCTCACTTATTTTTAATCTTCACATTATTCATCAATGTGACAATTATATTTTACTTTTCTTCCATAAATTATTAAATCATATTATTTTTAATACTATTACTTAACTTGAGTCTATACTTAATAACTTTGAAAGAATCACTTTGTGATATAGCTGGACAATCATATAATGTCATTGATGATAGCTATCTCACTCTCAACATGTCTGAACTACATAAACTTCGTTGAAGTGGGAATAATGATAGTCGATATCAACCTGTCTCAGTGTGATGCTGATTAATCGTGCGCTATGAAACTTCATGGCCCTAGGATCAAATCTGTGAAAGGGTGAAAGGCACATACAGCTGAAGAGCAAGATACTAGAACGAAACAGCTATCTAACAGTCCACCTTGCTTTTCAAGGTACTAAACAGATATCAGTCTTTAATAAATATAAACAACAAGTTCAAAATTGATCTCCGAGAAACCACCTCACTACCCCACATTATTATTATTATAGACCTTTCTATGTTCAATTAACAATAAATACTTCTCTAGTAAGTATCATACAAAGGAAACAGGCATGACTTATTACTCGTTTGACGTCTAGTCTTAAAACCTCATTCGAATATAAGTAGATTAATAGTAATATTAACAGGGTTGAGATGATTTGTGGAGGATAGTATTAAGTTTGCTTGTTTGAATTTGTCAAAGATTGATGTTGACAAATCAAGTCAATTAGAAATACCAATCTACATAAACCAACTCGATTCAGTTACAATAACCAGATCACTAGTAATTAGCTTCAGGATGTTTCTGAAGCTCTAGTGAGAAGTAGTGACTAGTGGAGTTCAGAGTTGTCGAGAGTGACACACTGATCACCAATGACACTGGGTGATCGTCGTGTAATATATCAGGAAATGATAGAATCGGGAGTTCTACGATTGAACGCTGGTTAAGTGGTGCAGAAGGTTAGTTGTTCGTCAACCTGAAGCTCCTGGTGTGAGGTTATGAGTGTGTACCTCTGATGAGTCTCGTACTAGGACAAAACAGCAGTCAAGTTCTTCTGGGATTTTTATGGAACCCTGTCAACATCAATTTGTGACAAGTTCAGTCAAGTAAAGTAATACTAGTAATTAGATAGTTTTACTTATTAGATAAAAAGACTTATTATCAAATCTTTTTTAATCTAGTATAATAATACACGTAATAAAATTGATGTTATCCGCAACGTTTTAGATATTTGGTAAGTACAGCATATTAAAGTGAAGTTTTTATTAAAACTTCTAGTTCAAACGTCTGAAGTTATCATCATCTATCATTTCTAATTATATCAATGTAGTGCGATTTAACATAGTATATGAAAAATGGGAATATAACTAAGTATTAGGTTCTGAAATAAAACTTGTAATGATCATTTCCATACTTATAGATAACACTTATTTACTGAATAACAGTAAAAAAAAACCCGATTGAAATTGATGTATATGACTTTAGAGTAGGCTTGTATCGAATCTAAGTGTGAATACTAACATTGGGATGCAAGTACATTCAACCGATGAGTCCCGAAAAGAACGAAACGAATACCCTGGATTCTATTTTTCAATCTCAATCCAACTTAAATATAACTGATGTATATGACGTAATAATTGAACACTGAAAACATTACAAATAACCTTGATATGCTTATAATACAAATGGTATCGACTTACGTGTATTTTTAATTTTCATATTCATTTTAAATCTTAATTTAATAATAAACCATTATTTGAATGTTCAAATTATGTTACAATTAAATTGAATTTAAATTAATTCAACAAGTTCAAAGTTAAAATATAAACAATTATTTGTTTATTTATTTTGTAAATTCATTGTCTACTAAATTTTGATTGGTTAAATCATGTAGATACTTAATATTATTCTATTATAATTGTAAAAATATTATTTGTATATTTTAATTTTCACTACTTTCTTATTTATTTCATTTAATTAAATTCAATGTTCATTATGTTTAAAATGACCTTCATAAGGAGATAATTATTGGATAAGAGAATGTAATTAATTAACATGGTTAAGATCTAGTTACTAGGTTGATTTTTCTTTTTTTTTTTTGTTTCTTGGTTGTTGTTTTTTTTCCAAGTAAATTAATTTGTCAGTTAATTTATTAGAAAATAATTGTAGAAAATCATAATTCATTGAAATGAATTAGTTTACATTGTTAATTTAGATGGTGGTTAAGATTATTTGTAAAATTTTCAATGTTTAAATAAATGTATATTTTATCTAGTATATTTGGACATTATTTAAACATTAAGTAAATGAATGTTGTAAATTAAAATGTAATTTTTAATAAGAATATAGAATTGAATGTTTGAAATTGATTGAATTCATTATTTATATGAACTGATTTGATGTTGAATAGCGGTTTCACTTCAGTATAAAACTCTTAAACATCAGGAAATTGTTAATTATTGATGAATACTTGATTCATTGACTACTGAGACAACTGCTATCCAATGGATGTTATCTTCAATATCAATCAATTCATTATCTTATGTTTTGTTATCGATGTGTATTTGTCTCATATTCAACATAGCTGAAGTTCACTGGTCAAATCTTCTCAATAGAATCCCAAAAACTGCATCCTGAAGTTAGTCATTGATGCAATGATGTTAATAGAAATTAGTTATTGTTAGGATTGTTGAATTCGATTCTGATACAAAACATGTCCGATGTAAAGTAATTACCTAACAGTGATAACGGATGATATCGTGCAAATATATCAGAAATTGGCCAAAGTCAGAAATAACAACCATTTGATCCAGTATGTTGTAAAATGACTATAATCCCTATCAATGCATAAAATTTGCTTCATGCATTATTATAACTTATCATTATCCTTAGATACATTGACTTGAGTAAACAATTCTGTCATGTCGGACCACTAAAGAAGAGTAAAAAACTTCAAGAACTGTGTTTCAGAGAACTAATTCATTTACTGCTGTCGTGAGTAGTGTAAACATTACATTTGTATTATTGTTACGTTCCTCTTACCCTATCCTCCCGTTTAGCACATTTGCTGTTATTATATTTTCTCTTATTATGGACTACAGTTAATAAGTTGTGCACAACTTGTCCCTATTCACTACCACTATTTCCTTAGTTCTGTATTAATGATAGTTTCCTAATTGGTTGACTGTGTGGTCTGGTTTTATTTATACATAAAGGAATGCATGAAATATAATTCGAATCTGTCTGGTTGGTCTGTCTTCATGTGTTCTTCTTATTCCGGCTTGGGACTCAGTGAGCATAGGGCAGACGCACAATTATCGACTAGGCACACCTAATTGGCATTCGGTCAGCCAACCAAGTTCTTGTGTCAGAACAAATTCCTAATCTATTGTGTTAATTAAGTTTTTCTTCATCACCATCTTTCTTATTGAAATAGTTCGAATACTGTTTAATTTCAACGAAACAAAGAACGCAAATGTACAATATCTGAAGCCTATTTTCGATGATATAAGAATAAGTACTGTTTGATTATAATTTCCCAAGATAATACCTGTATGCCTTAAACTGTCAGCTTTACAAAACCTGTTAGTTATTGTCATTTCTATTCCCATTTTTGCGGTATTGTAATTTTACCATGGTACTATTCTCCCGATTTCTGCGCACAACCCGACATAGTTCAGTCTTTATTGCATTTTGTACCACATATTACTAACTGCTTCAGTATGCGGTATATATAGGCCATTGTTGTTACTAAAAATGTGACTTGTCATTGTCGCCTATTCCCCTGTGTCGTTCTGTCATCCCCCACCTCTAGAGAAGGATATAGTCGCTATGGCACCCTTACCAGCCTATTCGATGTCCTAAGTAGTCACATCATAGTTATACATGGTTCACAGCATTGCTTCTCTATAGACGCCTAGCCTCAGCCAGTTCGTATCTTACCAACATATCAGCACACCCCCAAGTTCGTATGATGCTTTTACATGAGTATTAAATGCACCCTATAAATAATAATTGTTAAGACTATACCAGTTCCCATCAGAATTTAACTAGTTATTGTAGTGACGATGAAATAATTATGAAAATGCTTTTTGAATTGAGATGGTTTTGTAAAGATAATTATTGTATTTAGTTGTTTGTATCCATCACAAACTGATGTTAGTTGGATACCAGTGAAAAGCAGGCAGCAGTGAATATCCGTTTAGTCTAAAGTATACTACTCATCAGAAGTGCACACCCTCGATTTTATTAAGAAGTCCAACCCAAAATCTTCAGGCTTCACTGCCATTATTTAAACACTTTCCCTATTGGACGGGCTGGTCAGAGTCCGGTGGTAGGCTTCTCACTTCCATCAATATATGATATAGCATGACTATCATCCAATGTCTTTGGTGATAACCTATTTCATTCGTGACAAGTCTGAAGACCACTAGTAATAGCCTTTCGCATTTGATTGTTGGTAATTTTTTATTTGTAATATTTTCTTTGAAATTTTCACTAGATTCAATCATTCCATGCTATGAAGATTTTTCTGTCTATGCAATATGGTGCTTTCACTATTTCATTGCATTTCCTGATACCTTTTTTAGTTGAGGTGTTTGCAAACCTGTTACTCGAAAATTAGAAATGTATTTAAAACATCTATATTGGTATTACGACTACATTATGTCAAACTATTTTCTTATCTCATACATAACGTTCCGTTTGTTACATTGAAAACAACAAGAATAATATGTTGTAGAAACTAACATGAGTTCATTTTATTACGTTGGCTTTCACCAACTATAAATAATCATTTGTCTCCTAAATCTCATTAATCATAGTGAGCCAGTGTGTGATGAAATCTTAGCTTGCATTCCGAAGACTCATTTGGTTTTTTTCAACTAAAGACATTTGTGATGTTGGCGAAATAGTTGTTTATCAACAAAAGGAAGAGTATACTGCATAGCAGCCCACTCTGTTTCAACCCATTAATGCGAAACATGAGTCGCGAAAATAGAAGACATGAGTAGGCTTCAGATATTTGATTATAGACATCTTCAAAGTGTCTCTTGTTTATTGTGGAATGACCAAGTAAGCAATATTGATATTAGAAACAGAGTACTAAAGAGAAATGATGAATCAGTGGGTGATGTTGTGAACCCCCATCAACTGAAGTGGTTAGGACATGTATTACGTATTCACAACCAACGCCTTTCTTATCACTCGATTCTGGTTGGTAGTGGAGTAAGATGGACGAAAAATAGTGGCTCCCAAACCAAAACATGGTATCAGTCTATGAAGCATTCGGTTATTGACCTAAACCATGTTGGTAGATACAAACTACTTGACCGGGGTTAGAGTGACAGTCATGACCAGTGTGTGGTTGAAGATACTGAGGGACATGACTCAGAATCTGTCACAGTGATGCAAGTGTATTCAGTCTTTATCTTCTAAATCATAAATCTCATTATTATTTGTTACGACATTGTTTATTTCTTCCTGTTAGGTTCGATTGTCGTACTATTCTTGTAAATTGATTTACATCATGCTAATATGGCATGTCAACTTGAATGTATATGCATATGCACCAGGTTCATTGTTATGCATGCATGACTGCCTGAGATGAATATAACCCTAAATATTTGCAAAAATTAATTTTAACATACTTTCAAAGATGAAGCTGACTGAAATTTCAAACAGATCAAGGTGGTGAACATGCAAATTTAATTACACTGTTGGATAAAATATCGCAAATAGATGCACATAATGTAATAGAAAGTACCAGAAGAACAATCAAGTGTAGGAGTTTAATTGGTGGCATAACATTAAAGTGAAAAAAAAGAAACAAATGAGGCAGATTTACTGATAGATTCAAAACAAAGTAGAACTGAAGAGTCTACAGAAATCATGGTCCAAAAGAGACTAATTTTTATCCAGCTGTACTTTAAAGGTGATGATACGGTAACAACAATCAGGTAACAGTTTAACACATCACTAATGTGAGCATATTTTGCAGTAACCCCTTACTAGATCCTGATTGTCATTCCGGTACCTTAATTTGCGTCATGCAACATTCTATTCAATATTGTAATTATGTTGGCACTTTTACCATGTTTATGTAATGAAAACTTAAGCCAACTTCATGTTAGACATTGTTTCAGTTGTTTAAAAGTACCTACCAAATAATCAGAAATACGAAATAATCTAGCAAACAACTGTTTTTGTTAACTTTAACATTAGATTATTACAGTATTAAATCCATGAAACTATCTGTGATATGTTTGAACTATCTGTTACTCAGACTCCTTAACTTTATTGTCTACCAAAAGCTTATAAACCATGGCTGGCATTAAGTCTGATTCTTGGCATGCTGAATTCAATGGACATTTCAAATTGAGAAGTGGTTAGTGAAACCATGAGAACCATTACACTGAGAGCTGGTTAGATTAGTGTAAAAAATATACTTGAATTGCTAAAAAAGTATAACATTCCTGTTCATAAATATTCTACTGATAGAAACAATTGATTGTTTATGTTGACGATTGGCTTAGAGGAAAATAAGTATACCAATACCAATAGATAAAATAGAAGAACTACTCCTTAAATATACAACGAACGATTACTTTGTGTCTAGCAACGAAATGCACAGAAAAATAGATGGAGTTGTAGTGGGATCTCCTCGGTGTCCAGTTTCAGCTGATATCTTCTTACTGAAATTAGAAGATGATCAACTACATGAAAAATTGATTAGACTCGATCTGTTTTATCAGTACACTTGTTGTAATGTGACACGAGTGTCAATATTTTCAATAATGTTCATCCCACGACTAAATTCACCTGAGTAGATGAATACAAGAACAGCACAGCATTCCTAGATGTCCTCCTGTTTCAAATAATGACCGAGTTTAGAAACAAAAACAATCTTATAAAGAACGCATGACTAGATTAGTATACCAGTTTCCAAAGCTTTACACCTATTGAGTACAAAAGAAATTTGATCAAATATCTCAGCCACTAAATCAGGTTATTATGTTCAGAAGATATAGTAAATTAATAGGTGGAGAAACTAAAAAATACGTTACAAAACAACAGGTATCCATACAGTTTCATGAAAATGTGCATGTCCAAATCAAAAACACAGGCTGGAAACTGACACTATCATTAAGAAAACCTATTACTTATAACATTTTTCTTGGGGGGGGGAGGGGGAGGGGGAGGGGATTTCACAGGCGATATTCAAGCACGTCTACTTAAAACAACAATCCAAATAACTTTTAATACAGCTAAAATACATACTTCTTTTACAAGTAGCATATCTTCATCACTTTATTATTCGTATTATCAACACCAATAGAACATACTAATTTGCCTATTATGTTATTTTGTTCACATAATCTGATTTCTTTATCCCATTACTGTAGGTGACTCAATAACTTATAAATAATTACTTTACGTTTTACCCTTTTTAAATGATCAATCAAATTCGAGACCAACAAATTTTGACAATAAATTAAAGCAGCTTTTGTGCAGATGGGTATTAAGTTTAGTTGTTTGTATTGGCGCACTGCTAAGAAATCTCATACTAGAACAAAACAGTTCTCCAGTGTTCCGTAGTTTTTAATAAGACCCAACGAACATCAATCTGTAACTAATGTAAATAATGGCATCAATTCAAAGGAGACATTGTGTATTCGAGTGACTGTCAATATAGATGTGCAAAATAAGGAATTGAATATAAACCTTAATTCATGAGGTGTATAGATGTCTATGATGTGTCCAAGTTGTATAGTAAGAATGCAATTTCTACAAAAAACAAATAATAAGAATTCATTGTAATATTTATCGGATAGTCATCATGACATCTACAACTTTAAGAGACATAAAATTGATAGAAACAGACAAAATCTCAACTATATCGAGTGGTTTTCATATTGTTGATAAGAATCAACAAATGACGCAATTATAATAATGAAGTCAAACCTCAAGAATAATGCAAATGAAACGGAGAATATACTTATTAACGTAAGAGATCATAATATAAGTTACTGTTTAATAATCAGTAGTATGGGTAAATATACAAAAAAGAAAGTAAAGCCGTCGTACTACGTTAAGGATTCGATTCAGACCCACATAATCCCTTCTCCCCTCTGTTCCTAGCATTTATGAGCATTCAAAAGCCTACTTACAAATCATCAGTGGCGAACCTCATTGTAGCTCAATATAATTGGTGGTTTTGAGGCTTACAGATTATGATAGCATAGATGAATCGTTTAATATGCCAAAACAGAATAATGAGGTTGGGATTAATTTTTAAGAAATGTTCATAGATATCATGTTTCGAACAGAAGGAGAGTTTGTTAGATAATTAACAGTGTACAGAAATGAAACCTAATATCACTTCACTATTCGTTACAGTCATTAGAGAATGAATCACTCTTAAATTAATTACGTATGCAGGATGAAAAACCATCACCAAGTACCGACGACATTTACATGATCATAATGATCATCTTCCTCAAATATCCCCTGTTTTATAATATAGATAGTCAGTTTGATGTGGACGTGAATCCTTTGTCATTTTTCGGATGATGGAAGGGATTATGTGTCATAACAAGATGGTTAGAAAACTATAATCTGATTTACTACGTCTTGTACATGGTTTCGGCGGTTGACCGAAGGTCAGATAAGAAACATTCATCAATGATTGATATGCGGAGCTGAAGTGATTGTCGTAAATGATTTTGTATATGTAACTTATGAGAAGAAAATAATCACACAGGATGCTCTTAATATGTGTAAGTATTGATCATACGTGATGTAGACTGTTGTTTTCTTTCATCACATGGTCAGAGGGATTTCTTTATCGTTTCTCAGACATCTTAGTTGTTGATAGTATCTAGATGTCTGGCAAAAAATGTCTGCTGCTTAACTAGCCAGTAACTTTGAATGTATCAATGAAAGTAATATAAGTAGTTTAATGGAAACTGTTAACACCTTACAGAGTAAACATCTCTTTTACAAAAAACCAAATTTCCATTCGTATTTACTTTACAAGCTCACTTATTCTGTTGATTACTGAAGTAATCAGTAATAAGAAACAAATATTAACATTTAATAACTCAGAATAGGCTTGTATCTTCCCATTGATTTGTAATGGACTGAAACTGGTGGCGTTTGACACGAAGCGGACTGAGTTCGAATCCCAGTGTGAACATCAACATTGGGATGCAGGTACATCCAGCCGATGAGTCCCAAATAGGACGAAACGCGCGTCGTTGATTCCACTTACCAGTCACAATCTAACTTAAACATTTAATAACATTTAAATAAATAGGAGAATTTTATTTGACAGATTCTTATTACTAAATAGAGTGATTAAGTCGTCATACATCATACAATCTGACCTCATTAACATACAACAATATCAACATTTACAGGCGACAAGTAAAATCATTGAAACTATTTATTTCAACTAGATAGTTAAGAGTATAAAGATTCGATGACAACATTTCAGTGACTAATAGCAAACTGAGTTTATAACAATAATCTTTCTGAAGATGTTTTCCTTTCTAATGTAACATGGAGGCAATGCATAATTATGTCATACTATCACTGAAATTTTCATTAATTGTTGATATATATTACTATGACTACTTTTTTGACTATAAACACCAGATTTTAGGTAATTCATAACTGTAACTACAGTTACGTGATAACGTTACAGCCCGATTGAATGGAAACAGAACTTACCTATTTATACCAAATAATAAATTACATAAGTTCTGTAAACCAGTTGTTAATTCTTGAAACAACAGCTGCGTATAAATGTCTTCAGCGTACATAACTTACTCAAAAAATACTACACTTAGATATATATTATGCCTAAGGTACTTAACTCATGTAGCATCAGTTTAGTAACATCCAACTTTCAGGAAGTAATCATATATTGGTGATTCTCTTAGGATTCATTCTAACATTTCATGATTCTTTGAAGCATTAATAATCATGGTAATAACATGCACCACAAATTTCACCATATACCTTACATTTTATTACATAATTACAATATTTGAATGCTGAAATTTATTCACTACAATCAATTCATAATCTTCAATATCACGAGAAATAAACAAGTACTACATTAGAGCTTTAATTTAGTGAAATTACTTTTGTACGTAAGTTTCCTAAAATTTCCATTCGCCATAATAATGGAATTCTTATTGGTTTCGTTGATGAAATAGTCTAGGCTTGACAAATAAGCACCAAACCAATCAAATGAGCAGATTTAAAAATGTAGAAAAATTTAAAATTCAACTCCTCAACCACCTCCCATTTTTCATAAACGATCTATTGGCTTTAATTTACATGTTATACATATATTCCGCCCAATAAACATACACTAAACATTTTTTGAGGTGGATTGTGGCTTGCAAGCCGAATGCAGAACATGCGTTTTCGTCCTACTTGGGACTTGTCAGCTGGATGTACCTGCATTACAGTGTTAATGTATACACATGGACTTGTGAACTATCACACTATCGAGACAATCCGCTCAGGATGTACATATGGTAACAGTGACTGATTAATTTTACTTCATGACAAATCAAAAAGAAATATCCAAGTTCATGCTAATTATATACACTAAGTATGTCCCTAGTGATCACTAGTGATGTTAGTTTGTTTTGTGTCCTATCTTAACTCTTGTCACTATTCCTTTAGGACTAATTATTATGGAAAGAATGGTCTCCTATAATTAACATGAAGTTTCTTTCTCGTAAAACTCACTTTCATGAATCCACTTAGACCAAATAATCCTTTGGTACATGACATATTTTACTTATGAGTAAAATTTATTCTCACTCCTCCCCAGTTTTTTCTAGTTTGCTCTCTGTTTCAATATGTTCAGTTCGAAATTAACAGTATTCGGATTTAGTCCACTGGTTTCAGGAAGGTATATAAACTATTCATTACTGGAAAATATTACTTCTTTTACTAATAACAAACATTTTGATTTCCTCGACTGTTGGTGAGTCGGTGTTTATGGGAAGATCCGTGGCTGCTGCTTCGATGACTGGTGGGTTCAGTGGAGGCTGGTCGATTTAACAGCTCTTCGAAGTGTTCAACCCACCTGTTTCGCTGTTCATGCACTTCAGTTATTGGTTTGCCAGCATTGGTCTTGACTTGCTGTTCTGGTTAACTGTATTCCCCCAGCTAGCTTTTTCCTAGTATCGTATAAGTGCCTCATGTTTCCTTCTCTTTCAGCTTATTCCGCCGTCATTGCTAGGTCCTCAACACATTTCCGTTTATCCGACCTTATGTTGCTCTTCACTTGCTTGTTGACCTCTGTGTATTCAACCTGTGCTTTAGCTTTCTCTGTTTTTGTCCGGCTGTTACTAATTGCTAACTTTCTGCCTCTTCTTTCTTGGATCATGTCCTGAGTGCCAACAGAAATCCGTTATTTGGAACTCATTGTTGAGAGTCATTTTGAATTCGTTGTTTGTTAGTATCCCGGAGAAGTATTGTGTTAAACATTCGTAATACTACTGCTTCAGTTATCCTCTGCTTCATTAGTTTCAGTTTCATTTCAGCCACCACTAGATGATGATTTGGAGATATATCAGCTCCTCTTCCTGCTCTTACGTCTTCCATGGTCTTTCTAAACTTCTTATTAATGCAGATATGGTCGATTTGGTTCCCCGTAGTGTGGTCCGATGAAACCCATGTAGTTTAGTGTATGCGTTTGTGGAAGAATACGGTGCCACCTATAATCATTTTGTTGAAGACAAATAGGTTTGTAAATCTCTCACCGTTTTCGTTCCTCTCTCCTATTCCATGTCGTCCCATGATGTCTTAATATTCGGTGTTGTCCATTCCAACCTTAGCGATGAAGTCTCCCATCAGAATGATCAGGTCCTTGGCTGAGCATTTATCGATGATTGATTGAAACCTTGTGTAGAATTGATCTTTGTCGTCTTCATGGGTGTCGTTGGTGAGTGCATAGCATTGGATGACATTCATTGTAATCCCTTCCTTCTTCATCTTAATGAATGCCACGATGATCTCAGGTCCATTAGGTTCCCATCTTATAAGGGCCTTCCATGTTTCTTGGGCACAAAATTAGTACTACACCTTGTGTGTGAGGAATTTTCTTTTTTGTGGCCGGAATATAAAAACACTTCTTCTGGGGATAATCTTCGCTGCCCAGCTTGTAACCGATAGGTTTCACTCATTCCAAGTATCTTCAGGTTGTATCTTTTTATTTCTTCAGCTATTTAGATGCTTCTCCCTGTCTCCCACATTGTACTAACATTCCATGTACCTATATTAATGGTTGCTCTGGTTGTCAGAAGGGGTATCGGTCTTGTGGCTTCCAAAAAAGCTCAGCTTTCACCATGACGTGTCAAAACTCTTCGAAACGAAGACCTTCCAACACCCAGTACAGAGTTAAAATGATTATTTAAAGGTTTTTACAGGTTAGCGTTTTTTTTTTGCAAGGTTATTTTTCACAGGATGAAGTTACTAACTCCATACCCAACCCTCCTTCCTTATCGGGGTTTGGGACCAGCAACAACGCAGGAGGGGTTTTAGGCGGAGTTATCTTACATTATCACAATGAAACTTATTTATTATTAAAATTATAATTCTGTAAGTTATGTATTCAAGGTAATCCAAAACATTCATTTTCTGCAAATTCCAGTCAAGTTATGCACTTAGAAATCGAAATTAATTGTTAACCCTATGAATAATATAGTACAATGTAAAGATAACTTGTAAAGATCAACAAGGTTTATAACGGTTCGCAGTGTATAATTGTTAGTTACAAAGTGCCCATTGTGTGTAATGTCAACTTCATTAAATTTTCGCATTAGTTGAAATGATAAACTTAATTAATCGAATAAATTAGTCTAAGGTAAATACAAATCTGGTTGATGATTATGTTATGTATTAAAAAGTAATAATTTCAACTATTTAATTCTCGATAATAAGCTTTTCACAGCTTTTCACATATGTTGTGTACTGAATATCAACCTTTTAACCAGGACTATGATAACGTCAAATACTCCTGAGATCAACTTTCCCAGAATATATTAGTCTTAAGTTGCCTATGACACCGCTGTTGGTATTATCCTTATCTCTGAGTTCTGAATGTAAAAGGGATATATCGAAAAGAATAGTTAGTTAGTCGTCAGAATATTTATTTAGTCAGGGTTGTTGTCCACCTGGTCTAGTGGCCTATCGTTGAGTAATATTTCCGTTTTCATACGACAGGTTCTCATCGTTTTATCTGCATTTATCTATTACATTATCGCACTCAATTCTATGTACACTACATACAGGATCCCTCCAACATTTCACTGCGATGACTTGCGCAGGGTGGATTAGTATATCATTGTACATTCTGTGTGATTAATTTATCAACTATGTACCCGTCAGTTTCAATCATGCGATGCCTATCTCAACTCCTGTTGTAGATCTTATGAAGTTGATTCCTTTATTGCAGTACAACTTCTTCGGAACCCCTGTGAGGTTAGCATATGATAGAAAAGACATCAGGAAAGAATCAACTTAAAGAGCCTTGAGTACTTCTATATGCAAAGATCTGGTCTCAGAGCAAGTAAACAAACATCATCACAAATGCACCATTCTGTCCTATTTAACAATGATGTACTCTGAGTAGTCTGAGTGATTAACAGTACAATGAAATTTAGGTCCTACGAGCTACTCTATAAAGTGAGCTTGGCTGCCCTTGTTTGATAGTCCATGATTTGTGTGTGACTCTTCTAACCGAAGTCAATCTCTTCAAAATTCAATAGCTATCACACAATATATTTGGAATATGCGATATCTCTATGTGTTCTTTTATATATATACTCTCTCATAATTCATTTGAATATAAGACCGGGTTTTCTACTTGTTATAGTCGTTTCCGTAAACTTCCGTAATTGAACATATTCCAGTAAACATCCTACGGTGTACCACACCTGTGAACGACTAAGAGAATTATGTTGATATTTCATTTCAGGAACAAAACCTATGAATGCGGTAAGGTATGGTATATCTCTCTTAGGGACAAGTCTGTGATGAGGAGTATGATATAAATAAATTTATTGGATTTTTCAGACTCTAATTATCACAACTGTTGAGTTCTTAGTATCTAGATCTACAACTACTTTCAAGGATTTATTTCCATTACTTTTACGATTGACTCATCTTTCATTAAGAAATCTGGTCCAGTAACCCAACAGTTAGAATGCGATGCGTTATTTACGTTTAGTCCTGATGAAATAATATTGTTTGTGTCCATTACAGATGGAGCATGTCTTCATTGGGATACATAACTACTTCCTAGAATAAAGCTAATCCTATTAGATACATACGATTTAAACGAGAATCTGTATCTGTAGCTACTCTCTGATTATTATCCTTCGTTATTTTATTCTTGTCAATGAACTTCTGTGTAAAGCCGTTTTCTCTTAGGCAAGATACGAGACGGCCAAGATAAGTGACGCTGAGATAAGACATTGACCATGTAATTAGAACGGGCCAATAGGATTCGCTCGCATAGTCTATACAGTTTGACTCGTAAGACGCTGATTGGTTGAACCATTATAATGCGACTAATCTTGCCCAGAAGTAGAGGGTGATGAAGACTTTACATATATGAAAGATAAGACTTAGAAGGCTTAAGTAATCATAACTAAAGTTACCAGTCATTTTCTTAAAAGTCCTCTCAGTATGTTATTTATTCGCTTTCTATTAAATCAGGATCGACGTTATTTCCTTAACATAATAATTTGTGTTCGTTATCAGGATACCTAGACATAATATCATTACCTTAGCATATTTTTGAGGTTTTTTATCACCACTTGGTGTCCTTTAAACAGGATTTTTGAATTCATTGTCTGTGATATGTGGTAATGATTGATAATATCGACTAATTTCAACTTGAACCAACCATTTTTTCATTGGATGAGCATATGCCTTCCAACCAATTGAGCAAATTCTCGAAATTAGGCTACTGTATCCTCACTGCTATTACCTCTTTTGGGAGTATGAAACTTAATTCCTAGTGACAGAGTTTTGGTTTTGGTTTGGTTCAGTTTCATACTTCATAGGCTGTGATTTAATTTCCTTTATTAGAGTCTTTGATGAAGATTTGTAGAGGTTATTGCACACTTTACCCTAAAATTTATATTTGAAAGTAAATCATACTTTGTATGAATCACTGATGACTTCATCAAAACTATTGGATTCTGTTCTTAATCGTTTGAGGAATTTCTTAAGGGTGGTTAATATGATGGTCTTGGAGAGTGAGTAACCTACCTTAACACTATTGAATCATTGTGTTTTCGTCTATCGATCAATACTATATTCATTCTGTCATTAACCTTCAATAGCTAAAATTATCAATCTCCTAATACATAATAGTAAGAGCCTTCATGAACGTAAGAATTTGGCAAACTGACTCCAAAAACTGCATTAAGTAATACATTTTCATAAATTCTAAGTTGGATTACTTCTGTTGACATTCCGTGGCTCTATATTGTTAGATGATTCATGTGACTTGAACGATTCCATTTGCTTTACTGCATTAGTTTTATACCTTGCAGTCACTTTTATTCTAATGAATGCTGTACAATACAATTTACAGCTAAAAAAAATTCAAGCCCTGAATTTTATTAAATTTATGTTTTTCATTCAATTTATTCAGCTGCTCTACGCTACATGTTTCACAACACACACTTAAAGATAACTACAAGCTCATGAAGTGAAATAATTGATAAGAATTATACACTACATACTCATTAAATAAATGAACAGTGAATGACTGGAAATGCTGGATACACACACAATCACCACTGAATACTTTGCTGTAAACCTGAACCTCTAAGTTGACTCAAAGTCTTCTCAAAATCGATATAAATTCTGTCAACATTTTAAATAAACAAAGTATTTAGTTTACTCTATCACACACATCTTATTTATTTATTTATGATTGTTTGAGAAATGTGTTACTAAGCCAAATACGTCAAACAAATCTATCTATAACAATCGATTTTCAAACATATGATCCTATGTAGTTAATCAATTATACAAAGCATAGAACTCATATATATGTGTGCTTTATACAATAATTGTTTAAGTGTAGCAGTAAATCGTAACTTCACTTAAGTCGGGTGAAAATAGCCTGTGGTTGAATGAATGAATGAATATCACAGTTACATTCATTCAAAATCTTAATTCCAAGAGCTTCCTTAATTGTTTATCTAGTTGAATCATCTCATTGTGTTGATTTGATATTAAAAAATATTAAGCTACAGTAAATATGTGCCAGGCTGTATGTTGATTATAACTGACTCTTAATGAAAATAACAATAAAATTTTTATGAAACTAGTTCTATGTGACTTTAACTAACATATTGAAATGTCGATTAAACAAATAGGTCATTCTCCATGTAATGATGATGTTACGAGATATGTTTATCTAGTTGGTTAGAAATTTAATGTAAATTCATAGTAATGTACTTAAGTATAAAGTGAACAATTATGATTTTAGAAGTGTTTCAAGATTTAGTTCTGACCCAGTAATCTAAAAGGATAGTGATCATGCTATAATGCATGTCAATGTTTCAATAATGTATTTGATCATAAGCACATACTCCCTCGAAAAAATTCTGGATTAGAACACTGATTTCTAACTGTTCACCTGATAAAGAAGATGAATACTCAGTCATACTTGACTGGTAATGCAATAAAAAGAATAAAAGTACTCAAAGCTATTTATCGGAGTTTTCCAATGGTGTTCGGTCTTATCACTTACATTAAGCAGATAAAACTACAGTTAACAAATCTAGTTATTGTGTCTGAAACAAGTTTTTTCATACCTTTGTTCTTTCTTTGATCAAAAAAATCCCAATAAATTGTCTAAGCTTCTTCACTTACAACTTTGTTTCTCTTTACTATTTTCATATCTCTTTCCTCACTATTAACGTAACCGAAACTGATGGTTCACATACTTATTATTAGGCAATATTTAATGAACATTATTCTAATATGATTATATTCTTCAGTTTCGACTTCCTTAGTACTATGCCATTTTACTACTAATTTTAACGTAGTACGATTAGTGAAGTATGTTTCACTGCTAGAAGAAGAGTCCAGGATAGAGTTGGTTAGAGAATGCTGGTCGGCGGCCTATGCTCCACGTGGGGTAACAGGGATTTATTTAACTGATTGATGTTTTATTGCTATCACAAACTCTTAAGCACACTTAATTCATTTAATATTTCATATATATCTATGTAAATATTACGGTATGAATATAGTGAAGTCTGGTGAAGACGCAAATGGAAACTGAATTGGCCACTTACTTGTATTACTGGAGCTTTAACAATGCAAACTTTAAAGTAATTTACTGCGTAATATTGTTATATCGGCAGATTCAAGAAGAGTAACTAACTTCATGAACTGTTTTCCAGAAGACTATTTATTTTGAGTATATGTAAATTGATTATTTGATCTATATTATTGTTATGTTCCCAACACCCTAACTTCCCATGAGATTCATCGACTGTTGTCATATCATTTATCATTCAGAAACTGTGGTTAACTAATCATGTACCTGTACCCCTAATCCTTAGTCATTGTTGTTTCCGTTTTGTATTAATGTTATTCTCCCTATTGGTGTGATGCGTGGTCAGGTTTTGCATACATATAAAGGGATGCTTAAAAGACAATACGATTCTGTCTAGTTGCTTCATTCGTCTTGTGTTCTTCATTCCGGCTTGGGGACTGGTAGTCGTGGAGCAGACGCATACGAGCACTGATTAGTAATTATCGACGTCACACTACGTTTGTCATGCAACTGTAATTGGGCCAAACATATCAAAACGTAACAAATATAGATATTAACATAGAGTGGGGGTGCATAATTCTACTTAAGTAAATGAGGCAAATATTGGAAACTCAACTCATTGTAAACTGTCATTGCTATCAGTGAAATAGTGATGAAAGTTAGATTACTTCACTAAAATAAGATAGACAAATACATCGCCTCGAGCAGAATGTACCCTTTTATTTTCGTCCTCTAACTTTTCAAGGGTTCATTCCCTCCCAGGAGACAAACTTGTTGACAGTCCTATTGAGTGAAGATTCTGACAAAATGCTAACGACTTTTGACCACCTTAAGCATCAATGAGTAGATGTTTAGAGTGCGATTCGCACCATCCGAATGCGAAATGCTGCTTCAGATTAAGCTCACGTCGGCTCCGAAATTAGTAATAGGGAGCAAGGAAGTTGGATGTGCTGACCACTTTACTTGTCTTGGAAGTTTCATCAATCCTGATGGCCTAGTACCTGATAAAATGTCGACTCGTATACAGAAGGCTCGATTGGCTTTCGCTAATTTGCATCACTTGTGGCGTGAGACATCCACCTACCAACCAAAGGACGCGTTTACTGTGCACCCGTTCGATCAGTTCCACTTCATGGATGTGAAACATGGCCATAAAGGATAGAGAATTTTCGTAGGCTTCTAGTATCCGATAATAGATGCCTTCGAAGCATTGCTTATGTTTTCTGAGACTGCCAAGTAAGTAATACTTGGGTTAGAAATAGAGTACTAGGTAAAGATAAGTAAGTCAATTGGTGGAGTAGTGGATCTTCATCAGTTGAGGTGGTTAGGACATGTGTTACGTATGCCCGATCACCGCCTTCCTCAATGATCGATGGTGTCTGGTGTAGTAGGCTGGAAAAAAGCTATGGGTGGCCAAACTGAGACATGAAACCAGTCCCTGAAGTCATTGACAATTGGGCGATGTTAATAGGTGCAGACTACTTGGTTGGAGTCTGGGTGATGGTCGTAACCAATGGTTAGAGACTCTGGGTGACATGTCTTAAAATCATTCGCAATGGCGCAGATGGATTCACTCCTTGTCCTCTTCCAAATTCTATGCTGTTGAACTCATCATAATTTTTTATTTACTGGATTGTGTATGCATATTAATAAATCTTATCTTCGACCTCTAATTATCTTCATCAATACGAAATCTGTTACTACCTCCAGTATTCTACAATTTGGTCCGGCAACTTTATCTCTATCTGCTAATTGAGGCATGGTAACTTGAACTGATGTACGCAGGTATCAAGTCCCTTGTTGTAACTGACTAAGTGACACAATTATACGGTGGCTAAAATGTATTTTACAACAATTTTTCACTTTTCATCTTAATTATTTCGACCTTTAATTAGTAATTAGATTTGTGCGCACACATTTACTTCAACATTTCCCATGAAATTGTATGGTATACCGAAAATTCAGATTTTTAACTGTCATTAGCTGCTCAAATTACTTTGTAAAAAAGTGGAAAACTTATTAGTTATCATGATAAGTTTAAAGCGGCTGAAACAGAGTAATTCCCATCATATACATAATTACCAACACCTGATCCTATCGGAAACGATTATGTTTGAACAAGTGGAATTGTAAGTGCCCATTCGTAAGGTAAGTGTTTAATGTTAAAAAGTAGTTTAATTTGTACGAATGTTGTAGACATAGTACTATAATTTAGATTAACCAGCATTTTAGTCAAAATAAGAGTGGAATATCTAAACATGGTGCATTCATCGAAGACTTAAAACTATTAATTTCCACTGTTTTATGTGGCAAAAAGCGCCTTCAAATACTACATATATTTCAAGATTAAATCAATTAACACTCAAACTACGATGTACCTTTAATGTCGATTTTTATAAAATTTCTGTAGATATGAACAGGAAAAATCTGTATGGCTCTTATACATCAAATTATGGGTGATGGTTACTTAGCAATAGCGAATTTTGTGTCAAATACAATAAGTCCTAATTTAATTTGTATAAATGTTTGCATAAAGATGGAAGGGATTTCTTTTATTTGAGTTAAACATTTGTAGACGCTATTACGCGAGTGAGGGTTGATGTGCTTAGCCCTGAGACATAAGTTATATTTTTGTTGAAAAACGGTGATACTATCCATTTATCGACATGGGACTATAACCCACAACCCATATGCTTTAAGCCAAGTACATCAAGCTGGTAGTAAAACCTAATAACAAAAAAGAGGATAGAACATATGCCTATGCATGCTCGTTGGTTGTTAAGTCGAAATACAGCTAATTATAAAAATGCCTCGTTAACATTTATATGAAGTTAAAATCTGCTTCACTATTCTACTGGGATTTAAGCTACACAAATACCTATGGAATTATTTTTATAATCTGAAAGTTAAGATCATGGGAGAGAAGGGGCAACTTCTCAGGTACTGCGCTAAACTGGGTACCTAATACGACAAGCACTAATTATCTGAAATACAAATAAAGAAAATTCGAAATCATACGGTGACGCGGTTCATTAAGAAACAAAACAATTTTCAAAACACAGTTAGTACATATTCATGCGAACAAACGTTACTACTAATATATTTCAAACATCACAAGCAAATATGTAGATAATCTCGTTGTAACTTGGATTAAGACTCTAATCTCATGAAATATTAGGAGATTGTGTCAATAATCTGACGAGAGAAGAAACACTTCACAACTTCTTTAATAATTCGGATGCTTCTTTTTTTGCCTAAATTGTCCCACTGAGTACAGAAGAACATTTGATTACCTCTTCAGTATCCAAGTCGTTTTCCGTAAATTCCAATACTTTGTGGCAATAATGCTTGGCTAGATCGTGATTCATCAATTTGTGGTACGTCTTTGCTAAGTAAAGGGAATTTTTAACAATAACTCCTGGAGCCTCTACAACAAATGCATTGGATTAGAAGTACATAAACCACTTTTTTCGCAACCAAGGAGATAGTTCAGAGCCTAAAGTGTCATGGCTTGTAATTAAACTCACTTCTTCGTAAGTGGATGTTGGAGGCTCACCGAAGAACGTCGCAGCAAACTTTCGCTTTATCCACGGGAGATCTGTTACTTCGAAACACCTACGAAAGTGTTGTGAGCTATAACAGACAACTCACCATCTTCCAAGAGCGTGCAATGTTACAAAATCATCGGGATCCGCCTTAATGGCTTTCTGATAAATAAAATAAATGCAAGGACATTACCATCCAATGGTCCTTCATTTTAAATGAATTTTCTATTCGTTTATTTATACCCTCAAGTTCTGATGATAGGTTCAAAAATATCCCGTACCACTATGGGTATTAAGTTAATATTTTTATTAAGTTAATAAACAATTAAGTGTACCGAGTTGCACTTTGGATTTTCCGAATCAATCTGAAGACCTTCACTGCAGGCTAAAAGACCTTCTTCAATGTATTTTTTGTATATTTGTTTATCATTCTTGCCCAGAGAAATAGCTAGCAATCACAGAACGAAATCTTGCTTAACATACCTAAATTTCTGCAACTGTGAGCTTTCCTCCAATAGATTTCAGGACTTTTGGTATTATTATTCAATGCATTGCATACGACGTCATATGCTTTTTTATACTCCTTATCATTGTCTAGTCTCTTCCACTCGGTAATCACCGCATCCATGGCGCTGTTTTATTTATCGAGGTCTGAAATAATTCACCTTGATGTTAGCGTGTTCTAAGTCTTAATTTTTATTGAGTACCTTGCCCTTGACTTTACTGGGACTAATTGACAAACTTTTATTCCTATAGATTCGCATTTACGTAATGAGTGTTTTGGGTTATGGATAGTACAGTACTCCCTGTGTTCCTTCTGAAACTGAATAAAAATGGTTTGTCGAATGAGAAGAATAAGAGTGACCAAGAAGTTGCTATTACAATATTGTCCATCAGAACCCACAGAGGTTAAGAAGGCACAGGGTATTCTCTTGAAAAATACAGCTAAAGAAACTAACACTCTCTCTTAGGAAACAATTCATAGTTTATTTATACTGAGAGCTTCTTAGCCAGATCTATTATAAGTACAATCGTATGGAGCCAGTGTGTGGCGGTAAATAATCCCATAAATAAATAATTGTATAGGCTCCCAACATTGATGCTGATCATGTTTGTTTTAGTGGATACGATTAGCTAAAGGCTGTCGGTCACGCATCACCATCAGATCACGAAATGACATAATGTGGGAAGTAACTCGCTCACTAGTTGGTCTGCCTATTCGTTACTATCCCATTGACGCTCTACTCACGATCAAAATAAAATTTCACCTACATCCCTCACTGTCTTCTGATTTGATTGTAGCGGTAAATAATCCCCAAAATAAATAGTTGCAAAGGCTGTCGACATTGATACTGACCATGTTTGTTTTAGCGGACACAACTAATTGAAGGCGCGCGGTCACGCATCACCACCAGATCACGACTCGAACCACCGTGGATAGCATCTCTGTCTAGTTTGCCAGCCTAGACGTTGCTATCCCATTGAAGCTCTGCTTGCGATCAAATATGATTTCTCTTCCATCCTTCAGTGCCTTCTGATTTCTTCTCATTTGTAAGAGTGGGTCTAATCGATAGAAGTGGCTCTATTTGTACGATGAGTGTAACTTGGTCGCATACCTGTGTACAATTCATGGTGATTAGTCAGATTTTCATTGCTAGCAATCGAATAGGAGTAATGTTGGTTGATCGATTGTTTCTTATATCCAACGTAGAGCCTGATTATTATATGATGTTTCCTAGGTGACTGTAATAAGATAGTAAAAACTTTAAGATATCGCGATGACGTAAGAAGTTGAATAGTAGCCTTATTATCAGCTGTACTAACGTTACTGCAACTGCAATTATCATCATAGATAGATTAGGATGTTATTCAGTAGAAGCAAATGAGGTAACATAATAGTTCTGATTATGATATGGCAGATAATTAGCAGAGAATATTTCATCGAATAATTTAGAAATAACTTCAGGACTGTTATATACCTTGCCACCGTGTACATGGAGAAGTATAGTGTGTTCGTCATCTTTAAGTAAGCATTTAAAAGGGAGGACCAGGACACGCTACTTAGAAGGACCAGCAGGTGTCATAAGTTTGTCTCTTGTGACTTTTGTTGTGGTAGGAAGATGTCCCTGTTATAACGGTAGTGACTATACGAATCAAAGCCCAATTCATTACCCGAGACACTGGAATGATAACAAGATTCAGTGGTTATCAGAATAGGTGGGCTGAATAGTAGGACAGTAATTGTAAGAAGGGGTATCATCTCTATTATAGATCTATTATTAGTGAGGACGTATAAATGAGAGCTGTTAGGTTAGTAAAAGTATATTCCGTCATCAAGAGACTGGGTGTCACTTCACTACTAAATATATAATGGTTTGTCGGTGACTGATGACGAGGAAGTGGTGGAGCAGTCTAAACAGCATCCGGAGGTAATTCATACATGAGTTCTAAGAGAGATGACAGGTGGGATGAAGTAACATAAGTGTGGGAGACTGGTGAAACTTCAATTGTAGAAGAATTGAAAGTGGAATGTAAAAAATACAGAATGAGTCGTTTAGGAGGATTGATAGTTGTTGAAGGAGCCAAGAAAAAAGTTAGGGTTACATCTGGGACCACTAAGGTGTTGAGAAAGACGGATTTCGGCTGACATGATTAAAGCAAACGGATTACGGTTAAGCAATCAAGAGTCCGCGTCCTGTACAATACTGCTATACGTCATAGGAACATGACCAAGTAACCCGTGGCCATAGTGTGCAGAATTTCTGAAGACGTTAGTCAGTGTGGATGGATTGAGATGCATAAAAGCAGCTGATAACAGCCTAGTTTGGGACCCAGAGTCTCATAAGACATAAGATTGATGGGTCTTCCGCTGTGTATAACGTGGATGATTATGAATCGCTGATAACACGTTTGGTTAGTATTTAGGCTTTCGAGCATTAGTGACGTAATTATGAAGCTTATTGTTGATAGTGCAATCACACATTTGAAGTGCATCCTGTAACGCTTGTCGTGTAACTAGAGAAACTTCTAACGATCAAACTCACATATACGAATAAGAACATGAAGTGTACCCGATTATATGACCAAGTTACGCTCGTCGTACAAATAGAGCCACTTCTATCGATTAGACCCACTCTTACAAATGAGAAGAAATCAGAAGGCACTGAAGGATGGAAGAGAAATCATATTTGATTGCAAGCAGAGCTTCAATGGGATAGCAACGTCTAGGCTGGCAAACTAGACAGAGATGCTATCCACGGTGGTTCGAGTCGTGATCTGGTGGTGATGCGTGACCGCGCGCCTTCAATTAGTTGTGTCCGCTAAAACAAACATGGTCAGCATCAATGTCGACAGCCTTTGCAACTATTTATTTTGGGGATTATTTACCGCTACAATCAAATCAGAAGACAGTGAGGGATGTAGGTGAAATTTTATTTTGATAGTGAGTAGAGCGTCAATGGGATAGTAACGAATAGGCAGACCAACTAGTGAGCGAGTTACTTCCCACATTATGTCATTTCGTGATCTGATGGTGATGCGTGACCGACAGCCTTTAGCTAATCGTATCCACTAAAACAAACATGATCAGCATCAATGTTGGGAGCCTATACAATTATTTATTTATGGTATTATTTACCGCTACAACCTGCTACTGTAGAACTTAATCACGTCCAGTCAACATTGTTTTCTTGATCTCAACCATATATAACTTGTCGCTTGGTCTTCTTCAATTCATTACTACTAACTGTGATAGGGTGAACACGATTCTTGCTCTCTATTTCAACATTTTAAAAGCCTTTGGCCTTACTGACTACTTTTTGTCACTATGGAAACTTTGGACACTCAATATTGATTGCCTATTACCAGACTGTATTAAACGCTTCTTTAGTGGTCACACAAAATGTTTAAGTCTGACTATACGCTCTCCCATTCAAAATATGCAATCTCGAGAATTGTTTAGATTAGCATCCTCTGTCTTTACTTAATAAGCAACTGCAGTACTATAAATTAAGTCAAGACGCTAGCGAATCAAAACTAATATGCCTTAGATGATAGAAAAACTGTCAAAAACAATCTATCGAGTTCAAAGTTGACCAAACCAACTACCATTCACTTTTGAAAAAAAAATTTACATGACCTACTTTTATTGGTAGTTTGTGCTGACAAAGCCATCCATAATGACAATAATAGCTTTAAAATTAAACTGTGCAGTTCAGAGGTCGCAATCAAACCAAAGCCTGACTAGGTCTCAGATACCAAATATTCCTCCTCTATAGATTCTTTAAATTAGTAATAATTTCCTTATCAAAGTGCTTAACACGTTAGCAATTTTCATCCTAAAAGAATGCAATTTTAGGTAGGCCTCTCCTTATGATCTATGTAATCAATTATTTCGTAAAATCGGTACCTTTAAAACCACTTTTAGAGCTAACCCTTTCATTGTTAAATTTTCTGGATATAGAGCAAGCTGTCAGTAGGCATAAGGACTTTAAAATGCCTTTTACATTTCGCTAGCTCACCACACAAATCCATTTCCTCTATTGGCGCATACAGCTTATACTTTACAACAACCAACCTTTTTCATGCACCCCTCCAAATCTCAGATTCTCTCAATGCATAAATGAATCACATTTTCCACAGAAGCTGTACTCTTTTTAAACTTAATATATATTTGTGGACACTCTATTATATCTACAGTTACATATTATTCAACTCTTGTGGCACTAGTATACTACTAGTGATTGGCGTAGCAATCAATAGATAGGGCCATTCGCTTGCATTTCACGATAGAAGCTATTTACATCTAAACCACCACATTGAATATACTATAGGTAGTAGGGACAATTTTACTGATCCTTACGTTCCGAAAGTTTAAATCCTGCAACTTTCGATTTCTATCCCCACATGTATACGAACCTTTTCGCCTATGGCCATCATCTGCACGCTTGGACGTCTCATTACAGTACTACGGGCTTTAACCAAGGACGTTTAATTATCGTAGTCTAATAAGTTTGTGTAACAATTCAATCTTGTTATGATTTGCCATGTTTCCGGTGATCTTAAGTGCAGAAATTATTTGTTCCTGACACTAAGAAATAACTTATTATTCATATTATCGTCAATATGTTCCATCTGTAGTGTTACACTGATTATGCATGCGAAACTTGCATGTTCTTGTATTTTCTAGGATATATTTTTAATATCCATGTGGGCAGTCCAAATGCATAACTTTGTTGAACTTCACTAATTTTGTTTTACAGTCTCCTTTATGACTGTTTCGTTACATCTTGATACTAATGTATCCATGAACTTTACACCTAATCTTTTGCCCAGTTTTGCACGTGTTTGCTGCACACCCAAAAAATGTTATCTGATAAACTTCCTCATATGCCATTATACTATGAGTGTTGTATCAATTTGATTACGCTTATGAAACTAGCGTGGACCTATTTTCAGAAATAAATCATTATTATTATCATAACTGTTTATTTGTATGTCTATCGTATTAATTTGGACCGTGTTATTGTCAGCAGTCACAAAGCAAATGAATTTCTTTTGATGGTGTATGGTTATCAGGGTTTGTATTACGTGGATAATAGTCAGGGTTGGTATTAACAAAAAACCTGTAGCCAACAGATGGATGACTGTATTGTTCTTCAGTAGCAAATCATTTGAGGCAGGCAACTCAGAAGGCTTGATAATTAGTATCTTAGGCAGCCAAAGAATAGGTGATTCAATGTGTTTTTTTCTTCGTCTAGTATAGGAGTAGTGACGTCTGTATTATGCAAGGAATAGCTTGATACCTACTTGCGCTTAAAGTTGAGTTTGGTAACGCATGTCTTTCTGAATCCGATGGGGGAAGAATCGGAATAAGAACCCATCAATGTTAAGGAGTGAGAATAATCGATCCTGTGCCAGTAGTGGCGAGTGAAACAGATGAAAAGCTGTTGTTGCAAATCATCTTCATAATTCAATATTATCAGGCTTAAGCGTCACCACTACTACTTCCAACACTTAGCATGGAGAGATGAAGACATAAAAATGTTAAACTGGATGTACCAAAGCTGAATCTACGATATTTTGTTACGATTCCAGTGTAGTAAGTTTAGCCATTCTAATGGAGTAGCCATTGTTTTTTTCTAACTTATCACTGGATGAAAGGTGAACGTCAACACTCAACATGACCAAAATAACCTTGAAACTGGCCAAAAAGTAGTTGTTACGTCGCTGGGTGATTAATAGGCTGAGTAGGGTACGAAATGGTTTTCGCTTATTTGTTGAACTGAAGTAATGTCATGCCGAATATTGATTAGACGTTGGTATTCATTTTCAATGTTACCTAGAACGTGTTCAGGGTCCTAGACGAATCAACGAGGTTGACAAGCTGAAATGTCTCTACATATTTGCGAGTAAGGATTGTAAATGAGAACTAAAGTTTACATTGATCTGCCGGCACTTTAAGCCGGAAACTTTTACATTAAGAGCTAATCATAGCCGCACGGATACAAACATGGCATCTCCATTCCTGAAAATTTTTAATCATTAGTGTCATGTGTTAAATAAAGTGGAGTTGTCTTCAAGCAGTTCGTTTAATGACTAAATAGTGTCAGCCAATGAGTTACGTCACAAAATCAAACAATGGCATTTGTCTAACGTACATAGATTCAATTTATGAAATCGAGCTTACCATGTAAAACCTTGAATTGAAATATCCGACTCAAAAACCTGGTCCTCACAAAACTAAAACCTGATATCAAGGGTGGACTCTGCATCAAGATCATAGCAAAATTCTGCAACGTTCTTTGCATGGCCATAGTAAATGTAGATATGTTAGGTAAGCAAATAAATAAAATTTCCGAGTTTGTCAACAATTAGAACAGTATGAGTCACCAGTTTAGCAATAGTTCTACTTTTACGGGACCAATTATCTACTACCTGAACCGAAGATTATGACGACCCAGTGTCATTAAAACTTTACCAAAACCTCAGCTGACACAGAATGATGACGTATTCTATACTTTGCCCCACAAACTGTGCCAAAGAGTTCAACTTTAGAGAGAAGATACTAAAAGTGAACATGTGCATACAACGCTGATTATTAAAATAGACTATTATTTGAACGATCATTGGACTAAATCAATCAAAAATTTAATTTTATAAAATTCGTGTATTTTACGTGCTCACTAAATGATTCTTGTCACTTTCTGTAGATAATATGTTTACTACTCAGTTGTGGAAAAAATATGGTTCATATCTAAATTGTCCTGCCTCCACTAAACAGTGAAGTAACCTAATAATATTTAATCTAAATGTTTCACTCCCTTTTAATACCTCAATTTTCAACAACTATGTTACACTTAAAAAAATGTACATTTATTTCTATAACTATTAACTTTTTAAGGAGTAAACCTGCCGGGGTCAATGATTTGGCGTGGATTCTGTATGACACCCCAGATTACATGATGACAACTTTTTCTGGTGAATTCTAGGTAAAGTTATTCAGTTCATTCTGGTGGTCTATGGTGTCAAGCACCAAATAAACATAGTTCCCTACTTGGACACAGTGTTTCATACATATCTCAGACATTAAAGCATCGTCTAGATTATTAGCAGCCGAAATGTAACGGAGTACTGACGGGGGGGGCTGTGTTAAGTTAGCACAAATCTTATGGGAGTTTTGTTAACAACTGTTTGTAGATCAGTCAGAAAAAGATGTTAGAAGACGTTGAAATAAAGCCAAATATGTCCCAAAGCTACAGTGTAGGACTACAAAATAGCACGCAGTGGAATGTCACCAGCTTCTTCCCCTAACACTCAGGGGAGCAATAAATAAGACCTCAGATGTTACATACCAAAGTCGACGATTGTTTTTATAACCTACGGTCTTGGAGAGCCTAAGTAAACACGGAAAGTTGAGTCATTACCAGGAAGCTTAGATTTAAAATGCTACCAATAATTTTGATATCTGGTAGCTTGATAAAAATTTCCATTCCTTATGACTTTCGTCTCATTCCAAACACACACATAAACACAACAAATAAATACTCAAACTTTGCATCAGACATTCCATGACTTTTAACATGATAAAGCCAGCACAACTGGTCCAAAGTTCCATAATGATATATTTCGCCTGTCTACTGGAACTCCACCAAGGCAATTTAAATATACCCCAGCTGAGTAACTGTTTCCTACCGATCATCCGTCGAAAATTTTGTTTCGGATCAACAAACATAGTTTGTGAGCCAGAGGCTTTCTATTTACCTCTGAGCAAGTTTGAAGACAAAATATTAAAGAGCAAATAAAACACCCATCATCTATCTTATTGATTAACAGATATCTCGTTTCCTACTTCCAGTTGCAAACAAATAGTCTCAAAGTACTATTATGCGAGGTTACAAAAGTTTTCCGAGCGGCAAAATAAAATAGCGGCAGTTACTAATCACTAATGAAGTTTGAATTTGCATTTTCAACTATATACGTACCTGCTGACTACCTTGATAAATAAACATTGTAAAACTACTGCCCTATATAAATTCGATCAACCTTAAGCACTTTATATACACTGATGTACCGAAATTATGAGCCGAATATTCTCTAATGAAGGTCTACATAAGATTAATATTAGCTTTGTAGATATGCTGTAATAAGATAATGACTGATGTCTAGGCGTAACAACTCAGCATATAAAACAGACAATAATGGAAGTCAGTCGATTTACAGTTTTCATTTACCTGGATAGTTACATATATATTTACTTCCCCCTTAATTGCTAAACTCACTTCTCAAATCCTTATGCGGATGTCCTCATATTATCCCCTGTTATCTTCACCCATATATATAAGCCCTATCATACTCTCGGAACGTTTTTGTTCTGATCATCTTTTTTTTTGTCATTCTGCGCTTGATCATACCTTTCCTATCTATGTATTCACGTAATGACTCCTGCGAGCTCCATACTGTTAAGCAACTCACTGTTTAGTGTTAAACCATCACTAGTCCTAACTACTTCTACTATCCCAAAAAAAGAGATCCAAGAATATTAATAAAAGAAAATATTTTGATGAGAAATGGTGTAGGCTTCCAAAACTGTCGAAAGTACTAGAAAGTCTGGCGGATAGTCACATGAAGGGACATCATAACCGCCACAACCTTATTCCACTAATCCCAGGACAGTTTGTAGAATGTCATGTCTTAATCCGCTAGTGCATTGTTGGACTGAGGCAACCAGACATCAGTCTTGGGACGCAAACACCCCAGCGTCTGCTCTCTTCATAGGATTGCTATTACGTTTGATTAATGTTCAGACTGAACTCTCGTTTAACAGCGGGTAATAATTTGATCGAGCAGTATTTAATGGCGTCGACATAGCATCACCTTGTACACTCCATCTAGAACCTTACTTCACGGTTGGACCTCATATATTTACTGAGAGAAATGGATCTTATAGTATAGTACAAGGGAGAGGCGATTAAGTTGTCCATAGTACCACTGAATAAATCATACGAAGACAGACTGAGGTTCTCACTAAAATATAAGAAGTTCTGAGTTGACCCGTTAATCACCTAAATGAATTGAACACCCTAAGACACTAACAAAAACCTATCCTACCACCTGTAAATTACCTTAATTCTAAAATCAACCTCAGGAAAAGTTGCATCTCACAGAGTGACTACACAGGTAACATCACATCGTTGTCACTACGGATTTAATCAACATAGAGTCCATTCCCAAACGTGCATCCCAAGCCCTTAAGATCAACTACTTTGTAAGGACGTTAGATGACCATGTTCTTTATTTAAGCACATCACCACTATTTTGATGTGAAAGCCGACTCAGAGGGCAACCTGACTCATTACCAACATTACCTACTACTCATCGTAAAAGACGATTTCACCCACCACTCTTTTTTCTTTCTTCATCATAACCATTTAACCCTATATTTACCCACTTGATCATTATACCCACTCATATTTTTATCACTTGGTTTAGTTTTATCTGATAGCTGCTGTTGTTTATTCCACAGAACCCATAGACCTACTTGCTGATTGTCTTGTTAATACTGAGTTTCCGGAAAAATTTTCTATCCTCTTCTACTTTCTCTCCAAGTTCAACTTTCTCTTCTTTTCCTCTTTTTTATGACCCTTATTCTGTTTCTTACCTTTACACAGACTTTCCGATTTCCTCATTACTTCGAATTGTGAGAATGTGCTTAGTGGTATGCGCATATACACCGTTAATGAAAAATAGTCATAAAGTAAAAATAAACGGACGAAGGTCTTAAAAAGTGTTAGGTAATCTTGTAGAAAAAAAATGCAACAATAATGCTTTGAAAGGGACGGAAAAAGAAAATATAAATGCAATATTAATAATAGACTATTCTCTTCGAACTTGTTTAGGCAACTATGAAACCTCAGAGGACAATAATAAATTTACAAAATTGAACCAGAAACATCAATTAATTTATGTTAGCTCGTCACATACATATTAGTTATTAGAAGTGAGTTTGTGAAGTTATATTGGACACGACAGCGGCTAACTTAAAATTAAACGTTCCGATCTGGTAGGTTAATAACAGTTGTCCTCCAACTGGCCTTGTTGTCACTACTCTGCTGTTATATCGCTGAATGTAATTTAGTTATTCTGACTTATCCTCAGAGGAAATTTTCCCCTGCGACTACTAAAATTTCTAATTCATCAGAAAGCCACCTTTACTAAACAGCTCGTATGGAAACCACGTATATGTTTGATCTTATGTCCATGTTAGTATACTAGCAGCGTTTGTTAATTTTATTAATGACGAAATGCAGTTTTATCTTGTATTAGACGACTTTGACTATATCCTTGTTTTTTTAATATCTATAGCCACTGGTTGTTTATTTTTCGAGCTTATTAAATTTGTGTGATCAATTTTACTGCATTTTGTGCTGCTATCCTCATTATTTTGGCACTCATCTCAATAATTTCACCTCTGTGCTGGTTAAGTATAGCAAACGAACTGGTCCATACAACCATTAAGTCCTGCATTGTTTATGACTAATCTGAGTTTCGCAGTTAAAATTAATCAGGCAAGCCTACAAATAACCAAACACTACTCTTTATATTATTGCTTCATTTATGATATGTTCTAGTGATATATTTCTCTTTATAAGTTGATCAACTCGTAGCTTTTAGAAAAATGTTGGCGCAATACCATGTGGAATTGAAGTGCATACCAAAGTCAGAAGTGGTAGCATCCCTGATTATATGAAAGGCTATGCATTGTATAGAATTAAAGAATGAAATGTATGAAATAATATTAACAGTTGTAGTTTGTTTATGTCGACCAGTCTGCTTGTATTAATTCATATATTTTACACATTGGCTTTGCACATAAATTGAGTGATCAAGGGAAGTAGGATTTTGACTTGGATACATGGTAGACTCAATATAGTAATAAGTGTTTTTATCCAACTTCTGGCCCAGAAAGCTAAATTTCATCATTAGTTGTGTGCATTGTCCTTTTTTTAACGATAGCTTATTTTAATTACTGACAAGTTTCATGAATCGCTAAAGAGCTGAAGTTGATCTATCACCATCAATTGTTTGCACTAAAATAGTAATCTACCGTTGTCTTTCCTAGTTCAATAACCCGAACTCCGAATACATATGACTTCTCATGTAAAATAGGACGCATACGTTGATTAGTCTAAGTTACTATACCCCATTAGTGCAATAAGATAAATGCCAAAGTGGCAGAAATGGTAGTGATGTCCATTATCATGAAAATGGCTAGATAGTGAATATTGTAAGGGAAATGTGGTTTTTGGGTAGGAAAGTGTGCAAATATCCTAAGCTCAGAATATAAACAGGGGGGAGTGAGAAGTAAATCTACCTATGCCTTTGAGATTCAGTACCTCCAACTGTTAGTTATTGGAATACTATAGACCTCACATAGGTAGTTTGCCTCTACCAAAACGACTCAGATCACTATCCAATTACTTCATGAACTGGTGTTACGTTTTAGTTTGACCGATCCTCGTTTTCTTTCATCTTACTCCTGCACCAGCAACACCACAATACTATCACTGGATTCACTAGTTTACCTGGTATCCTACATCTAAATTCAGCATTGCGTAGTCAGTAATTCTAATCAACTCTCTACTTCTTATATTCCCTTCACTTTCACTCATAACCCTCATCTTTTCTTCACTTCTCCTACGCGTGCCACTTGTAATTTGATTTCATTAAGCGCTATTCTAGATTTCCTAAATCCGTGCTATAAACCCCATATTAGGGTTCTCAACGTGCGAACCCTTTTGTCGAATCAGTCAACAATCCTCACTAACCAAAACCCTTGAATTTGTTGCCACTGTTGCGTGTTGTGTCTCTGAAACATGCAGGACCTTAGCGTGGTCATTCAGTTGACGTCACCTGATCATTCCAGTGAACCAGCCTGATATACTCTTCGTTTATCCGGAAAACCAACAACAGGCTCTCATGATTTTGCTGGTGTTGGTAAGACACTAAGTTTGCGAGCAGAACAGACACTCCTTGAGTAGATTCTTGCTGTCAGTCGCTTATGCACTGTTCTTGTAAATGACACAGTAAAAGCTCGGAATGATAGGGGTGTACGGCGATCCCTTTTTGTCGTTCCTATCTATGCCTCTTGACTGCAGTTCGGATGAAATAAAAGACGAATTCTACAGAAATTTGTCTAACTTTCTGAAACTAAACACTTAAACATAATGATTATGGCGGGGGGATTTTAACATCCAAGTTGGTAGGCTATGCCAGATTTAAAAATACTTAAATGGATGTTCTTAGCACACCATCCCACCGAATGGTCATTGGAGACAGTCTTCTACAGTTATGTTCAGATTACTGCTTATTTTTGATAGGGACATACTTTTAGCATAAGGAAAGATATTATTTTGGAAAGACGGCCTCCTACATCAACAGAACGATGACACAAATAGACCATATAGGCATCAACTATCGTTGATAAAGCTCCTCGGAGGATTATCGCTCGTTCTGGAGCACATACTTGAATTCTGACCATGCCGTAGTAAGCACATGCATTTCCATGCGTTTTACCGAACCCAGAAAAAAATTACGACTGGAAAACCCCTTAGTTGCTAGTTGGTGAATGAAACAGCCTAGAATGCATTCAGAGAAGAATTAACTAGACACTTAGTCGATCATGTTCTGAAGAGGAAGCCTGGAGCAATTTTAAGGCAACCAAAAATGTATCAACGATATCTGCTCCCGACAAAGGTTAGGAAAGACCCGTAGATTTTTGAAAAGTTTATTGAACTGATAGAAGCTCGAAAGTTCATAACGAGTAATAGTGGGTAATAAAAGCAAAAGTGGTGGAAACGGTTGCAGCGTAAGGTATTACTAAACAACTGTTCCACTTCGTCAAGGAAACTGATGTTAGGAATTTGACTATCAGTAAGACATTTTCGGAAAAGGGTGGGTCTATGATCCACTATTAGTCTTAATGATTAGATCGATGGACGAGACACTTACAAACAGTTTAACTGGCCTCCAGTTACTCCCCACTTACCAACTATCCCCAAACTGGATAAAACATTACCATTAGTCCCCCAACTTTTTATGAATTTGAAAAGACTAATTAATTTAAAGCGACCTAAAGCTGCAGGACGTGATAGGTTGATCCTATATATCTCTAAGGGTGGCCATCTCGTTTTCACAGGTAGACTAATTAACTAAGGTCTAGAGCCTGGAATTAATTTCATCTGATTTATCTCGATCACCGATAGTCGCAGTTTATAGGAAAAGGTAAAGATCCTTTTATGAAAATCACAGGGAGAGGAACAATTTGACTAACGTGACGTTTAAAATATTAGCCTCAATAATCATCTGATGCCTATTTAACGCTAGGGAACGACAAACTCGGGAAAAGTATGCTGATTTCAGACCTAGGCGAGGATGAATTGATCAGATATTTACCCCCCATCAAATCCTATAACACACATACCTGCCATCGTCCGACAATAGTTGTATTATTTGACTTGAAAGCGGCCTTTGACTCCGTAGGTCTAGAGTTTCTGTGGCAGTGCTTATCATTAATAGGTGTGCCTTAAAAGTACATGAATCTTATGATGGCTTTCTACTTAAGTATCACCTATCCAGTTTGGTCTTATGGTGAACTGTCACAGGAAGTATCAACCTCAAGCGGTGTTTGTCTCTATTGGTAGATGCTGACTACCAGGCTGGGGTTCGCGTTATAGTCGTGATGAGTAGATGCAGACATTGGGTGATATGACTCATAGTTGGACACAATAACGCAAATGTATTCACCGTTTATGTTCTTCCGGATCCTAAGTTCCATTATTCTTCCATACATTCGTTTACCGCATTCCTTTCTGTTGAATTATATTATTGTATTAATCTCTTACACTTGATCTCATCATGCTAATGCGGCATGGCAACTTGGACCTGTACATAAATGTGCCAAGTCCTACTTTGTTCATGACTGAATGAAATGTTATTCCTACTAACCATTAACAGTCATTAGTTGGCGTTTTTTGCAATATTGATGATTCGCGTATTATTTTAAGTCTAAATACTTAGTATCATGGTTAAATGTAGTGTCACTTGACACATTTTGGACTTCAGAGTAGAAGCACGGTAGTACGAATTGTATCTAACTTGCAACTTCTTCTAAATACGTTACACAGGTAATTTTTTTGTAATAAATTTTACTCGAAATTGTGATTCGCGATTACTTCCTTGTATCTTTTTAGATTTTTGTTTTTCCGGTTGTTGATCGAACAAAAAATAATGTTCGTTGAGCACTTAGTAAAGTGTTTCAGAGATTGATGATTCCACACTAGTGGTTCATAGTAGTTCAGTAAACCATGCATCGCGTTTCGGATGTCCCAGTTACTTTTTTCAATCCATACTTAACATGCAATCTGTGCCGAGGTTATTTGATTGATGCCACGACAATTGTCGAGTGTCTTCACTCTTTCTGCCGTAGTTGTATTTTGACTTACCTTAAACTGAATACAACATGTCCAGTGTGCGAAACGCTTTTACACAAAACAAAACCACACTGTGCTATCCGCCCAGATCGTGCATTACAAGCTATAGTTTATAAACTTATACCAAATTTGTTTGAAAAGGAAATGCTATGCAGAAGAAAATTTTATGAGGGTAAGTATTTCTTTATCTAGTCATAACATTTGAACAAGTTTTGATGTTTCTGCTTTTTTGATTAGACTTTTGACTTTGCCAGCTAGTTCGCATTAATCGTTTATGTATTTCCACGTTGATTTACATTAACCGTAACATTTCATCATCATCGACCATAACATTTACACTAAAGCTTTTATCTCAAAATGTCTCGAATGGTATGTAGCATGATTTATTTCAGTGTTGCAAACCTTACGTAGTGCTATTAATCGTTGTATTGAAGACTTCCTAAGTATTTTTTAAAAGTGGTGCACAGTATGTTAAATACTTATCAATTAATGTAACAGATTGTGTGCATATTAATAATGAAGGCTGTTACTCAGTTGCTTCACCACTGATTGTAGCACATTTTAAGTATGCACTATGTATTGATACTCGAACTAAGTGGAAGAAGAAGGCAAATCGGTTTACTGTGAAGTTGTGAGTATCGATGGTTATTTTCTAGTACAACATAACCTCTTAGGTGTGCTGCTGAGTTTTATATATTCATATGAAGTGCAATAAGCGTTTAAGAAAGAACATAAATCTTCGAGTTTACTTACTTAGACTATCTTTGTTGTTTATTCTTACTGTCATGTCTCTTAATATTCTATCATAGTACGAGGAATCTCTACGTTTCACTAACACCATCGATTTTCCAAGTAAACAAGTTAGTTATCAAAGCCGTTTTGTGTAGTTCAGAACAGCGGAAGCAAGATGTCAACCCGTTACCTTTTATTGGGAATCAAATGTAGAGAACTCTAGCGGATATCTACTTTCTTAGACTTGAAACCCACTGATTAAACCATTCGAATTCTCAGTTTTCCCTTGTATTGTCATTTTTCTTCGACTAACTATCATTTCTTGGTTATTATCTGAACCTAAATGTATGATAGTCCGGAATAACTAGTATTGAATTATTTCTTTACTTAAAACTGTCGATTAGAATTATCGAATCATGCCGCTGGTTTGGTATATATATATATATATATATATATATATATATATATATATATATATATATACCGCTCGTCTGTTTCCTCTGTGTAGCTCTACTATCGTAAAAATAAAGCTACGTAATGAAGCTAGTGAGATTTATTTAGTGTTGTCTTCAAAAACGTTTCTTCACTATTAGAACTGTTTAAGAAGCTATCTTGACTAGTATTTGTGAACTCCTAGCGCTTCTGTTATCTTTATGTAGTGTTTTTTGGAAAAACTAAAATCACTTATTTCAATCATTGACAATGTTTGAACTTTAAACGAATAGAAAGGATGTAACTGCTCACTGATCGCTGCGCATTCTATAGTTAATTTACATTAAGTTTCTGCTTCCACGTCATGTATACAGTATCATTTATTTGTGTACGCTATGAATCTCCCTTCTAGTAGTAATCACTTCACAACACTATCACAATCCCAAAACACAATTTCATGTCTTTTTACTTGTGCTATATATTCCGCGCAACTACTCAACGTTCTTTTAAGTCAATTTATGAAGTTAAAATGTTTTTTGTAGCCAACTAATTGATAAGGGCGACGACGACTAAGTCCTTGGGAATTTAATGTTAGACGGATTTTTGAATCTCGCATCTCAGTTCTGTAGTGAGCATTTTATGATATATCAATTATTAAGGCCTTTTGTATTTCTAAAGTTTTTCGACATTGCATATCATGCATCATAAAACGTCAGTGAATAAATTTTATATCATGTATTTATTATAATTCCTAACTTTAACTTTACAGCTCATCCTTCGTATCACAGTCGATCATTAAGTCCTGAAAAACGAGGTGATATAACTCTCAATACTTATGTACTCCAAGAGGAAGATCGTCTAAGCGTTGAACTTCGGTACTGGAATCAAAATGAACATAAGTTTGATGATTGTTCAAGTAAAACTTCGAGTCAGATAGATTCGATCAACACAATGTTAGCTGCTTTTCCGCCTACATTTTTACTTTGTCCGCCTGAACTTACAGTGGGACATATTGAAAAGCTTATTCGAATGAAGTTTAACTTAAAACCAAGTGAACATGATGTATCTGTTTTCTTCTCAGTTGATGATCTTTTTAATTCGGACCACACACTATCGGATCTTGCCTGCTTGTATGCATGGCGTCGTCAACAGCCTTTTAAATTATATTTTACAATAAAAGAAACACCAAAGCATACGCTTTCTACAGTTATGGAATTCCAACCTCCATCTACTGCGAGTAGTCAAACTCATAATGTTATAGAGAAATCCGAAAGATGTACTCAGGGTAATAATAATACATTTTGCTCCGTCAAATCTAAATTAAAAAATCTTCCTACAAGTTCTCTTCGTAAACGACATGTGAATAATTCTGATGATGAGTTAGAGATAACTCCAGTTGAAGTCTCTACGTCTAATTCACAAGTTTCTTCAAAATCATCCTGTAAAATATCACTTCCAACACAGTTTATCAAATCAATAAGCTTATCAGTCTTCTATGCTCAATACATCAAACTCTGTTTGTTCTTCTCTAGCTTGAAAGTTAACGTATAAATCGTAACTCACTAATATTTCACTACTAGTCATCAGAATTTGTACCTCTGATGCTTTAGAATTTTGAAAGGCGTTATTTACAGCTTATTTATCCATATAGTGTTTTTTAATCCTTTGCCTACGTAAAGTCTCGTCAAAATCTGGAATAATATTCCAACTTTTGTTCTCCGAAACGTTATTACATTGTATATTGTTTTCCTCTCTCTCTTTTTTTTTAATCCAATATTAAGTTTAGGCTATTTCTTGTTATTTCTACCATAAAAGATGATAAGTGGTTTTCAGAAGTTAATGTTGTACTAAGTAAAAGAATAATTCTTTTTGGAGATGGGCTGGGGAAGGTTTCTTTCTTGTTATTTCATTTACTGTTATGTCATGTTCATTGTTGATTCATTCTTCATTACCTGCATAATAGGAATCATATGTGGGATATAAATTGTGCAGTTCATGTCGTTAATTTGCTGGATTTATGACATTATATTGATATAAACACATAGTGATTATCTACTTGATCTGTTGTTTATAACAATAAATAACAGGATTTTAAAGGCTTTAAAAGAATAGGTGATCAGCATTAAACTAATTGTTTTTTTCCTTTAGTATCTTGTCATCAATGTTAAGAGTACTTCACACTTGTAACTTCTTTGGTTTTTACATCAATGTAAGTTGTCAAAAAAAAACATTTTATTCTATTGACAGAAATACTTAACTACTAAATACATTATTATCTACCAAATGTACTATGTTGAAAAAATTTGATGAAGAACAAGTTCGAGACCCTGATTCACCTACTTCAGGATGAATGGTTAAGAGTAGTATTACTAGCCCTCAAGAAATGTACGACTTAAAGGCGACATGATTTCAAGTAGTTAATTAGATTATTCTGGTTTGTTTTATCAATAGGCTTGTTTGTTATCACTGGTAGTTTTATTAAACTTGTCGGATAGGGACCGCAAAAACCTCGGATTACTATAAAATTTTTATCTATCTATGAAGTCGTCAGTTGCAAGCAACTTAAAACCTCGTACGTGTGTGCTTCGATCCAAGTTACCACATTATATTAGCACCATGAAATCTAATTCATAAGATTAACAAAACAGTATAATTTAACAGGAAGGAATAAAACAAACGAAAGTACGCAAGAATGACGGAACTTAGGATCTAGCAGAACATAAAGAGTCGCTACATTTACGCCACTATGACCGATTCTGAGCTTTGTCAACCAGTCTCACCATCGACTACGCAAACCTCAACCAGGTAACCTACATCTATCAACATAGCTTAGATTAGCAGTAAGCGACTTCACGGGCACTATGTTTTAATTTAACTCCCCATTTCATCTTACTCGAGCATCTTCATTTTCATCTCGATAAGACAGACGGTGGTCAAATACACGCAATACACTGTCCCAACCATTTCAGTCAATGAAGATAAATACAATATGGCTGGATAAGGAATTCGACAGTTATTCCGAATAGGTAAACCTATAACATAATTTATTTCACATTCACAAAGATTCGTTATCTCATTAACATCTATGCCTTTTAATAAAGAACAAAGTAAACTTCAGTACTATTGAATATGTTTCAAGTGATTAACGCTTCTCAATAGTTTATTTCTTGACTAAATATTCATTTTTCTTAAAAATTAATTTTCAAGTTGAAGAAATATAACAATCTATCAAAGTAATGTATCATTAATTATTTATTTGAAAGTAACAAAATTGAATATGATAACTATAATTATTTAACAAAAATAAATTACGAAAATCTTGTAACTAAGATAATTGATAATTCGTCATTACTTCTTATAAACAAAGTGTAAAATTATTAGAAACAATGAATCGAATAGATTTTATTACTAACCAGGCTACATAACTTGAAAAAAACAAAACAAACAAAGCTTAATAATAATAATAATAACAAAACTTTTGAATATTTCAAAGAATAAATACGTTCAGTTCTTCTATCTATGTACAACATTTGATTGCATTCTCGCATTTATGTTAACTAAAATAAGTTTGAAAGCACAATATCTAGCAACAATTCAGTTATAAGTAACCAACAAAAAAAGAACCTGTGTTTATTTTTAAAGATATAAAGAACAAACAATAACAAAAATAAGTGGATGAAATATCGGGTAGCAGAATAAAGTAAATTGTCAAGTATAATAAATCTTCCTAATAAATAGGTGAATATTTTATCAATGTAGGAGCCATCTGTATTAGAACATCATTCCATTTATTTGATAGGAAACTTCGACAAAGATTTCGATCACGTGGATCAGACCAACCACCATTAACAGTTTGTTTTGGACCTACAGTAGGTAGTTTATATGATAAATGTAAGTCTTTTGGATATAATTTAGTTAATACTACTCCACTAAACATTTGTATAATATTTGTTGCTAGTAATTCTGCTGAGCATACATTTTTCTGATGATGCAGACCACGGCTAAGGAAGTAATTTCAAAAAAAAGTGGAATAAATTAGTAGTACATTTAAAATAATGCTAGAGGTGAGATTTATTTATTTGTGTGAATCAATTGTAACATAGAACGATATATTTCATTATGTAGCTGACTCTTAACTGCAGTTGTCTTGAAAAGAAAATATAACTACGACACAAATTACCAGTAGATCAATATAAGATTGAGTATAATACAGTATAAGGATGAGCTTGAGCAACGCTTGGATTGCGCGCATAGAACCATTATCATAGTTAATCAGGGATGACCCAGTAAATCTGAAGCCAATCAACAGTCAGTTGTCGCGATATCCGCTTAGAGCACACATAAATAATTTTTTGACACCACAGGGTAAAAATTATGGTGCTAAACGAATCAAACACAGTCCTTGCCAAGTGAATGGTTTGTAAAACACAATTAATTAAATTCCTAAAACAAAGCCTTAAATCTAATGTTAATCTAATCCAATGTTTAACCATAACATTAAATTCCAACTGGGAGTAACTTAAGGATACTTGTTGGACCATTTGTGCTTCTGTAGTGGGTTCAAGAATCCAGATGCACTGTAGCTACACAGACGAGTTTAAATATCTCTGCTTTTTATATTTGCAGATGGATAAACCTGTGGAAAACCCCCATAAATAAGTTGGTTATGTAGCATCTTTATATCCCTTAACAAAATTACTCCCTTTTTACTGATAAAATAGTCATTTACAATTACTGTCTAGTGATTGATCATGATGTCAAGTGGCTTGTCTGCACATATTGATTTCTTGGGTCTCCAGTGATTGGTTAAAATTGAGGACGTTTTACGAATCGCTTTTACAGTAATTTCTTCAATGAGAATCCGTATACAAAGTGATCATCATATCGTACTAAGGCATATTTCTTTGGATTATAACAACTTACTAAGAAGAGAACCAGTTACCGTAGATATCATAAAATATTTATGAATTACACAAGTGTGTATGCAAGTCTACATGAATATAAACGAACTCGACAGTAATAAAGTGGGCAATAATTCTAAAGGAGCTTTCATAAGTTAAAATAAAATTACAACTAATGCATAATACATCTGATCATTACAGTGATTTCAGTATATGAGCCACCAGATAATACAGTTGTTAATCTGTTTATCATTTGATAGTTATCCGTGCCAATTCCTGTTGATAAATCATTTCTATGTAAGTTATTTACAGTGTTCTGAATTCTCTTACTGAAATAGCATATACTTTATCGGGGCAAGGAATCGAAATCATAATCTGTAGTCTATCTTTTGTGATATCAGGACCTCTACCGCGACACTAAATTTGTTGAAGACTTAGTAACTATATTATCTTTAAGTTTGTTTTTTTGACTGGCAAGCAGAATCCAGGACTCGCGCTTCGTCCTATTTGGGACTCATCGACTGGATGTACCTGCATCCCAATGTTAATGTTCACACTGGGATCTAAACTCAGTCTGCTTCGTGCCAAAAGCCACCGCGTTCGCCACTAGGCTACTGTGTTCAGACAATCACTCTTGTGCAACAGGTATGCATGTAATCACTTGTGTACTATCGCTGTATCGATGCGATCCGCTCAGGATGCACATAGGGCAGCAGAAGCTGACCAGTTTCAGTCCATTACAAATCAACGAGAAGGTACAGGCTTATCCTAATTATGCTATCTTTATTGATTTTCACGGATTCATTTACTGTTATCAGATCTGTTTACCTTCCTGAGTTGATGTATTCTTATTATGACCTCATTATTCCGATTTCTGTACACAACTCCCCTAGTTTAGTTATTAACGTATTTTGCATTGTCCGTTACGGATTGGTCCAGAATATAATGCATAAAAACCATTGTATTCACTTGAAAAATGACCTGGCCTTATTTCTTATTCGTCAGTGTTGTTCTCTCTACCTATACCTCTGGGGATGCTCTGGTCGTTCAGACACTGTTTCAAACAATAACCGTTTCAAAGTCTATCAGGTCTCATCTTTTTAGGCGTTTGAGAGGACCAATTCAAGATAATAAAACAGCTGACCGATCCAAATACGTTTAGGGGTTAAAGTCACTCTCCCTGCTTGCGTATAATGTTCATTTTTGTCAGTTGACTATTAAACGATGTCTTTGTATCTACGAACCGCGTTGATTTGGCTGCAGTGGCTTAGCTACTAAGTCACAGGTTTCGATCTTGCACCATTAACTTCGATTTAGCCATTCGGGTATTATAATTGGACCTCATAATTAGAGTTCTAATTCAAGCTAAGCACATGGATCGGACACATGGTGAACAAGTTAGTGTTCTCAAATTCACATTAGACTATGGAAATGTTTCATCACTAACATGTATTAATTTGTATGTGTGTATATAGTCAATATGATCAGATTTCGAAATGGAATATATAAGACTCTACATAAAGTTCAGCTAAAAACAAAATCCAATTTGCTTCAATATAGGAATCTTTTGTAACATTTTAAATCCTACCAAAGAATTCATAGACTAAAACATAAACCTAATCAACTTATAGAACTTGAATAATCTACAATTTGAATTATACGAAGTAGAACATGCCATATTCAATAACCATCAAATTAATAGTAAAACTGTTCAAATATTTCAAGAATAACTTTTAAAGCCAAAAAAAAGATGAGTAACTGAAACACTTGATATATTATTAAATTCTGTAGTAATCGATAGAAAAAAAGGGGCCTAGTTATACGATTAACTAGCTATACAGTTACAATTACAGTCATATAAAATCACCTTTGACCTGAATGACGTAATCAGATGCGTTTTCATGTTTGTTTATTATTCGACATCAAGTGACGTGGCTAAAGAAAGTTAATCTACTTTCTACATATTGGAAGATTATTATTTTTGTTACTTGTTTAAATATGAACTCAATCATCTCAGTGAGTGGTATAGAGGTAAATAAGGATACAATATCTAGAGATATTGTGTCGAGTGTAAACTTACACATCTTTCACCTTGGAAAGGAAGTCAAATACACTCTTTTAAGACGAATATGTGAAGAGATTCTGGGACATGAACAAACTACCTAGTGATTTTATGACACGGAAGGATAATTATGCATATAAAAAAAACGGAAAGACAAGGTACTCCCAACTTTTACACTTCAAGGAGTCTGTAGATTCAGTGTATCTTAGCACATAAATTTAACTGGGTCATTATTAAGCTCCTGTGAAATTATTCTTTTTCATTTTAGTTCACTAAGGGAAGTAATCTTCACTCACTGTTTTTAATATGTAGTACAATTATTGAGTGTAGAATTCCTTTTATCAACATACTTTGTTTTATCCATTAGAATAAGGATACAATTAGTGAAATCTCTGAAACGTTTACAACTAGAGAGATAATTTTCAAGTAACCCAAGTCGGTATGTTCATAACTTTTCCAAAATTGTATTGGATCGACTCCGATAGAAAGCCTTATCTTTGGGTCCAAAATTCTGCAACTGTAGAAATAAGTTTAATCAACTAGAAATAGACGTTAAATTTGTTCTCGTAAACAATAGATTTCTTCCTGGCACCGTTTGATAAATTAGCTACGGTGATAACTAGACTAACCGACAGTTATCAACAGTATAGAAATTGCAAATTTTCACAAACTGCCTACTGAAGAAACAACATCGAGATGTTTTAAGAACTCTAAGAAAAGACGATAATCTGATAATCAGTAAACCAGATAAGACAGGAGGTGAAATTCCAATGGATAAAACAAAGTATATTGATAAAAGGAATTCTGCACTAAACAATTATACTACATACTAAAATGAGAAGTAATAATTTCACCGAAGATTAATAATGACTCAGTTCAATTTTTGGCTCAAAACACATCACGATACTACAGGCTCCTTAAAGTTCACAAGTCGGGACTTCCTCGACAGACAGACAGATACAACACAGAACTTCGTACGTACGTACATCAGTTCAGGTTGCTATACCACATCAGCACAGAGACGCAACTGTCAGTTCAAATCCGAGAATGATAGCGATAGTAGAAGTATTAGCAGTAATGCAGAAAATTAGGGAGCGAAGATATGATTCGAAAAGTATAATTCAGTGAGATAAATTTGAAAGGAGAAAGATAGAGAATTCGGAAAGTTAGATTTTGAGAGAACACAAAGAGTGGATGCACCTGCGCCATTGCAAACGATTCTGAGCCATGTCGTTCAAGGTCTCTAACCATTGGTGACTTTCGTCTCGCGGACCCCAACCACGCAGCCTACATCTACCAACATGACTCAGTTCACTTGTCAGTGACTTCATCAATTTCTGCCATGTTTTGGCTTGGCCACCTCTAGGTTTCTTCCAACCTATTCCTACGCCGCTAAACATAGCTCGTCGAGGCAGTCGGTAGTTAGACATGCGTAACACATGTCCCAACCACCTCAACTGATGAAGTTTCAATACTTCATCTATTGATTTGCCATCCTTTCCTAGGACCCGTTTCCTAACGACAGCATTGCTCACTCGGTTGTTCCACGATACACGAGCAATGCTTCGGAGACACCTATGATCGACACTCGTCCTTTGGTTAGCAAGCGGATATCTCGCCTGCGCCATATGTGACGCAACTTGGCAAAAGCCAATCGAGCTTTCTGTATCCGTGCTGAGATTTCATCAGTCACCAGGCCATCAGCACTGATGAGACTCCCCAGATACGTGAAGCGGTCTACACGCTCGACTATTTCACTTCCTATCACTAGTTCAGGTGCCGATGCAACCCAATCCTGAAGCAACATTTTGCATTTCGAGGGGGAAAACCGCATCCCGAACATGCTTGCATTGTTGCTCAGGGTAGTCAGAAGACTCTGCATTTTGTCAGCGTCTTCACCAAATAGGACTATGTCATCAGCATACTCTAAGTCAGTAAGCGAGGCTCCTGGTAGAAAGTCAACTCCTGAAAAGTCAGACGAAGATAAGGTTATATCTAGGAGCATGTCTATGACAAAATTAAACAAGAATGGCGAAAGTGGACATCCCTGACGGACACCACTTAAAGTGAGGAATTCCGATGACAGTTCGCCATAAGCTCTCACTCGACCTGTAGTTTTAGAGTAGAAAGCTTGTATAAGGTTGATGTACTTCTTTGGTACACCTTTCAATGACAGACACTGCCACAGAACCTCACGATCAACAGAGTCGAATGCCGCCTTTAGGTCCAGGAAGAGAACTATTGTAGGACGCCTGAATGTGTGTCTGTGTTCCAAGACTTCCTCGATTTTCCGTTTCTTTTTGTAAGTACAATTCCCCCTCCACATTATAAAGTCACACGATGGCTAGTACTTATTCTAGAATCTCTTCACAAATCGGTCGCTAAACGAAATGTTTTCGATTTCATGTGAATTTTAATGTTAAACATATTATTATTTCTATCGAAAACAAAGACGTTTGAACGTTCCAACGTCTTTGTTTTTGATAAACATGGGAATTTTTAAACTATTATTTCTATCATTATAAAAATAGTTTATCATATATTTAATCTGTTTGGAATTCTCAGACCTTATCCTGGGTCATAGGAACACTATTCTGATAATCATATTGTAGTTAGTAGGTCGAAGCACATAAATAAATCATATGAACGATGTTGAAATGCGATGTGTACTAATTAAAAACAGTCATATCAATGATGAAAGAATAAAGAATATTCAGAGGAGAAAATTTTCTTTTCAATGATGATGGAAGGTCTTCATTTCGAATAACTCATGGCAAAAGCCAAGTTTCTTCGGAAGCCACAAGGCCAATACCACTTCTGACAACTAGATCAACCATTAATGTAGGCACATAAAATGTCTGCACGACATTAAAGACAGGGTGAAGCATCCAAGCAGCAAAAGAAATGAAAACATACAACCAAAAGATACTTAAAATAAGTAAAAACTATTGGTTACAAACTGAACAACATAGATTATCCTCAGGAGAAGTGTTTTTATACACCGGCCACAAAAAAACCCTCACACACAAGGTGTAGTACTAATTTTGTCCTAAGAAGCATGGAAGGCTTTTATAAGATGGACCTGGGATCATTGTGGCATTCTTTAAGACGAAGAAGGAAGGGATTACAATGAATGTCATCCAATACTATGCACCCACCAACGACAGCCACGAAGACGACAAAGATCAGTTCTACGCAAGGCTTCAATCAATCATCGATAAATGCTCAGCCAAGGACCTGATCATTCTGATGGGAGACTTCAACGCTAAGGTTGGAATGGACAACACCGAATATGAAGACATCATGGGACGACATGGAATAGGAGAGAGGAACGAAAACGGTGAGAGATTTACAAACCTATGTGTCTTCAACAGAATGATTATAGGTGGCACCGTATTCTTCCACAAACGCATACACTAAACTACATGGGTTTCACCGGACCATATTACGGAGAACCAAATCGACCACATCTGCATCAATAAGAAGTTCAGAAGGACCATGGAAAACGTAAGAACAAGGAGAGGAGCTGATATAGCTTCAGATAATCATCTGATGGTGGCTAAAATGAAAGTGAAGCTGAAGAAGCACTGGACAACTGGAGCAGCAGTATTGCAAAAGTTTAACACAGCTCATCTCCGGGATACTAACAAACGCAACAAATTCAAAATAATTCCCAACATTAAGTTCCAAGCATTTCACGATCTACTAGAAAAAAGGTGGAGAAAAACTGGAAAGATATAAAGGAAACAACAACTTCAACATGTCAGGAGGTTTTGGGTCACAAGGAACAACACCATAAAAAAATGGATTTCTGTTGGCACTCAGGACAAGATCCAAGAAAGGAAGAGCGAAAGGTTAGCAATTAATAACAGGTGGACAAGAACAGAGAAAGCCAAAGCACAAGTCGAATACGCAGAAGTCAACAAGCAAATGAAGAGAAGCATCAGGTCGGATAAACGGAAATATGTAGAGGACCTAGCAATGACGGTGGAAAAGCTGCAAGAGAAGGAAACATAAGGCACCGTCACGATACAAGGAAGAAGCTAACTGGGAAATTCAGTAATCCAGAACGGCCAATCAAGAATAATGCTAGCAAACCAATCACTGAAATGAATGAACAACGAAACAGGTGGGTAGAATGTTATTTTTAGTTGCATTCAAGGTGAACATTTTATTGTTATTATTATTCAGTCCCCCCTGCCCTATCCTCTCAATATATACAATGACTGTTAGTGTATCATTTCTGACTGATGAACTAAGGTTAATCAGTTGTGTATACGTACTTCAGTTCACATATATTATTACTACTATTTTGCATAAATGTAAGTTTCCTAATTGGTTGACTGTGTGGTCAGGTTTTATGTGTATATAAAGGAATGCCTGAAATATAATACGATTCTGTCTGGTTGGTCTATCGGCTTGTGTTCTATCTCCGGCTTGGTAGTAAGTGGGCATAGGGCAGACGAGCATTTATTGACTAGACACCCTATTGGTGTTTCGATAAAACAACCATTTTCGGCATCATAACAACAACTTAAATGGCACTTGAAGTAAAATGGTCTGTGGTTATCGGTATTACGTCTTAATTGATTGAATTCATCACAGATTAATGTTGGTGGTGTATCATTGAATAGTTATTTGATTCGTTCAATACTCATTTTGATGAGCTTGTTTTTGTTTTTAAAAAAACAATTGACACAATAATTTTATTAAACACTATTACATGTAAAATTTTTCTGTGTATACAATTGTGCAGCCACTATAAATGACATCGTCAAAAAGAAAAGTTTCCTCGTTGTATATTTTTTTAATTCTTTTATCAATGACAGTCGTAGTCAACTTAGAGACTGGTGGATTAGCTCTAACTGTCAGAAGACATCAATATAATGAGTTACAATGGAGAATGAGAATGGCTAGACGTAGAGAATATGTTTCGAAAAGATGGAATGAAAAGGCAAGTACGAAAGAAAATTAGAACTCAAGATTCAGAAAAATACAAAGAGTGGACGTATTTAGAGTATTGTGATTAATTCTAGGTCCAAATCAGGTAATCTGTACCTATCTTATGGATCAGACCAATACTCATGAACTGATGACATATTCTGATTTGATTGTCAGTAGCTTTTTTCCTCCTAATGCCTATTCACGACAACAATGCATATTTAGTTGGGTGAGCAGGTGGTTTTCCGTGAACATCTGTAATACATACCTTGAATATCGAAAATTATACATTGTACTTTAGTAAGGTGATATGAAAAATGTAAGTAATAATATGTACCAGTAGAAACAAGGACTAACATTTAAGCTAGTCAAGAGTGCTCAGTTTTAAGTAAAATAATATATATATATGTACTACTAACCATTCACCCAAATGAAAGACACGAGTAGAAAGAGGTAGAGTCAGAGCCTTTAGTTTGTTTGGGAAGCATTTTTGACCAACATACTGTAGACTCCAGTCCCAATTGTAGTCATCGTAATCACAGAATTGCTGAAAAAATAAAACACAAGCCAATTACACTTAGTATTCAATTTGATACAATTTTAAAAAGTGAATTGCAAATTTAAACACCTAGAGCGTTGTGAGAGGCATAAGAACAGTTATTAGTCCCCGAGTGTCCATACACAGAAGAGGTTCCTTTCTGAGAGCCTGAAAAAGAGGCTGATCTAAAAGTGACTCCAAAGCCAAAGGGATAACTACTTGAGGTCTGTCGCATACGACCATTTTATAAGCAGTTTCATATCTGTTAGGTGCGTACTTGTAAGGGATTTACCGCCCACTTCCCCAAAGAACGGAAATCCATGTAGTGGTTTGCACTGTCAAGACCAGTTTTTTTAGCCCCGTCCTTCCGTTGTGACACAGCATCATCGCTGCATTGCTGGTTGCTTGTTGAAAACACCTTACCGCATCACGCTGCTGTACAGTTACGAGTACGACTCTTTCCTTGAACCCTGAGTATGATGCTTTTATTTAATCGCTCTTCATTATTCAATCAATCAATCAATGTCTGTTACCCCAAGTGGAGCATAGGCTGCCGACCAGTATTCTCCAACCAACTCTGTCCTGAGCTTTCCTTTCCAGTCTTTCCCAAGTGCACTACAATCTCTTCATGTCGTAACGGTGCCTTATGTTTCCTTCTCTTGCAGCTTTTCCATCCGTCATTGCTAGGTCCTCTACATATTTCCGTTTATCCGACCTGATGCTTCTCTTCATTTGCTTGTTGACTTCTGCGTATTCGACTTGTGCTTTGGCTTTCTCTGTTCTTGTCCACCTGTTATTAATTGCTAACCTTTCGCTCTTCCTTTCTTGGATCTTGTCCTGAGTGCCAACAGAAATCCATTTTTTTATGGTGTTGTTTCTTGTGACCCAAAACCTCCTGACATGTTGAAGTTGTTGTTTCCTTTATATCTTTCCAGTTTTTCTCCACCTTTTTTCTAGTAGATCGTGAAATGCTTGGAACTTAATGTTGGGAATTATTTTGAATTTGTTGCGTTTGTTAGTATCCCGGAGATGAGCTGTGTTAAACTTTTGTAATACTGCTGCTCCAGTTGTCCAGTGCTTCTTCAGCTTCACTTTCATTTTAGCCACCATCAGATGATTATCTGAAGCTATATCAGCTCCTCTCCTTGTTCTTACGTCTTCCATGGTCCTTCTGAACTTCTTATTGATGCAGATGTGGTCGATTTGGTTCTCCGTAATATGATCCGGTGAAACCCATGTAGTTTAGTGTATGCGTTTGTGGAAGAATACGGTGCCACCTATAATCATTCTGTTGAAGACACATAGGTTTGTAAATCTCTCACCGTTTTCGTTCCTCTCTCCTATTCCATGTCGTCCCATGATGTCTTCATATTCGGTGTTGTCCATTTCAACCTTAGCGTTGAAGTCTCCCATCAGAATGATCAGGTCCTTGGCTGAGCATTTATCGATGATTGATTGAAGCCTTGCGTAGAACTGATCTTTGTCGTCTTCGTGGCTGTCGTTGGTGGGTGCATAGTATTGGATGACATTCATTGTAATCCCCTCCTTCCTTGTCTTGAATGATGCTTTTCATCTAATTTGAAAACCCATATAAAATAATACATATTCGACAAGTGTAAGTCATAATAAGAGAAGGAGAGTATACTTTACAAATATTCGAAACAGAGAAACTTCACATTTGAATAGTACATAATAAAAAAAACTGCCTACTAAACACAGACGAGGATGAAACAGTTATCTTACGAGTGATTTGTATTCTTTAACATTCTGTAAAAAAATAAGTGAAAAAGGTGAATATGTCAGTTATTAAAACTAAAACTAGAACAGTATGTGTATACAACATCTACAACAACTGAAAATCCTAGGCCATCCGTTAGTATAAATGCACCGTGAGCGGATAAATATATATTCACAAGTTTTGAGTAAAGTCGGATTGTAGCTAACAATAGAATCCAAAAAGGCGTTTCTTTCCATTTAGAACTCGTCTGGTTTTTACATGACTCTAGTCATTTAAGCATAAGATTGATCAATTTTGACTCAGTGACATTAATATTTTAATTCACTGTTTAGGTGCTTCAGAAAATGAAGGAGTTGCGTTTAGTTCATGCTTAAGAAGAAACGTCCCTGAATAGATTTGATAACGTTCATATTGTTAATAAAAAAAGGTTACGAAACATGGATTTCGTTCAGATCTATAAGAAAATGATAACATTTTACATAACTCACTTCCAAGCAATCTTCAATTTTTCTCCATACAGCACGAGAGACAGCCATACCCATATTGTGTTTCGGTGCAAGCCAGTAAGTTACTTCTGCCTGAAAATAAGACAAATACAAGTAACAATATTTCAGTGAACTTTCCTATATCTCAGGCACAGATTTATGTACTTAGCCCTGAGTCCCACTGTATTTGCGTGTAGACTAGCGATTCTACCGGGCTTTACAAACCGAAATAGGTGAAGCGAAATTAGAGCCTACATACTAGTCGTTGAAAGTCAAATACCTTAACCACTAAACTACTGTTCTACTAAGACGAATCGACTTATTGAAAGCCGAAATAAGTACCATTACTTCTACTAACTGCAAATGTTAGCTTCATCATATATGAATACAAATCGCAGAAGTGTATATGTCGGTGACTGGAAATGTATACATATATGTAAACATAAATATACATAAGTGTAAATAACGTGTAATAATAATTAGCCATACATAAAATGGCTCAACATCTATCTACTCTAAATCTTGAATTTCAGTATTCTTTTATACACCCCTTTTCGATTCATCTTCTTAAAATATGCTTGCAATATATAATCACTCTCATTATGACGATTTATTTTAGCTCCTTTCTTATTTATTTTGTTAATCTCATCTTGTTGTGCTGATGTGGTTACATGGAAACTTAAACTGATGTATACTAGTATCAGGCGCTGCGGAGGTAATGACTGACTGAATAATCCAAAGAAAACAAAATCTAGAAAACTGATTACCATAACCAGAACAAAGTATCAGTATGTTAGATTAGATAATGGTCATTAAAAAATGTACACAATTAAAATAAGTACCTTACCACAGAGGAAACGTATTTATTGTCTTTATCGTATGATCCAAGTGCGACAATTCCATTGGCATTTAGAGGGCTTTTATAGAAAATGTACGAAATATGTAACAGTTGTGTAATAATAAAGAAACGAATATTAAAGTCATAAAAGTACAAAACGATGAAAAAGATTCGCTAAATTAGAAAAGTGTTTTTTCTCACGTTGATATCAATCGGTCAGTCACGGACAACTCAGAAACCAGCACATATGTCCAAGTTGCCATACCACACTAGCCCGATGAGATCGAATTTACAAGATTAACATCACAATATAATACGATAAGGAGAAAGGAAGCAAGGATGCATGTGAAAAAAACTATAGAACTTAAAATCGTAAGTGATCGTGTGATACTGCAATCGATTGAGCCATACTACCCAGTGTTTCTAACAGCTGATCGTGATTGTCACGCTGGTCCCGACCAAGTAGTCTGGATCTGCCAACATGGCTTAGATCAACAGTCAAAGACTTTATTGACCGGCTTCATGTTTTCTTTTGGCTGCCTCTCTACCTTTCATCTATCACACTCGTACTCTAGCCTTCATCGTGCGAGGTAGACAGTGGTTAGACATACTTAAAAAATGTCCCAACCACCTCAGTCAATGGGAGTGACAATATCATCGGTTGATTTGCCACCTTTCCCTGGTACCCAATGCCGAACTTCAGCATTGATTACTCGGTCGTCCCGAGATACATGAACGACGTTTCGAAGGCACCTATGATCAGATTATAATTCCCGTTTTGCACCCATAGGTTAATACAGAGCGGACTAATCATTTGGCTTTTAGATAGATATCTCTCTTGAACCACATCGGTCGATGAAGATTTACAACCTCGTTGACTAAGTTGCAATTTTTCCTAATACTCTGTGTCTAACATCAATATTGTATATTCAGTCATTCTATGATATGAAGGTAATAAATCGAAGACTTCTGTGATTAAAGACCTTTAGCCTGTACTTTGATATAACCTATGTCGATGGCTGAAGTAGAAAAAGGGAGCGGAGAAACTTTTTTTGAATACTATGATTGTGTTTATAGATGTGGATTCCGATAACTGGAATCATGTAGAAGACAGACTTGTGAGGGATGTGAAATATATGTGAAATGCGATAAATTAAATTGAATAAACTTATACTAGTCAATTCAATGTCATGTGTCAATGAAGTGGACTTTATCTACCTAAGTTGTCCTTTGCTCAACTAAACCAGATGATGTTTGGTGACACGACGGATTAAGTGAATTTTGAGTTCGATATAACTAGCTTCACGCAATGGGTTGAACTGATAAATACAGGTATTACGAATCCTGACAAATTTCATTGTGATGGAAATCAAACGTCGACTGTAAAATATTGCATGAAACGCTAGTTCCTAATACCTATCTTAACTTTTGTGTTAATGTCTTATTATCAACGTCAATTTTAAACTGTAATTTTAAGAATATTGATTTCTACCGGGAAATCATTAGCTGAATATCAGACACGCCTAACAGGTTTCTCTTTTGTTTATGATAAAGGATATCGGAATCCATATACAAAATAAACGCAGTCTATATATTCAAAAGTTGTTTGAACAATCCTTTGCTCCAACTTAACTATCAACATGGGCCAAATGGAAGCAGGGTAAAATAGAACATACAGAACGTTTTCCTCAAATTTATGAATTTTCCAAATTATTTTTATCTTTGGGGGTTTGAAAAATTGTTGAAGCGGGACATAAAACGGAAATGTACAGTATCTGGAGCCTGTTGTTGGTGGTATAAGAATATGTACTGTTTGATTGTAATTATCTAAAATAATACCTGTATATCTTAAATTGTCAGCTTTTCGGAGACCTATTAGTTATTATCATTCCTATTCCCGTTATCGCGTTATTGTAATTTTGCCATGGACATATTATACCGACTTCCGCATACGACATGATTCAGTCTTCATAGTATTTTGTATATCCAATTACTAAGTGATTCAATATGCTAAATATAAAAGCCATTGACTTGGGATTGTCGCCTGTTGGCTGATGTTGTTCTGTCGCTCGCTCCTTATTACGGAATTCATTTGGTTACAATGGTACCGTGCCAACCTATTAGCATCTACGTAGTCAGATTGTGAATTATTGGTTCCCTTTAGACACAAGGTCGGTGTTTCACCTATTACGGTCGAGTCAGATCTTTATTACTTAAACACCAGCATACCCGTAGGTCATTTCAATAATTTTAAATAATAGTCGATCGTTTAATTATTCTCCCTCTACTCAATATGATAGCACAAACCTATAAGAGTCCCACACAAAATTCCATTAACATTGATTTAAATGTAACGAAAAGAATAGAGTATATACAGATGTCTACAAACACAAATGGAAATAATACGGACCTTTATTAGATTATAATTTCGAGTCCTTTCAATCTGTTTCGTTCTGGAGAGCCGGGTAGTATTATCAGCCGTCACACATAAAACATAGCTCGAAGAAGAGTACACAAACCTGCATTTGGTAGATTAGTAAAATCAATATGAACTACTTAGAATGAGTACTATTTGTTTTAGGACAAAGTCTATTCACCGTACGTATTATTTCAGCATACAATTGCATTTGATTTCTATGTATCATAACAATGACTGAGTGCACGTATGTATGTTCAATCTTTGTTAGCTGACTAATACTTCAAGCGAGTGATAGCAATCGATCTGGTTAGATTGTATTTGTTTTCGTATGATCAATATGCTATGCACTAGTTAATGATATTAAAACATTTATGCTTTTGCATATAACGGATGGAAGCTGATATATCACTTTAAAGCAGACAAGAAATAATATTACGAACAATACTGAGGATAGATGTAAAAATACGAACTAAAGATAGTGAAACAGTTGGTCAAGTTATATCCCCGGTCATTGCCTCTGTAACTGTGGATCCATAAATCAGGTGTGTAGTAGCAGATGCTATCTGAAACACTTTAGTGTCAGCGGATGAAGTGTGAAAAGAAACTCTTCGAGATCTAGTCCTGCAACACATTAAAAAGTTCCACCTGGAAGGGTGGCGTTTAAATATGAGCTCCGCAGAGCTTCGACAGTTTTATCAACGCAGACTATTTCTCTCAATCATCGATGATTGCATCCTATTCGCCGAAAGTGTCGTTATCCTAAGAAAGTTGCAACCGGCAGTGCTTCAACAATTGCATGCAGGACATACTGGAATGAATCAGATGAAAGCATTGGCACGAAGCTACATGTACTGGCCTCATTTGAATACACAACTTGAATAGTCATCTCACTTCTGCACTAAATGCATACTAGCCTCTAAAGCACTTCAGTCATGACCAATAACAAAGTCACCGTGGCAGCGCGTACATCTGGATTTTGCTGGTCTTTTTCATGGTGAGATGTATCTTCTGTTAATTGATGCTCATACTAAGTGGCCGGAAATCTTTCGGATGGAGCGTCCAACTGTAGTGTCTACAGTGCAAAAGTTACGACAAGTATTCAGTCGTTTTGGGCTCCTTGAAACAACTGTTACAAACAATGGGATACAATTTGTTTCTACCTTGTTCACCGGATTTTGTCGACGTAACGGTACCAATCACATCCGAACACCGCTCTTCCATCCCCAATCTAACGGTCAAGTCAAACACTTCGTTCTTACCTTCAAATACGCCCTGCGAAAATCTAACGGGGGAGGGGATAACGGAAGCGATCTTACAAAGATTTCTATTCATCTATCGTACTACTCCGAACCCATAAACACCAAACGGTAACTCTGCAGCAGAGGCACTACTTGGTAGAGAGGTGCGTACAGCTTTTGACGTTATTCATCCAGTAACAGCGAAAGAGTCTCAACGAAACATACCTATAGAGATGCAGTTTAACCGATATCGTGGGGCGCAGAAACGATATTTCAGCGTCGATCATAAGGTACTCGCAAAGGACTACCGAGAAAATTATCTTAGATGGGTGGCTGGTCAAATCCTGTGAAGGAGAGGTAACGTTATTTACGAGGCGCCAGTTGGTTCGCCAACTTGGGTAAGACATGCGAACCAGCTGAAATCAACTTCTGTTTGTATCGAGAAAACCCATCGTAGAATACCACTGGATATTCTACTTGATACCTTTGAGATTCGACGACCTGAAGTAGTCCTGGAGGACAAAAAAGAAAGAAACTACTTCTTTACTTCCAAGAAGGTGGAGAGATTGAAAGCGTAAACCAGTGAATTTAATGCAAGCAGATTTTAATAGCAAATCCTACGTATATTTTCAAAGGGGAAGTGTTAGCACGAAACGAGCCTGCTTTAAGTATGCTCAAAACATGCTCACGAAGCTGTGTTGTGATTGGTCCATTCTTAGCCAATCAGAGCCAACGAACAATCGAATAGTTTCTGGAGTACTCTGTACGGATGTTTATATAAGCTCCAGTGTAATTATTTGCTTTGCCTTCTGCTGTTATTTCTCAATACATCTTGCCACCTGCTCTTCAGTTGTTCTGATTTGGGATCAAGTCTCTGTCGTTGTGGAATCGTAGAATACTAAGCGGGATTAATATACAATATTATCGGGGCAATAGAGATAACACAACTCAACAATTAGGGATCGCAAGATTAACATGGAACAACATAGAGACTGTATGTAATATAGCTCACAATCGATCAGTGTAGTTGCTTCCTATATAACCTCTTAAATCCTGAGTTTCAATATTTATTTGTTTTCCAACCATAATCTTAATGTTTAATCAACTTTAGTGCCTCGGATACTACTCTTACTACTTTGGTATACACCATACTGTACCGATGCGATGTGACAACTTGAACTGATGCACATATGTGCTAAATTTTACCCTAGTTTTCACTTGATTTGAATAATGAGAAAAAATATACTCCTAAATTCTGTGTAAACAGCTAAACAAATGTGAACACTCATCAACCATATTTTGTCTCCGGTCTTAGTATTCTTTAGTTCATCAAAGAGTGAAGACGGAAATTTTCTTATGACTGAGGTATATAATAGAACATTTTTCAAAAAGATATGCTTTAAAACAAAAAAGTTAAAATAATGGAAAATGTATTTTACCATAGTAACCACAGTTGTGACCTCACCGTTATTACATATTCTTTCGCCTTTAATACAAACTAAGACTAAATACGATCTATAACTACAAAAACTGTATTAAGAAAAGTTTCTTATCATTTACTTTCAACTTAGTTAAATTCTATAAAGTTATTCAATTTAATGACTATAATAGAAATCCGGTATGGTGATACTGAAAAGTAGACACATCGATATATGAATTAAATATTTCAATTGCTGGTCTAGATTTACAAAGCATAAATCATATAAGGCTTCTAATGAACTACAAAATATCCTTTACGAGTGAGACAGTAAAAATGACACTAGAAAAACCATCATTTAATTTTGTTTCTAAATGCACAAGCAGGTTAAATAGTAGTAAATAGTAACGAAGACAGTAGAAGTTACCTGTTGTTTATTGTACGTATTTATTGTACTGTAGTGGGCCGGAAACACTGCTTGATCTAGGTTTCATGCTATTCGGTACCCTCATAAGCAAGGTGTATCTGTGATTTTGAGGAAAATAATTTTTCCTCGTGGATTCAAACCCACATTACCCATTTTTCTAGAATGCCATTACTACCACTGAGCTTTTCCAGTCGCGACTGACCTCCTAAGAGTCTAAAATCTTTACGTTGAGTAGTGATTAATGTCATTTTTGTTTAATTCTTAAGTGTTGATCGAACTCGATTTCAGACAACTTAGAAATAGTGCATACGATGCTAAATCACTCAAACTAGTATGGAAACTGCAAGTTGATACAGAAAATTCAATCAGCACTAAAATAATAGTAGAAAAATGACATTGTTGTGCTCATTTTGTTTACACGTACATAACGATGCGTCACGTAATCATTAGAGGATAATTAGCAATTAACATTATTTACACAATAATACGTGTATTTCTTTTCATGTTCATACTAAAGAATTTAATTTTAATGGTACTCAACCGATATTAATTTGTGACAAATTCAAACAACAAATTAGATTAAATTACCAAATCACTTTAATCTAACTATAATAATCAATCGCTGGTGACCTACTTAAGGATCCTAGTGGAGTTCTAGTGGAAGTTGTGACTGATGAAGTTCAGATAAGTCTTGAGCAAAATAGTCATTACCAACTGCACTGGATGATAGTTGCGTTACATTAAAAGTCAAATGAAGTGGGAATTCTACTATCGAATACCACCAGCTTAGTAATGCTGATAGTTGAGCGTTTGTCATTAAGCCTACAGCTTCTGTGTTTGATCCACAGTGAGGTTATCAGTCGGGCTTACCACTGGTAAGTTCCATACTGGGATGTTCCTTGATTTTCAATGGTACCTAAACAAGAACAATCTATGACGAATACAAACAATAAATTAACCAATAAACAGTGTGCAACATAAAATGGATTTATAATAAGTTTAAAAACCATTTACCTCCAAATCTTGTTACTAATTAAAGTAGATACATGAAATATATCTTCAACAACAAAATGATCTTCTTCTAGTAAAATAAAATAACCCTTATAATATTTTGTTGGATAAAAATGATTGATTACGAATTCAATCTAAAGTATAAGAAAACAGAACACAAAGGAATATACAAAAAAATAAAATTATACGTCAATTAATAGGCATTAAAATAGATGATTTTAAGAACATACATATCTATATAACTACTTCAAAGGTCGATAATTATAAGTCATATGAACAACGTATGTACACGTGTGTATATGAAGGCACGTTTCAATAGGAAGGCAATGTACATTATAACAATAACTATGAGACAAAAAGTCAATTCTGTTAAATCTATAGAGATAACAAACACATTTCTTTTTAATACTTTAATGAAGTAAAACATTAAAATGAGTAAATAAGCAATTTTATCCATGAAGACTATTCACAAGCCTTTTCTGGTTTTGCAATTATTAGATTTACATTTTAGATAACGATTTTCTGTATCTTTCAGTTCATAATGTGTACTTATTATGTATCTATAGTAACAAAAAGAGATGTCCAGTAAGAACCGATACTATTAGTGCAAATATACCCACTTTTTGAGTTTCAATTTATAGTTAAATGTTTGGTTTGGAGAGTTAAGGTTAGTTTCATTAAAGTTTCTGTTACAAAATATGTCTAAGAGGAAATCTAAAGTGGATTTATCAAGTAAATTGAAGAAACTTTTATTCTCTAAACACAAATATAATGTATTGATTTATTTACATGGAATCTTTTCCATAATTATATACACTAATAAGGTTAATAAAGAGAACTATACAATTAAAACAACAATCAGTTCAACATGAGGTAATATTTAAAATAAAAGATTCGATTGGACAGTAATCAATGATCTTAAAAGAAAGAAAAAGGTCTGTATAAGATTAATAAATGAAATAAAATAATAACTAACACTTAAATGTGAGTATGGAGTGTGGAGATTAATCAGCTTAAGATTAATCTGATCGTTGTTATTGACTGATTATTAGCTAAACATTGAGAACAAGTGAGTACTATATATAAACTTAAAAACACAAAGGAAAGAAGACGTTTAATGATATTTAATGGATGAAAATTCTTCAAACTTGTTAGAAATATACGATAATTGCAAATGAAAAGCTTGATTCATTGGAAAGGAGCTGTTCTCGTCAATTTATTAACTGTATGAATAAACATCCTAAAAGCCTTTCATAAGTTTTGCCACAAAAAGTTAGTAGCTCACTTCTCGTATTTAATGAGCAAACTACATCTAACAGTAGTATTCTGACTTTGATAGATCGCTAAGTAGTAACCAATACCATGTTTATCTAGTCTTTGGGACTAATTGAATTCTATCAATCGAATTTCAATATAACCATTAATCGAGGTAATGAGACATCATGTAGACTGTTTCGATATTACGTGCTTAGAGGTTGCAATAAAGAAACTCTGGCTGATCTAGGTTTCGTACCAGCTGATCGACGTCCGCAAGGCGTACCTTCAATCTTTAAGGAATTGATGTTTCCTGTGGTCAATCAATCTAAGTACCCCAGTTCTAAAGCAGGTTAGTTGGGGATCAAACTAACTTCGGTTGTAGAAATCGATGATATGAATTCAAATGGTTCTTTAACACAAACTATTATTACTAGGAGGCAAACATGAAATTGTATGTTTGAAAGTGAGTACTATGTCCAATTTCTCATCTGACACAAGTTGTTTCAATAGATTCTTTTTGCTAAACTGAACACCTGAAATATTTTAAACAATAATTTGTGACTATAACTTTATATTTTAATAGATTAATTAAAAGCTTTTCTAAATGTAAGGGAGGTCGTGACTGATGAAGTTCAGACTTGTCAGGAGTGTAACAGTTATCACCAGTGTCAATGGATGACCCTCGCGTTATATAACTAATTGGTGGAAGTGGAAATTCCTTGATTGGATGCCAGAACAGCGGTGAAGGGGGAGAAGTGTAAACATTCGCTAGACTGAAGGCCTTGGATTCGATTCCCTGGAGGCAATGAGAGTGTGTACCGCTAAGGAGTCCCATACTAAAACGAAATAGCTATCCAGTGCTCCTTGGTTTTCAGTGGTACTCAACCAATGTCAATCTGCGACGAGTACGAATAGCTAAAGAGATTTTTATTGTACTTTCGTATGCATTTTCTGGTTACTGACTATTTTATGAGGCCATTTATTATCAATATAGAATATCTGTATTTATTCGGGTTACCGCATCATGTCAGCAAAGTGAGATGAGTGCCAAAGTAGTGAGGGCGATACCAAAAACTGCGATTGAAAATGGAGAACATGATTAGAGTACAATTAACTCATGAGATATACAGCATATTCTGATTTTGAAACTCAAGATCGAGGGATGTAACTTAGTTATGATGACCGATTCTGAGTTGTCACGAAATGTTGGCAACCATTGGTTACAGTTATCACGCAGATATTACTCTGGTAAGTAGAGGACTGCACCAACTAGCATGACTCTGACTACCAGTCGATGATTTCATGGAGTGAAGCATTTATTTAGAATACTTCCAACAAAACATATAAGAATCAGTCGTTTATTTCCATAAACAATAAATTATGTTTGTCTTAAGGAGACTAGTGACGTTACAGTTGGTGATGTAACATGTTGATCAAGTACAGATTTATCCACTCAACTTTGAGACACAATTTGTGTTAGGGATAGTAATACTACTGACTGGTTGCCTAAACTTAAGTAGATAGAGTGGGATTCAAAGTTGAAATCTAATGGTTAGAAATTAAACACCACAACCACTAAGTCACTACTCGATTATATACATAACAAGGTAAAATGGAACTTAAGGACGACATGTTTAAAAATGTAGCAAATAAAAATCTTCACCTAATAATTAGTTAACAAAAATGAAACGAAATACCATTAGCAAATTTGAAGAATACCGCCAATTACGACCGTAAATTCTAGTCGCAATAAACGTTGGTGTGATGTATCATTCTGCCTCATCACATAGTTGAATAACAACATCTTCGTCTGATCATGGTACCATGAACTTACTTGTTCCTGATTGTAACGCAAGTATTCTTAAGCCTTACTATCAAGCGATCAATGCCTGTTACCCTTCATGGAGCGCAGGGAGCCGATCAGCATACTCCAACCAACTCTGTCCTGGGATCTTCTTTTCAGTTCTTTCCAAGTGCTGTTCATTATTTTCATGTCTGTCTCCAATTCCCGACGCAATGTGTTTTTGGGTCTTCCTCTTTTCCTTTTCTCTTCAGGATTCCAAGTTAGTGCTTGTCTTGTGACGCCATTTGATGATTTCCTCAATGTGTATCCTATCCACCTCCAGCGTCTTCTTAAAATTTCTTCCTCGGTTGGAAGTTGATTTGTTCTCTGTCATAGATGGTTGTTGTTGATGGTATCTGGCCAACGGATCCAAAATATCTTATGCAAACAGTTGTTTATAAATACTTGCATATTTTGGATGATGCTTTTCGTAGTTCTTCAAGTTTCAACTCCATACAGCGGAGACTGTCTTTAAGTCAGCATTGAAAATTCTGACTGTGATGTTGGTTGACAGCTGGTTTGAGTTCCAGATGTTTTTCAATTATAAGAATGCTGCCCTTTCTTTGCCAATCTGTGCCTTTCCATCTGTATCAGATCCCCCCTTGCTTATCAATGATGCTGCCAGATATGTAATAGCTTCCACATTTCCCAGGTGTAAGTAGGTTGGTGCCCGTTGTTTTGTACCTAAGGATGTTGTTTTTCCGTTTGTGTAAACTGAAGCCTACTGTTGCAGAGGCTGCCGCTACACTGTCCATCCTCACCTGCATTTGTTACTGTGTGTGGGATAGAAAAGCTAGGTCCTCTGCAAAGTTCAGACTGTCTAGCTGCATCCAAGTTGTCCACTGTACTCTTTGCTTCTCTTGGGATGTTGCAGTTTTCATGGTCCAGTAAATCACCAGGAGAAAGAGAAAAGGCGAGAGTAAGTAGTCTTATTTGACAACGGTCTTCACTTAGAATGAATCCGTAAGCTGTCCTCCATGCACGATTTTTTAGTGTAGTCCGTCGTAAGAATTTCGCATGATATTGACTATCTTCTCGGGTACATCATAATAATGAAAAAGATTTCATAATGTTTGCCTGTCCACGCTGTCGAATGCTTTTTCATAGTCAAGGAAATTGATGTAAAGTGGTGAGTTCCATACAACTGATTGTTTAATAATGAACCGTGGTGCTGCTATTTGGTCGACACAGGATCAATTCTTACGGAATCCAGCCTGTCCATCTAGAAGTTGGATAACTACTGGATATTTTATTCGGTTCAATAACACTCTGTTGAAGACTTCCTGGTACTGAAAGTAGAGTGATACCTCTGTGGTCCTCACACTTGCTAAGATCTCCTTTCTTTGGTATCTTGATGAGGTATCCTCCTATCCGGTCTGATGGTACTTATTCTTCCTCCCAAATATTTTGAAGAGAACCTGAAGCATCTCTGCAGTTACTTTACTATATCATTTATGGGTTCACTGGACCTACTAGTCATAATAGATGTTAAATGTCAAGGATAGATAAGTAAGTTCTTACTGTCAAACACATAATTTGTATAAATCAGATGGAATGGAAGGAAAGTACATAGACTGACAACGCGCAAATAATTTACAAAAAAGGAAATTGGACTAAAACAAACAGGAAAACTGTAGCAGCTACCATCTTTAGGGATTTACGATGAATTTCAAAAATCCCAGAATGTGAAAGTGTTGAACAGAAACAACGTGATGTGTATGAAACATAAAGAGTAGCAACACAACAAATTACTGAACACAATACAACTGTATACATAGAACTACTGAATAAGACAAACGAGAATTAGTCGCTAATTAAGTGTTAATAAGTACGAATATAGTTCTTAACAGTACATGAAATAAAATAGATTAACGAATATTCAAAATATTTTTTATCAGTTATGATGTCAAACAAGATAAAACTGTGAGTGGCTAACTTTTTTCTTTAATTCTACAATTTGATTATCTACTTATGAACTTCAAGAAAACCAATTCAAGCGGGATTATTCATCTTCACAGAAATCATTATAAATCCATGCTTAGAAAATCAACTTTCGGAGAGACATTTACGATGGATGAGAGTTTTCAACTTAAAATCCAATAAATAAGTTTGGAAAACTTACCTTCCACAGCCAATGATGCTTGATTTGTGTAAAGTTTGATTCGCGATAGTGTTGATATGTGTCTGGCCAGTCAGAATTTAAGCATCCTGTATCACTAGCTCTGTAAATAAAACGCAACATAAGTGAAATATACATAACTGCAGGTACTGATGTTCAGAATAACGATGAAATTCCTACAAAAAGCCATTTGAATCAGAGAATGCAAAACCGCCGAAATCATACACCTGAGATACTATTTTTACATACTTTCTGAGGTCATTTTCCTTATATGATTGCAACAAACGTAATCTTATGCTGTACTTCAGCAAGAAACAATACTATAAATCGTAATTAGGTTTTATTCATTGTGATGCATAAAATCAATTCTATGTTGGAAGAAAATAAATGTCTAGTGCACTACTGGTTCTTAAGCGTTGTCTAACTGAAGCTGATCCATGACAGAAGCTAAATGTTAATTTATTTTTCAAGATTTTCCTTAGAAAAAACAGCCAATATATCACAAATTAAAAGCAAATGAAACATTTATTTCGAAATTACGAAATTGCCTTTCATAAAAAAATCGTGTAGATATGGTTTAGTGGTTAACAGAGCACTCGCAACATACACAAACAATTCATGGCATAAAATAAAAGTACACTAAATCTGTACTTTACAAATGAATTATGATAGAACGAGGCTGAAGTAGAGATCAGCATATCAAATTATAACCCAATAAAGTAGAAATTTTATTTCAAATTTTGATTCATGATGCTACGTAGTCACAACGATTTCGTTGAACAGTCTATTTTGACGTTGAACCAATCGGGACTCAAAACCGCCCAACCACATTTCAATTGTGATGTTACATTATTTAAAAATATAAAAACATAGTAGTATTTTCCTAAAATATATCTTCTTACTACAGCTCCGAAATCATCTCCTGAAGTCAATCATCAATAAACGCATCATGAAATCCATAATGTTCAGTAACAGCAAAGCATATGGTATAGTGAGAATATTTCTTTCCGGCGGCTTTATTCTCAGATGTGTATAAACCCATATATATATATATATATATATATATATATATATATACATATATATATGCAGAATCCCTCTTGATATGAAAGAATGAATGAAACATGTGTTAAATTTTTCAAAATTGTTTCGGTTTCTTCCACAGCAGAAAATCATGAATAAATAAAAAAAGTAAAACGGCACTACAAAGAAATTAACTTACTTAGCCGGGTTTATTCTACTATGACAATCTCTTGGATCAGTACCAGGAAAAGAATTTGGAAAGATTTGAATTGAATGAGGATAGAAAATTTGAGCAGTACGAGTAAATCGAATAGATCCAATAAGATTATTCAATTCATCAGAATAGACATCATGTGAAAAAATAACAAGTGCTTTTTCAATTCCGCTTGTACGTCGCAGTGATTCAATTAGTAGACTTAATTCTAAAGATCTATTATGAACCTTTACAGAAAGCATTGAATAGTTTAAAAGCTATAAATAGTGATATAATGGATATGAGCTTAATTATATAAAATGAAAATAATTTGGGGGACTTTAGCTAACAGTAAACAAAATACAATTGCTTTTATCTTTATTTCTTAGCTATCAATTTTTTAAATTCCAATCAATGAAAAGAAGATTCGAAAAGATTGCGTTACACTGATTAATTCGAAGATAATCAAAAAACTAGCTAGATTGATAATAGCGCTTTGCAAATAAAGAGATACCAAGCTATACTTAGATTGTAGTATTAGGAGTTTACCAAAGAAAAACACCTCGAATGACCGATTCGGAAATAGCACTTCTAAACACGATAAAATAATTTAGGTTTTGATGTTGTATTCTCCGAATTAGGTAGTTTAATAATGAAGCTTTCATTGTTGTTCTGGACATTATTAGCGCCTATCTGATAAAGAAATGAGCTGCTATTACTCCATAAGTGTTGTATGAATTTGTTCTATCAGCCTTGTTTGTGATTGATTATCATAGTGAGTTTTATTGTGTTCATAGTTCCTGTTGACTGTTTATCAGAGCTGACCTCTGACTATGTGATGAATTAAAATTTGAGTAGGTTCATTGGTTGGACTAAAATTGACAGATCTATTAAGTGACAGCTTATATGAATACCATACTCCCCAGATATTCTATGTGATTTTAAGAATTTCATCGATCCAGACTTTCAAAGTGCACTTAATCGAAGTCGTGTACATGGTTTACCACATGTAGCAGTCGCTTGGAGTTAATCAATAAAACGGTGATGAAGTGAAACTAGTTTTTATCTTGTTATTACTGAGGTAACTGAAATCAGATCAACCAGTTATAAACAATGCAGGACTTGGGATAGCTGTATATCAATACTGAAAAGTTGAATATATTTGAAATACATGAGAGTCACTGAGTACCAATGATATAATCATGTCGCATAAACTGATATCGGTGTAGTGGGATCTGGACTTATAACTAGACGGCTGAAAGTCGGATACCTTAACTACTGAACCACTGATCCAAGAAAGACTAGATTCGAAAGAACTTACTGATACGCCAATAAAAGTTGTACTTGTTATCCCTTTTTTTAGTCAAGACCGTAAAACAAACAAGACTCAAACAGGTGCAGCTTAGATTGTATCACTTAATGTAATAAAAAATGATATACTATGTCAACTACGTAAATGAGAATAAAACATGATTAATTAGTGTCGTTAGATTTATTAAAAATTGGACTTTATCATTTCAAATATTACTGGTCTTGAACTGGATACCAACGTGGAATTAAACTAATAGTACCGCTTTGATATCAGTATAAATATAATCAATAGTTAAGTAACTAGTTCAACTGAAAATATAAATCAGCATCTGTAGATCACGCATACTTTTGGATTTGTCGAAACTCAGAATTCTTATTTCATTAAACACACAAATTCAGCGATTAATCAATAAAATATTTATATCTACTTTTTATAACATAAATGATATAGTAGCCACGCATACAAAAATGAAAATGGCTTGAAAATACTATCTACAATTATGTTTCACTAATCTTAAACCAGTAATCAATTAATAGTTATATTTATCATCATCGAACATATTGTAAAAAGCGATACAACTTACGAATAAACTATTTGAATTTCAGGCACATTCAAGAATGGTTAATTTTTTTGCCTAAATTATATCGCATTTAACATAACTAATTTATAGAATACAGGTTGACGTATACTATGCTTGAAACTACTCATTTGAGTGTGGTAGCTAGTAATCTTACTCAACGAACCAAATGAAAAGTGATGTTCAACGCGATACTTTGCAGTAATATTTGAGATCGTGGTCTGAGTTCAAAATATCAAATTTAATCAGATAATACTTTAAATTGGTTGAATTTATGATGAAATTAGGGTTTCTTCGTTGTAGAAGTTATTCATTAAAACCGGACTCTGAGATAAACGTAATTTGTTTCATTAAAAACAGTGATAGGCTATGAAGACAGTAACGTGCCTTTTTATTGTTTGCAGTGAAATTCAAAATGTATACTTCTTATCTAAATGTGAATCGAACACTTTCAATGACGTGTTTATCCACTTAATTATGTATGTCATATGCTGTTATGATAGGGATGATCTTAACAGATACATAAGTAAATCATCTTATTGCTTATGATCACAAACGTAAATCACTCATTATCAAAACACCATGTTATTTAAATCAATTTGAAGATGTTGTGTTCACTGAGATAGTTTTCTTAAGCCGTACTAATAACGCACAATTTACACGGAAGTAAGTCATATGAATTTCTTCACAATTAATTAATAACTGGTTTAGTCGATATAAAATGCGATATGTTTTGTCTATACCTGTGGTATTATTACGTATGCTGTTATTCGTTATCTTGCATTTTTCATTGGTCCTACAGTTATCTTTTTTATAAAACAGAAGCATAGTCCGTTTCAATATGTTTATCATGACATCCCAATAGAAGAATATAACACCAAAACCATTTTCCTTAGCCACAAATCTTCTTTACTAACCCAAACTATATATCATATATTTATATAAAAAATATGTAAACTGTGATCATTTTACTTAGAAGAATAACTACGAAGATATTATTGATGTGATTACGTTTACGTCGTACAAATAAGTGATAAAGAACAAAAAATGTGGCTGCATAACAACCAACTTTCATTTACCTGTACTATTATTACATGTTCCGGAGATGTTATGAAGGTAAAGTTATCTCTCGTTGGTAGTTGACCATACAAGTCTTCGTTCTGTACAAATTGAAGTCTGTTAATATTTGAAATGTACTGTCGCAGATTTGAAATTAAACTGAGGGGTAATAACTTAGAAAATGGACCTGAATTTGGTGGTGCTGTTTTTAAGTCAAAAGCTACATTTTTAGGATGCTGAAGGCGGACTGACTGCAACCATGACGAAGTCTAAAAAAGGATAAATAAAATTAAATAAGGTCACGCAAAAATGAAGTGGATCAAACAGGCTAATTGAAAAGGCAATCAAAATAATCATTACTCTTACTAGAAAACAATATGCGATAATCTCCTTATTATTGTACAATAAAGTATATTAGCAACGGGGCAAAAAGTAAAACATTAACCTGCTTAATTCCGAAACGACTATTTATGGAGACTTGCCAAAGTTTTCCAAAGTAACGCTTTCAAACTATGGACATCATGGAGACAAATATTTAGAACCGCTAACAGTGTCGAGATTCACTTCGTTAATTTCTTTAGTTTGCATAATATGTAAATCAAACGAACATAACTATCGAAATTACTTTACAGCTGGTATTATTATTACTAAATTATTCTATATTGTTATACCATGTTCCTGTCAACTTTATCGTTCGTTCTCATGATTATTTTGTTGTTTGTCACCACTTTACAGTAGCGAAATTGTTCTATTAAGGGAGCATTACATGACCTGTTAGTTAAATAATTTCTTCTTGGGTTAATTATCAAGAATGTTGCACTTAATTTATATCCATTACCGTTTGTGAAAGTCACTTAACACTGAATTTAAAAAATAATAAATGCCTAATAACGAAAAGAATCTGTAATATTTGTATAAGCTAGTATAATAGTGACACAATACACATGTTGAATTCCATCTTCACAGGTGAGTACTTACGTATATTCATCTCACACCATATAGTCCTGAGAAGTATGAAAATATTTTACAGTTCAAATAAGTTTGGAGACCAAACCTTCCGCGAGTTGGAAAATTACCCAGTTTTCATTGGTTTATAGTTCTTTATGAGAAAAGTATTGTACTCTTCGAGTCGTCAACTTAAGTTATTTACCGTCGTTAATTTCTTACATGCAGACTTTTTCTCACACCCTCTAGTAACCAAATAACTGTAATCTAGATGCACAAAAACAGGCTGAATGTTATCAAATAGACTACGTAAACATATTTTAAGATTGTGAAGCCAGTTGGAAAGTTTAAGGAAGTAAATTAATATTTACACACAACTGGATAACTAAGAAATCAAAATACCTTGAAGGCATTTAGATAAGAGTGCTCCAATAAATAACACTATATATTAAAGCAGCAATACTTTATCTAAACTACCAAAATACAATAATGATTTTTATTATTTAAAGAGTCATGTTTTAACTGTCGATATTATTATTTTACGTTCTAAAATAGTTGAAGTTAGGGACTACAACAGATACAAATATTTTACCATTGCCAAAAACACTGATCGTAGTTAATAATATGCAACTTCATTTATGGCGATGACATTCGACAGCTAAGATATTTAACCGGAAAGCTAAAGTGTACTTAGTCAATCTTAAGGAAACTCAGAACATGTTACATAAATGCATCGGTTCAAGTTACCACACAACATTAAGATAGCAAAATGCACGCCAAATTTTTTGTAGCAACAGTAATACTGATGGTAGTAAAAATGATTTAACGAGAACATAGATTGAGGAGAAAAAGTTAACTTGTGGAATGAAAGGTGTGAAATAATTGTAAAATATTGATTGTACAAGAACAATTGTACGGTTAAGTTCTTAGGTTATTTTCCGACAAATTCATTCTCTAAACGGTATTCGTATCAAAATGAAAGTTCAAGATTATAGAGGAGGGCAAAATAACATGTTGAAAAGCAAACACAACTTATGAAACACTAAGCAAAGTTTAGGAAATAATTTACGACAATATGTAGTAGGACATACCACATAGGATAAAACTGTATCCTTCCAAAGCCACAAAACATTAGAGCGCTCGTGTGTTGAAGATTCTGGAAACCACCAGAAGTTGGTAAAAAGCAGGTTTACTACCAGTAATATTAGAAGCAATGAGAGAGAAAGAGTGAGTATCCGGAAGCATATGAAGGATAAATTTAGCAGGAAAATGGGTGTGGAGAGGGACCTGAAAAAGATTGAACCATTTGTTAGGAATTTCGAATAAAAAACTAAGTTAACGAGTGATAAATAGATGAGGACTAAGCTTACCTAATTTTGATGCGCATTGCCAGTATGTCAGTTGTTCGTTTGACAAAATTCACGTAATACTTCTAAAAACGAAAAAAGAATGTTAACAGAATATTGCTGAATGTAGATGGAAGGTAAGTAAAAATGAATCGAAATTTATATGTACATCATTAAAGTATATCTGTGGATTCATAGTTTACCTACTTAATATTTGTAACCAAAAAAAAACAAGTAAACATGAATATAGGAGAAAGTAATCCAACAAAAATTTAACACAGAAACTTATTTTCTTTAACACTGAATTCATGACCGTACTTCTTCTGCTCAAAAATCAGTAAACTAACCCAGGTGATTATTTTACTTTTATAAATATGTCTGAGTAGTGTACAACTTAACCAAAATGATCAAAAGGAAGCAACTGTTTTCGAGTGTCGAAATTACAAGCAATTTTTTTATTCACTACTGTAGATGCAACTCGGAAAATAAAAACTCATGTACACAGCTTGGAGAAACACCTTATGTGTGAGATATAGTGATCCTACCAAGCTGCCTAGCCGACGTTGGTGGAACAATACTTGAGCTTCCAACCTAATGAGTGAACTATGAACACCTCAACAACTAAGTGATAACAAATTACAAAGTATGATATTTAATTAAACATTGACAGTGATAATATCAAAGTGTTTTAGACAGAAAGTTATATGCTATCAATTTGTAACGTTAGATTTAGCTCGGTTGATATTATTGTGGTTGAGTGATACCGACCCTTTTTCGGTGCAATAGACGACATATTTTAACTCAAAAATATAGAAATTTACCAAACAGAAATATGCCTATATTTATTATAGCTTGCTAGCCCGGAGATCAGACTGTGACAGATGTACGTGAATAAATTTTGCAATTGCTTCTAGACTTCAGGAAGGCTGCTTTTAATTCGTGACTGCCTTTACTTACTGTTCCAAGTATCTTTTCGAACTCATAGATTCAAGAGTGCATACATTTTTTAACTTTACAAACCCTCTTGTTAGCAATTAGGACTCAGTAAAATAGCATTCAATAAGGTTATAATTCCATAAACAGTAAATTCAGTAAAACATGAGGGACAAATTGAAGGTTATTTTTATTTCGACAAGGATAACCTCAATGTAAACCCATGATACTTAGCATGAAGTCAGACTTTTCATTTATAATGAATGTCACTGATAAACGAAGGGTTACGTGCATATCGTAAGGATATATTAACAAAATAAACGTCTTTTTCTTATGGTCGTTTTACAAAAACAAGATGATGAGCCAAACGCTATAGAAACAATTATACAGAGTGCACATTATCATTAGCTTTGAAAAAAAGTTTGTCGAATAGTAGTGTGATCAAGATACATGAAGCTGTACTGGTAAATATGCCTTAAGTGAATTATCGAGAAACTACGTCATGCATATCATAACTGTAAAAGCCATTAACACACAGAAGGGTTCTAAGCTCACAAAAGCCAGACTAATGACAATGCACAATACACAAAGAGTCCTTGAACAAGCACAATTCCACTATCCTTAAATTTGGGATTATGATCATCGTAATCACAGTGAACATGTAGACTACCCAATCTGTAGACCGAGAAAGACTGGCTTTATCTAATAACAGTTGTGCACCATTGTCAAAAAACAATTTTACAGTATTTATATTTTAGGCAATTCAGACATAGGTTGTAGAAACCTTAAAAAATTGCTCTGGGTTCAAGGTTTGTGAAATGTCTATGGAATTTATAAACTTAATAATTTTAAAGTAAATGTCGACCTGTAAGCTCCATAAATTTAAAAAAAGATTAGTGACTGTTCTGACATTACCTTTACGTATACGTTAACAGAAAACAATCTATGTTGTAACCCCAGCGATTGAAAAGTGTTCACACGATATCACCTACGACATTTATCAATAGCCAATATCTATGACCAACAATTAGAAGCTAATTGATCTGACTGAAAGTGCTACACTACTGTGCAACACTACTGAGTGAGTCTGATTTCTTGTCAATATAGATCTAGTTATGCCTGAATAGTCACATTTAGTCAGAATACATTTCCTCCGACTTATTTAAATCATCCTTATTATAAATGTTATCACTCACAAGCTCCGGAGTGATGATGACCCCTATCCATATGCTTTTTAGTCGTTAGGGTATCGACCGTTGAGTAAGTGCTTTTCTTGTCTAGAAATCCGAACAAGTTGAGTTGGAGCATGTGCGTACCTGAAACTCAGGCAAGGCCTATCCATTTTAAAGTTGTAATATTCCATGGGCATTGTCATAATGCAAACGCAATGACTTCATCTTCTTCAGAGATGTCACTTTAACGTAAGGTTTTTTTATAGACTTAGCTTGTGCAAGTGCTATATTTACCCACGATCGACCACAGATTTTTTCTTACTTTTTGTTGAATTGAGCCCATGATGCTTTCTTTGGGTATTAGGCCGTTTGTCACTTGTTATCCAGGTGTATTGTGAGGTTATTTTTATTTTTTTCTCTGGTACTGACAAAGAGGCTAGCTGAACTGGTCAACATAGGAGTAGAAACAATTTTCCTCAGTCGATTAGTATAAGTCCTGCCTGTGGGTGAAGTTTGATATATTCTTCAAGAGGAATAGAAATTCATAACCTAATATTGACACTGAAACTATCGGCTCGGCTTGCTTCTCGGGTTTCCGCAACCTAAAATATATAATCATACATGATGTTAGGTAATGATGATTTAATCTAAAAAGAACGGTACGTTAGCAAAATGTAGATCTATTGAAATGTGTGATAATTGGAATAAGAAAACAAAATAAAGATATTCTGATCAGAGTACTTTGGAATAGTATGTTTAATAAAATTTGAACTTTGACTAAACCGTGGCACAATGGAAATTTAAATTCTTATGACAACTAATTGTGCATTATCTTGTATACTTCATTGAGTGCCCTTGGCTGAATAAGTTAAGCATTACAGTGTGGATATTGTCATGGTCGTGATAGACTAGATGTAATTACAAAGAAGAAGCAGCGTGTGGCATTTGATTAAATTATTTGGATCCATTGCACAGTGAAATGACTGTCGTATATTTACAGATGCAAAGCAAGTGGGATTGCAACCAATGTTATTACAAATTCGTCCCGAAACTTTTGGATGGATGTTGAGGACGGGTGATATTTTTAACCAATTACAATAATACATTTGCTTTCCTGTGTAACGACTATAACTTCACTGCATTCATCAGTCTTAAGTCCGGAAATTGTGCTCTTTAATTTATTTTGTCAATTTAGAGGTTCTGTAGAGTTTTGGGACAATAATAAATGGAAAAAAACTTTTAAAGTAGATACGGACTTGTGTTTCCAAGAACAGTGGTTTAGAGGCCTGTGGTATTCGTCTTTCGAAGGAGTCGCTTAGTGGCACATACATCACTTCTAACGGTGGTACATTTTAGGAATTGATTTCTTGGTGTTGAATCTGAATTTCACGAAGATTTCACTCGTTCTTCGAATCTGAACTTAGTTCCATACTCTTTAAAATGTTCCAACATAATTTTAAGAAAATAAATGGAATGATCAGCACTGAAGTCGTTTCCTGGTATTCTGTACGTCACAATTAAATCCCTACTTAGTCTCGAGTAAGACATATTGTAGCAAGTTAATTTTTAAAGTGGTCAAACAGCCATATAGCTTCAGCATTAAGGTGGGCGCGCAGTAACAGTCCCTAGTTTTCTTCTGCGAGTCCAGGTTTTTATTTTGTTGTGTGTACACAATGCCGTAGTTTAGACCTGAATATGGTTGCGTAAATCGAAATAAACGGTTGTGGATTTAACTTTGTGAAGGTTCATGCTGTCCTAAGTGCACTGGTTGCAATTAATGAGAGTGGAATTCGGTCATAAGGTTATGAATTACTATGACTCCGAGATAACTGTACATGGCAACAGATGGCAGTTAGTATTCTACAATTTAGTAATTTGTAGTCGATATATGGGACAGGTTGCTTGATGCTTGACAGCGATCTTTTGCTACATGATTTTCTGCTTTACATGGCGAGGCTTAAATTTACGCTAAGCATAGGTTTAAAATTGACTCGTACAACTCTATAGATTCAGATGTACCGAAACTTATGTCGATGCCCCTAGCCCTTTCCATTTCTGTAAGTACTAACTGTCGCGGCTGACCCATGAGTTGCTGTGTATATTTTATTTATGGTAGTGTCTACGTTATAAACAGTTGACTAACTCGGTTATATAACTCCCAGGGGCGATTCGGAGGTGTCCACCACCAATGATTTATAACCAACTATCCATCTTACAGAATGAGTGGTGGAGTTGACTATTTTTATGTGAACCTTCCATGCTTAAAAAGAACAGGCATATGTACCTGATATGTGGATGGTCTGAAAATGAAAGTAGCTTATAAAAACTTGTTGTCGATTAAATTCGTCAATGATTCTGTCTCAAAATCTTTCTTGTTTAAAACGGGTGTGTTAAAGTCATGTAAAATGCGACTTCTGCATCCGTTTGACTAGGATTATCAGTGATGTAGTAATCAGCTTGGCGTACTAGAATTAAGTCGATGCAATGTCTTGTTTCAAACGACATCTATTCATCTCACATGTCTCGCTCTAATTTGCATCCGTTTAGACAAATCGTATGCATCACCCATTCCTCTCCTTTATTCATGGCTTAAATTACTAGTTACATATAGAGGGATATCCCAAGGCTACATACTTCAGTGCAAATAATCTCAGCACAAATGGATATTGAAGTAACTTCAATAATATTAGGATCTATATGATCTGTCAATAGTCAATTATTTAAAATATTTAATGTAAAAAAACAGATAGTTCTGTTTGGGCTCCTAGGGTCTGGTTTTGTCTAACATGGCAGAACTTATGCATATTTACTCCTGTTTCTGTCTCTGTGAGTATTTTTCCTATTATAGGCTTAGTGATACATATGAGAGAGTGGTAAAGCAACATATGAATGAAAATATAAAGTGAAGAGTTTATAAAAAAACAAGAATTAGAGGATAATTAAGTAATCTGACTATTGGTTTGTACATGAAATCGTTACTGAAACTTACTACACGTATCTGAATTCTGGTTATTCCATTAATAAAATGACAAATCAAACGGTAATTGAGTGATTAATTTAGTGGGACAAATTCTTGTTGCCAAACATCAACAACTATGACACCTTGTAAGTTTATAAACGTTCAGGCAGCTTGAAAAGATAACTTTATGCAGAAAATTCTGCGAAATTTGATTGCTTATAATAAATTTGCACAATTATCTAACCTATAGAGTAAGTTAAGGTTTATTGTATTCTGTCTCTCCTTAAAGTTTCTAGTACCGAAACTACAAAATCTCACGAGTCGTAAAAAAATACACTACAGCTACTACGATTCAGTAAACGAATTAGGGTGAGGATTTTAGCTAGTTCATTTTTATAGCAGTCCCAAACACTAATGATGGAAAAACATTGTTTTATGCAAATACTTGCTTGTTGTGCTTTAGAGTATTCATTCTGTCAGACTTCGCCTATTTTTTTCACAATTCAGTACATGCTAATGTTGTTACGATAGGAACCAACGAGACTTTCCGACATTGTTTATTCTCATCTTAGGGATTTTTGTAACTAAATATAAGCTGATTCTATTTAGCCCTTGATAAAGCTATAGCTTCTCCTAATTACGTTCTAAAACTGATGTAAATCTCCATTAGATATTATTTTTATTCTGTGGGGTTCACTAGACAGATTTAGTTTTACTGCCAAGTGATTGTATAATTTGATATAAAAAAGCGTTAACTGAACGCATACTTTTGGTTCTGCTGCCCCAGAAATTTGGAAAGTATGGTTTGTTAAGTTATTCTTAGTTTCATACACTACATATTCAATATGTGTGAAGAAGCAGTGTAATGTCTATACAAAATGGAAAGCACAGAACTAGTTACTTGTGATAGACACATTTGCAAAAGTCGCTATCAAAAGAAATAGCTTAATTCTTTGGTATCAAGAGATTAAACATGAAATCCTACAAATGTTGTAGTTAACAATGAAGGGAAATAATCATATTCGAAATGGAATAACGTAAAGTTAAACGGTATCACATAAGTATTAATCATTTAGTAGTGCTCTATAATTGTCAAAGTAAGTGATTTTAAATTTTTACTTTCAGGGCTCTAAAACATTTTTGTTTACATTTATCATGATATAAGATTAATTTTTACTTTCGTTACTGTTAGGTCGGACCACAAACAAGTGTAACAAACTTTCAGAACTGTGGTTTCGAACACTATTTCATTTATTCGAACTATCTGTAATGTAAACATTTTGTTTCTACTATTGTTACGCTCCGCTTGCCCTATCCTCCCGGTTAGCATAATTACTGTTATTATATTGTCTCTTATTATGGACTATAGTTAATTAGTTGTGTACAACTTGTTCCTATTCACTACCACTATTTCCCTCGTTCTGTAATCATGTTAATTTTCTAATTGGTTTGTTGTGTGGTCTGGATTTATGTATATATAAAAGGATGCTTCAAATATAATATGATTCTGTCTGGCTGACCTATTGGCTCACATTCTTCCTATTTCGGATTGGGACTAAGTGGGCACAGGGCAGGCGCGCAATAATCAACTAGGTACTAGCAATTGGCACTTGGCCATCCAATCACCCGATTTTCTTGCGTCATAACAGTTACACTGGATGATTTTTATAATTATAATCTGTATGTAAATTATGAACGGTGAACTACGATTCTTAAAGATTTATATCGTTTATTTTGGAAAGTAAGCCTTCGAATTGTTTTTATTGATATCCTGAATACTGATTTTAGATACAGAGTATCTGTAACTTTAATAAGCGTTTGCTTATAGAATAAGTATATTCGTGAAATCAGCTGGTAATACTTTTGAGATTGTACCATTATGTGCGGGATATTGAACTCCAAAACCAAAGAAAAAATTATTTGTGCAATCATTATTGCATATTAACAAGGCAGTTAATATTTATAAATTATTTCTTGTGATACTGTGCTGTTTGGTAGTAAATTTTGCTTCCGTAGTTGTTAATTGATTACTGCTTCTTTGTTCTCTAAAGCATTCTAGGTTGCAATGTGTGTTTCTATAACTTAAATTTTTCATCAACTGTATTAAGGTGATGGCAATTTTCACTTGTAACAAGTAATGTTCTAAGACTTTGGTAAATGATAAAGGAGACAACATACTTGCTGAAGTGGGATCACTGTAAAAGCACATTAACTGACCAACCTAATCACTGGTGTTGTATATACTGTGTATATACTGTATTTTATTATAAGTCAGTGATGCAGTTAATTATTCAACTGATGTATTCCATACGGGATTACAGAGTGTAGTTTTGTTGTTAAAATGTTTCCATGTTAATAATAACTTCAGTTTCTTTATTTAAATACTCTATGGGCAAAACAATCGTTGGACATTATACTAATTCAGACACGTGTAAAAAATATTACTTCATCCCAGGATGTTTGTAGTTCTTATTTGGCACAAATTTAAATTGCTCACTTATTATTCTGCCTACTGATTAGTAACACAGAATAACAATCGTAATTTGTTACCTTGTATATTGTTAATACAACCTCTACCGATTTATGGTGGAACACTTCGAAATAATTATCCAATAAATATGATGGACTATTTTGATATAGCCAAAGGTTTTGAAAGAGGCATAACCTTAAATGTATTTGTTTTTGTTACAGTATTAGATCAATGAAACGAAGAATAGTCAAGAAGTAAGTTCATGCATCTACAAAAGAGAGTTGTTTATTAAATTGATATTAAACGCTATTCGGACGTCATCAATCATACAGTAATTGCTCATACACGAACAATCCAAGACTCTGTATGAACTCTCAATAAAAGAAGATATAATCAATTATATTGAAAAGTACTTGGTTACAAGAAATCACAAAGCTACATTATCCGTCTCTACAAGAAAGTATACCTCTGACCCGACTGGAGAATCGAGTTTAACACCTCCAATTCTTGTGGTCAACGCTTAGTCACTTGATAACTTTCCCTACATCCACTAATTAATATTTCAGACTTTAGTAATTTCACGATACATTTACGCTACCACACCAATTGCTATCAATGGGTAGCTTCATGACACTCTGCATGCTTGAACTACGTTAGTCATTTCTTTTCAGTAGAACTCTAATAAATATCTTCTGAAGTAAGTAATTATTAAGCTAATGTTAGCTATGATTGAGTTATGTAGAGATTGTTGATTTTTACATCAAGAAATAACCTGGGTTGTGCAAACATTGAAAATCAAAGATCAGAGAACTAATAATTCGTCATAACATAAGACATATTGTTTTTGTACGTCAGTAGTCACATGTAAAACTCATTCATTATTGTTCATTTTTTATTATTTCTATTCATTAACGTAGATGATTAACATTACTAAGAATTGGTCACTGTCTTAGAAGGATAATTCAGTATGTATCATTGTTCCGTAATCTGTGTAATCTATGTACAAATCAGTTTATCTTTGAATTTGTTGCACGTATCTATTTATAGCTTATTTGTTGTAGCACTAATCCTAAATTAGTTCATAGTCTTATGATAATAACTGAGAATCGGCATATGTATTTTTTTGAATCAATGAACTCATTTCAATGAACTTGTAGAATATTTCAACTCAATAAATCATGACAAAATATGATTATGTGAATTAAGTATTGTGAATCATAATTAAATGATTGTATTGTTTTCATTAAAAAGTTAATGTCATGTTTGCAAACTACTTTGTTGCTAACTGATGAATTGTAAAACTTTCTTTGGTTAATAAATGAATTACGACATGTGATCATTAGTTGAAAATATTGGATGATACTAGCTTGGAATCGGTTTCAGTGGAGTAGGTTCATTCACTGAGTCTTGAATTCCATTGTTCTTTCATATGTAATATTCTTTTTGAACTATATTTTGAAAACTGTTTTGCTAATATGATAATGTTGTTTTAATCTTGATATATAAAAACTTGACCAAATACACGACTGTATCAAACTATTAGTATTGTAGAATGATTGATCATTGAACAATAACCAAAATTATGCTTATTAAGTTCCATTATGACGCGTGAAATTTTAGGGTTGGTTGGCAGAGTGCCAATTACTTGTGCCTAGTTGGTAACTGCACGTCTGCCCTATGCCCACTGAGTCCCAAGCCGAAATCAGAAGAACACAAGCCGATAAAACAACCAGACAGAATCGAATTATGTTTCATACATTCCTTTATATACACATAAAACTAGACCACACAGTGAACCCAATTAAGAAATTAATATTAATACATAACTAACGAAATAGTGGTAGTGAATATGAACAACTTGTACACAACTAATTAACTGTAGTCCATAATAAGAGACAATATAATAACAGTAAATATGCTAAACGAGAGGATAGGGTAAGAGGAACGTAACAATATGAGAAATGTAATATTTACACTACTCACGACCAGAATAAATGAATTAGTTCTCTGAAACACTGCTCTGGAAGTTTCTCACTTTTCATTAGTGGTCCGACATAACAACTTCATGATGTAAATCGTTCAAATCAAGATTAGCTATAAACACTTAATCCAATTAACTTATCTTCCTTTTCAATAGACAATATAACAATGTTAAAAACTATTAAAAACTGTATTCCTCATAACAACCATGAGAGCCTAGTAACTAAACCTTCCAGTGTAGAGAACATTGCACTTCTAAAGACTAATAAGCATGTTGTATCTTCCATTATCACAATACACAAATATGTGCATAATGAGTGAATGACTTTCTGATAGACATAGTGAATCATGATAAATGATAAACTTTCAGGACTATTGTCTAGCACACTACTTTATATATTTGGATTGTATTTAAACAAGACATTTTATTTATGTTATTTGTATATTTTCCTTGCCCTAACCTTCCATCTGACCTATTAACTGTTGTCTTATTGTTTTGCATTCATCATTTATAACTAATTAATTGTGTACACTTAACCCTAGTTCGTTATCATTATTGTCCTTGTTCTGTTCTTAATTGGTTTGCTATGCGACTAGGTTTTACATGTATATAAAGAAATGTTTGAAATATAAAATAACTATGGTTGTTGGCTCAGTTATCTTGTGTTCATCTGTCCAATTTCAAATTAGCAATATCTTAGCAAAACTTGTAGGTGTTGATCAGTTTTATTTTTTATGGTCACCATATTGGTTTCGGTAAGCTCTCAACAATCATTTGGTTAATGATTATGCGGTAATGGTTGAGGTTAACAACATTTCATTTTTACGCTTACTTACTGATTGTATTACAACTATTATCTACAAAGTAACTAAAAGATACCTTCGTATTCAAATTGTGTTGATATAAAGTAAGATATAAATAATTTAATTTATATTGTGGCTAATAGGTAGAATCAAAGAAGCATGTTTCTTTCTATTTGTAACTCGTGAACTAAATGTACTTGCCTCTCAGTGTTGAAGTTCACATCGGTACTTAAACTCGATTTGTTTCATATTAAAACGGATTATTTCAATTGTCATTTTGTAATATTAACAATTATATTTTTATCTTTTAAGAAATTTATCTAACAATATAAAGAAAAATATCATTTGAAATACTTTTAATTCATGATAAAACCAATTAAAGTTCACTTAAAATTGACCTTACTATTTAGCATGAATTCAATTTGATTATTATCAGGGTAAATACTAGAAATAATCATCATTCACTTGTAGAATGTACTAAAAATGATATTAAAGAACATAATTATAATTGTTTAATGATAAAATAAAATAAGAACAGTAGATGTTAATCTAAAAGTTTTGTAACTATTAAACTTGTAAGTTATGTTAATGACTGTTTTTAGTTAGACAATTAACAGAAATTATAGGAAACTTTATAGATGTTCTATGATAGAGAAGAATTCTTCAATATTGGATCTATAAATCCCTTAAGAACAAAAAAAAAACCTAACACCATCAGGATATAGATGAAAGTCTTGAGTTTAACAAATCTCAGTTGGTTTCAATTAACTCATGATGTAAACTATAAGAAGTACAATTCATATGTTATTTAATGATATGTAGGTTATATAGGTGTATAGGAATTTAGGTGAAATAAAGAGACTAGTGATTTAAAGATCAGAACTCTTCCTTACACTAATAGGAAAAGGATGTAATTATTCACTTACATCCACTTACGTCACCAATATATAGTTCTTTGACAGAAATCAGCCGGATTGTGACCGGCAAGCGCAAACTATGTAGCTTGTTTCATCATATTTGGGACTAGTCAGCTAGATGTACCTGCATCTGTATTGATATTCACACCAGGCCTCGAACTCACATCATTTCACGCCAAAAGCCACCTTGTCCACTACCAGGCTACTGGGTCCGGTCAGCTATACTTGTGCAACGGGTATGTATATATAATTAAAGTGTAATTGGATCTTCCCGTTGATTTATCATAGACTGAAATTGATCAGTCCCTATTGTCATATGTGCATCGAGTCGGGATGTGAGCATCAACATATGGAGGTAGGTATATTCAATTGATGAGTTCGAAAAATCCACATCCTTGATTCTGTTTGCCAGTGACAATTTATCATAAACAATACTTGTAAAATATCGCTATTTCAAGGCAATCTACTCAGGATGCACATCTGACAACAGAAACTGAATAATTTCAGTCCATGACAAATCAACGGTAAGATCCAAATACATTCTAATAACAAATATACAGTTTGTACACTATGATAACTAATGAATAAGAGCTACTAAATAAAAGAATTCGATTCCACTTTGAGTAAGGCCTATTAAATATATCTATGTTCAATGAAGAATTATCAACATAACTTAGATGCCAATTATTCTATGTTACTGCAGTAAAAAAGATTGATCAATTGACAGATTATTTTGTCAATGGATCAAGATTAAATTACAACAGAATCATTTGTATTATAAGTAGTTTGATGAAGTTAATCGAGTTAAGTGATTATCGCTTTTGGATCACTTCTGTATTTGAAAATACACAGTGCCCTTGATGATTACTTATTACTGTACCGACACGTCTATCCCGCGACTACCAGTCCCCCAAGCCGGAATAGAGAAAACAACGATTGATGAACAAAACAGACAGAATCAAATTGAATTGTATTTCAATCATGCCTTTATATATACACAAAATCAGCGAACAACACAGCAAACCAATTATGAAATTAATATTAATACAGAACGAACGAAATAGTAGAACTGAATAGGAACAACTTATACACAACTAATTAACTGTAGTCCATGATAAGAGACAATATAATAACAGTAAATATGCTAAACGTGAGGATAGGGTAAGAGGAACGTAACAATAAGAGAAATGTAATATTTACACTACTCACGACCAGAATAAATGGATTAGTTCTCTGAGACACAGTTCTGGAAGTTTCTCACTATTCTTTAGTGGTCCGATATAACAGATATTCATAAAGATACTAGAATGAGGATTTGTAAATTGTTACTAAGACATTATAACACTGTCATTTATTCATATTTTATGACAATTCATATAAGTCAGTATATTAAAGGAACAATGATTTAGTAAAATAGAAATGAATGTAAGAAGTAAAACCTGTATTACTATGAAACCTGATGAAATCAGTAATACATACATTTAATTCTGTAATGTACCTATCATTACATCAACAATATTTCCATTGATTGAATGTATTTGACTCAGTTTGCTTAGTCTAGACAAAGTAAGAATAACAAGCTAAAGAGGATATTATAAAATCATTTTATATTACTACATGTTGTCAAGTGAATAAAGTTAAACTCTTTTGAAATAGGAAGCAAACAATGTTCTGTTTGGAGATGAATTTATCAATTAACTTGATGATATAAGAAATAAAAATAAATTTGGGATGATCAGTTAATTATAAGGAGTTATTACATAATAGAATAAGAATGAAGAATAGTAGATAAATATACGTGTTCAAAAGTAACTTGATGGCTAAGGAGGAGAGACAGAACGTATAAAACTTTTTGAATGCAAAAGTTTGGTTGATTAGTAAAAATGATGATTACCCCTGTTGCTTGTGAAAGCAAAATCCATCAACTCACTCCTGAACATTATCTCTCTTAGTTTACCAGAAGACAACAAAATATTATGAATTTTCAATCCTAGAAAAATTAGTCGATACAGGGCATTTTATATAGCTCAAAAAATAATATACATAATACCAGTCAACTTGTCCTTAGATTCTAGATGTAGACCTTTGCAAGCAACAGCCGTTATAACTTCACACATTAACAAACCAAACATTTGCATGCAGAAAGGTTAATACGTTCTGTCTCTCCTGCTTAGCCATCAAGTTACTTTTGAACATGCATATCCATCTGTTATTTTTCATTCTAATTCTATTATGTCATAACTTCTTATAATTAAATGATGGTCCTAAACCTACTCATATTTCTCCATTTTTTATATCACCAAGTTTATTACTGAAGTGATCTTTAAGCCTAATTTCAAATCCCACTGTGAACATCAACATTGGGATGCAAGTACATCCAGCCGACGAGTCCCAAATAGAACAAAACGCGTGTCCTGAATTCCACTTGCCAGTCACAATTCAAATAGGAATGATACTACTTTCACCTGTTTTCATAATCATTATAAGTATCTTATTTGTATAAAAGTGATCTTGTTATAAATACATTTTCTGTATAATATAAACAATAGTGAGTTTTCACAGCGTCCTACCATAAGTGATGAAGGGACTTTCAGTAATTGACCACTTCAATCTAGGAAGTTCTGTTAATTGGCTGATCTCATTTTTGAGATTACTAGGTTATATAAATCTTTTCATAATTTTAAAAATTTGTCACTTCTTAATTGTAACTTAACTCTTACGTAGCTATCTTGACCATCAGATTTCTTATATATACTTTCTCGGTTTCTTCTCAATAGATATTATGTAACCAACATTATGCCAACCCATTCACTTATCATTTGCACACTTTCAAAACGATAACTACCTTATTCATCTTCATGTTTTAATTGTTTTGTTGATTAGTTATCGTGTAGAAAGGCTAACATCTGAAGCCCTACACATAAGGGTTAATCCGAATACTATAAACCGACGAGACGGAGTACTGTTAGCTGCACCATGGCAACTAATGGTTAAAAAATGAATTAACAACTTCTACTACTCCAATTTCCAATGCATTCCACTTATTTATTGATTGATTGATTAATTCTGTTTAGAATTCTGTATTCTGATTCACATTCAACTTGTAGCCATTTTCGAATATTCACCCTTCCTTTGACCTATAATCATCATTACATTGATTTCCTCCTACCATGATTTGATGGCAAGCCTATCCTCAGATTGGGATAGGCCCTCTCCATGCACGTAACTCAGAACAGTACATGTACACACATGATTGTAACAAGAAACTGCACACAAAATGCACACCTTCCTTCATCCACAATAATTCCAATATTAGTTCACTGACAATGACTCATATGACAATTTCATACCCTGTATGCAATTGGATATTCGTAATCAAATTTGACCTCTTATTTACATTTAGATTCGATAATTTTTGATTTTTGGTTATTTCCCTGAAGAAGCTCGGACCAGTTGGCTAAGTGAAACATTGGAATTTTTCATTAATTTCATTCGCTGAGATTATTTACAAATAAATTCTATTCATAAGCCACCAAGTATTTTGGTAATGACTTTATACCAATTGGAAACATATGTATATATTTATTAGTGTAGAACTTTAATGAAAAACTAATTGAAAAGAAATTTCTTCGCTTCTCTCCTTTTTTTTTTCTTAATTATCCTAATTCAACATACTGCTGTCACAGTTTTAAGTTGGAGAAACTTTGTAAGAAAAATAAGGAGCATCGAAGTTATTCAACTTTGTAAATAGACACGTTTATCTCTAACTATAAATAACTTGTTAAATATAAATAATACTGGGTTTTTACTTTCTATAAGGGATTTCAAAATCTATTTAAAATTAAAGTTGATTATATGTATTTACCAGTAGAAAGATTATATATGTGTAAGATGATAATTCACTAAGTGATGAACGTGAATGGAGTGATGTAGACAGCTTACAAGAGATGACAGTGATGTGACAACGGGTCAATTATAATCTGTTATAGAATGACATAGTAATACATGGACAAGTGTTAAATGAGCTAATTAAAATTCATAATTCTTTTATCGAATGGTGTCATTCGATAATCTATGTTTTAATTAGCCTAAACATATGGCAATAAAGCTTCACGGATGTTCTTCATCTTTGCTACCACATAAAAGGATATTAAAAGATCTAGGAACTCGTGTAATGGCTAAATTGGAGTAACAAACATAAGAAGAAAAGTTTTCTTATTCATGCATACTTAAAGTGAGCGTTTCCTGGTTCGAAAGTAGGGTAAGGTTGCTCAAGTCATACCCTCTAAGAAAAATCTAGTATAAAACTTAGGAACTTTAGAATAAATAGAAATTAAATGTGTTTATGAAAACTTGGGTTAATATTGTTGGTATGTATTGTGACGCAATTATTAAGTCTATATGCTTTCACATAAAATAACTATAATCTTAGAAAACCTACATAGGTACGACTAACGTAACCGGTTTTCTATGTCGTACCACCTATAGCCTAAGTCGTACCTAAGCACTAAATTAAGCAACAATAATAACTAAACCATATTTTTAAACATTTAATATTTTAGTTACAACAAACATTACATATAAAATTAATTGTTTTTTTTTCCAACTCCAGCACATACATCATGGACTCATGCATTGCATTTTAAGCATCGAACCATGCTTTCCTCCTGATCTTCTTCAAAAATAAAACAAAACAAATCATTTTTTTCTTTTTATTTTTGATGCCAATTTTTGATTATTGATTATTACATTTTTTTTAACTGAAGCATTTTTCATGTTTTCTTTATTCTGCGCTGACGTTATTTCGACAAATGAAGTTGAACATTCGCCGAAATTTCGGACTTTGTTTATTATTGGAATAGGTGATGAAATATTTAATTGCAGTTTTATCTGGTCTATAGACGTTTCCCTTTCTTCCTCGTACACCTCTTTACTTTTTTCTACAGCCACCGTAGAAAGCTGTTTTTGATTATTAACGTCAAACGGAGGAGTACGTAAAGAGTCTTCAGTGTAGGAGTGCAAAAATCATAATAAAACTGATGTCAATTGCATGGCCAAATGACTCCAAACTTAAAACCATTCAAAGCAAGGATGGACTTTTATGAAGTTATAATACCATTTTTCCCTGGAATTTCTTTATCTTTATTGAAACGGTATGGGAATCGATATCGTTCTGCCAAATGATATGGAAGTTTTCTTAGATCAGTTGCAGTAGGCCCAAAATAATTCTAAGTTTAAAATGTGTGCAAACAATTCCTTCTCCATGTGTTCAGTAAGATCCTTAGGTCTTCCAAATTTCACCTGCTTATTTAATCCTTTAAAATGGCGCAGTAATGTTAGTTTAGGGATTTTATATTTTCTGTGAGTTTCATTGAACTCAATGACTACTTCCGATAATTTGGTCAATGCTTCATTCATATATTCTTGTTTCCAATTATTATAAATTCGCTTTGTCTGCTTTGCCATCATTATGGGCTATAAATAAAAAACATAAACAAAAAGTGATTTCCTAAATCGCACTAGTACGATTTAGGAATTTCGTATAGGTATGATTTAAGGTTTAGTACAAAATAAATTTAAAAGTTAACGTAAGTAATATTGAATAAATTCAATAGAATTTCATTTCGACCAAACGATTATATAGACTCTACTGAATTTATATTTAACAACGAACATAACTTTATCAATAATTTACTTACAAGAATAACTACTAAACATTTGTAGAAAGTTATAAGAAAGTTGCATTTTACTTACTTTTTGACAAGATTTATAACGACACTTGTTTACATCTGACATTTATACGTAAGCCTACTTTGTTCACTTAGATGTATATGTTGTTATTGTTGTATATGTTATCGCGCTTATAGTTCGTTGAAAATTCAAGTGGTACGATTTCAGCAACCTTACCCTACATACTTCGGTAGATACTGCATTATAAACATAAATGACCATTTGTCAACAAAATAAAGTACATATTTTGGTTTAAAATAAACAACTCGATTGGATTTCATGACACTTAACTGCGGTTCTCAGAACCACCAACACAAAGCGAAATCAGAAAGACGTCATAAAAGCAACTAATTACTATAGAAAACTTGTGTATATAATAGACATTTATATACCACTTTGTAGCAGTAACTTATTGTTTAATTGAGTTGCAAATTTTAAAAAGACTAATGAAATCATTGTGCGACAAATAATGTAAAAGTAGTAAGTGTTGGTTTAACGCTAACTTGTAGTCCAACACTACTCGATTCGATTGGGATGTTACGACTGCCTAACTTACTAGGACTTATGCTTAAGCCAAACCATCTAATGACTACACTATACGGTGTACCATAACTGTGGTGCTAAATAAGAGACAATCTTACCAGGTCATCATATATTTAAGAACGTAGTAGGGAAGGCATATAGATAGCTTGTGGCTTACACTGCGGCACAAGTCAAGTCTTCTATGCATATCCATTGTGTACATGGACGATTGTTGACTTTGACAAGTTAGGGGGGGCGGTGTTAGTTCATACTAATGCTAGAAAGTATGTAGGATTAAATCAAAACTAGACTTCTTTTAAGCCATCATAACAATTATTTTTAGACTTTGCACTGTAACATACTGAATGGAAACTGTGGATTACTTAGATCATCAGGAATACTTAAATTAGTTTCGTCGATTATTATCAGTAGAATATGTAAGATGGTTAGATAAAGTTATTAGGAAGTTAGAACTATTCAGCAAAGATTCACCTACAATCATGAAAATTGGTACTTGCTGTAGGAATCTAACCCATGTCACCCAACCTCACAGTCTGACACCTTAACCACTGTGCTATTTAAGCTGCTGCCAACGCCAAATAGTGAAGTGAGATATTTACATTGATTGATCGCTGATTATTTGAATATAATTATGTATACATGACACTGATAATTGGTCAGCGATCAATCAATGTTATTAATAAAACATTTATCACTACTAACATTCAATTCGTTTTTGTTTCTTTTATGGATATATTCAGAGTATAATTTACTTCAGTTTATTGATAAATTATCAATGCATGGAATGAATAATTGAAAGAATGATCACTTTTTTTGTCAAGACAGAAGTTTAATTTCTACTTTTGGTTATGACCCCCCATATACAGTATACAATTCTTGACAATTTAACATAAAATCAGCTGATATTAATAGTAGTAATTGATAAAGGCTATTGCTAATTTTAACTAATTCAAATCATTACGTAGCCTAATGTCTTCCTTCAAGATTATGACAATAACTATGACCTAACATTTTTTAGATTTTCATGTATAATAGATAGTAATGAATGGCATTTATGCATTCTTAACAGTGATGAAATTAAACATTTTAATTCTTAGCCAGATGATTTTATAGGTAATTTAAAGGTACTCAGCCAGTCACAAAGCTTAAATATATTTCATTTTGTTTGTTGCAAAGTCGTGGGTATATGGTTCTATAAAGTCTTAAATTCAAACATAATAGCTCTCTAGTTCTCCTACATTTTTAACGACTAACTTAAATTAGTTCATGTCTTTCCTATGTAAAATGATGGGTGAGTGGGAGAAGGTTTCGAGAAATACTACATAACCAAGATTTTGTATTGTTTACTAATCAACATAAATATAATATTTGATGCCATCTGTGTCACTAAATTTGACAGTCTTAGGTATCGAGCAGTGACCGATCATTTGAATTTTATGAACAATCCTTATTTATACGTTACCGTTGTTAGGTTACTTTTCAATAACTTAAGTAATATAATGATTTATTAAAATTGTATTGCCCTCCCCATATTTTTAAGATTAAATGTGGTCGCACTTTACAATGAAGAGTACTATATAGATATATTCATTTAAACAATACATTTATCATTACGAAATTGTCGAATGGTGCTTCTTTACTCATCTAAAGTACATTACGTTTAACAACTAATTTACTATTTGATTGGTCGAATTGAATACTTTTGTGCAAGTGTACGAAGAATTTATGCATAGATGAATGAAAACTTACAAGTTAATTAAAACAGTACTTATTATCAAGTTTCTTTGAAAAAAAAAAAAAACTTAAAAATACTAAAAGTGGGTTCTCTGCCAATAAATTAATCATATATGTAAAGATTGATGACATATCTTAATAATTTTAAGCACGTGATAAAAGTTTGATGCAGATATCTTGGAGTTGTATAGTATGTCAACAAAAATTATAGTAATATGAAATTCATAATTTTGGGCTCTTTAAGCTAAATTGTTTGATTGTAGAACGTTAATCATTATTCTGGACAACATTATTAGGACTTAACTTAACTTGAAGCTTAGCATTTAAATCATCTAGATCTAAGAATTCAACATTGCCAAGAGGGTACTCTTAAGCAATAAATATGTTTTATAATTTCAGATGACGTGTTAGTTTCATGGATTATTATGAGTATAAGGTCATGTCCTCATTTGAAATACAAATATTAGTATTCAGATAACTAGTTTGTGACAAGTGGATTATAGGTATCTTCTATTTAGATAAAGTGATTTTACTGTAATTAGTTCATTTTCATTTGTCGTTTTTATTCAGAGCAGAATGATCTCGATTAAAAACTGTTTAAAGTTAGGGAACATTTAACAGCTATTTCGTTTTAGTATAAAACTTCTTAGAAGTATGCACCCTTTATTCCACCTTTAAAACAAAGAATGCTTGCTAATGTGAAGTTCTGTACTAAAATGTAACAGCTATTCAATGTTTTTTAGAACTCAGTTATGACTAAGCAAACCCTGTTTACCATACGGTCGAATATCCATATGGTATTTGTTATGACGTCGGTTGCAGTAGAGTTTGTTTGTTTTACCCCAGTCGCCAATTGTTATGACGCTAGAAATTTTGGTTGATTATGCCAAATACCAATTAGGTGCGACTAGTTGATTATTGCGCGTCTGTCTTAGGCCTCATTACCCCAAGCCGGAATAAGATGAACACAAGCCTATAGACCAACCAGACAGAATCCCAGCGGACCAGCGAAAAGCGATCCAATTAAGAAAGTAACATTAATACAGAACAAAGGAAATAGCGGCAGTGAATAGGGACAACTTGTACACAACCAATTAACCATAGTTCATAGTAAGAGACAATATACTAAGAGTAAATATATCATTTGGGAGGATACGGTAAGAGGAACGCAATAATCATAGAAATGAAATGTTTACATTACCCACAGTTAGAATAACTGAAGGTGTGTTCTAAAACCCAGTTCTGAGAGTTTGTTACACTTTTTTAGTGGTCCGACATAACAGTATTCTACTCGCTCATGCTTCAGTGACGAATCATCCAAAAATTTAGGTTTAAATCCTTATCATTACAAATGACATCATTATAACACAAAGCAAACGATTACAATAAGGATTCTGTATACCTTCACATAACTACATATTTTTATGGGAGGGGGGGATATTTATGGATGTTAACGATATATTTATATTGTTATTTGTATCCGTAGTAAATTGATCTCAGTTGAGTATCATTAGAATAAAAAGGAAGCATCAAAAACTCTTTTAGCCTAAAATGGAATTCCTCAATGGAGTTGAGCATCAATATCACTGGACTGACTTCCAATGATAACATGTCAACTTGTTATATAGTGAAAAGATCATCCAATCCCAATGGTAATTTTTGTCTGGCCTCAAGACTAACTCGGAGTTTCAGTGAAAAGTAATGACTGATGGTGATTAGGCAAACAGGGAATAAAACAGTCATGAACGATTATTTGAAATGATCACTCTATACCTCAAAGTTATTAAATTAAGAATCTTACTACTGGAAACCACTCCACTGGTATTAATAGTTAGACGTTCTGTGAGAGACCCTAAGGTCCTAGATTTGATCTGTAGTGAGGTTGTTTTTGCAGACTACATCTGAAGTGCCCTGTATTGGGATAATACGGCTATATAATGCTTCATGGTCATCAGTGATATTAAACGGAGACTAATCTATGGGAAGTAATCATTACACACTAAAACCACTCTCCATGAAACTACCTCGACTTAAACATATGCCTTTAAACAACTTATGAATGATAAATTAAATATTTCTAGACGAGTTAACAATATTCACTTAGTGTTTGTTTAACCGAAATCATTGGTTTATTTATACCTAAAGGAATTTATTAAACTTGATACAATAATCAAGTAACCTTTGGGGACAACAGAATTCATAAGCAATAAACGCTCGTAACTATATAACAATCCTCAGATGCCTTTATTCACTAAGACTTTTGTTTATTCAATGGTAAACTATGACAAAACGTCAGGAATAGCAAAAACAATGGTATTACAAATTTACCTACACCATGACTATAAATTATTCTTCAGAAATTATACACAATAGCCGCACACTATTTTCATCAGTATCTAGAAGTTAACAGGAATAATTGAAGAAAAAGATTTTTTAATGGGATAATAGGGGATAATCACTAGAAATACAAAATATCGTAAGGAAGATTGAATTTTAGTCAGGTATTTAGATTGAACGAAACCGATAAGGTGATAAACAACTCTGAATGGTCATTTTAAATAGTAATTTTGATTTCATTTAAAAGATTTGAACATTATGGTTTTATATTATAAATTTAAAAGGTGTATGTGATGACAGAAAGGCTGAAGACTAAGGTATGGAATCAATCCATGAAGGTCTTGACAACTGAATTTAGTTTTAATCATATATACAGTCTCTTAGTTTAGGATATAATGTGAAACTATGCATATTCCTGTTAGACCATACATTAAAAAACGAGGCCAACTTGAATACTTATGAAAAGTATGGATGAATGAACAACTTTTTCATTTTTGTTTAAAACTGTTTACCAGTCAGCCACTGTAACATCATATAGAATATAACGTAAGCACATTCAGCTCTTTTCATTGGCGCATTACAGTTCTATCGTTAAGTTTAGCAGCGCAAATTTTAAACGTTACTTACCTTAAAATGTATCTCAACTATCGAATCACGTTAAATTATTTCATTCATCCTATTTTATTTAGTAAGTTTAATTTATACTTTCTTCTATGACATTTGAACAGTGAAAAGATCATTATAACAATAGGCATTAGGTATTTTAATAATATTTAAAACGAAGCATTCGTTGATAACCAAATAAATAAATCAAATATTTGCACACATAATTTTTAACACTAATAGCTCATGATAAGAAATCGATTTTTATGTTGATGAATATATCATAGAAGTTGTGGCAACCATAGACATTTAGACATTTGGTAGAAACTTTCCACAGTAACAAATGTAAATGTCAAAAAAGATGAGTACATTTCAAGAATCAATAATTACATAAAAAGTAATCAATGTTTACATACCGTAACATCTATATGAAACACGTTATGAAAACATGTTTTTCTTTAACTTAGAATACAAGATGGTTTCAATAGATAAATAGAAATTTTTATTGCATTTTTGAAAATATTCACAAATAGTTGACATAAAGTGACATTTATCACCACTCGAAATAAATCAAAAATAATTTCAATAGAGTTAGTGACGATCATCGTGCTTCATTAATGTTAGGAAACTAAATTGGCTAAATTAGAAATATTAACCGTTGGGAGCTGACTAAGTAGTCTAATGGTAAACAGTACGTCGAGGAACCAAAGGGTTATGGGTTCGGTCCCCAAAGGGGTCGTTTGTATACACTGTCGAAGAGTACCACACTAGGTCGTAATGGCTAACCAGTTTTGTCTTGGTGATCAATGGTTATCTCATTCAGATCAATTCATGGTATCAAATTAACACTCAACAATCTCTACAGCGTCCAGTTACAAGTAAATTATACTTAGCAGAATCATTCAAAAAGAAAATTACTGTCAACTGATTTCATTATTTATTTCTTGAACACTGTAAACAGAACGACTCAGTTCATTACTGTATAATGAAAGAGAAATTTTGTGTTGTATGAAACAATGTGAGTTTTGATTGTGTTTTAGACTTTACGCTATAAAACGTGTCGATAAGCCAACAAAGCCTTGAATCTTTAGACATTATATATATATATATATATATATATATATACTCATTATTTGTCAAATAGATATAGAAACTGAACAATTCAAGGAGCTAAGGAAGCTTAAGATAAGCATTTCAGAAATTCATGAAATCTTAAGAACTGATTATGAAGATAAAATCATCTTAAAGTCAATCAAAGGCCGTGATAATTACTGTTGCGATCTGCAGACGATATGACATGTTTTAATGTAAACTTGACAGTTGCTATCCCGCTTCGAATTCTGATTCACTGTTCTGAGAGAAATGTCCATTTAAGTACATTTATTCATATACAATGTATTTCTTGAAGATTATTATGTGTATGATTTTGTATATGCATGATTAAAACTTCACTAAATATATTTTTACATCTCTACTTGTAATCACTTTCATTGACATAATCATAACCACCATTTATCTAATTTTATATGGACTATATTCGAGTGTTCTGCTCAGTTACGTTAGAATATAAATAGTTTAGACACTCAAGTTCATTATTTCATGTATGGATGTTTGTGCATAAATAGCCATATAGGTAATTAGAAAATTACTTCCTTACTCTTAGAAACACTTACTTCTTAGTCACTTCTACAAAGAAGGCTGATGTGTAGGCGTAGTTAATACGTTCGTGACTTAAAATGAAGTCGATTTGTGTGATATCCATCCCCCTAGTCATGAATTGAAACTATTTACATGGAGTACATTTCGATGCAAAAATACTATCTTAATCTTTAGTACTCATGTAAAACAAATAACTTACCTTATTTTCTATAATATTGATAAAAATAATCAAAATTATGCTTCGTTCATCGAGAAGTGTTCAACATGTGTAAAATATCAAAGTAGTTAGACAAAACATTTAGATTACATTTTTAATTCGTTCAAAGTACTTTGTAAAAGAAAGTTGAATGAAATTACTTATAAATAAAATAAGTGATTAAAAAGGGAAGTTTTAATATGTTTACATAACATACAACTGAATGGCATTACTTTTGTAAGCCAGTGATACAAGCCCATGTTAACATGAGATTTCTTACTGTTCCATTTTAAATGTAATTGGTTAACAACAGGTAATCGACATTCAAACTACTTTCCAATGGTTGCTTACTTATAGTTTGTTAGTTAGAATTTCGGTTGTAACCTCTTGAAATCGGTTTAAATGTATTGATAATTACTTCTGGAATATTTTATGCAGAGTAGGTTATGTTATTGTCGGATATTTTTGTTTGAAGCATATAATACTATTTTTTGTATTTAATGATAATCGCATAGTTTTATTAGAGAATGAAATTTGTTAGGGAGTCATTGAAAAGCATTAGGTGATGGACAGATACTTTTCTTTAAATGGTTGGAGACCTCTCACTATTGCCGTCAGTATAAGTTTTGCAGTAAACGTCTTATTTAATTAAACATAAACATTTGGTATGTTTATGCTTCATACGTACCTAGTTCTTTTCCATCTCTCAATACAAAACTATTCGGAATTGCATTGCTTCAACAACCAAACATACAACGTACATCAAATATTCTTAATTTCCATTAACAATAACATTAACACTGACTAATATCTGGCTTTTTATTATCAATATCACAATTTCACTGAATAAAATAATTTCTTTACAATAGTTTTAATAAAAACAAATATGTTTAGGATAAAAAGATAAAAAAAGAATAAAAATGGTAAAAGACCGACTACATTTAGGTATGTAATTCAAGTCTCTGTATGATGCAATGCATAAAAAGCTCCTTTCATTTCCAGTAGTGCTGCTGGTGGTCCTGACTCTATCTTATGCCCATCCTGCAAGACTACAACTAGATCCGCATTGACAACTGTTGATAGACGGTGGGCAACAACCAACGATGTTCGTGATCCCATTGCAGCATCAAGAGCCTCTTGAACTATACGTTCACTCTCATTATCTAAAGCTGAAGTCGCTTCGTCCAATAAAAGTAAAACTGGTTTACGAACTAATGCTCTTGCAATCGCTATACGCTGTTTCTGTCCTCCAGATAGCTTTGATCCTCGTTGTCCAACTTTTGTTTCATATTTCTAAGAAACAAAAAAGATTGTTAACTATCATTTAACATGTTTAAAAATGATTGTAGCAATTTTCATAAACTAACAATTTAACATACATTAAACATATTCGGCAAATAACATTCAAAGAATTTAATGAAAAGATTATTTTCACTTACATCTGGAAGTGTTGTAATGAAATCATGAATGTTGGCTGCACGTGCTGCTTCAATGATTTCATCCATAGTCACTTCTCGAGTATTGTCACCATATGCAATATTCTCTCTGATGGTAAGATCAAATAAAGTTGGTTCTTGTGACACAATGCCAATCTGTTTTCTAATCCAACTCGGTGCAATAGTCCTCAAATTGATATCATCGAAAAACACTCCACTATCAGGACCGTGATATGATGGATCGTAGAATCTCATAACTAACTGAATCAATGTTGATTTTCCACAACCGGATGGTCCCACTAATGCGACTGTTTGACCAGGCTCAACAATGTGAGTAAAGTTCTGTGAAAAGAAACAAAATAATTCCAGATAATATTTCCTACACTAAGATTTAACAAGTAGTTAAATAGATTTTTCTGTTGGTAATCAAAACCTCTCACAACTTAGGAAGGTCATAAAAAGAACAGTAGATTATCATCTTGAAAACTAAAAACGGTAAAGAATTCTATAGGTTATTAATATGAGTAATCGCATATCAAATCAAGAGAATGAAACGTGTTCGATGAGGCGAAATAAATAAACGTTTCACACTTTCTAGATAATTATTATTCATATCCCCAGTCAATTGAATTTTCCTTACATTTCCAATCCCTCTTCACTGTTCTAGGTGCAGAGGTCCCATGTAAATTTTTAGTGTTTATCTTCTCAAATAAGTATATCTGTATAAGACAAATTCCGTCTTTAAATATAGAATATAAATTTTTGATGCATAACCATTTCTGAGTTAACCTTATTTGAATATGAAGAGCATACATTTTGAAGAGATTAGCACTGATTACTTTGTTTTTACCAACCTTGTTTTATCAACTTACCTTTAATATTCGGCCTTCAGCACGACAAGCGTATCTGAAGTAAACTCTTTTGAATGAAACCTTTCCTTTGAATTGTTCTGACGGTACGATTCCTACGTTAATTGGAATAAGGGTTTGTCTATCCAAAAGTGCTAAAATGTTTTTCGCCGCTGGTTTCGCTGCTTTGGAATCCATAACTAAAGTAGCTGAACGACCAAGTGACTGTGCACTCATGTTTATTGTTGCGAAAACTCTTTACAATGGAAATATGTAATTTCAACAAATATGACTTTTCAATGTTCATGGAATCTTGTTAAATGTTTAATAGAATCGTAATAAATCTTACCTAATGATACAAAATTAACATTTTTTAGTAGCGAATATTGTAAGTTATTGTGTGTTTGATGCTAAATGAACTGGTTTTGAATTCAACCAGAAATGTCTGATCCTGTATTGTAAACATAAAGATAACTAATGTCAACAATAAGGAAACTACTTTTTGTTGTGTCCTGGTAGTTGTTTAAATTCATTATCTACTAATTTTCATAGTATGGTAATACCTTACTTACAGAGCACTTCAGATTGGGCCAGTGTGAAGCAAAATTTTATACTTAACTCATTACCGAAAACTAAGAATAAATAGCTTTAACTCACTATTTTGTAACTGTGAAATTGATGGAATGCTTTCCTTTTGAAAAACCACTGACATTAGAGTTGATAACCACTAAAGCAAAATGCGTTAAGAATGATATCATAGTATCAGTGTTAAAATGTATGGTGATAGTAGGAGTGAAGAAGTGTTTAAACGAATAACGGTTGAATCCTAAGTATAGATTTTTAACATTAATTGCTAAGGATTATAAAGCATTTCTAATTTGAATTACTGTCGTACTGATTATGACGTATAAGTGATAATATGTAACACTTCGTAACAAATCGCCATCATATTACAATGAAGGATTTACCTGAATACCGCAACTACTTCAATTACTTTTGTTGAAACTAAGTATGCACCAAGTGCAAATGCAGCCGCAAATGAGAACATAGGCACACCTTCTGCAAGTGCATATACCAGAGAATACAACAGAGTGCTTTTAATTCTTTTTCTAAAATATACATAAAATATTACCAATTAAAGACAAAGTTCTTGTACTGGATTATTTGTACTTTCAAATACTTAACGGAACACTAAAACAAGCCGAACGGTCAACTTTTTATGACATCGGTCTACTTGCAGAAAAAATAGGATTTTTCAAATTGTGAGAAGTCAAGTTAAACTACCTCAATATCTTAATGTAATATGATATGTTAAGCATCTAGTGCATGCCTAAATTAAATTGCACTTAAAGTAGGTTACTTTTTAAAATTTTCAACATAAAAATTCTAGAATCATGTGAATAATAGCAAAAGTTTCCCTCAGTATCTTAATCTGTATTCAATATTTCTCAATAAGTTCAGACGTTAATAAAATTTTATTGCACAACACACAGATAAATCACTACGTTACACAGGTGAAATCAACTCCATAGACTCATCACAGCTATCCATATTAACAAAATAGGGAAATTTAATTAATATGAAATATGGCTGACCGTATCAGCAGGAAGTCAACGTCAATAGCTAAGACACAAACATCAATTTTTGAACTAATCGTACCCAATTCTAACAGAAGTACCATCCAGTATAGTTTAAATAAAAAACTAAATAATCTTCTTAGTCATTTTACAGTTTCTACGACTTTATCGAATTCAAAATACATTTTATTAGACAAACGTTTTAGGATTTCACTAAAAACTGAAATCCACATTTTAAGTTGAAGATTAAGTTGACAACTAAATTTTAATGTTATTTACAAAAACTATAAAGAATACTTGGTTCATTAAACTTGTGAAGCCTCATTATTCTTAATATTATAGAAATGCTTTACTAGTGTCGGCTGAAGTATATGAGCCTTTGAGCTTGTAATCACGATTAAAATTAACATAAAAGTCTGTGTATCAATATGCTTTTTAAGTGGTTACAATTCAGCTACTGTTAATTCGTCTTTTTTTTAATATGACATTTGAAATTACCGTAAATACTGTAGGAGCATTTGAAGTTAAATTGTTGTTGATAAGTAAAATTCAATACATTCATTTAGTTTTTCTCAAGACTTCTCTACCGGATGTACTTTTATCACGGTGCTGATGTTAAGTAGCTCAGTAAATGACATGAAAATCAAATCTTACTCAAGGCTGGCGTATATAAACAGAGAATGATCAGTTGCAATCTTGAACATTTTTGTAGAAAGATACGAGTCTTTAAAACTATATAAAATATTGTTTCAGATGTTGCTGACTTAGTGTTAACTACACAGAAAGTAATAAAATTATGTTTTAAAAGGAATTCCATTTACTTATTTTAGATTAAAATGAAAAACTTATTACTAGTAAATGAATTGTTGAAATAAAATACAGACGAAATTTTAAACGAAGTTGGTTAATCTTTGAAAACAAACGATTAGTTATCAACATTTACGAACTAAGATGCAATTTTTTTCTAGTTTAAACTTTAAATATATTTGTAATTTGTTTAATTTGGATTGTGACTGGTAAGCGAAATCCAGGATGCACGTTTTATTCTATTTGGGACTCGTCAAGATTCGCATACAGCAACAGAGACTGATCGGTTTCAGTCTATGACAAATCAACGGGAAGATTCAGATGCATTTTAATCACTTATAGTTTGATTTTCATCCATTTATCTTTCCGTAACTAGTAAGTTAATTTTCATTATCACATTAAAAATTATTACAAATACTAAATAGAATACAGTTTGAAAATGTTTACTAATTTAAGTAAACAAAAGAATGATGGAATAATATTGAAAGAACATTTCACAGTTTCCAATGTAAACTTATTACTCATAAATTGAAGAAAAAAACAATTAAAATATTTAAAAGCAAAGGTGACAATGTTTACATTTAACCTTTTTATTCAATTCACTTTGTATTTTACCCTGTTGTTAATTGTTTCATATAGAAATGTTACTAGTTTCTAGAATAAAATATATGAAGAATTTTATTAGAATTTGCCTAAGAGCTGATGCAGCTGATATAAATTTAATTAGGTGAAAAATTTGTATGCTACATGTTGTTTCACTGTTCTTACTTTCCTATGTATAGAATAAGGAATATAGGTAAACAGCTATTGTGTTTATTGATTTTCCAGTTCCTTAATAATATTTTCATCATTAACTCTGTTAATAATAAGCCGGTTACGCTGTTTAATGTACTTCACTCAAACTTTTTGGTTAAGAAATTAATAAAACCTGATTGAACTTGATTTCTTTATGTAAACTAAGTAAAAACACATCATAGAAAACAGTTGCCATTAACTGTTTTAGAGATAGTAGCATGTCTTCACTAGTAACTAACTTCAGGAAGTACTTCATAGGGCACTAGAAAGAATATCTGACAAGTAATATCTAACCATACGGGGAACGATATAAATATCCTCAACGACAACGGATGAGGTAAAGCAATAAATATAGGAATAACAGAAATTAGAAATATCAAAGTTGGATGCCCCACTCTCAGTGGTTTAAAAGTTAAGTGTACAATGTGTATCTAAAACAGGTCAAATCGTCATATGAAATTTGAATTCAACGATTGCCACAATACTCAACAAGTACAATTACTAGAAAAACGATATCAAAGGTGATTATTTCAAAACTTGTTTTAAAATTTCACTATAGTTATGAAGTTAACTGATTGGCAACGTAGTTTTCTATTTTGAAGCACCACTTATATACAAAACCATTAAAAAATCTCCGATTATAACAGCAAACATTTTTACTATCTTACTTTTGACTTTGAGAAGCAAAAGATTTGAAACGATTGTAAAAATATTCCTCTAAAGTAAGTGTAGTCACTGTACGATTTGAGCCTATTGCCTCTTGAGCCACTCTCATGGATTCAGTGTCCTTATTACTTCTACCTTTTCCTGACATTGATCGCATCTATAATTAGTGTGAAAAACGAAAACCAGTTTACTCAATTGAAATCGCAATAAAGTAAATGAATATATTTATAACCTGGACCAACGGTGATCATATGTAACTCAGGTGAATGTCATTGATACTGTTGCATTTCTTGAGTTTTCAATGCCATTTGACAAGACAAACACTGAAATTTATGAATACTGGGCAGTTGTTTCATCCTATAATGATACTTCTCCTTAGTGCTTATTCGTAGAACGACCACTGACCGAACACAAAACCATTAGGGTACATGCAAGCTATAGTGCAACTATCTCAATTCATAGCTAAAAATAAGAACGGTAATACATACACTCCTGTACTGATACTACGCAGTTTATGTACATTAGATTTAGATCACTAAATAACCTAATGTCAGTGTTGAATATTCAAGTTGAACAATTTAGCTCAAATAGATCTGACAATTCATTGTTGATAAGAATTGAGATAGATTTAACATTAAAAATAGATTTTTATTTTTGTATCAAATATTTTCAATCTAAGAAATTAAATGACTTCGCACTACAATAGAATTTTCATGTTAAACATTTGAACCTAAAATGACCTTTTATTTGTAATAAATTAAATCACGTTTAACTTCATCGAACACAAAATTTTCATGAGGTAACTCATTCATTTGACTTCTTATTAAAGTGAAACAAATTTTACAATGAGGAAACTACGTCTTTACACTATGTCACTGTCAACAATTGTACAGTCGTATTACATATTGTGTTGAACACCTCATGTATGTTATCACAACATTTGTATAGCGTGTAGCTACTGCTTCTATTCATCGATAAAATAAATGAATAAATGCTCCATCAAAGTGACATGAAGTGATTGACTACGTACGAGAATAACATTCAAAGATATATCCATATTGGGAAACATCACAGTTTGATTTATCAGATGAGTAAATGAATATCATTACAAATAGAAATACAGAATAATTAAAGGTGATCGTTTAATGATGATGATAATAGTAAGGAAATAGAGGGAAATAAACTAATGAATTTTAATGAAAGATATTAAAATCTCATGAATTAAGGATAAAATGACGTAAGGATAGAAAAAGAACGCAAACGAAAATGATGAAGAATTAATGAAACTGAGACCATGGCAGCTATCCTACTAAATACCCCCTCCCATTATAGATTCAGATAAATGTTTAGTAATTTTAAAGTTCTGGCAATTCTCTGGAAATGTATGTGTATACATATCGTAGTACCAACAATATACGGCAAAATGAAAATAAATGCTTAGTAAATTTGTTGCAAAAAGTGATTACCCACTTAATTTCATCAACATTTGCTTGCGATCTCTCACGAAGTCAGTAACTAGATAAATCTACTTTACTCTGAGACTACGAACTATCTAATAAGGCCGTTAAAAATTGGTGTCATTTTAGAGCCCAAAAACCTTCAAAAACAACAACATACCATTCTAAGGGTAAAACAACAAATACAGAAAGAGTAAATAATATATATGAAATGAGTTACAGTAATCATGACAAGCACTTTGTTACTCTTCTCTTCATCCACGTCTACATAAGGATCAACTAGCTATCAAAAACTGTGAAGTAACTTCATTTATACTTGTAGATAAATATGAACATGATTTATAAAGTCACATAACTGATCAGTAAAACAAAATAATCATAGTAAAAGTGCATTCCTCGGTAAAATGATCATTTAAAAAACCCATTCAAGTCATTGTTAGGAAAACCAGCTGTTTATCAATTGTAAACAAACTGCGAAGCTTCGTATGCTATTAAAGTATGCGCCTGTGATTATGTCTAAGAAGTCAATGAATAAAAAATAGAAATGATACAGCTACCAAAATTATTCTAAGCTTCAAATCTTTTATATCATCACAAAATATTCATAAAATCTGGTTTTTATAGATAAATAATCTTGTTTATAGAAAATAATTACCTGCAAAAATCCACCAATGACGATTATCGGATAAAATGCTAACACAACCAAAGTTAGTTGCCAACTATAAATGAAGGCTATCACAAGAGACATAATTATCAACGATAAAGCTTCAATTATAAAACCCAGTTGTGCACCTGAAATCATCGACATCTTCGCAGCATCTGTAGCAAGCCTGGCTGTTAATGCACCTGCTTGATTTTCTGGTTCATCAAACCATCCAATTTCCTAAATTTGAAACAATAAAGTGCTTTAAAATTGAAAATAGATGAGTCGAAGATGACAAAATAATTAGTCATGATTAGGGTTACTTATAACTTACTTGGCGTAACATAGCTTCGAAAACCATGGAACGTATACGCTTGATTAATTTTTCGCCTGATTTCCCAAACAGAAATCCCTTAATCAATTTCAGAAAATATATAAAGCATTAAATAGTTGGACATAAATATTTCAAAAGCTTTAGAAAATAAAACATTAACATTGCCACCAAACAACAATAAATTATCTGATGAACCAATACATTTTTTGATACTTATCCTAGTTACACCAATAATGTTTTGATATTTCTTTAAACATTTAACACAGTTACTGTATGAATTATCAATCTGTAGTCAGTTGTAAGATTTATATCTGCATATATATATATCGATAGCAAAATTACAGTTTATCTAAAAATTTTCATACACTTAGTTCCCTTTATTAATTTCATAAAAGCAGGAACAAATATTTGTGCAAAATAGGATGAATTTTATTTTATTTCGTTGGTTTCTCATCAGCTGCATACAACCTTGAATACTATTTTACAAAATCAATATTTGAAACAAGTTTTTAACATACTCATGAGAATGCATGGAGTTAGTTGAAATCAAATTTATGTAAACATGTGAACATGACTAAAATATTGGAGAAAATGTTGTAGATATATATCCAATACAAGAGAAGGTACCAGAAAGCAAAATAGAGATCAGAGGTCAAATGATTACACAATAAGAGGTGGTTGGAAATATTTGATAATAATGTGAATAAAGCTCAGTTATTAAACTTAAAATGACCTAATTAAACACAAAAGTTGAATCTAACTATATAAAAAACGGTGATGTAACCAAAAAATGTTAGGTCTGATCCAAAGAATAAGCATAATAAATGTAACTTGGCGAAAGAATAATAACGATAAAAATAATGACACAAAAGTTAGGTTACCAGAGTAATCAAAGGCTTACAACAGTTTCTTTTTGGACATATAAGTTTGGTTTTAATCGTTTAATAGCAATCGCTTCAATATATTTCAGAAGATTTGAAGTTTTTGTCTATTGAACACTTTGAATGATTCATTAATATCAATCTGGTGTCCTGTGTCAATTAGATGTTTAGCGATTGTACTGTTGAATGTCGCATTGAACCATTTCGACGTTGCATGGAAATATCTAGGAAATGAAATTTATTGTCTTTTTATAACTCCACAAAGGACATCCAGTTCGATGATAAAGTATATCGCCAAATCGATGGTGTTGCAACGGGTAGTTAATGAGGTCCAATCCTAGCAGATATTTTTATGGCCAATCTTGAAAACACAAAACTGATAAAGGTGATTGAGGAAATGACGCATTATTCAAGATACGTGGATGATACCTTTATCGAAAGTAATAATGAACAGCATGCTAACTACTTATTGAAAATTTTCAATCAGGCACATAAAGATATTCAATTTACTACCTACAATATAAAGAACATATACCAAATAATCTACGACTCACAGGAAAAAGACATTCAACAGTACAATCGCTAAACATCTAATTGACACAGGACACCAGATTGATATTAATGAATCATTCAAAGTGTTCAATAGACAAAAACTTCAAATCTTCTGAAATATATTGAAGCGATTGCTATTAAACGATTAAAACCAAACTTATATGTCCAAAAAGAAACTGTTGTAAGCCTTTGATTACTCTGGTAACCTAACTTTTGTGTCATTATTTTTATCGTTATTATTCTTTCGCCAAGTTACATTTATTATGCTTTTTCTTTGAATCAGACCTAACATTTTTTGGTCACATCACCGTTTTTTATATAGTTAGATTCAACTTTTGTGTTTAATTAGGTCATTTTAAGTTTAATAACTGAGCTTTATTCACATTATTATCAAATATTTCCAACCACCTCTTATTGTGTAATCATTTGACCTCTGATCTCTATTTTGCTTTCTGGTACCTTCTCTTGTATTGGATATATATCTACAACATTTTCTCCAATATTTTAGTCATGTTCACATGTTTACATAATTTTGATTTCAACTAACTCCATGCATTCTCATGAGTATGTTAAAAACTTGTTTCAAATATTAATTTTGTAAAATATTATTCAAGGTTGTATGCAGCTGATGAGAAACCAACGAAATAAAATAAAATTCATCCTATTTTGCACAAATATTTATTTAAGTTTTATTTAATTTTCGTAGTTATTTTTTATTTATCCTGCTAAACGCGATTTGATAATTGTAGTTAATAATATACATTGGATTTGCAGGATTTGGTAGCTTATTGTTTGTGATTATTGATGAAGAAGATTAAACTAAACTTACAGATGATTCGAAGAAGATTAATTTGAAGCACTGTGAAATTTTTCTTTATAAAATCTATGTAGCTTTACTACTTTTATGATAGATATTTTTGATCTACATCTTTTTTGACACATAAATCAATAAATTTTCATACGATTTAAGTTTTATGTTATTATCTACGATTATTTGCGTATACTCTTTTTTTAATTTAGTATTTTCCTTAGGATAATGAAGTACATAAGAATTAATAAAATTGATCCAATTTTAGTTAACAGAGATATTATGAAATTTTTTGTTTCTATAATGACCATGTGTGTTTCTATTTCTAATGTTTTATTGCTATACAAATAATTTTTTTTAAAAAGAGATTTTTTCATTGAACAATTGTTGTATATTTTTTACATAGTAAATGAATTATAACATTTGTATTAATATTTGTATATAACACAAAACATTTTCTATTTAATTTATTATTAACTAACTTAACATTTATTTATTTAAATTATTATAATAAACCTGTGATATAATATATTTTTAAAAGGAAAAAAAAAGAAATAAGATGTTGATTAAAAGCACATTTTTAGTAAAATGTACTCTGTCTTAAATTAAATCTTTCAATAATTTGTATTATTATAATGTTTATGAAAAAAGCCTTTTAATAATTGTTCAAAGTCTAATTTTATTGGTATTTATATCATTAAATTTAAATAAGTTAGATAACACTGAATTTTAAAAGTAAATTGTAACATAATATGAAATGATATTAAACAATATCTTCATCAGATATATAAGTCACTTTTATATGTATAAATTGTAAATTAATAAAGGTATTTCTTTAAAACAATTTTCAATGATTATAGAATATCTTTTATTAAATACAAAGGAATAAGATAATGATCAATTGAAAGTTTTATAAGTTAGAATGTTATTAAGTAAAAGTAAAATAAATTTTATTTTGAAAGATGAACAGAAAACATTTAAGATTGATTGAATAATAATGAGGCAATTTTAAGTATTATTTAATTTATTATAATTAATTTGTAACTAGGAAATTAATACTCACATAATATAATGAAATAATTATTTGAAAAGATTATAATGGTAAATAATTACCTGAAGAATACTTGCAGTGAAACGTAAAACTCCTATCAACACCATCATTCCACTTATAAGACTAATTCGACTAGACATTAGATCCGGATTCGATCTTAAAGTAAATATCTGGAAGGAATTTATAAGTGTCACTATGGTAACTCGTAAATTATAGTATTCAGTTTTCATAAATTAAAATAACTCAACTTCCACTTTGACTTCTCAAATGCATTCTAACGACTAGTGAATTTATTGAGTTTGAAACACCCTGTTCATATTAATAAACATTTTTTTACTACATTCATAGTAAACGGTATGTCATTTATCATCCTGAAATTGGACTAAAACGCCTAGTATGAATTGAAATATAGAGAAGCCAAGTTTCTTTAATCCAATGCTACTTACCTTTTGTTTTTCCTTTAATTTATTAATTTCTACAAGTTAGGAAAAGACTTGTGTTTAGAAAGTGTTAAATCTCATACACATTTCTAGTCGTTTATCACTTTCCCATAATAAAGTGATTACATTGATTTATCAACACTCAGGCTGATTACGTCATTCCATTTGTCTCCCCAAGTTACAACAACAGAAAATTACCAAAATAATTAGTACAATGTAAATTACTATGTGAAGTGGTATTTATTTATTTTATTTGCAAGAAAAAGCTAGAACATGTGATAGTCATTTTGTTAAAATGAATATTATAAACACTAGAATCTGAGAACAGTAAGGATAAATGTAGTGTCGACTTAATCATTGTGTGCATATCCTGTCTCGTTTGTAAAATACATGAAACTTTTAGATACTTTATTCACTAAACAGTTGCCTTTTAACAATCATACAATTTTATGAGTTATGTAACAAAGCAACAATTCTAAACACAATCTCAAAATAAAGTTATTTTAGAATAAAAATAAACAATCATCCTAATCAATCAATCAATCTCAAAATGCATACTTTGAACTTACATTATATACTTCAGAGTACAGAAGTGCAAAGGCTGGCTGAGAGGCTCCACCTACCATACAACAGAAGCAGCCTATAATTATCAGTGGCAATTCAGGTTTATTAAGTTGTAAAACTCTCATCGTAGGAGACTTCTTGACTTTCTTTAACTGTACAAACGGATAACAATAGTTGCGTTGAATTTAATATATTTAAAATATTTTTATATTAGATAACAATGCATTTCCGAAAAGATTCAACCAAAGTAATAGTCAAAAGACCGATATTATCTTGGTTAGTTGACTTCTGGAAACAAGAAGGACAAACATGTTTCAGGTACATTTTAAATACTTTAGTTACTGTTTCTCGAGAAGTGAATACGTCTTAGTAAATATCGAAAGCGTACACTAAAAGACATAAAATTTCGTTTAGAAGTTATCTGATAAAATTTTATTAATTGGCTGATTACTTTGTAACTTAATTAAAACCTCTAAAATTAAGACTTATTAGATGTTTGATTGAGGCTTTCTTCTGTTGAGCAACAATGCCAAAACATTCAGCTTGTGGTTAATTTTTCCGAAAGATGATATCTACGAAGGCTTCTCAAGCCTGTATTACAACATAACAGAGATCTACCTATAAACCAATCTTTGTGGACATAACAATCTTTGATTAATACACTGTGTAATATATATATATATATATATATATATATATATATATATATATATATATACTATTGTTTATATTGCAAACAGTTATGCTGTATTTGACAATAACTGTCTAATAAAAAGCTTAGATAGTCAAATATATGTTTTAAACGATCATTATTAAAATTTTCCTATTTATCGGGATGGATATTACATATTTATATGACAATGCAGTTTTCCGGTGTTTACAGTCCGCTACTCGTTTTAGCTGACAACAAAATTTTCGTGGATAAACATAAGGTTGTTTTGTATTAACGAAAACTCCATTACAAAATATATTGTAACCTATAAATTGTAAGTATTTTGTAAGGGTTCTTGAAATAATGCCATCTGATATCATATTTAAAACAAAATACTAATATGCCATTTCTTTATTTATGATGAATACCCCAACATGATTGTTGATTTACCAGTGAATGATAAAAGTGTATTGGATGCGAAACAAAATGAAATCGAATAGGAATCTGTAAGCTGAGTAAAACCGAACGTATTACGCAAAGTTTCGTCAAAGTATTTCAACAAGTCAAAACACATTTTTTAGTCATAAATTGTAACTTCGTAAAATTATATCTAATATTGTTCACGTGATAACAATAATTAACACATTTTGTCAAATGATTTATAGTTTGATGACTGTGATGAGTTGATAACAAAAATAGTAGTTTGACCATTTTGAACACTAAACTATAGTTAGTAGTTATGCTCCTTCTTCATTGTATTCAGGTGAAAGTTAAACATCAAGTTGGAGAGCTCGAATGTCTTATCGTCAAACGTATTTCTGTTTAGTTAATCTGCACACTATTATTTTATTTAATCTCAAAGATTATTCCCTTAAAGTAAAAGGATAGTAACTCTACCTGGAGCTCCTCCAGGGTTGCTGCCGGTTCCAAGCCCGAATAAATGAGTAGGGTTAGGCATGGAGTTAGAAACCCCATCGAGTAAAACATAAACCTTGCTTAACAAACACTAACCAGTAAGAACCTTTATAATCATTTTAACTCTGGCCCGGGAGTTCAAAGATCTTCATTTTGAAGAGTTATGACACTTCATGGTGAAGGCTGAGTTTCGTTAGAAGCCATGAGGCTGATACCCCTTCTAACAATCAAAGCGACAATTAATATGGGTACACCGAATGTCCGCACGATGTAAGAGACAGGGAAAAGCATCCAAATAGCTGAAGAAATGACAAGATACAGCCTGAAGATACTTAAAATAAGTGAAACCCATTAGTTACAAGCTGGACAGCAAAGATTATTTTCAGGAGAAGTACTTTTATACTCCAGTCAAGAAGAAGAAAATGCCTCACACACAAGGAGTAGTAGTATTGAAAACTCTTGTAGGATGGGAACCTCATGAGTCTGGGATCATCAAAGCATCCTTCGAGACGAAGAAGGAAAGGATTACAATGAATGTCATCTAGTGATATTCACCCACCAACGACAGCCATGAAGATGACAAAGGCCAGTTCTATGTGAGGTTGTGGTCAATCATGGATATATGCTTAGCCAAGGACCTGACTATTTTGTTGAGAGACCTAAAAGCCATGTTTTGAAAGGACAACATCGAATATGAAGACATCATGTGATGACATGGACTGGGAGAAAGGAAGGAAAACGGTGAGAGGTTTGCAAACCTATGTGCATTCAACAAAATGATTATAGATGGCATCCTATTCTCTTACAAACGCATACACAAAGCTACATTGATTTCACCAGACCACATTACCACATTTGCATCATTAAGAAGTTTAGAAGGACAATGAAAGACGTAAGAGCAGAAAGAGGAGCTGATATTGCTTCAGATCACCACCTGGTAGTGCTTAAAATAAAACTAAAGCTAAAAGAGCACTGGACAACCGGAGAAACAGTATCACAAAAGTTTAATACAACTCTTTTTCGTGATACTAACAAACTCAGCGAATTCAAGATTACTCAAAACAATAAATCCCAAGCATTTCACGATCTACTAAAAAATGGTGGAACCGAAGTGGGGAAAATCTGGAAATATATTAAGGAAACAGTAACTTCAACATGTCAGGAGGTTTTGTGTCACAAGAAACAACCCAAAAAGATGGATTTCTGTTGGCACTCTGGACAAGATCCAATAAAGGAGGAGCGAAAGGTTAGCAATTAATAACAGGTGGACAAGAACAGAGAAAGCCAAAGCACAAGTCGAATACGCAGAAGTCAACAAGCAAATGAAGAGAAGCATCAGGTCGGATAAACGGAAATATGTAGAGGACCTAGCAATGACGGTGGAAAAGCTGCAAGAGAAGGAAACATGAGGCACTCATACGATACTAGGAAAAAGCTAGCTGGGGGATCCAGTAAACCAGAACGGCTATTCAAGAATAATGCCGGCACACCAATCACTGAAGTGAATGAACAACGAAACAGTTGGGTAGAACGTTATTTTTAGTTGCATTCAAGGTGAAGTATTTTGTTGAACAATAAACCGAATGGAATTTAACACTTTGTATCAACTTCATCGACTACGAAAAAGCATTCGACAGCGTGGATAGGAGAATATTAGAACCTTCTACGACATTATAGCGTACCTGAGAAGTTAGTCAACATCATACGGAACTCTTACGACGGACTACATTGCAAAATCCTGCATGGAGGTCAACTCACAGATTTATTCAAAGTGAAGACCGGTGTTAGACAAGGCAGCTTACTCTCGCTCTTTCTCTTCCTGCTGGTGATAGACTGGATCATGAAGACCGCAAAATCTAAACGCAATTTCGGAATACAGTGGACAGCATCGATGGAACTAAATGTCTTAGACTTTGCAGATTATCAAGCTCTCCTATCTCACACACAGCAAAAATTGCAGATGAAGACGGACAAGGTAACAGCAGCAGGCCTTAACATACACAAAGGGTAAAGCAAGATCCTTCGATACAAAATAACAAAAACTAACTGAAATTCACCTGACGGAGAAATTCTGGAAGATGTAGAAACCTTTACATACTTGGAGAGCATCATCGATAAACAAGAAGGGTGTGATCTGTGGCAAATGTGAAGGCGCGGATTGGAAAGGCAAGGGCAGTATTTCTACAGTTGAAGGACTTCTGGAACACAAACCAACTGTCAGTCAACATTAAAGTCAAAATTTTAAATACAAATGTGAAGATGGTTCTGTTGTTTGGAGCTGAAACTTGCATGGAGAACTACGAAAAGCGTCATCCAAAATATAAAATTATTTATCAACAACTGTCTGCGTAAGATACTTCAGATCCGTCGGCCGGATACCATCAACAACAACCCTCTATGGCAGAGAAAAAATCAACTTCCGGCCGAGGAAGAAATTAGGAAAAGACGCTGGAGGTGGATAGGACACACATTGAGAAAATTATCAGACGGCGTCACAAGACAAGCATTAACATGGAATACTTAAAGCCAAAGGAAAAGTGGAAGACCCAAGAACACATTGTGTCGGGAATCGGAGATAGATATGAAGAGAATGAAGAGCATATGGGAAGCGCTGGAAAGGAAAGCCCAGAACAGAGTTAATTGGAGAATGTTGGTCGGCTGCCTATGCTCCACATGGGGTAACAGGCATTAATTGATTGAAAAGAATAATACAGATTTCTCATGAGATGTAAAACAGTTTACAGGTGTTTTTTTCAAATTACTACATTTACACTAACAACACTCAAGAGCCTAAAAATTCTAAATCATAAAACTATTTATATTGGGTCTATAACATACCTGAGCCCGTGTGATGGCTGATGCTGAAGTTATTGAGAGACTCCTGCGTGGTAACGTTCCCGTACTTTCAGAAATGTTCTAAATAAATACAAATAATGATCAATTTTATAATCAGTTTAAGTACTTTACATAGAAAAACACTTTGAATCTTAATCTTGTTATTTGCTACAGATATTTTTATTTGTCCATCCTTATCTAGAGATTTTATTAAATATGAAAATCATACAATTTACATTTCACAGGGTAGCAACCTTGTACAACAATTACATTGAAGCAGGTTTATCTAGTTGCATTATTTAAATCAAGTCGAGAATTCCATTATTTACCAAATCCATCTAATGAACTGTAATAAACTAGGAAAACATATATTTTTCTTGAAGTAGCTTCTTTTTGTACTTTGCTGAGCAGATAGCTATAGTTATATGAACATTTGATTGTTGAGTTGCATTAGGTAGTTTTAACATAACCGTAAGCGATTAAAAGTTCTTCAGTCTCAGCGAATGTCATAATGGTTTGTCTTCAGACATAGAGAAATGTATCCATACCCACATACTGAAATTTGAACTTTCTAGTTCGTTAATAGGGGAAAACACTCGGTACTTCAGTAGTTTGCTGAAAATGCCTGATTTTTAACCAAGTTTTATTAAATATAATTATTCTCTGTGTTGTACGCCAATGGATAAACCTACTACATATATAACCTTCTGGCTTCTGATGAATAACTGATCAATGTAACACAACAGGTAAAAATCGAAACAACAAATTCTTCCAGTAAGTTTGGCTGCTATGATATGCTCGTTATGTATAACTTTCATTTTTATATGTACGAATGACGGATAGATCATATTACCTCTGGATACTAACAGTGAAATGACTTTATTTAAGTACACATTTTGCATGCTAAGACCTCGCCTGTGAACATTAAAATCCTTTACCGAAATAACTATTTTTAAAGCCTTTGCGACCAGATGAACATGAAAATTGGCTTCAATTATTTCCATTAGTTAAATTAATTGATGAGTATGAGAATGGATTTGACTTCAAAAATATATCAAATTTGTGTAATTCTTTCATACACTCTAGAGAAAATGAGTGTTTAAAACAGTATAAATCTGCCTACCTCTGAATCATCTCCAAGTCTCCAAACATCTAATTTCTTTGGAGTATTTGTTTCATTGTTAAGATCTTCAATCATTTCTTGATCAGAAAGTTCATTGTCTTCATTAGAAGTGTTTACGCTAATCCCCTAAATGTTAGTTTACATAATTAACAATTACAGCGAAAAATATACAGCTGCGGCAAACTAAAGATATCGAATTTAGTATATGTAAATGAAATAACCTGCTGAGGGTTATCACTATCAAAGCACTCAAAGACAAATTAGTGTAATCTGATGTACTTAGCTTCCCAGTTCATAAACTAAACCGTATATGTAATTTCAGTTTCAGGCAAACTGTTTAATAACAATTACAAATTTTCTAGTTTTTACCCTTCATTTTGATCAGTAATTCATGGAATTGATTAAAGGTTTATATGTATGTTAGATTTGAAATGCCTATTAAGTAAATTATGAAAGTATTTTAATCAGTTTGTTCTTTATAATAGATTAACTCAAATAAATGGTGGTCATTTGGAATCCATAGTTTCATTCCTATAACGATAGCAGTAACAGGGTTAAACAAAATATATAAATATCTGGATATTATGTTATAACCACCACTTCATCATTATGAACATTTAATTGTATGTAAAACTAGCCAGGTAGTTAAATAAATACAATATCGAAACGTTATTCAAAGATGTTTACTGATGAATTAATAACATCTACCGTTAACCACAACATTTTAATCTTTAATTTCTGACAAGATCTCTTAAAACTAGATTAACCTGCTGACAAGTAGAATTTATCTGCTTTTGTTTTATTCTTGTTTTCCTTCGCCTGAAGCACAAACCATTAGATATGACGCTGATACTGTAATATCTATTTATCAGGCAGCATGATAATACAGTATAACATCAATTGTAACAATTTAAAATTCAGAATATGCATGAACTTATGAGGTTTATGCCAAGAAGTAGAGAATGCAGTAGTGACTTGGTTGATTATCAGAGATTTAGAATTATATTTTATAATAAAGAATATGTATTTAATTGATTGAAATTGACTCCAGTCAATAAGTTTGTGAAACACTTAAATGTGCCTTATCATCTTCGCGAACATCAAGTTATATAGTGTTTTAGAGTTTATGCTTAAACACAAAATAATCCGTTTGCATATTCCAAACTGTTAATAAAACATTTTACAATCGTCTAGTTAAATGCGTACGTAATACAAAAATACCTGATTATTAAGCATTGCAGCATAAAGACCATTTTGAGCCACAAGTTCATCATGTGTTCCAGATTCTCGAACTACTCCCTTATCAAGCACCATTATCAAATCTGCATTGCGAACTGTTGTAAGTCGATGAGCGACAACCACGACAGTTCTCCCCTCACTCGCTTTATCTAGAGCCATTTGGACAACACGTTCCGACTTTGTGTCAAGGGCTGATGTTGCTTCATCCAACAGTAGCAACTTTGGTTTCCTAATCAGAGCTCGAGCAATCGCTATACGCTGTTTCTGACCACCTGACATTCCACCACCTCGTTCACCCACAAATGTTTCGTATGCCTGTTTTTATGATATAACAAAATTGCAACTTCTAGTTAAGTGAAAAAAGCTACTGTTTACAATTAGTATTACTTTTAACATTATAAAGATAACTTACATCTGGAAGTTGCTGGATAAATTCATGAGCGTTGGCAAGTTTAGCAGCTTCTTCTATCTCATCTTGAGTTGCATCAAGCTTTCCTAACCTTATATTGTCACCAATAGTTCCTTCGAAAAGTACTGGTTCTTGTTGTACGCAGCCAATCTGATTACGATAAGCTTTAAGATCCAGATTTTTGATATTCATATCCTCAATTAATACCTTAAACACAAATATAAAATACAATAACTAAATCTAAAAAGATAAAGCAAGTGTAAATTAACATGCACAAACAAAGTGAAATAAGTAAATATTTGACCGTTTTATTGACGAGATTTTACCTATTTCTCAATTTTCGTAGACCACTCTAACAATATTGTAACTGGAATAGTCTTTGCAGCCTATGCTTGTACTTACTGATGTAAAGGTGTTACTGTTTTGTAAAAGCTTATTAACCTTACTTTTGTGACAGTTTTTTATTAATATGCATGTAACACATATTATGCCAATATTGTTTCAATTTTTAACAAATTCTGCTGTACATAATAATAACAGATTTTTAGTTTGCAGTATGCTTTATCTAGTGGTACTTAGATAAACGCATCTGCATTAATACTAATTCTGAATCCAATATTCTTCGTTTATATTACGAATAATTAATTAATTTCTGCCATAGTATCACTGAACTGAGTACTTCTACAACTCATCTTTGTTATGAATCGAACTCACTCAAGTTATGTACTAAGTCTGTTTGTGATGATCCCACTGTATACCAAGATTACTGATAATCAAATGTCATTGGCACATATTTGAAAAATTGCCTTATGATCCTCATCTACAACTGTCTCAGTAAACTGTAGTATTACTTACCCACTTTACTCAACTCAGTGTAGTTACAATAGCTGCTAATAGATTTTTGACATATTAATTACTGGCTGCTAATTATTGACGCATTTGTGTCTTATCATCAACACTAATAGTCAAGAAGATGTGAGGCCATGTAAATTATTTTTGTCTGACATTACCTAGAAATTCTTTGTAAAAAGAACTCTAGAAAACGCATCAAAATCATGCTACTTGATAATAAATCTGCTTATTTAGTAATTTATTTATAAGACCCCTTGACATAGCGCATTTGAAAAGTACTTACCTCGCCATCTATAGCGTCGTAAAATCTTTGTAGCATGTGAATAATTGTACTTTTTCCAGAACCACTTGGTCCGACCAGTGCTACAGTTTGACCACTTTTGATGCTCAAACTAAAATCTTTTAAAATCTGAAAAGTATAAAAACAATGTTACTACAGTAAATGGGCCGACAAGTCAGTTAAACATTTTATCTTGAATAAAATCAATTAGTTTCATGAAGAAGAAAAATCTACTTTAGTTTCTTCTAAGTATATGAACAGGTGTCACTAGTCAATATAAAATGTAGCAGTAATGATCGATTTCGTTAAATATTTACTGACAAAGTATTATATATTCATAAATATATGCTACTTTGAGATATGACCTAATCAAATAGAGCTGTGAATGGAACGATTCATTGGACAGTTATCTATTACCTTAGTGCTTCATGATATACAACAATGTGATCATCTGTAAGGAAAAAATCGATAAACATTCGCAAGTGCTATGAATGCTGAAATATCTCTTTCGTTTTATATTACTGAAGATTGACGCTGAGTGTATTTAACAAAGTGACTGGGAAAGCATAATGAGACAATCAAAAGTGAATGACAAATTGTCGAAGAGAATTTGTTTAACTTAAAATTCTGTTGTACAAAAATTATAATCTTCATGAAGCACTTACTAATGAAAATATGCATGAACGTATTTCATGGAACTTATTAAACTTTTAAACATATGCAAAATCCTATTTTAGTAGTTCCTCGCTTTATGAGAACTAATTTTGTAAACCTTATGAATACTAGAAAAGTGATATATAATGCAAAAAAATTTTGATTTACTCACTGTAATGTCAGGTCGACTTGGGTACACAAAGGAAACATTTTTAAATGTGACGTTTCCAGAAAAGTTAGAAAGGAGATTTCCAGAACAGTCTTTGTCTATTTGAGGGATCTAAAATAAGAACAACAGGTATACGGAAGTTACTATTTTTAATTTAAATGTATGTTCAAAGTAAAATTATTTTTACGCAAGTGTCATTTCATTCAATCATTTACACTTTTCTCTATGAGTATTTTTTACGCTTTTAGTAACATTCACTAATAGTCCTGTACTTAGTACGGTTAGGAATGTTTTATAACTCGCATACATTTTAAATTGATAAGGTCAATAAAACCTATATTTGTTGTACACTAAGAATAACGAAAATTACGACTAAAAAATCAAATGAGTATTTAACAAAAATTGTAGATGAGTCTGTGGACTTTAGTGTGTCACCTTTAGAGAATAAAATTATTTTTCCGGCTAATCTGTACTAATGGAAAAATAATTAGCTTCCCATTTTTACACTTTTTAAAATGCTATTTAAATGATGACCTAATGAATAATATGTTTGAAATTGTTAAAACTTATAGCAAAATACCAATTGATTATACTTAAATAACCATAAGTAGTGAATGATTAATGACTAATAACATGACCAGATTATTGACGAAAGTCTACTCTCTAAATGGACAGTTGGTAGAAGACATGACAATAGACAGTAGATATATGTACTTTAGTAAACAAATATGTACGGAAAATCATCTAATTAATTACATATCAATGGCGACTGTGTGAAATTCCACACATTTATAGATCCTTTAGCCTTAAAATCCTAAACTATAAAGAACACTCCTAGTATTCATCACGTCAAATACTACTCGAAGTAAGTAAGACGCTTTAAATTATATTTTACTTAATACCAGTGAATAGTAGGATCACATTAACTTAATCGGAAATAAGAAGGGATAAACTCACACGTTCAATAGTACCATAAATTTCTGCAGCAGATGCCTGTGCATTCATGAAATATTGAAAACATGGTAGAGCATTGCCAAGAAAAATACTCCCCAAAAGAACATTTATGAATACCTATAAAAGTATAAAATTTACCAACTGAAACTGTTAAAGTTCTGACAAATTTACAGAGTCACTAGTAATGGAAATACACATATGATAAATTATTTAAAAATAATGTTTTCAAAGAGGTGTTTTAAAAGTTGTCTCTAGATATTTTTAGTGTTTGAACTCTCTTTATATCGTAAATAGTTCGAAATAATGTGGGCTTTTTATTACTTAGAAAATCAACTGAGGATGCACTCTGCTAACGAGCAAATAAAACAATTCACATTATTATTACCATATTTTAAATGTTCAGCATTTGAATAAAATATTCCTGCTATTAAATAAAGTAGTGTCATCATTTATGTAAGAATACTCTTTGGTAATCTAGAATTAGGCATTTCCATTGTAAACACTATCTGTTTAGGATTTAATAACTAACAGGATTATTTAAAGTTAAACTTATTGTTTTTGCTATACTCAATTTCAGAAACTCATCATGTACACAGTAACACTTACATTTCATAATATTTCTAGTTTGATTAACAGAAGCGTTTAACTATGGAAATAAACAAAACTTGAGTCCTCAAATGTATTGACAAAACTGTCTTCCATACATTATCTTATGGTTCATAGTGCCCAGTCCAATGAAAATTTCATTTAAATTCAGTAAAGTCGTCAGGATCGTACCTATAATTGCTCTCATACCAACCAATAACATTTCTTAAACACGATTCGGACAACTTACAAGTCATTAGTAATCATGGTAATTGGGTTCAAACTAACAGTTATAATTTAATGCATACCAGTTAGCAGTTGAGTTTATCTTGTACCTTCACTTTTATTCAACTCCAGCCACTTGTAAACACTGTATTAATCCCATGATGCTTAGAAGTGATAGCCAACATCTAATAGTAAATTCATCAGTACCATGAATGTTTATATCTGGAAACTATTTTATTTCATTTAGACTTGAACATTACAATAAAAGTGTTTATGAACAATTTGAAAGCACTGTCTTTTTGTAAGCTTGTATAATAAAATTGCTTGCATGGTGTTAGCAAAATATTATCATAATGGAGAATGCGACATCAGTGATTGAATTTCAAAATATCATAACTTACCGTTATTACGGATCCAGCATTATAATCTTCATCTATCATCAGTTTAATGCCATACCAAAATATCAGTGCTGAAGCGCAAAAAATAGTTAGTCCTATTGCACCCGTTACTAAAGGAAGAGAAAACCAAAGGATCCAAATGTGTGTTTTTCGACTAAACTGTACAACTTAGGCGTACTTCTGCCTAATTTGTGGGCATAAGAAATATTTTCTAATACATTTGCATATAAATACTCCAAAAAATACTGTACAGTTGCTGCTGATTCGGTTGTGATTGAATCAAGATAAGAATTGGATTTAAACTGCTGATTAGATTTATGTACGTTAGATTACTGTATATTCAGGTAATTAACTGATCTCAAGAAAACATTATAAGTATGAAACAGAATTTTTTCTATTAAACTAGCATCTACAAACTTTATAACGAATCTTCTCTGTGTCTAGTTTCCTTAAGATTAGTCCGGATAGCATATTAAAATGGTAGGATTGTCTTTTATCTATACACGTTAAAAAATACATCTATTAAACAGTTAAGACGACAGTTTTAGCAGTAACAGTAATGTCGTAGTCTATGTGATAAATTCCATCACTTTTGGAGTGCCGAATCGTATAAAAAGCAATTTGTTAGCTACCAATAATTTATTGATAAGAACTGTAATATGGTCACTAATACCAGTACAAATTCTACCTTTGTAGAATATGAAACCAATCATCCCCTTTATTATTTAGTTTTTGAATATTTTATTTTCGAAATTAGTTCTAGTGTTCGTGATTAACCTGCGCTAAAATTAGAATATCATACTAACCCGTTAAGAAGCATACAAATTTAATTGTCAGTTATTCTTACCTCCACCTGTAGCCGTCGATTTCTTAAGCCCAACTTTTTCCGCGTATACTAGCTGTTTGCTGTATCTTTCGAGCTCTTTCTTTTCACCACCGAATGCTACAACAGTGCGTATAGCTTCTAAAACTTCACCAGCAATAGCTCCAGCACGTGCATAGGCAGCTATTTCCTTAACAGTAAAATATTTCATAGCGAAACCAAAACATCCGAAAACCGCAGCAATAAACGGCAACATAGCACAAGCAACCAGAGAAAGTTTCCATCCCACTGAAAAACTTATTATAAGTCCTACTATGAATCCTGATATGTATTTTATAAAACCACCAAGTGTTGTTCCAATACCACGTTCAATAAGCTCAATGTTTTGAGACAGTTTGCTAATCAGTGACCCTGATGATTGTTCATCGTACCATGGAATATCTTGCCGCAAAATGCTCTAAATTAAAACATAATTTGAAGATAGGCTAAACTTCGCTGATCTAAGGTACATTTGAAGTATATTTGAATTTTAATTTACTTTAATAATGGGTGTCATATTTACAGTTATCTAAGCTTTAAAACTCAGTAAGTATTTATAAGTTTTTCAAAGTGCTTTAATCTAATTCGTCACTAATATTTATTTATAATGAATCCACTTACCGAAATATTTCTACGTGTCTACGTGTCTGTTAGAGTTATAGTGAACGCCTAACTTCACACCATAGACTAGTAGACAAGATTTTTATGTACTAAATTTTTAATGAGCTCAGTAAATATTTAAAGAAGCTAATCAAAAGTAAAACCACGCTGAAGCTTTATTTTGATACTTAAAACATGCTTTTAAAACATTAAAACTCCAAGCGTTGATAAAATTGTTACATTACGCAGATAATAACTAAAACTGACACAGTTCTATAAAACTGGACTTTTAGTACAGTCATGAACTTTTCACCACTATGCAAGCCCAATAAACTGATATAAAAACTGCTGTCAAATTTATTTTAAAATAAAAAGTTACTTGCAAAATCTTAGCAGCTTAGATCATTTGTTTTTTACAAGCTTATAAGGTTGTCACTTTAAATAAAACGTTTTGCAGAGCCAGAATGGCTTAAACGTTTTCATAAGCATGCGTAATTACAATTTGTTAATGAGCGAACTAAAGATGGATACATAACCACCTACATTTTATGATGTTATTGTATAATATCATACAATTTTCACAAGGGATAACAGATGACACGGTATCATGCTAATAAGAACTCACCTTTTTCTTCATTCTAGGAGTTTGTGCACTACAATAAAATGAGGTTCAGTATCCTTTATTTTGTTCATCATTTTGATTTTAATTAAATGTGTAATACTGCAGTTGTAAAATAATCATCCATCCTGAATGTTGCTGCTAGTAGACAATTTAATTGGAAGTTACATTTCAAAGACATGATACATCAATTTTTAAAATTTGGGCCACAGTATTATTTATTGATTTGTGTACAGAAATATGTTACTGCCAACAACCAGATGTAGATACATACTTTGTTGCTGGCAACAATATCGTTTACTTATATGTGTGTCGACGAAAACGGAAGAATAATAAACATCTAATTTAGATTCATAGAAATCGAAAATGCCAACAATGCAATTTACAACCCTTTGATTAACATGAACTGTCAAGTCAGTCAGTCAGTCAGTTACAACGTAGAACTCGGTACATGAGTACATCAGTTCAAGTTGCCATGCCTTAATAAGCTGATAGAGATTAAATTGTCGGACCGAATTCCAGAGTAGGGGAGGTAGTAATAGAGTAAGTACTAATGGAAAGGCATAAAGATCAGGGATGAGATTTGAAATAAAAAGTGATTCAGCAAAGAGAAAATTATGAGAAGCCCAAAAGCTAGAATTAGGAGGAAGACAAGGAGTGGATGCACCTGAGCTATTGCAAACAATTTTGAACTATCAAGTATATATCTAAGTATCTTTCAAAGTAAATAGCAAACATCCACGACCAGTCTACCTCGAATATTATGAAACCATGGGTGTAAATTTCGCAAACCTGGTTTGTTTGTTCATCAGAAGCCATCCGTCCTACTCGCTGCTATATAAACGTTATTTACGTTTTCATGTGCATGCTTTTGTCTGTTACTCTACGATCCATACAATATTTGAATATTACCATCTGGCTTGACTCTGCACAGACTATTAGTAGTAATTACCAGCTGGAATATATATGCACAAATACCTAGCCACTTATTTCAACTATCCGAAACTCTGATTACCTCTCTGGTTAAATCATCCCTGATTCCTCTATAGTATGACTGGTGATCGAAACACGATAATCTGTTTGATAATACCTTGCTGCACTATCAAAATAGTTGTTCACATTAAAAACTGATGTATATAATATTCCATTTTCAGCTTTTATATTGCTCTATGACACGTTGCAGACGAATGACTAAAATCCCACAAAAACAAGTGAGTTCATGATATCCTCTTGAACTTACCGTCCTTGTTGTTTTCTGAAACAAATTTGAAGCACAAATTCACTCAACCAAATGACACTAGGTATGTCGCATATGGCAAAATCTCTGAGTTTCAAAACATCAAAACCAGAGTAAATTCTATTTTACTGTCAGAAGAAATATGTTGTGAATGGCCCTGATGAGGATTTTTTACTTAAAACTGACTTCATTATATGACGGATATGGTTTTTTCGAAAGTTTCTAAAAGTAAGCAGACTTCGAACATAAGCTTAAAGCAGTTTTGGTTAACCAAAAGTCAGGTTGAGAAAATAACTAATTTTAATGAAAAAATAATGATAACAAGGACGCACAGTTTCGGTCAGTGTCTAAATCAAGACAGCGATATTTGTATAATAATACTCTACAAAATTTTACCACCCTAACTAAACCTTAAACTTAATCTAACCCTAAACTAATATTAAAATCTAACGCCTATCTTAAAGTATAGTAATCATGACAAACTATCCTTTACTTAAACCTAAACTCTATCGCTAGCTACAATTCTACCCCTGACATTACTCTGAATAGAAAGTTAACAGTATGATCAATCAGTCAATGCCTGTTAACCCTTGCGGATCGCAGTCTGCCGACCAACATTGTCCAGTCAGCTATTTTCTGGGCTTTCCTTTACAGCGCTCCCCATGTGCTGTTCATTCTCTTCACGTTTTTCTTCAATTGCCAAAACAATACAGTATGTGGGTCTTCCTCTATTCCTTTAATTTTGAGGATTTCAAGTTAGTACTTGCCCTTTGACACATTTAGCCGACTTTTTAAATGTGTCCCATCCACCTCCAGCATCTTTCCCTAGTTTCTTACTCAGCTGGAACCTGACTGGTTTGTTCTTTGCTGCAGAAGGTTGTTGTTGATGATATTTAGTCAATGGATTTAAAGTATCTTACGCAAACAACTGTTTGCAAATACTTGTATCATTCGGATAATGCCTTTTGTAGTTATCCACTTTTTAGCTCCATACAACAGAACTGTCATTACATTTGCATTGAAGATTCTGAATTTAATGTTGGCTGGCAGTTGGTTTGGGTTCTAGATGTTTTTAAACGTAGAGATGTTGCTCTTTCCTTTCCAATCCGCGCTTTAAAATCTGCATCAAACTCTTATTGTTTGTCGATGATAATATCCACGTATGTGAATGTTTCTACGCTTTGCAGAATTTCTCCGTTAAGTGTAATTGAATTAGTTTTTTTGTTATAACATAAACTCAAAACTAAAATATTATCCTGAATCCTGAACATTAACCATGGTACCAACCCTGAATATAAAATAAAAAGCAATGCAAAGTCATCATTAAGTAGTAAAAATTTTCTATCATAGCATTCATTTTCTTGGAACACATTTCTATTACGTCTTAATCGCGATTAGAGTACCTTTATTTCATTCATCTGCTGACTTTGGAATGACTTTCCGCAAAGTCACTGAGTACTACAAACAAAACGCACAAAAACCGTAGGTAATAAAAAACATTATAACTGTTAACTTTCTGTCCTACTACTACGTTTAAAACATCATTACGTTGATGGAAAACTAATCTACTCATACACTATATATTAGAATTACATGCTTCAACTGTCTCAACCGATGCCTAAATTATACAGTAAAGTTAATATAAAAAATCTTATTATAGACAAAAACACAAGATTATTCTTCTGAAAACGAAAACTTCATTGGATTGTAAATCCGTGCTAGGAAAAGTAATTCAAAATTTACACCGTTTCAGTTAAATTTTGAAATAAAATTCAAAATCCAATACCTTAAAATAAAGAAGACGGATTCGATTTATTTGTCTTCCCGCTGACACATTAATACAAAAATCCTGGATAAACGCAACGACTATCACAGCAGCCCCTAAAACCGCAAACCATTTCAAAGAACCATAAATGTTTTCTGCAATTACGTTTTCCCCTGTAAATTCGTTTATAACTCCTCGAAATATAAGGATATTCAGTGGACTTGCGGCTCCAACTGCTACAGAGCAAATACACGCCATTACCAATGCGCATATATCTGTTTTGCAAGCATATCGAAACTAAACAATCAAATAAGAGATTTTCATCTTATCATTTACCAGCCCAAAGAAAGAGATTTTTGGATACACACCATTTTCACTGTAGACAATTAAAAAACTTTTAAGACCTACTTTTTGTCATTATGCTTGATTTTGCGTCGACATTTCATGATACTGAACGAATATTACTCTGCATTTTACAATATTAAATGATGCATTTAAACAAATCTCGATAGTATTTTACATTTTGATCTAGATTCCAGTGATTTAATGACTGATATCTACACAGAGAGTTTTAAAAAATAATGTACGGTTCAACTAGAAATTAAGAATGAAATTTCTTCGAATTTCCATATATTCGTTATAAAAAAAGCTGCATATCATTTACTGAAGAATTGAAATTCCTTCCTAAGCCTATATTACTGGCTTTCGTGAAACTTTGGAAGTTTTAATCTTCTCTGTGTAATTCGCGTACTTTGAATCTAAAGAAAAGGCTTAATTTCATAAATCCATAAGTCTACTTAATCAGAACTTCGAGAGTTCATAGATGATTTACAAAACAAGCCTCTGAATGCAATTTAAACTTTTTAAACAGGTAGGGAACAATCTTAGAATAAAATAATATAAAGAGGTGGATTATTAGCTATCATTAATATACCACTTCTAAAAAGAGTACTCATTGCTCCTACAAAATAATTACTTCATAAGATATGTTCTGAATGAGAAAGTTCATGGGTTTTGTACGGTTTGCAATCCGATGTAGTTGTTATGCTTAGAGTGGTTAGATTATATGTTAAATTAGAATGATATCCCTGGTATGTATACTACAGCCTAAACACCACAATTAATTCATTCTCAACCCACAGCCAGTTCAAAAGACTAGACATGTCGAAAGGTTGTATTGTAGAGAAAACTGATACGAGACAAGTGAACAGTTTACTTGACAGACAGACAGATACAACGTAGGACCAGGCACATAAGTGCATCGGTTCAAGTTGCCACACCTCAACAACATAGCAAGATGATCACCGAATTCATAGAATCAGTTACTTTAATGGTAGTAATATATAAAAGGAAGATTGCATATAAGGATATAATATGTAGAGAGAGAGAGAGAGAAAAAAAATTAGTTTGTAGAAAGAAAGGTAGAGTAGTTTTAGTCTCAAGGTGTACGTGAAGACAAAGAATGTATACACCCACGCCATTGTGATCGATTCTGAGCCATGTCACCAAGAGTCTCCAACCACTGGGTACGGTAGTCACGCGGACCCCAACCAGGTAGTCGACATCTACCAATGTGGCTCAGACCAGAAGTTAGTGACTTCAACGACTGATGCCACGTTTTGGTTTGGCCGCCCCTAACCCTTTTCCAACCCACCCCAATACTAGTCATCATTGAGCGACGTGGTAACCGGTGTTCGGACATACGTAACACATGCCCCAACCATCTCAGTCGATGAAGTTTCATAACCTCATCAACAGATTTACCATCATTCCCTAATACCCTTCGTCTAACCTCATTATTAGTTACCCGGAGATCCCAGCAGGTACGAGATATATTTCTAAGACATCTGTGATCAAACGCTAGTAACCTACGAGTGTCTTCTACCCTTAATGGCCATGTTTCACAGCCGTAAAGTAGAACAGGACGAACTGCTGTGCAATATACTCGTCCTTTAGTTGATAGACGAATATCACGCCTACGCCATAGATGACGTAAGTTGGCAAAAGCCAAACGAGCCTTTCGAATTCGTGCAGAAATTTCGTCAGACACCAACCGATTAGGGCTGATCAGACTTCCAAGATAAGTGAAGTTATCAACGCATTCAACTTCCTTACTCCCTATCCTTAGTTCAGGGGTTGATGCAGGCAAGTCCTGAAGTAACAATTTACACTTAGAGGAGGAGAAACGCATCCCAAACATCCTGGCATTGTTGCTCAGTGCGACCAGAAGACTCTGCATCTTATCAGTGTCTTCACCAAACAGGACTATGTCGTCTGCGTATTCTAAGTCGATGAGTGGACCTCCTGGAAGGAGATCAATCCCAGAAAATTCAGCCGAAGAAAGCGTTACTTCCAGTAGCACGTCTATGATAAAATTAAACAAAAGTGGAGATAGTGGGCAGCCTTGACGGACACCACTTGGGGTCGCAAAGTCAGATGACAGTTCGCCATAAGCTCTGACTCGACTGGTAGTGTTCGAGTAAAGAGCCTTCACAAGGTTTATGTACTTCTGAGGTACACCTTTTAATGACAGACACTGCCACAGAACCTCACGGTCAACTGAGTCGAATGCTGCCTTTAAGTCGAGGAAAACCACCATTGTAGGACGCCGGTAGGCGTGCCTGTGTTCTAAAACCTGACGAATGGTGAATATGTGGTCGATGCAACCACGACTAGGTCTGAAGCCAGCCTGGTTTTCTCGTGTTTGTAGTTCACGAGTCTTTGTTAAACGTCCGATAATTATTGAGGCTAGTATTTTAGATGCTATATTAGTCAAACTAATCCCTCTATGGTTATTACAATATGATTTTGGTCCTTTCTTATATATTGGGACTATTAGTGATTTAGACCAGTCGGATGGAATTTTATCTAGTTCCCAGACTTTAGCTAAAATACTAGTCAACCTAATCGCCAAGACTGGACCACCATCTTTGAAAACCTCTGGGGTTAGCCCATCTGGACCAGCTGCTCTTCCTCGTTTCAGGTTAGATATAGCTTTTTGAACTTCAGCTAGTGTCGGGGGGGGGGCCTACTTCAATGTTCTATTTAGCTTGAGTGGAAATGCTGGGTGATTGTAGAGTAGCTGAAGGCCAGCTAAACTGTTCCTTGAAGTGTTCGGCCCATCGTTCTAAACGTCTGGGTTGAGAGCAGATTACAGTATCATCTTTCCCGGAGATAGTTTCACTTATCCTTGAGTTCTTAATTCCGGTTTCCCTGATTAGTCTATAAAGCTGCCTAGTGTTGCCTGAAGCCGCTGCCTTTTCCATCTCTTTTGCTTTCGTTGCCCACCACTGCTCACGATCGTTTCGTAAACTTCTACTTAATTTAGACTTGATTTGTTTTCGCTCTTCATCGTGTTCAGAGCCTGACGGGATTAGTTGGCGAGAGCTCATCAGTGCCATAGATGTCGCAGAAATCCACTGGTTTTTCGTGCTCCTTCTGTTCAAATTACTAGTAGATGACGCTGCTGTTTCTACAGCTGTTTTTATATCATTCCAGGCAACATCAGGATCAGCCTGGTTTCCAGAGTTACCTAATTGTGACCCTAACTGTTCTTGAAATTTACTTTTGACCTTCTCGTCACTCAGATCAATTCTAATGGGTTTTCCTAATGTGGCCTTTCTACGTCCAGTGAGGTGCAAGCAAATGCGTGCTCGTACTAGAGCATGATCAGAGTCTAAACATGTACTCCAGAACGAGCGGCAATCTTCTATCGAGCCTCTCCAACGATGACTGATGGCAATATGGTCTATTTGAGTCCATCGTTGTCTTGGTGAATGGGGTCGCCACGTTAGGCGATGTCTCTCCTTATGCCTGAAATTAGTATTCGCTAAGAATAAACGATTGTCTGAGCAAAGTTGCAGCAGACGGTCACCATTATCTGTTCTCTGAGCTGGAACACTAAAATACCCGCCTAAATGTCTTTCTGTTTGGTCTAAACTACCTACTTGGGCATTAAAGTCACCTGCGACGACTACTATGTCTGAGTGCTTGGCTTTTTGAAGAAGTTCACAAAGGTTTCTGTAAAATTCATCTTTCAGTTTGTCTGGGCTGCAGTCAGTGGGAGCGTAGGCGGAAACGACGAAAAGACAACGACGAGTGTCCCTATTCCTCCGAGTCTTTGCAGAGCCGTTTAGTCGAACAGCACATAGGCGACTATTAACAGGGATCCATTCTAATAGTGCTTGTTCTGCTCTCATGCTTAGCGCTATGCCCACACTCGCCAGTCCACGAGAGCTGGCTATTGAGTCGCCAGATAAACAGAGAGTGTATCTTGTCGCCTCGCCGTTTTGGCAAGGTGAGGTCAAGTGAATGACCACGCTAGGATCTTGTATGCGTGTTTCGGAGACACAGCACACATCAATCATACGAGATTCCAGGGTTTTAGCTAAGGAGGTCTGCTGACCGATTTGACATAGGGTGCGTACGTTGAAAGCTCCAATGTGTAGTTTGGAGCGGGGTTTCAGTAGACCTGAGACATTACTTCGAGTGCTAGAATCGTCGGACGTGGTGACACTTGAAGAGAAAGTTAGAAGAGGAAGTTCAGAGTTGATAGTCAAGGTAGGAGCAATGATAAGGATTGAAGAGAGTAAATGATTTTTAATACGGTGGTCTTGAGTGCTGTCAGAGGTATGAGGGCAGTTATCACTTCCCGGTTGCCCACACCGTGGAAGGGTTCTTCTGGAGGTACCTAAAAAGGAAATTGGATTAGAGCGTGACCGCAGTGCCCAAGGGACAACTGCTTGTGGCCGGTCACACACGACCTTTTGGTGAGTAGTTTTAGTGTTAGCTCCGTACTTGTTGAAGACCTTATCGCCGGAGACGGAAATCCGTAGGATAAGGCGAGGTGTGCATTTTTAGGGTCAACCATTTCTAACCCCACCTCTCCTTGTGGGAAGGCTGCATCGCTGTTATGCTGGTTGTCCGAGGGAAACATCTTACTGCCGTCACACCTCTGTACAGTCGGCAGTACGACTTCGCCCTCAGACCTTGGATCTGCTGCTTTTAGTCTTACCGCTCTTCAATTGACCTGCCTGGCATGGTAGGACCTTGAGGAACTATTGTTCCAGCCAGTATAGCTCGATTGGTTCATCACGATAGGCAAGCCCGACCACCACGTCAAGGTAGCAGCAACGGCCGGGAGTTTACTTGAATGAATTGCAATGATCATTAAGTAGATATAACCACCACCAACCGCACATTCGAAGTTACAAATAATCAGTTTCGCTAAAAATGTCTTGTTATCAGAGAAATGCTAGCAGCAATGTAAAAGAGCACCTTAAATTGTTGGATGGAGGTGGGGTGAATTCTGGAAAAGCGAATTTCCTATGGTCGGCTTCAATTTAATAAATCATATCCTCTTACATATGGTTTATGATGTAGAAAGAAAGTGTTTAAGGTTGATATTTCGTATGAAAGTTCGATTCGTTTCATGCTATAAAGAAGTTCTTAATTCCATTTTTCACGATAATGTTGCTACATAATAACTGATTCTTTCTCTGACTATAGTGTAAAAAAATGTTTTGCATATTGATAAGTGTCTATACTAGTCATCATTACCTTTATTGATTTCAACATTGACACTTAAAAAACAGGATTTATCATTTTAAATAGAAACCTAAAACTTCAAACTGGTAAAAGCAGAATTATCCCTCTTAATTTTTGAAGAGTATACTTACGGATTACTGAGAAAGTTAGTGTCATTGCATTCTGAATTTTTATACAAAATTCACACCAGTTCACAGGCATAGTCATAATGACTCAAACCTCAGATTTAAGATGTATTAACCAAACTGAACTCGTTTTCCTTGAAATTATCTCATCAGCCAAAACTTTTGATCTTTTAAAGTTACCAGTCAAATTTACCCTGTAAGTTCACTCTTTTTAAACTCGAACTCCTGCGTTAGTTGTGTTCATAATTAATCTGTACTTCCTCACTACCTGTACTCGGTCTGATTGTATAGATTATCTTCGTTCAACAACTAATCATAACTGTATTATTTTTATAAACGTGATTAATAATCACAATTGTTCATTTCGACGCATTTCCCATCACTGTTCGGTATGTGTATTTCAATTCCATATTTGACTGGCTGTATTGGTTATATGGTTGTACTAATTGTATTAAGTTACGTTTTAAAAACAGATATAAGTTAATGTTTAGTTCTTCCTGTTTTGACTAAAGTTAAGCACAGACTCTGAATTGACAGTCTTGTGGAAATCGCTTGAAAGGTTATATGTAGGCTTAAAAATATCCTACACACTGTTTACGATTAATTGGTATGACTTATGCAGTGTTATAATATGAAGATCAACATAAAAATAAGAAATCTCTGCTGTGATAAGGATGCCATAGAATCTAATCAGATTGGCTATAAAATTCAAAAGTGCAATGAAAGAAAAAAACACATCTTACTTAGGCACAATATATCTCACTCTACAGTATGGCGATAACTCATTAACCATACTCTTACATGATATTTTGAAATTTTAAAATGAATCTTCATATGGTGGTGGATATTACACAAACAAAGTTTCTTCTTTACTTGGAAATGCAAGATTTATCTGATAAAAGATTGACTTGAAGATCAGGACTATGAGACACGTATTTCGATAAAGCAATTCACATTAGTTCATTTAAACAATTAGTCGGAGAATCGATCTTTGCAAGAGGAATTTTATTTTGACTAGTGAAATGAAAGCTAGTAAGAACAATAAGACCGTTAAAACATGCACTTGGCGCTAGCTTTAAAAGTAGACGCTTTTCTTGAAGTGAATTGTTTTTTAATCTTTTTTACAAGTTTTCTTTCTTCAATTCAACTTCATATCGCTGTAAGATACAGTTTTACCTTAAGTGTGTCTTATCTTAATCATAGGTATAATTTGTTTTAACCCGTTTCGGATTTAGCGCTTACTTTAGATAAAACCATTGCAAAAAAACTACCAGAAGACAGATATCTGCTATCTCGAAATCCTCTAAAGACCTTAATTCCTTTAGTCCCAATATACTGTGTGCGTGCTGTTTGGCTAAAACCGACACTCCTTTCTCTTCGCATTTTCCACTGCCAATATCACTAATCATTTCCACTCCTTCCATCTCTAATATCACACTCGTTGTTAAGCTTTGTGATATAAACCAAGTAACCCCTAATTCTGCGTCCGTCAGTATTATATACCTACTTTTTTGATTTCCCTAGACCAATTAGCTTCCATCATGTTACAGTGCCCAACATTCTCAATGATATTCGTCATGATACCGGATGAAATTGCAAAAACATACAATTAATTCAAAATTCACTCAATAATATTTATTGCAAATTCAACTAACTGTCATCCCTTACGTGTCTATAGAATAGAAAGATCGATTAAAATCTCGATAACATTAGAATTTTTTGCCGAAGAAGTAGTGAAAGCAGTGGTGTCTTCTCACAATGTTATAGTATACAATATACTTGACCACACACCCTTACCAGGTAAGGGATATATGCTTCCGAGCAGGTAGTATGGATTATACTAACTGCTTAGTCATTCGCCTTTAAGGAGATCAAATAGGGTAACTTGCTCGCCAGTATTTAAATTTAATAGTTCTCTAGAATACACAAGATTCCTCGAGTTAATCAAAAACATTAGCTCACTGATTCCTGATAAGAATATATTAATCACTCCTGACCTAACACGCATACATTCATTTAAGCTGTGACCAGAAGAACAAGAGAGATGGTGGTTGCTTGGTTTGCTTTCTGCACTCACTGTCTCCCATATAACTTAGTAATTCAACTCTCGATACTGTGAGAATCTATATGGGCAACCATTAATCTGTCAAAAATCACAGCTACTGATTGGCTGTATGTACAGACCCTCCTCCTTGGAGTCTTAGAAAATACACCCTAACCTACACGTATTATCGAAGGCTCTACTTCTCTTCCACATAACCATAAAGCCATTGTGGTGACTTCAACTTTCCAAATATCAATTGGAATGTCTACTCCGGTCCACCTAAGCACGATGAACTTTGTGCACCAGTGATATTCATGGTTGGCGACAATACGTCACCCATCTCACGAGAGGTAACGACATTTCGGATCTTATTTTGGGTAAAAATACTAGTCTCCTCAAAGTTCACGAAGCCCATAAGGTAACTGGGTTCGACCACATAGTGGTGCCCTGCTCGTCGTCATTCCCATCTCCATCTCACTGCGCTACAAATAATAACTGTGATCCTCCAATAGTTTTCCAAATCTATAATGTTGCAGATTGGGATCTTCTATCCTTGTTAATCAGCCTATTAGAATGAACTCTGTTCCTCGCAACTGAAGATCTACTAGCAATGAGTATCTTTTACACAAATCTTGAAATTTGTCCTGATGTGTTTGTTCTTTCATAGTGGCTTATGTAACAAGAAAATAACAAGCATTTCATCCCACCGCACTTTTGACATAAACTATGATCCCTCTGCAAAAGGTCTTTTATCCATCATGACTTATATGCACCAGGTTCTACTTTTGACATATACGACTTGATTTCCTCTTATTATGACAACAAAGATAGGAGGGACGTACTGATAACACTTCCTAGTTTTTCCAAGTAACGTGCCATGATACTTCTTTTTAGAAGGCGTCTTGAAAACAATACGCATTCTGTTCCTCTCCTTCTCCATAATGGTGAGACATACAACAATCATAAAGCTATTTCTAAATTATCCATTCAAAACATTCTCTGTTTACTGTCTGGTGTTTCATGATCAAGACGATTATGATATGCAACCTGCGAATACTCAACAACTGTTTAATTCATATGCAAGTATAATCAGCAGTGTTGGATTCAATCACAACAGCGTTAGCAGAGTTCTCAATACACTAAAATACTCCCGGAGTTCTAGTATAGATGATATAAATTCTAATATGCCGAAACATTGTGGGCATATAGGCCTATTTTACTTGAAATTTCACTATTTCATTAAAATAATCCACTTACCCAAACGTTTAGAAAACCTCTTTTATTATTCCCAGGTATAAGTGTGGGTCCATGTCAGACGTTAGCAACTATCAGCCAACTAACATTACTTATGTAGTTTCCAGATTAATCCGAAAAATAGTCAGTGAAAATATACCTAAGCACTTATTATTCCAGAACTTGATTGTCAACATGGTTTCCTAAAATCTCCATCATGTATGACTTGTCACTGGGACTTCATCAACTATATATCTAGGAACTGCGATGAAAGTTATGCAGTTTTCGCTTCTTATTTCGGAATTCCCAAAGCGTTAGACAGAATCAGTCACTTGCTATTAATAAGGAAACTTAAGACACAAAACATTGCCTGCTGTCTATCAGATTAGATCAGGTACTTTTTCAGTGATCACATACAAACTTTTAGGTTTGACTCTGCTTTCTCCCACCCAAAACCTATAACCTTGGGAGTTATTCACGGTAACGTTCTCTGTCCCCTGCTCTTCACTCTCTATGTTGATGGAGCATGTGATTTATGTTTGCTGACGGCCTGAAAGTTGCATATTATTTTCCGCCAGATGAATCTGCCCAATTTTTAAGCTTAACCCAAAATGACTTGTTCCTTGTAACTGATTGGTGCATTACCTAAAGGTTAAAGCTTAACCCTGATATATGTGATTGGATATGCTTTTAACACACCACATACTGGCACGCTGTTGATCCTCCACTCTATGACTTTACCTAGGTTACATAGTGCTACTGGTGTTGATTTAGGATGCTCCAATGTCTTCTCTTTTTCCAACAAGTTATAACACTGATCGGCAGGTCAATGAGACTCCTAGGCTGGATTCTTCGCAAGTTTCATAATTAAGAAGCCAGAATAATATTTTTCGAAATTTGTGTACACCCCACTTTAGAATATTGCTCGTCTTTCTCTCAGCTACCTACGCGTAGGGAATAGACATTAACTAGAATCTGTTTGAAGGCACTTCACTTCCTATCTATTAGAAAACACTAAGAAACAGGAATATCTAACAAGATGTCAGATACTTCAGTCTTCTCCCCTTTGGCTTCGGCGTCTTAAAATTACTCTCATTTTTATATTGAAACTACTCCATAAGTCAGTATTCTACACCTGTGACAAAATTCAATCTAAGCAACCTTCCCCACTTATAATCCACGTAACCATATATTTAACATTAGGGTTGGCACCTTTGGAACGACTCTTAGAGCTTATCTTTTCTCGGTTAAATTTTCCTAAATATGGAACAGGATAACTAGTGAACATTAAGATTCCCGAATCCCCTCCACGTTTTGCTAACTTACTTCACAAATTTTTATCTTCTGATGACCTACTTAGCCTTTGCCTCACAATATCGAACCGTAGTCATGGGCTTTGGACCCTAGGTCCTCTTAATGTATAGATTAAACATATCTCCAGCAGAAGCCACACTTCTTTTTTATATATTTTTAGGCACAATAGTACGTTGATGATTATACAATATTTAACTCTTGTGGAGCAGAACATTTATCTTCTACCACGGCTTTTCTTCACCTTTCAACCGTCATACCAAACATACTATAGTCCGTATATACACTTGTGTCGCCTCCTAAAATTCGGAATCTCATATTCTCTTCCACAAGCCATATTTGTCTTAATTTACTGTGTAAATGTCCTCTCCGCTGAAGTTGATTATTTTATACTGCCGTATGTAACCGTTCTGTTATACATAACTACTATTGTAATATTAAATTTTACGCTGAACTTCTTATAAAATTTAGCAAGTGTTTGTCATAGTATTATAAATTTATTTGCTAAAATTCATTAGGTGTCATTTTACTATGATATATGAATCAAATTGATCACGCTTGTGAAACTAGTGTGTACTTGTGTTTTGGGATAAACTATTATTACTTTAAACGGATTTTATATGATTTATGACTTTTATTAACCTAATGAATGTATATTTGCCACAATGAATAAAGATGAATTCCCCGTACCTCAATAATTTTACCATTGAATAAAATGGAAATACTGATGGATTACTATTATTGCCATATGACTTAGATAACTAAAACATACAGTGGACTTAGATAAAGCGTTAAAACTATAAGAAATTTTAGTTTTTATCTACCACACAAAATAAGATTCTATGAAAACTACGAAGTAATTCAATTTTTTATTTGCAAATATTAGAGTTCAACATAAAAATACATGTAGCATACTGTCGTAAACAGTGAGATTATTTCGTTCACTCAGAATAAAAAGCGTCTAATTTCTGCATGGTTTGTAGTAAGTGATGGTTTTACACTGACTTCATAAACTGCACAAACAAAGATTTTCAGCGTTTAACCAGACATTCTATTTGGAGATAGAAAGAAATGTAATTGATTTTGAATCTCCCTGTTATATAATAGATTGGTTTTCATAAACAATCTTCGTGAAAATTAAAAGATAATTAAGATTAATTAATGTCATACTACCCACCGAACTATTACCAAACAATTAAGTTCACCATTTAGGTTTAAAGTAACGTCTAACTTAATTGTGTGCACGCTATTTTGAAAACCCGTTAAATATGATTCAACCAACTTTTAATTAATGAATTTGTACAATGTATGAACCAAAGAAACATTTTTAAGTTGGTAAATATATCACTCACCGTCAAATTCACCCATAATATTCTTTTTCGTCAAACCCGAATTGCCGTATTTCCCAAATGTTGAATAAGTTGCAGTGTATTACAATGATAAAGTCAATACCTACGAAAATATTCTCCAATCTGTTGAAAATGACTAGGAGAGTAACATGAATAATCCTTCTTACACTTCGTTTTATCTTAACTTTTCAATAAAGTTGCCATTCACAATACGACATCTTTTTATTCTTGAAACCCAGTAAATAAAATCAGTGTACTGCATTAGTTATAAATTATTTGTGTAATCAATGTAGCATGTTATTTCGCCTTAAAGGCTATAAGATACGATTATCACAGATTAGAAGCCATTAGTTATGTCTATCAATTTGTTAAGGCCATACCAAAGCATCAGCTCAAAAAAAGGAGACAGTTATTTTTATTGCTCCAGTCACTACAGAAAAGAAGATTCAAACGCCTCAGATATGTCCTTGAAGGCTGAATTGTTGTTAGTGCCTATTTCAGCAGAAATACAAACATTTAAAGTCTCGATTAAACAGTCTTTGTTGACCTAATATTTAAAGACTCTAAAACAAATCGTTACTGTGTTCTGCTTTGTAGCTTATATGACATGAGTATCAGTAAAGTCGCAATTAATATGATTGCTAGAATAGATGCATTTAATATTCTACACAACATCATGTATGGTATGTTTAACATCAGGAGTAATTATTGAAGAGGATTAACATATATCTTTTAAGCAATGAAAAAGTACTAAAACTATTAAATGGTAGCAACTCACTGTAATGACCATTTAAATGTACCCCACCAATTCCGAATTATTCTGTTCGTGGTTTTAATTTTCAAGTTCAATTTTAGTATTTCAATTTTTCTTTAGAACTCGCATTAGTGTTTGTTATGCATATATTCTTTCCATTTGACTAACAATACAATCTTTTAAGAAAATCCCACGTTTATTCACTATTTATTTTTACCTCCACCAGTCGTCCTTGACTTTCTCATTCCAGCTTCTACTGATAATACTAGTGGTTCAAGATATCTTTGTAGCTCCTCTCGCTTCCCATCAAACCACACTAAGGAATGTGTGCTTTACTAGATTTTGCCAGAAACTACACCTGCACGTGCGTACCCAACTATTTTCTTAAAAGCAAAATATTTCGCAGCGAAACAAAAGCATCCAAAGGTAGCTGCAAAAACAGCAACACAGCAAACGAAATCAGAGCCAGTTTCCATTCTTCTAAAAAGCTTATTACAGTGCCCACTATGAATCCTGATGTATCACTTTATAAAATTTTTCAGTGTTGTTCCAACACCATTTTCACTGAGCTTGGTATTTTGGGAGACACTGTTGATCACTAAACCAGCTGACTGTTGATACTACTGTAGATTCTGTCGCAAAATAATTTAAACTCAAACACAAATAATGATAAATTTATCCTTATTAATTTGGAAACCAAAGCTGTCTGCAAAATACGGTAAAATTATTTTGAAGCTTTGTCAGATAAATTTTGGACTAACCTGTATTTTTAACTGTCTTGAATTCAGTTCGCTATACAAATTTATTCAGAATTAACATGTTTATCCAAATCTTACTACGCATTTATACAAAGATTTGATAGTATTCCTCGGAATGTAAGAAGTCGAAGAATTTGCCTGTATTTCAATTCGCATGAGGGAAATCTGTAATAACTGGAGCTCTTACACAGTTCTATGTCAAATAAATAAAATTGGTATCCTGAAACTCATTTTATTGGTAGACTATTCAAGATATATTAACAATTTAGCTAGTTATCTTTAAGTATTAGCTTACGAAGCTGCGACTCCTTCAAAACAATAAGCTAAAAGACAAAAAGGCGTTAAAAAGTTTTGATAATCATAATACATTTAAAATAAGGTACACATAATGTAAAAGAACTGGGCAGTAAAATTCCAACTACCTACGTTCTGTCATGTTAGTAAATATTATTAAAAATCTTTAGGAAAACTAAACAGATTATTTGTATCATATCGTAAACATTTGGTCAGTAGTTTTAGGTATCTTTACTAGCGACAGAAAGAGTTCTGATGTTTCTCATCTTTCTCTATAATGATAATGATTTAGTCCTGGAAACAGGTGCACGCTAGTTTTACAAGCGAGATCGAATTGATACAAAAGGCATGGTATAATGACATTATAGAAACTTCAACATTTGTAGAAATCGTAAATACTGATGGGCTGAGGTTTTATTTATCATGCATTTTCATTTTCGAATACATGTCTAACTCATGTTTGAGTACAAGAAACGCCAGTTGGCCATTAATAAATAACATGTCGGATTTATTAAGTTCTAAACACATTCCTATTCCAATCTTCGTGAATGATTCCTCATTATAAATACATTTATGTTCCCATGTGTATGTAAGTCAGTAATTTTTGCAGAAAACTATATATGGTTAGAGCATCCTGTGATAGAAACTGAACTTTGTCATGATCTACTATAACTATCAACAAATTCAGTGTGACCTCAGCACACTATGCAATACATTCTTAGCACCATAAAACACATTCGTGTGTATAAATGCTTAACTATTTCCGTGGCCCAACGGGATTATATTACTGTAGAAATTATCTCCACAACCGACTATGACATGTTAACATGCTTTCACAGCACTATCCAGATACTTGTGTGTCATATATGTCAATAATGAAGGCTTTATTCCCAAGTTCCATTGTGTACTTTAGAGCGTACCAATTTACAGGCATGATGAAAATGATCTAGGCTTATATGCATAAAAGAATTTGATAGAGTGTCATTTATACGAGATTCACACTAAATAACGGTAATAATTGACAATAATGCCAACGACATCCAAGTTTACAGCACAACGGTACCAGACGTGCGTATTACAATGCCTGAATAGACACCAATTTTTGCCTAATTGTTTCAGGATACCAGTACTGTAATTTTGTAATCTCCCCACATTCGTCTTTCCTATAGTTGTAGATGATTACAGTTCATTAGTGATATATGTCACGTAAAAGGTCAAAACAACCAGGCGACAGACGCATTATCTCGACTGTTATATGTAATCGAGGTGTCGGACTTCTCGAGGTGAGTATTTATCGGCTTTTGCTTCCAATGCATTGGTTAACGGTTTGTGATCCGTATAAACTATAAATTCCCTGCCTTCGAGCATGTGTTAGAAATGCTTGATAGTTGGGTAGATTGCGAGGAGTTCTCGACCGAAGGTAGAATACCTCGTCTTTGCTGGAGCGAGATTTTTGGGAAGAATCCACTCGATTTCTAGGCATTTTTAACTAATTGGTTAAGAGTACCGCCTACGGCTATTTCCGAAGCATCTAACATCAAAGCAAATGGGTAGTGAGAATTTGGATAAGTTAATGTAGATGCTTGAGCAAGTTTATCTTTTAATTGGTTAACAACTTCGACAGCCTCAGTGGTTAGCTTGAATTCCTTCGGTTTTCCTTTCAGCGAATCCGTCAATGGTTGAACTAGTTGTGCACAACCGGGTATGAATCTGAGATAATAGTTTATTAAACCTAGAAAACTTCGAAGTTGTGTTAGAGAGCTTGGTATAGGGTATTGTTTAATAGTGTCTACCCCTTGTTTGATCGGTGTAATTCCATCAGAGCTTATGGTATGCCCAAGGAATTCTAGTGTTTCTACACCGAAAACACACTTTCTTTGATGAATGTTCATGCCATTTTTATTTGGTCGTCCCAACACTGCTCTCACATGTTGTTCATGCGATCTCAAGTCCGGGCTGGCAATCAGTAAGTCATCTATATACCCCTGTGCAAATGACATGTCTCGAAGTAGATTATCCATAAACATTTTGAATGTTTGTGCCGCGTTCCATAGGCCGAATGGTATGCGTACAGACTCGAATAATCCAAAAGGTGTTGTGATAGCTGTCTGTGTATTATCTTCCTCAGCTACTGAAATATTTTGTGATATGCCCTGACTAAGTCGATGTTAGTAAATACCTCGTATCCTGTAAACCATTCGTAAAGTCTTGGATATGTGGTATCGGGTACCTGTCTGGTACCGTTTGACGGTTAAGGGCTCTGTAATCCCCGCATGGTCTCCAATCGCCTTTATTTTTCTTCGGAACCATATGCAAAGGAGATACTCATCGGCTTTCAGATGGACGTATTATGCCAAGCTGCAGCATGTAATTGAATTCGGCTCTAGCTATTTTAAGCTTATCAGGTGCCAGTCTCCTGGGCTTAGCGAAAACAGGTGCACCTTCCGTTTTGACTGTATGACATACTTTTAACTTACTTTTGGAAGGTTGAGGATTCGATCGTGTTGGGTCTGGAAATTCCACGAGTATATCCTGGAACTTTGCCGTTGTTACTGGCGGAGTTTGTATTAAATTTAGAGATGTGATATGGCTTTCTGTGCCTTATATGTATTTCGAAGTTTCTTTTAATGTCAAACGTCGTGTTTTATTGTCAACTAGAAATTCATATCTCTCTAAGAAATCCATTCCTAATATTGCCAGATCTAGATAGGCTACAGTGAAAATCCAAGTGAATTGCCCTCTGAACCCCAAGTCTAACGTCATAGTTTCTGCCCAAACGTCACAACTTTTGTCTCATTAGCAGTCTGATGTGTAACTGGGGAGGTTTATCGACCCAACTCGGTTTTATTTTGAGGAATGATACTAAATACAGCAACAGTATCTATCAAAAAGTTCAAGCCTGAACTTCTGTCTCTAACGTAAAACAATCAACTGTTTAGGCACCTTTCCTTAGTTTCTTCAATCTGGAGAGGGGTTATTCGTTTACCGTATTCTTCGGGGTCTGTTTGGGCCAGGCGCATGTTTGGCTGAATTTGGTCGATTGAACACCAAATTTCCAGTAATACCGACAAAATTGTCCAGATTGTCTGAACCCTGGTGACCTGTTCTGTGATTTAGATTTCGGTCGTTGTGGTGACCTGCCCCTATCTTTATGACTCATTTGCATTTGGCTGACAGCATCTGTGAAACTTTTAACATACGTGATGAGCTGTGCTTTGATCGGATCATTTGCTGATTCCTCCTTTCGCGTATGATGTATCATACGTGATACGGTTAGGGGACCTTTTTTCCATTATCCTATCTGCGATCCGTGCTAAATGAGATAAAGAGGTGTCAGGAACTTGTGCATCCAAACAGCATTGAACGTAACATGAGATCCTTGTTTTAGGACTGCTTCACCTACTGTGTTGTCACCCGTTAAAGCTTGGAGATGACGCAAAAACTGTGATCGTGACCTATCACCTAATGATTTTCTATGTAAAAGCCTTTGGATACTTTGCCCGTCTTGTCTTAGGATTGTGTACGGTTGTGGTTTTGGTGGAATTAAAATCAAGTCTCGAAATTCTTTAGCTACTGAAGCAGATAGGACTGAACATAGCTCTCGATATCGAACTCCTTTAGATTCAATATTGTGCTTCGTAAATAAGGCTGTAGCCGAGCAAACTGCAACTCAGGGTCACTACCATCGAATTTTAGGAGTCGGATTTTCGTAGTCATAACGGTATATATATCTGCCGGTGACATATCCTTTAGGCTTCTGGTTGGGATTGAGTCATATGACACAACATAATAATGTAATAAGAACAAAGAAATAGTGAGCCTACTAGTAGTACCTAGCGATAAAAATGAAATACTGTGTTTAAATAAAAATATATATATACGCAATTGTTATTGCTGCAAAACAGAAGGCATATTTTTACAGCTGAACGCGAAAAGAAATAGTGATACCAACAACAAAAATCAAATATTGTATTCATTATAGAGCTCACCAGTTTAATACTTCGGTACGCCCCGTTCCATTTGACAGAAGAAACCAGATTATTAGTGAATAGGTCTTTATTTTATTATCATGAGCAGGAGACAGTGGAGTGCGATCTAATCATTCAAATACACAGTGCTTTTCAACATTCAATATAAGACAATAGAAAATATAATCCCTATGCAGAATAAGGCAGTAAGTGAATACTTGAGCTTTATTTTTTTGGCGTATGCTAAAGGTTTGAAGTCAACTTTTAGTTGGTTAACCAATGTTGCTGCAAATTCACATTCACTGTCCTGGTTTGCCTTCATCTTTCTGGTAGTCGCTACTATTTATCCACATGAACTAACCTATTCAGACTCACTAAGTTGAACACTACTTAAGCTAAAACTGTCATTTTCTATGATTGTTTAAATCTTAGTCCACATTATCTTCATTTCAAATTCCCACTTAATATGCCTTATTACTGTTTTTCATACCACCACTTCACCTATTCAACGTCTGTCTTTCGTTGTTTATCTTTTTGTTTTCTGTTTCTCTTTAGGACTTCTTAACTGCACAAGACCTTAACGGATTGCACCAATATACCTACATACTAAATGTAAAACAAGCAGATAAAGTATACACAACTAATCAAGGAAAACATAACTCGCACACTAATAGAAAATCGAGAATCTAAAATGGAGGAAGCATCTAAAATGGACACATTTTGGAGGTAAAAATTCTCCATCTTTCCAGGAACTTAAATTTGTCATTAATAAATTAATAGTGAAAATTTGCCACTTTGACTTCACTAGGGCAAGTGTAGTGGGGTGGCTATACGACCATCATCGGGAGTCACAAAAGATCAGGCACTAAATCAAAAGCTATAAAATGTTAGTGTTAAAGATAATTTGGTTTAAACTGACCTATCGCAGGTATATATTATACTGGGAATGCTAAGAAACCAAACTTTTCGTAGTTACTGATTGTGAAACATATTGGATATTGAGTGTGTTTAACTACTTGTTTACCCGGTACCACTTGAAAGGGTTGCGTCCACTTAGTTGCTTGCTTACACGAGACGTCTACACGATGGTAAGTTGGTCATCGACAGGGTGCATATTACCAGGTCGACTTATTTAACTTATTGTTCTCTCACGATGCTTACTAAAAACAGGTATTCAGTGTCATAGTTGTTTACTTGTAGTTTATCGTATTATGAGATCGCCACAGAAACTTGGCTCACTGATCCTAATGTTTTCCTATTTCAATACATCTATTTACCATAGAAAAGGCAAGTACTACTATGTTTCACGCGCGAATTTCACTGCGTAAGTCTTCACACGTCACGTTGAGATTTAAATCGTATGAACCTACTATCGTATACATTGGAACCGCGACCAATGTACCGATTCCTAATAATCCTAGTAAAATACACCGTAAGCAGATGTATTAACGTAGCATCAGTCATCAATCCCGCAAATGTTCCTGGCTTATGTGAATAGTATATTGGTGTCATATATGTTTAATAAATATTCTGGATAGAGTTGATAAGAATTTGAATGTAGAAGTGGTATTTCTAACTTATTAAAAGTTCACCCTCCGTTGAGATTTCAATAGAATCTGCAAAAAGGTGGATTTTAAATTTAGCTCTTGATTGCTTCACAGGGAAGATGCCAGTGCACTTGCTATTAAGTCGTCAACTGCAAACTAATATAAACTCCCACTCCCATTGGTCTCCTGTCCAAGTGAAGATTTATTATTCGCCATGCTCTTGTGCGTTCGAAAATGACATGCTAACCGATGGTGATTTCAATTTTTTAATCTAGGTGAACTTTACAGTAGAAGCTTTGCGTGAAATGATGGACTATAAGCAAAATATCCGCAATATGTCTGTTATTGCGCACGTGGACCATGGAAAGTCAACACTTACCGATTCACTCGTTTGCAAAGCCGGTATCATAGCTGCTGCACGCGCCGGAGACGCTCGATTCACAGACACACGAAAGGATGAACAAGAAAGATGTATCACCATAAAATCAACAGCTATCAGCTTATATTACGAAATGTCTGAGGCAGATATTGAGTGTGTAAAGGCGGTTCAACCCGTTGCTGTAAACTCAAAGGGCGAAGAAAAGAAGGGATTTCTCATTAATCTCATAGATTCCCCAGGGCATATTGATTTCTCCTCAGAAGTCACTGCAGCTCTACGTGTAACAGATGGGGCTCTAGTCGTTGTTGACTGCGTGTCGGGTAAGTTGCTTTGAAAAATATTACTTTTTCTCTAGGGGTTTGTGTTCAGACGCAAACGGTTTTACGCCAGGCTCTCGCAGAACGTGTCAAGCCAGTGTTGTTCATGAATAAGGTAGACATGGCGATCACAACCCTGAGCTGTGCATTTGAAGACCTGTATCAAAAGTTTCAACGAGTAATTGAAGACATCAACGTAATAGTTTCTGAATTTGAATCAAGTAATGCTATAATCGGCGATATAAGGTTCGATCCTGTAAAGGGGACAGTAGGTTTTGGTTCTGGTTTGCAAAGCTGGGCTTTTACAGTAGCGACGTTCGCTAGATTGTATGAATCCAGATTAAAGATATCTCAAAAAAAGTTGGCAGAGCGATTCTGGGGTGATAACTTCTACAACCTAAAAGAGAAAAAATGGACTAAAGAAAAGTCAGCTGATACTGTCCGTGGCTTCAACCAGTATATACTGGCTCCCATCTACAAGGTTTTTGAAACCGTAACTAAGAAAACTAAAGAGGAGGAAAAAGCATTGCTTGAAAGAATGGGTTTGGCACTTACTGAAGAAGAATCATCTCTATCAGACAAATTAAGACTTAAAACGATCATGCATAAGTGGCTTCCTGCTGGGGACACGCTCTTGGAAATGATATGCATTCACCTTCCTAGCCCTGTGACCTCACAGCAGTACAGAGTAGAAATGCTTTATGAAGGACCTATGGAAGACGAAGCAGCTATTGCTATGAAGAACTGCGATCAAAACGGTCCTCTTATGATGTACATTAGCAAAATGGTGCCTGCTGCAGACAAGGGTAGATTTTATGCGTTTGGCCGTGTGTTTTCCGGTACTGTCAGCACTGGACAAAAAGTAAGAATACTCGGTCCTAATTACGTCCCAGGAAAGAAAGATGATCTCTACGAAAAGTCCATCCAACGAACTATCTTAATGTTAGGTCGTTTTACAGAAGCAGTTGAAAATGTCCCATGTGGGAATATCTGTGGATTAGTGGGAGTAGACCAGTTTATCATCAAAACCGGAACCATTACAACGTTTGCTGGTGCTCACAACTTAAAACAAATGAAGTTCAGCGTTAGTCCTGTGGTCCGTGTTGCAGTCGAGTGTCGAAATCCAGCTGATTTGCCGAAGCTTGTCGAAGGGTTGAAACGTTTAGCTAAGAGTGATCCCATGGTTCAGGTAAACCGTCATTGTATTTGTGTACTAGTTTTCTTTTTCAGATATCGATGGAAGAGTCAGGGGAGCACATTATTGCTGGTGCTGGCGAGCTGCATCTTGAAATTTGTCTAAAGGATTTAGAAGAGGATCACGCGTGCATTCCCTTGAGAACGTCTGATCCAGTTGTTTCATATCGCGAGACAGTAACAGAAGAGTCAAACCAAGTATGTTTGTCAAAGTCTCCCAACAAACACAATCGTTTATATATGCGTGCTTCCCCATTATCAGAGGATTTAGCTGCTGATATTGACAGTGGAAAGATCAATGCACACCAAGACTCGAAAGAGCTTGGTCGTTACTTAGCTGACAATCATGGATGGGATGTTCATGAAGGCAGAAAGATATGGTGCTTTGGTCCCGAAAACACGGGACCTAATATTGTTGTAGATACCACTAAAGCAGTACAATACTTAAATGAGATAAAAGATAGTATTGTTAGTGCATTCCAGTGGGTAACCAAAGACGGTGTTCTCTGTTCCGAAAATATGCGTGGTGTTCGTATCAATCTGGAAGACGTGACATTACACGCAGATGCCATCCATCGCGGAGGTGGCCAAATCATAGGTACGGCACGTCGATGCTTCTACGCCTCTGTTCTTACCGCCAAACCAGGGTTACTAGAACCAGTCTATTTGGTAGAAATTCAAGGTCCGTCTAACATTATGGGTGGTATCTACAGCACGTTGAACCGCAAAAGAGCCGTTGTAGTTTCCGAGGAGCAGAAAGATGACAGTCCAATGTGTATTATCAAGGCGCACCTACCCGTCAATGAATCTTTTGGTGAGTTAGTTAGTTCTAGTAACTTGATTGTTTTAGGTTTCACTACCGATCTTCGTGCTGCAACTGGTGGTCAGGCTTTCCATCAGTGTTTCTTCGATCACTGGCAATTTTATCAAGGCGATCCTATCGACCCGAATTCAAAACCTGGGCAGGTAGTTTTGGAGACACGAAAACGTAAAGGTTTAAATCCAGCTATTCCTCCTCTGGAAGATTTCTTAGATAAATTGTAATCTATGATCTACTTGTACTTTGGCTCAATAAATTGGCTTTTCATTTGGCTTACGAATTTTCAATCCAATAGTGTTTATTTTTAGTTTGATAGTGTAATATACTGATATCAAAATTCTTATATAAAGTAATGCATTCAGCAGTCGAGACATTTGACCATGATTCATCTGTGTTTGTTTTCGTCACTGGTTATTAAAACTTAATTCACTGTTCAGTCAGTAGTCACAAGTAGTTTGGTGTTGCGCTTCTCGCACATTGCCTACTTTTATCCAGATTTTGCTTATGGGTGAACAGTGGTTAACTGTCAGCGCGGTCTAGAATTATTCAAGTCTTGAGTGGTTCTACAAAGTCTATTTGTCTAATCCTCCGTATTAAATACTGGGAGTACATCAATCCCATTAACTCTCGAATCCTGATTACTTGACTAGGGCATCGGTTTTTGACCATTCAATTGCGGTTCTTCAGTCGCTCTCCATTGATCTCAAAATAGGAAGTCCGATGGTACAATTAATCCTCACTTAAAGCATGGATGAAAGTCAAGTAAGTGTGTTCGGTGATCATTTCGCAACCCGGTAGATAAAATTGTATTTCCGCTGAGTATTGTCTTCATAATTGCTATTACTTAGTAGTGACACATTGTTAGCCATTTGTTTCCAAACTGACAAGAAGGCAAATAATTAATTCACTGATGGACTGGTTAATAATTTTGTTCATCATCGACATCAGGTCAGTCTAGCAAAACTTGTGACAGCGATAAAACAGCTATAAATGCACCGGCGGTATCTCCATACAACCCAAGTAAAAAGGTTAAGAAACAATCCCTCTAGATCTATTTTGTCAAGCTCCAAATTAGGTGAGCATTAAAAGTGACTGATGTAATTAAGTGCTTGCTGAACGGTCGTGAACAGTTGTGTAAAACAAAAGCAAAAGAGATGCGAAAGGCCGAGGCAATAGATAACACTAAACAACTGTTCAGACTAATTAAAGAAACAGTAGAAAGTCAGGTGTTGGCAAGACAATGTAAGACATCTGCTCATAGCCTAGGGGTGATATAGGGTGGGAACACTTCGAAGAGCAATTTAGTTGGCCTCCAGGTGCTTTGCAGTTACCTAAGTATGGGGTTGGGATGTGCCCCCGATTCTTGCCAAAATTGGAGAAGTCAGCTAATCTACAGTATGGAGCAGTATCGAGTCTTGGTAGATAAACTAGAAGTCTTTGTGGATCGTGGTCCAGGTTTAGCAAATAGGTTGGTTATATTAACTGGGGTCTGCACGTAATCCTATATGACTAACCTCGGTCGCTGATTGTCTCAGCATATAGAAAAAAGATCTAAATCAAATTATGGCAATCGAGGAGGGATTAACTTGACTTATATAGTGTCTGAAATACTAACGTCAATGATTATCAGGCGCTTAACTACAATTCGTGAAATGTAAATGAGTGATCAGTGTGGTTTCAAACCTGAACATGAGAGCAGCATCTAATTCTGTAGACCGAGTGGTTTTATGCCAGTGTCTATGATTGGAAGGCGTCTCCTAGAAGTACAGAAACCTTACGTAGGCTTTTTACTCAAACTTTGATTGTGTCAGAGCGTATTATGAACGGCCATCTGAACTTGTAACTTCAAGTGACGTCTGTCAAGGCTATCCGCTATCCTCATGTTTGTTTAATTTTTTTAGTAGATTTTTTACTTGAGATAACACTCATCGTCTGAATTTTCAAGAATCAATCACAATTCAGGAGGTTTACTAATTGACTTAGATTCCGCAGATGTAGTCCTGTTTAGTAGAGACGATGATAAGATACAGTCTCTTAATAGCATCGAAGATTCCAAGCATGTTCGGGATGCGTCTCTCCTTTTAACGCAAATCGTTGTCCCAAGACTGTCCTGCATCAACATCTAGACTAAAGAAGGAGTAAGATAGTTGAGCGTGTTGACCACTTCATTTCTCTTAGGAGTTCGACCAGCCCTGATGGGTTGGTGCCGACAGACAGATACAACGTAGGAGGGTTGGTGCCGAACGAGGTCTTGACGCGCACTCAAAAAGCTTGCTTGAATTTTGCCAATTTACGTTATGTATGGCGTAGATGAGATATCTATCTACCAAGTAAGCGACGTGTATAATGAACAGCAGTCCATCCCATTTTACCTTATGAATGTGTAGCATGGCGATTAAGAGTATATCACATTCGTAAGTTATTAGTATTTGATCACCGATGTCTTCACAAAATTCTCGCGTTAACTGAGATCACCGGGTAAGTAATAATGAGGTTAGACGCCGGGTATCGGAGAAGGATGGTAAATCAGTGGATAAGATTGTAAATCTCTGTCGACAAAGACTAAAGAAAGCTAAGAGCGGCCTAACTAAGACGTGGCATTGGTCCTCTGTTGATCGTGAGGTTCTGTGGCAGTGTCTGTCATTGAAAGGTGTACCAAAGAAGTACATTAACCTAATACAAGCTCTCTACTCTAAAACTACAGGTCGAGTGAGAGCTTATGGCGAACTGTCATCGGAATTCCTCACTTCAAGTGATGTCCGTCAGGGATGTCCACTTTCCCCATTCTTGTTTAATTTTCTCATAGACATGCTCCTAGATATAACCATGTCTTCGTCTGACATTTCAGGAATTGACTTACTACCAGGAGCCTCGCTTACTGACTTAGAGTATGCTGATGACATAGTCCTATTTGGTGAAGACGCTGACAAAATGCAGAGTCTTCTGACTACCCTGAGCAACAATGCAAGCATGTTCGGGATGCGGTTCTCCCCCTCGAAATGCAAAATGTTGCTTCAGGATTGGGTTGCATCGGCACCTGAACTAGTGATACGGAGTGAAGTAGTCGAGCGTGTAGACCGCTTCACGTATCTGGGGAATCTCATCAGTGCTGATGGCCTGGTGATTGACGAGATCTCAGCACGGATACAGAAAGCTCGATTGGCTTTTGCCAAGTTGCGTCACTTATGGCGCAGGCGAGATATCCGCTTGCTAACCAAAGGACGAGTGTACCGCGCAGCAGTTCGCTCTGTCTTACTATACGGGAGCGAAACATGGCCGTTAAGAGTAGAGGACATTCGTAGGTTACTGGTCTTCGATCATAGGTGTCTCCGAAGTATTGCTCGAGTATCGTGGGACAACCGAGTGAGCAATGCTGTCGTTAGGAAACGGGTTCTAGGAAAGGATGGCAAATCAATAGATGAGGTATTGAAACTTCATCAGTTGAGGTGGTTGGGACATGTGTTACGCATGTCTAACTACCGACTGCCTCGACGAGCTATGTTTAGCGGCGTAGGAATAGGTTGGAAGAAAGCTAGGGGCGGCCAAACCAAAACATGGCAGAAATCGATGAAGTCACTGACAAGTGGATTAAGTGATGTTGGTAGATGTAGGCTGCGTGGTTGGGGTCCGCGAGACGAAAGTCACCAATGGTTAGAGACCTTGAACGACATGGCTCAGAATCGTTCGCAATGGCGCAGGTGCATCCACTCTTTGTGTTCTCTCAAAATCTAACCTTCTGAATTCTCTATCTTTCTCCTTTCAAATTTATCTCACTGAATTATACTTTTCGAATCATATCTTCGCTCCCTAACTTTCTGCATTACTGCTAATACTTCTACTATCGCTATCACTCTTGGATTTGAACTGACAGTTGCGTCTCTGTGCTGATGTGGTGTGGCAACCTGAACTGATGTACGTACGTACGAAGTTCTGCGTTGTATCTGTCTGTTATCCTATACGTGAAAAATAGGCATTTTTGAGAGGAAATTATAAGCTTCTGTCTAATGCCTTACTGAAATCGAAGTAGAATATGATTATCGAGAAACTTTTGTTACGCCTATAAGTTATGCAATCGAAAAATTATAAATGCTATGCGGCACATGAACGATTTACCACAAACCATGTTGAGATGGGCTGATCAGTAAACATGATAACAATTATTTGTGAATAACTTTCTCTATAATTATGGATAACACGGATGTCATGTTGTTTAGTTGGCAGTTACCGGGTTATAATGCATGATCCTCTTTTGAATCGTTAAGTACTCAACGATGTTTTCCATATGAATAGGTAAAACCTATTATTCATGCATCTAGTAAAAAGTTTTAGGGAAAATATTAGTTTTTGTTACTAAAATATTACATGAGATGCTGGGATGTCGTCAAGACCAGCACAGCAAGAAAAACACTGAATTAGTAGTTACTTCAATATAATAATAATAAGAGTAAACACATAAAATATGATACATGGAGAAAGAGTTAGTGCGTAAGTAGAAAGGTATGAAATAATTATAAAGCTCACGACTTAAGGGAGAACAGAGAGTGAATGCACCTGCGCCATTGCGAACGATTCTGAGCCATGTCGTTCAAGGTCTCTAACCATTGGTGACTTTCGTCTCACGGAACCCAACCACGCAGCCTACATCTATCAACATGACTCAGTCCATTTGTCAGTGACTTCATTGATTTCTGCCACGTTTTGGTTTGGCCGCCCCTAGCTTTCTTCCAACCTATTCCTACACCGTAAAACATAGCTCGTCGAGGCAGTCGGTAGTTAGATATGCGTAACACATGTCCCAACCACCTCAACTGATGAAGTTTCAATACCTCATCTATTGATTTGCCATCCTTTCCTAGAACCCGTTTCCTAACGACAGCATTGCTCACTCGGTTGTCCCACGATACTCGAGCAATACTTCGGAGACACCTATGATCGAAGACCAGTAACCTACGAATGTCCTCTACTCTTAACGACCATGTTTCGCTCCCGTATAGTAGGACAGAGCGAACTACTGCACGGTACACTCGTCCTTTGGTTAGCAAGCGGATATCTCGCCTGCGCCATAAGTGACGCAACTTGGCAAAAGCCAATCGAGCTTTCTGTATCCGTGCTGAGATTTCGTCAGTCACCAGGCCATCAGCACTGCTGAGACTCCCCAGATACGTGAAGCGGTCTACACGCTCGACTACTTCACTCCGTATCACTAGTTCAGGTGCCGATGCAACCCAATCCTGAAGCAACATTTTGCATTTCGAGGGGGAGAACCGCATCCCGAACATGCTTGCATTGTTGCTCAGGGTAGTCAGAAGACTCTGCATTTTGTCAGCGTCTTCACCAAATAGGACTATGTCATCAGCATACTCTAAGTCGGTAAGCGAGGCTCCTGGTAGTAAGTCAACTCCTAAAAAGTCAGACGAAGACATGGTTATATCTAGGAGCATGTCTATGAGAAAATTAAACAAGAATGGGGAAAGTGGACATCCCTGACGGACACCACTTGAAGTGAGGAATTCCGATGACAGTTCGCCATAAGCTCTCACTCGACCTGTAGTTTTAGAGTAGAGAGCTTGTATAAGGTTATTGTACTTCTTTGGTACACCTTTCAATGACAGACACTGCCACAGAACCTCACGATCAACAGAGTCGAATGCCGCCTTTAGGTCCAAGAAAACAATTATTGTAGGACGCCTAAATGTGTGTCTGTGTTCCAAGACCTGTCGCAGTGTGAAGATGTGGTCTGTACAGCCACGTCCAGGTCTGAATCCAGCCTGATTTTCTTTAGTCTGCTCTTCACGAGCTCTAGTTAGGCGTCTAAGTATAATCGAGGCTAATAATTTAGAAACTATATTAGTCAGACTGATTTCTCTGTGATTGTCACAAGAAGACTTTTGTCCTTTCTTATAAATTGGGACAATCAGGGATTGAGACCAGTCAGATGGTATTACGCCCAGTTCCCAGATTCTAGCTAAGATTTCAGTCAATCTAGCTGCTAAAACTGGACCACCATCCTTAAAAGTTTCAGGGGTAAGCCTATCAGGACCTGCTGCTCTACTTCGCTTCAGATTTCCTTTAGCCTTCCCAACTTCATAAAGACTAGGAGGAGTTAAGTCGATTCGCCATTCAGGATGGCTGGGGATCGTGGGCAACCGAAGTGTGGCTGAAGGCCAGTTGAACTGATCCCTAAAGTGTTCTGCCCATCGGTACGATCTCCTGGACTCAAAATGAATTATAATCCCATCCTTTTTTGAGATAGTCTCACTTACATTCGGATTCCTAATACCAGTTTCCTTGATAAGTCGAAAATGTTGCCTATCGCCGCTGCCTTTTCCATCGTTTTTGCTTTCGCCACCCACCACTGTTCACGGTCGTTGCGTAGGCTTTTTATTAGCCTGCGCTTAAGCTCACTTCGCTCTTCATCATGTTCAGAGCCAGGTGGGATGAGTTTACGAGCATCCATCAGTTCGGTGGATGCTACTGAAATCCATGGCTTCATCCTAGCCTTATGATTTACCTTACTAGTAGATATCATTGCTGTTTCCACAGCCTTTTTGATATAATTCCAACCTGCTTCCAGGGTGGGAACCGCTTACACGGTCGCCTAACTGTTTTTCTAGTTGTTCCTGAAATATATTCTTAGCTTTATTATCATTAAGTAAAACCCTAAGATGCTTCATTGCAATGTCTTTCCTACGTCCAGTAAGCCTCAAACAAATACGCGCTCGCACTAAAGCATGATCTGAATCTAATGTTGACGTATAGGATAGACTAAGTTAGTTCACATCATTTATAATTGAATGGCACCAGATTGTTAAATCCAGTTATCCAAACCCAGCAAATGCAGTCAGTGAAGTTGCACTAGAAAGTGTGGTTGGATCACTGCTCTTATTTTTATCAATGACGTATTCCCGCAGTTTAAACATGATAAAACCTTCCTATTTGTCGACGACTTAAAAGGAATGTACTGATTTCCTTCCCCAACTGACAAAAATACAATTGCAGTGTCAACTCAAGAAGAAATCAAGTTATATGGATGGAATTTAGATGGTTATTCTTGTTCAGATTGGTATTTTTATTTGATTGAATGCATCACAGATTGATGTTGACAGGGTATCATTGAAAACCAGGAAGCACTGGACAACCATTTCGTTCTACTGTGAAACTCCTCAGCAGTGAATGGATTGAAATATAGCATCCCTACTCTTAAAGGTAGGTAAAGGTGAATATATTTACATTAGCTGCAATTGGAATCTAAATCTAAACATATACAAAAAAAGAAATTAAGTTTGTTGGCGTCATCCGTGATTTGGGTGGGGGATTTCAACTAAATTACATATTTTTCCGAACACAGTATATCACGTTTCTACGGCAAAAAAATTAACGGAATTTATTAGATTGAATTTCAGTAACACGAACTCCAAGTTATTACTATATAAAAAGTACGTACTTCCCATCTTAGAGTATGGCTGCCTACTTTATAGAACTAGAACCACTTTAAGTCGGATACTTCAAGTTAAATTTTACTTTTATCTACCAGATTTTAAGCGGAACTTCATATTCCTTAAATTTCTTTACAGTATACTATATTTCCTCTTCGCACAACTTGTGTAACAAAGAGAATACATGGAATCGTACACAGTTGAGCCGAAACTTTTTTTATGTTCTTTATCCAACCACGTGGAACGAACTCATTAAAGGTCTTGCAACAAATCTTCAACTGAATTCAAAAATCAGCTTAGTAGCTACCTGATGAATAAAGGCTTATGCGATCGTATTAACCTTCCAGAAATTAATAATGATATTTGTAAGGAAGTCCCTAATTCTGTCTGAACTGTTCAAAACATAGCATACTTCACAGTTGCCTGGTCCGTAAATATTCCCTCCTCCCCAATCTTCCTTGTTTTAATTTGTTTCTTTAGTCTCGATTATTTGATTGTGTATGTACATATTTTATTCCGAATCTTTTATCTACCAACATCACTCATACAATCAATAATAATCTCATAAACGTTTTCATAGTTTGACCTTTTAATTATTTGATAAAATTAGTTTCCTAATAAACTTATTCAAACTATAATTGTGCCTCAACCATCTATTGATATTTTTTTTCGTGCCAAATATTTAATTGTGTATATTCACGTTTTATTCTGAATCTTCAAATGATTGAATAATTAACTATCAGTCAGTCACAGCATGAATGACAATGTCTGTCATTGAAAGGCGTACCAGAAAAGTACATTAATCTTATATAAGCTCTTTACTAACACACTACATGTCGAGTCAGAACTGATTACTTCGAATGGCCTTCGCCAAGGTTGTCCGCTTTCCCCATTTCTATTTAATTTTATCGCCGACACGCTTTTAGAGTTAACATTTTCATCGTCTAACTTCTCTAGGGTTGACCTCCATCCGGGAGACAAACTTGTTGACCTAAGATTTGCAGATGATATCGTTTTATTGGGTAAAGATTCTGCTAAAATGTAGAATCTTTTAACTACCTTAAACACCAGTGTAAGTATGTTTGGGACTGTGATTCTCTCCATCCAAATGTAATGTGCTGCTTCAGGATTGACTTGTTTCGGCACTGAAATTAGTGATAGGGAGTGAAGTAATTAAATGTGTTGGTCGTTCCACTTATCTTGGGAGTTTCATCAGTCCTGATGAACTTGTGTCGGCTGAAATATCAAATTGGATATACAAGACTCGATTGGTTTTTACCAATTTGCATCACATGTAGCGTAGCAGAAACACCCGTCTGTCGACCAAAGGACGCAGCAGTCCGATTCATTCTACTTTATGGTTGTGAAACATAGCAATTAAGGGTAGGAGGATACTCGTAGGTAACTTGCATTCGATCATAGATGTCTTCAAAGTGTCACTCGTATATTTTGAAGCCACTGAGTAAGCCATACGTGGGTCAAGAATTAGGTACTAGGTAATTATGGTAGATCTATTGACGAAACAGCAAACCTTCATCAGCTGAGGCGGTTAGGACATGCGTCACGTATGCCAACCACCGCCTACCTCGACTAGCGATGCTATCTCGGTGTAGGCTAAAAGAAAGCCAGCAGCGGCCAAACCAAACATGGCACCAGTCCATGAAGTCATTGACAAGTGAACCGATAGGTGCAGACTACCTTGTTGGGGTCCGCGTGATGATCGTAACTAATGGCTAGAGACCTTGGGTGACATGGGTCAAAATCGTTCGCATTGGGGGCAGGTGCATCTCAGATATATAATCCTTTTCAATTAGTGTTAATCCTGTTATTACCTCCACTACTCTGGGATTGGGTAACTGACTGCACGAATAGCTCAAGTAGTACTGTTTCAAATCGACGTAACTTTGAATACCACACTGATTGCTGATAAATACCTTCTAGAAGGAAACCAAAATTCAGTGTCTTACTGTCGTCTTACATTCAACCGGTTATCATCAAAACTTTGTGTACCTGATGTCGCGTCATTTAATTTAGTGGATACTGCAACTTAATAGATAGAATTCATTTAGCACTAAATGAAATCTCTCACTACTCGGTGATTAGTCAATCAAATTATCTTAGTCCTGCTTGGAGGTTTGGTATAGTACCATTAATAATGTAGAACTTATACTTTTACATTTTTGCCACCAACATTACTATATTATAGAAACTATAGTCAACCATAAACTGATGGATTACATAGAATAATCTAAGTCAACTGATATAATATGTTAAGGACTTAATATATTGTTGTAATGTGAATTAGAAGTGTTGTGCTCGTTGAGCTCAATGATTTGGTCCTGATGTCGACATTAACCTATTATCCAACATCATGAGCTTGTAATTAAGAGTGAAATGTGAATTTCTGTTGATCTGAAATTAAACTGGGTTGTGGTTCAAAACTGTATTGTTATTGTGCATTATGAGTTATCGGAGGGGATTGATTTGCCTCAAGTAGTTGTAAGAAACTTGCGAAATCCCTATGCTTATAAGATTTCAAAATATCATTGGAAACTTGACCTGCCATTTTCACAGTCATGTAAATGCAGTTAGTGCTAATCTCAGCTTTTCGGTGAACTAGCATTTAGCCTAGAACTGATATCGGAGAAGTTAACAAGAATGAATGAACTATCACTACTTATTTTTGTAATATTTTCTATTATTAAGTGATTTTATACATGTTACCACATTTTTTTGTCATAACTGCCTTTGTTTCATATTGATGTCAATTTTCTAATTAATCTGCTGTGGCTATTCCAGAAGTTGGTGTTGATCAGAAACATATTTTGGTTTGCACATAGCTGTGGAAGACGAACACCGTTATGTAATCGATGACCAGTCAATTCTTCACTGGCCGCTTAAGCGATACTCTTACAGTGTCTAGACACCCGACCTGGGTATTCAAACCTTCAACTAGTATAATATCTGTCGAACGTGCCTTTTTAAGATCGTCTAATTGATAGTAAAAGTCATCCTTGATTACATCCAGGGTTTTTAATGAATCATTGAATAAGCGGACATCGTTCCCTCATGCCAGGTTTCACTTTGATGAAGTCTTCTAATCTAACAGGTACAGGTGACTGTTAGTGAGGATCCAGTCGATCAGCAGTCGCCTATTCGCTGGCACTTAGTGTGACACCGATGTCAGCAAAGCCGAACACTGATACTGAAGAGTTCCCTAGATAAGAGCACGTGGAACATATTTTAAATCGACAGATGGAGAGCTAATTTGTAATCATTAATACAGGGTTATGAGATACTACAAACATCGGTGTATATACTATACTACACCTATCTAGTATCCAATCTAGCATTGATGTGCGAAAATTGAAAGGGCTACTTTAAATGGCATATGTGGCTTCAGAAAGACTGTGTTATATATCGACATTGAAGGCAGCAATCAGAAAGTTTACTATTCAGCAACTTCAAAGTAAACTGACAGGATAGGATTTTCACCATGGGCGAGCTACTGAATGAACTTGAATAAGTAGTGTAAATAAACGAAGATGGAATAGAAAAGATTGCATAATGAGAGAGAAATGTTTGACATTAAAATGATGATTTCGAGAGGTAGATCATTTTCTTCATAGTACTTAATATTTTTAGTTGTGTGTGGACTGAGAGGTAATGCTTCTAATTATGGAGCTTCTAAATAGGGAAATACATCAAAATAAAAGGATTCCTAAATAACCCAAGAAAAAAACAACAATCGGTTAGCAGATAAAATTAAAAACCAAATCAAATAGGTGATTAGAGTAAAGAATTTATATAGTCTGAATATAAAAATGAAATAGAGATGATTAAATTTTATAATGTATAACTTATTTGTAACAAGCTAATCACTCAGTAGAAAATGAATAGTCAGAAAAATTAATACTGAATATGAAACGTTGGTTAGTTTAAGGAGCGAATACGATTTAAAAAAAAGGGCAACCAATACAAAAAAAATTACATACAGTGAAAAAACAGACAGTACCATTAACGTTTGATTTACCTATTATTATAATTGTAGATGATTTCATTTATTAGTCGTTTAACTTCATCTGTATGTAATCATCGAACATTTATGAGATTGTATCAAATTACATTTTCGTTATAACAGGATAAAGATCGGGAATCAAAACCTATGCAATTTATTCTTCGTGTTAACGGGAACTCTTAACTGATAAACTGCATCCATTAAACATTTAGTAACTGTGATGCTTATATTGCTTATGGACTTACATCCTGATTTTAGCACACAACTCACACTAGTCGTCTTTAGTGTATTTTGTATTTCCTATTACTGATTGGTTTAGTATATGATATATAAAAGCCTTTGTTTTTACTTAATAAAAGACTTGGTATTATTTTCCCGTTCTCTACTTTTGGGGAAGGCTTCTGGTCACTCTGGGACTGTAGCAACCAACCAGCGTCCTCGTAGTCAGGTCGTAGTTGCAGTACAAATTTTATTGGTTTGTTTAGATGCGACGTTCAATATTCACCTATCTCTGTCATCTCGTATACTGGACTACATTAACACACTTAGTCATTGCATTTTACACGAACCCAACTTACGCATAGGAAAACAATAGTCAGGCTCATCATCTGTTGTTTCGTTTATTAACACCATTATCAAAATCATTTTTCCCAGCGACGAGTCATTTTTAATCTACGATGTCAATATCTCTGGATAACTTTGTATCGTTTCTCGATGTTTTGACGCAGAAGCCGTATATTCAGTTAACACATAATCCTCCAGCAGACAAATGGGAATCTACTAGTGAATTTAATTATGACTTCATATTCGGTCTTATACTTGGTTCACGGTTTCATAGTTATTAAGATACATATTTCTTGATAAATTTTCTATGGTTGATAATGCAGCTGAGTTCGTCTCCTGCTTAGAAAACCTGATATTGTCGAATGTAACAAATATATTCATTTTATTCTCCCGAAGTATCCCCGTAATTTTTCATTTAATGAAATAATTCACATAGTTTCGAAAATTTGGTGAACAAGTATCTCAATGTAATCTTCGTTACTAACGGTTTCAATTTTCGGAATCTCTAACCGATGGTTATTTAACTTAAGCTGGAAAGGCTAATTGCAAATATGGATGCTTTCAAGTTAATGAAATTAGTGCCAACTGCTTCAAATGTCTAGTATTCGTTTGTGGATTCAAGAATTCAGAAAATACTGACAGTTATACAAAAACCTTGTCTCGTATTGAATAGGTCCCAAACATGAAGTTACAAATGATAACTACAGAACGTCAGCGCCTGATGATGTTGCATTGGCAAAGAAAAAAAAGAACTTTCTGTCTTCGATGCAGCTGACATAGTAAGAACACTAAAGGGTGCAATGAGTCAAAAGTCGACGTTCAGTTCATTGATAGCGAAGCCTGCATCAAAATGCTGGCATTAAGGTAGCTGGTACTTTGTTGGATTCTGTCCCTTTTAGCAGCACAGGTGTCATAAATCCCGCCAAGTTGGTCACAAAGAAGACTTCTGCAAATCGAACAATTTTACAAAGAAGTGTGACAATATGCGCAAACATTAAATTTTATTTTCAGCGACGACAGGAATATGTTAATTGATCAGTCTAAGGGACGTCTATCCGTCTTCGGCTTGATACTGCTTTCAATATCACCTTGATTTCTCATAACGTGTGATGCACATTTGGGTACATACAAATTTACCCAACGACATAATGTTTTAAGATGCATCTGGAGACCTGCTGAAACTGACCAGAGAAATATATTACTATGTTAAGTTAGCGGACCATAAATTCGACCTGCTAGAGTTGGATGAGATAAAGAAAATCGGCGTTAGTAGTGCATCTGTAAGTGTTGCATGTATAGCTAATGCCTCATTATTTAACAATACGAATCCATCCTGTCGCTCCAAAATCAATTTCTAATTCTAATCTTGAGTGTTCGTAAATATTTTCAGAATCCTTCATGGATCCAGATCTTTTATTGCCATTAGATTCTCAATTATTTGTGTATTCTAATCCACTTCAAATAACTCCAAATTTATTATTGAACTTAGATTCTGTAAACTTTGCAAATTTCCCACTTTCTGCTACTCATAATTCAACTTCATTTTCTTCAATGTACATTCCTTGGATGTATCATTCTCTATGAGTTCTGAATCATCACAGGTATCTCTCAGATCCATTAGTGATTAACTACTCGTGTGTAATAATGTATCTTCACACGTTAAGGTTTCACGTTCACCTATGTGTCCAAAGATAATGATTGATTTAACACGCTCACAAATGCCCTCTTCTAATTATTTTTATTCTAATGCATCACATGCGCCTACACAATAACTCAGTAACTGCCTATGTCAGATACATGCATATTTTTCACAACAAATTGGGCTGCTGCAAAAACTCCTTCCAACATCGTATTTATCAAAGTGTTATGACGCGAGGAATTTTTCGATTGGTTGATCAAATGCCATCTAGGTGTGCCTAGTCGATAATTACGCGCCTGCCCTATGCCCACTAAGCCCCAAACCGGAATAAGAGAAACACGAGCCGATAGACCAACCAGATAGAATCGAATTATATTTCATACATTCCTTTATATATATACAAAACCAGACCACAGAGTCAACCAATTAGGAAATTAACAATAATACAGAACTAAAGAAATATTGGTAGTAAATAGAGACAACTTGTGAACATTCAATTAACTGTAGTTAAGAGACAATATATTAAGAGTAAATATACTAGTCAGGAAGATAAGGGTAAAAAAATGTAACAATAATAGAAACGAAATGTTTATATTACCCACAGTTAGAATAATTGAAAGTGTTCTAAAACACAGTTCTGAGAGCTTGTCACTCTTCTTTAGTGGTCCAAGATAACACAAAGCCAAATTCTAAACCTGTTTTTCGGCCAAAGCGTCGTTCTTTATGCTCCCGTATCTCTTATTGACCAAGAACTAAATAGATTACAGACACTGGGTGTTATTCAACTAGCAGACTAATCGTCATAGGCCGCCTCAATAGTATTCGTAAAACAACGTAGGTGGTTCTATCTGGATACATGCAGATTTTACTACTCGTTAAAACGATTCTTTGGTGAATTATGCTTATCCATTGAGCATTAAGGAGGATTTAATGGTCAAACATCATGGAGAAAAGTGTTTTACCGAGATCGACCATGCGGACGTTTAGCCTTCAGATAGAAATTGACCAAGGTTACAGAGAATTATTGATGAATAATATCTATAGTGAAGTTAATCAGTTAACGCAAAAAAAATATTTTGATGTCAAACAAACGCCAGCCGTACTTATTATATAAAAGGCTCTCTAAAATTCGAATAGATTTGTAGACTGGATGCCAATCAATTTAGAATGTCTAAAAACACATTTTCTAACCAGGACAAATAAAAATTTTTCAGGTTTCAAAATAAAATCAAGAACTCTTCAGTGAATACAAAGAAACAAGGAACGAATTCAAGAAAAACAAAGGCGAACAGAAAGATGAATCCCCCAAAGGTAAAAAAACAATGACTGACGGAAACTTGATAGGTAAAGTCACTTACCACATAAAAATTTGGATAACCGGCGATACAGTCAATAAAGATAAATGATGAATGAACATCAAAAAATATACACCAACACCATCCAAGACACTGAAACACAAACAGAAAATAATTTCAACATAACGATCAATCGATAATACTAATTGCAAATAATAAATTCACATCAACAAGTACAATACACACACACTTCTTTAACAAATATAATGCTCAGCAAACAATCTTCAGATATCACCTCAGCACTATCCAGTCTCAACTCAGACTGGGGCGGTAATCGAATATTCATCACCAACACTATGATTCTAAACAACACTAAAATACAATTAAACTCACCTAACACACACCTCACAACAACTCTTCCGACGTATCACCTTCAACACCATAACCACATTAAACACTCATTCCATGTCTACACCATCTCTACTTCACACGACCAACATCCAAGACACTGAAACACAAACAGAAAATAATTTCAACATAACGATCAATCGATAATACTAATTGCAAATAATAAATTCACATCAACAAGTACAATACACACACACTTCTTTAACAAATATAATGCTCAGCAAACAATCTTCAGATATCACCTCAGCACTATCCAGTCTCAACTCAGACTGGGGCGGTAATCGAATATTCATCACCAACACTATGATTCTAAACAACACTAAAATACAATTAAACTCACCTAACACACACCTCACAACAACTCTTCCGACGTATCACCTTCAACACCATAACCACATTAAACACTCATTCCATGTCTACACCATCTCTACTTCACACGACCAACATCCAAGACACTGAAACACAAACAGAAAATAATTTCAACATAACGATCAATCGATAATACTAATTGCAAATAATAAATTCACATCAACAAGTACAATACACACACACTTCTTTAACAAATATCATGCTCAGCAAACAATCTTCAGATATCACCTCAGCACTATCCAGTCTCAACTCAGACTGGGGCGGTAATCGAATATTCATCACCAACACTATGATTCTAAACAACACTAAAATACAATTAAACTCACCTAACACACACCTCACAACAACTCTTCCGACGTATCACCTTCAACACCATAACCACATTAAACACTCATTCCATGTCTACACCATCTCTACTTCACACGACCAACATCCAAGACACTGAAACACAAACAGAAAATAATTTCAACATAACGATCAATCGATAATACTAATTGCAAATAATAAATTCACATCAACAAGTACAATACACACACACTTCTTTAACAAATATAATGCTCAGCAAACAATCTTCAGATATCACCTCAGCACTATCCAGTCTCAACTCAGACTGGGGCGGTAATCGAATATTCATCACCAACACTATGATTCTAAACAACACTAAAATACAATTAAACTCACCTAACACACACCTCACAACAACTCTTCCGACGTATCACCTTCAACACCATAACCACATTAAACACTCATTCCATGTCTACACCATCTCTACTTCACACGACCAACATCCAAGACACTGAAACACAAACAGAAAATAATTTCAACATAACGATCAATCGATAATACTAATTGCAAATAATAAATTCACATCAACAAGTACAATACACACACACTTCTTTAACAAATATCATGCTCAGCAAACAATCTTCAGATATCACCTCAGCACTATCCAGTCTCAACTCAGACTGGGGCGGTAATCGAATATTCATCACCAACACTATGATTCTAAACAACACTAAAATACAATTAAACTCACCTAACACACACCTCACAACAACTCTTCCGACGTATCACCTTCAACACCATAACCACATTAAACACTCATTCCATGTCTACACCATCTCTACTTCACACGACCAACATCCAAGACACTGAAACACAAACAGAAAATAATTTCAACATAACGATCAATCGATAATACTAATTGCAAATAATAAATTCACATCAACAAGTACAATACACACACACTTCTTTAACAAATATCATGCTCAGCAAACAATCTTCAGATATCACCTCAGCACTATCCAGTCTCAACTCAGACTGGGGCGGTAATCGAATATTCATCACCAACACTATGATTCTAAACAACACTAAAATACAATTAAACTCACCTAACACACACCTCACAACAACTCTTCCGACGTATCACCTTCAACACCATAACCACATTAAACACTCATTCCATGTCTACACCATCTCTACTTCACACGACCAACATCCAAGACACTGAAACACAAACAGAAAATAATTTCAACATAACGATCAATCGATAATACTAATTGCAAATAATAAATTCACATCAACAAGTACAATACACACACACTTCTTTAACAAATATCATGCTCAGCAAACAATCTTCAGATATCACCTCAGCACTATCCAGTCTCAACTCAGACTGGGGCGGTAATCGAATATTCATCACCAACACTATGATTCTAAACAACACTAAAATACAATTAAACTCACCTAACACACACCTCACAACAACTCTTCCGACGTATCACCTTCAACACCATAACCACATTAAACACTCATTCCATGTCTACACCATCTCTACTTCACACGACCAACATCCAAGACACTGAAACACAAACAGAAAATAATTTCAACATAACGATCAATCGATAATACTAATTGCAAATAATAAATTCACATCAACAAGTACAATACACACACACTTCTTTAACAAATATCATGCTCAGCAAACAATCTTCAGATATCACCTCAGCACTATCCAGTCTCAACTCAGACTGGGGCGGTAATCGAATATTCATCACCAACACTATGATTCTAAACAACACTAAAATACAATTAAACTCACCTAACACACACCTCACAACAACTCTTCCGACGTATCACCTTCAACACCATAACCACATTAAACACTCATTCCATGTCTACACCATCTCTACTTCACACGACCAACATCCAAGACACTGAAACACAAACAGAAAATAATTTCAACATAACGATCAATCGATAATACTAATTGCAAATAATAAATTCACATCAACAAGTACAATACACACACACTTCTTTAACAAATATCATGCTCAGCAAACAATCTTCAGATATCACCTCAGCACTATCCAGTCTCAACTCAGACTGGGGCGGTAATCGAATATTCATCACCAACACTATGATTCTAAACAACACTAAAATACAATTAAACTCACCTAACACACACCTCACAACAACTCTTCCGACGTATCACCTTCAACACCATAACCACATTAAACACTCATTCCATGTCTACACCATCTCTACTTCACACGACCAACATCCAAGACACTGAAACACAAACAGAAAATAATTTCAACATAACGATCAATCGATAATACTAATTGCAAATAATAAATTCACATCAACAAGTACAATACACACACACTTCTTTAACAAATATCATGCTCAGCAAACAATCTTCAGATATCACCTCAGCACTATCCAGTCTCAACTCAGACTGGGGCGGTAATCGAATATTCATCACCAACACTATGATTCTAAACAACACTAAAATACAATTAAACTCACCTAACACACACCTCACAACAACTCTTCCGACGTATCACCTTCAACACCATAACCACATTAAACACTCATTCCATGTCTACACCATCTCTACTTCACACGACCAACATCCAAGACACTGAAACACAAACAGAAAATAATTTCAACATAACGATCAATCGATAATACTAATTGCAAATAATAAATTCACATCAACAAGTACAATACACACACACTTCTTTAACAAATATCATGCTCAGCAAACAATCTTCAGATATCACCTCAGCACTATCCAGTCTCAACTCAGACTGGGGCGGTAATCGAATATTCATCACCAACACTATGATTCTAAACAACACTAAAATACAATTAAACTCACCTAACACACACCTCACAACAACTCTTCCGACGTATCACCTTCAACACCATAACCACATTAAACACTCATTCCATGTCTACACCATCTCTACTTCACACGACCAACATCCAAGACACTGAAACACAAACAGAAAATAATTTCAACATAACGATCAATCGATAATACTAATTGCAAATAATAAATTCACATCAACAAGTACAATACACACACACTTCTTTAACAAATATCATGCTCAGCAAACAATCTTCAGATATCACCTCAGCACTATCCAGTCTCAACTCAGACTGGGGCGGTAATCGAATATTCATCACCAACACTATGATTCTAAACAACACTAAAATACAATTAAACTCACCTAACACACACCTCACAACAACTCTTCCGACGTATCACCTTCAACACCATAACCACATTAAACACTCATTCCATGTCTACACCATCTCTACTTCACACGACCAACATCCAAGACACTGAAACACAAACAGAAAATAATTTCAACATAACGATCAATCGATAATACTAATTGCAAATAATAAATTCACATCAACAAGTACAATACACACACACTTCTTTAACAAATATCATGCTCAGCAAACAATCTTCAGATATCACCTCAGCACTATCCAGTCTCAACTCAGACTGGGGCGGTAATCGAATATTCATCACCAACACTATGATTCTAAACAACACTAAAATACAATTAAACTCACCTAACACACACCTCACAACAACTCTTCCGACGTATCACCTTCAACACCATAACCACATTAAACACTCATTCCATGTCTACACCATCTCTACTTCACACGACCAACATCCAAGACACTGAAACACAAACAGAAAATAATTTCAACATAACGATCAATCGATAATACTAATTGCAAATAATAAATTCACATCAACAAGTACAATACACACACACTTCTTTAACAAATATAATGCTCAGCAAACAATCTTCAGATATCACCTCAGCACTATCCAGTCTCAACTCAGACTGGGGCGGTAATCGAATATTCATCACCAACACTATGATTCTAAACAACACTAAAATACAATTAAACTCACCTAACACACACCTCACAACAACTCTTCCGACGTATCACCTTCAACACCATAACCACATTAAACACTCATTCCATGTCTACACCATCTCTACTTCACACGACCAACATCCAAGACACTGAAACACAAACAGAAAATAATTTCAACATAACGATCAATCGATAATACTAATTGCAAATAATAAATTCACATCAACAAGTACAATACACACACACTTCTTTAACAAATATCATGCTCAGCAAACAATCTTCAGATATCACCTCAGCACTATCCAGTCTCAACTCAGACTGGGGCGGTAATCGAATATTCATCACCAACACTATGATTCTAAACAACACTAAAATACAATTAAACTCACCTAACACACACCTCACAACAACTCTTCCGACGTATCACCTTCAACACCATAACCACATTAAACACTCATTCCATGTCTACACCATCTCTACTTCACACGACCAACATCCAAGACACTGAAACACAAACAGAAAATAATTTCAACATAACGATCAATCGATAATACTAATTGCAAATAATAAATTCACATCAACAAGTACAATACACACACACTTCTTTAACAAATATCATGCTCAGCAAACAATCTTCAGATATCACCTCAGCACTATCCAGTCTCAACTCAGACTGGGGCGGTAATCGAATATTCATCACCAACACTATGATTCTAAACAACACTAAAATACAATTAAACTCACCTAACACACACCTCACAACAACTCTTCCGACGTATCACCTTCAACACCATAACCACATTAAACACTCATTCCATGTCTACACCATCTCTACTTCACACGACCAACATCCAAGACACTGAAACACAAACAGAAAATAATTTCAACATAACGATCAATCGATAATACTAATTGCAAATAATAAATTCACATCAACAAGTACAATACACACACACTTCTTTAACAAATATCATGCTCAGCAAACAATCTTCAGATATCACCTCAGCACTATCCAGTCTCAACTCAGACTGGGGCGGTAATCGAATATTCATCACCAACACTATGATTCTAAACAACACTAAAATACAATTAAACTCACCTAACACACACCTCACAACAACTCTTCCGACGTATCACCTTCAACACCATAACCACATTAAACACTCATTCCATGTCTACACCATCTCTACTTCACACGACCAACATCCAAGACACTGAAACACAAACAGAAAATAATTTCAACATAACGATCAATCGATAATACTAATTGCAAATAATAAATTCACATCAACAAGTACAATACACACACACTTCTTTAACAAATATCATGCTCAGCAAACAATCTTCAGATATCACCTCAGCACTATCCAGTCTCAACTCAGACTGGGGCGGTAATCGAATATTCATCACCAACACTATGATTCTAAACAACACTAAAATACAATTAAACTCACCTAACACACACCTCACAACAACTCTTCCGACGTATCACCTTCAACACCATAACCACATTAAACACTCATTCCATGTCTACACCATCTCTACTTCACACGACCAACATCCAAGACACTGAAACACAAACAGAAAATAATTTCAACATAACGATCAATCGATAATACTAATTGCAAATAATAAATTCACATCAACAAGTACAATACACACACACTTCTTTAACAAATATCATGCTCAGCAAACAATCTTCAGATATCACCTCAGCACTATCCAGTCTCAACTCAGACTGGGGCGGTAATCGAATATTCATCACCAACACTATGATTCTAAACAACACTAAAATACAATTAAACTCACCTAACACACACCTCACAACAACTCTTCCGACGTATCACCTTCAACACCATAACCACATTAAACACTCATTCCATGTCTACACCATCTCTACTTCACACGACCAACATCCAAGACACTGAAACACAAACAGAAAATAATTTCAACATAACGATCAATCGATAATACTAATTGCAAATAATAAATTCACATCAACAAGTACAATACACACACACTTCTTTAACAAATATCATGCTCAGCAAACAATCTTCAGATATCACCTCAGCACTATCCAGTCTCAACTCAGACTGGGGCGGTAATCGAATATTCATCACCAACACTATGATTCTAAACAACACTAAAATACAATTAAACTCACCTAACACACACCTCACAACAACTCTTCCGACGTATCACCTTCAACACCATAACCACATTAAACACTCATTCCATGTCTACACCATCTCTACTTCACACGACCAACATCCAAGACACTGAAACACAAACAGAAAATAATTTCAACATAACGATCAATCGATAATACTAATTGCAAATAATAAATTCACATCAACAAGTACAATACACACACACTTCTTTAACAAATATCATGCTCAGCAAACAATCTTCAGATATCACCTCAGCACTATCCAGTCTCAACTCAGACTGGGGCGGTAATCGAATATTCATCACCAACACTATGATTCTAAACAACACTAAAATACAATTAAACTCACCTAACACACACCTCACAACAACTCTTCCGACGTATCACCTTCAACACCATAACCACATTAAACACTCATTCCATGTCTACACCATCTCTACTTCACACGACCAACATCCAAGACACTGAAACACAAACAGAAAATAATTTCAACATAACGATCAATCGATAATACTAATTGCAAATAATAAATTCACATCAACAAGTACAATACACACACACTTCTTTAACAAATATCATGCTCAGCAAACAATCTTCAGATATCACCTCAGCACTATCCAGTCTCAACTCAGACTGGGGCGGTAATCGAATATTCATCACCAACACTATGATTCTAAACAACACTAAAATACAATTAAACTCACCTAACACACACCTCACAACAACTCTTCCGACGTATCACCTTCAACACCATAACCACATTAAACACTCATTCCATGTCTACACCATCTCTACTTCACACGACCAACATCCAAGACACTGAAACACAAACAGAAAATAATTTCAACATAACGATCAATCGATAATACTAATTGCAAATAATAAATTCACATCAACAAGTACAATACACACACACTTCTTTAACAAATATAATGCTCAGCAAACAATCTTCAGATATCACCTCAGCACTATCCAGTCTCAACTCAGACTGGGGCGGTAATCGAATATTCATCACCAACACTATGATTCTAAACAACACTAAAATACAATTAAACTCACCTAACACACACCTCACAACAACTCTTCCGACGTATCACCTTCAACACCATAACCACATTAAACACTCATTCCATGTCTACACCATCTCTACTTCACACGACCAACATCCAAGACACTGAAACACAAACAGAAAATAATTTCAACATAACGATCAATCGATAATACTAATTGCAAATAATAAATTCACATCAACAAGTACAATACACACACACTTCTTTAACAAATATCATGCTCAGCAAACAATCTTCAGATATCACCTCAGCACTATCCAGTCTCAACTCAGACTGGGGCGGTAATCGAATATTCATCACCAACACTATGATTCTAAACAACACTAAAATACAATTAAACTCACCTAACACACACCTCACAACAACTCTTCCGACGTATCACCTTCAACACCATAACCACATTAAACACTCATTCCATGTCTACACCATCTCTACTTCACACGACCAACATCCAAGACACTGAAACACAAACAGAAAATAATTTCAACATAACGATCAATCGATAATACTAATTGCAAATAATAAATTCACATCAACAAGTACAATACACACACACTTCTTTAACAAATATCATGCTCAGCAAACAATCTTCAGATATCACCTCAGCACTATCCAGTCTCAACTCAGACTGGGGCGGTAATCGAATATTCATCACCAACACTATGATTCTAAACAACACTAAAATACAATTAAACTCACCTAACACACACCTCACAACAACTCTTCCGACGTATCACCTTCAACACCATAACCACATTAAACACTCATTCCATGTCTACACCATCTCTACTTCACACGACCAACATCCAAGACACTGAAACACAAACAGAAAATAATTTCAACATAACGATCAATCGATAATACTAATTGCAAATAATAAATTCACATCAACAAGTACAATACACACACACTTCTTTAACAAATATCATGCTCAGCAAACAATCTTCAGATATCACCTCAGCACTATCCAGTCTCAACTCAGACTGGGGCGGTAATCGAATATTCATCACCAACACTATGATTCTAAACAACACTAAAATACAATTAAACTCACCTAACACACACCTCACAACAACTCTTCCGACGTATCACCTTCAACACCATAACCACATTAAACACTCATTCCATGTCTACACCATCTCTACTTCACACGACCAACATCCAAGACACTGAAACACAAACAGAAAATAATTTCAACATAACGATCAATCGATAATACTAATTGCAAATAATAAATTCACATCAACAAGTACAATACACACACACTTCTTTAACAAATATCATGCTCAGCAAACAATCTTCAGATATCACCTCAGCACTATCCAGTCTCAACTCAGACTGGGGCGGTAATCGAATATTCATCACCAACACTATGATTCTAAACAACACTAAAATACAATTAAACTCACCTAACACACACCTCACAACAACTCTTCCGACGTATCACCTTCAACACCATAACCACATTAAACACTCATTCCATGTCTACACCATCTCTACTTCACACGACCAACATCCAAGACACTGAAACACAAACAGAAAATAATTTCAACATAACGATCAATCGATAATACTAATTGCAAATAATAAATTCACATCAACAAGTACAATACACACACACTTCTTTAACAAATATCATGCTCAGCAAACAATCTTCAGATATCACCTCAGCACTATCCAGTCTCAACTCAGACTGGGGCGGTAATCGAATATTCATCACCAACACTATGATTCTAAACAACACTAAAATACAATTAAACTCACCTAACACACACCTCACAACAACTCTTCCGACGTATCACCTTCAACACCATAACCACATTAAACACTCATTCCATGTCTACACCATCTCTACTTCACACGACCAACATCCAAGACACTGAAACACAAACAGAAAATAATTTCAACATAACGATCAATCGATAATACTAATTGCAAATAATAAATTCACATCAACAAGTACAATACACACACACTTCTTTAACAAATATAATGCTCAGCAAACAATCTTCAGATATCACCTCAGCACTATCCAGTCTCAACTCAGACTGGGGCGGTAATCGAATATTCATCACCAACACTATGATTCTAAACAACACTAAAATACAATTAAACTCACCTAACACACACCTCACAACAACTCTTCCGACGTATCACCTTCAACACCATAACCACATTAAACACTCATTCCATGTCTACACCATCTCTACTTCACACGACCAACATCCAAGACACTGAAACACAAACAGAAAATAATTTCAACATAACGATCAATCGATAATACTAATTGCAAATAATAAATTCACATCAACAAGTACAATACACACACACTTCTTTAACAAATATCATGCTCAGCAAACAATCTTCAGATATCACCTCAGCACTATCCAGTCTCAACTCAGACTGGGGCGGTAATCGAATATTCATCACCAACACTATGATTCTAAACAACACTAAAATACAATTAAACTCACCTAACACACACCTCACAACAACTCTTCCGACGTATCACCTTCAACACCATAACCACATTAAACACTCATTCCATGTCTACACCATCTCTACTTCACACGACCAACATCCAAGACACTGAAACACAAACAGAAAATAATTTCAACATAACGATCAATCGATAATACTAATTGCAAATAATAAATTCACATCAACAAGTACAATACACACACACTTCTTTAACAAATATCATGCTCAGCAAACAATCTTCAGATATCACCTCAGCACTATCCAGTCTCAACTCAGACTGGGGCGGTAATCGAATATTCATCACCAACACTATGATTCTAAACAACACTAAAATACAATTAAACTCACCTAACACACACCTCACAACAACTCTTCCGACGTATCACCTTCAACACCATAACCACATTAAACACTCATTCCATGTCTACACCATCTCTACTTCACACGACCAACATCCAAGACACTGAAACACAAACAGAAAATAATTTCAACATAACGATCAATCGATAATACTAATTGCAAATAATAAATTCACATCAACAAGTACAATACACACACACTTCTTTAACAAATATCATGCTCAGCAAACAATCTTCAGATATCACCTCAGCACTATCCAGTCTCAACTCAGACTGGGGCGGTAATCGAATATTCATCACCAACACTATGATTCTAAACAACACTAAAATACAATTAAACTCACCTAACACACACCTCACAACAACTCTTCCGACGTATCACCTTCAACACCATAACCACATTAAACACTCATTCCATGTCTACACCATCTCTACTTCACACGACCAACATCCAAGACACTGAAACACAAACAGAAAATAATTTCAACATAACGATCAATCGATAATACTAATTGCAAATAATAAATTCACATCAACAAGTACAATACACACACACTTCTTTAACAAATATCATGCTCAGCAAACAATCTTCAGATATCACCTCAGCACTATCCAGTCTCAACTCAGACTGGGGCGGTAATCGAATATTCATCACCAACACTATGATTCTAAACAACACTAAAATACAATTAAACTCACCTAACACACACCTCACAACAACTCTTCCGACGTATCACCTTCAACACCATAACCACATTAAACACTCATTCCATGTCTACACCATCTCTACTTCACACGACCAACATCCAAGACACTGAAACACAAACAGAAAATAATTTCAACATAACGATCAATCGATAATACTAATTGCAAATAATAAATTCACATCAACAAGTACAATACACACACACTTCTTTAACAAATATAATGCTCAGCAAACAATCTTCAGATATCACCTCAGCACTATCCAGTCTCAACTCAGACTGGGGCGGTAATCGAATATTCATCACCAACACTATGATTCTAAACAACACTAAAATACAATTAAACTCACCTAACACACACCTCACAACAACTCTTCCGACGTATCACCTTCAACACCATAACCACATTAAACACTCATTCCATGTCTACACCATCTCTACTTCACACGACCAACATCCAAGACACTGAAACACAAACAGAAAATAATTTCAACATAACGATCAATCGATAATACTAATTGCAAATAATAAATTCACATCAACAAGTACAATACACACACACTTCTTTAACAAATATAATGCTCAGCAAACAATCTTCAGATATCACCTCAGCACTATCCAGTCTCAACTCAGACTGGGGCGGTAATCGAATATTCATCACCAACACTATGATTCTAAACAACACTAAAATACAATTAAACTCACCTAACACACACCTCACAACAACTCTTCCGACGTATCACCTTCAACACCATAACCACATTAAACACTCATTCCATGTCTACACCATCTCTACTTCACACGACCAACATCCAAGACACTGAAACACAAACAGAAAATAATTTCAACATAACGATCAATCGATAATACTAATTGCAAATAATAAATTCACATCAACAAGTACAATACACACACACTTCTTTAACAAATATAATGCTCAGCAAACAATCTTCAGATATCACCTCAGCACTATCCAGTCTCAACTCAGACTGGGGCGGTAATCGAATATTCATCACCAACACTATGATTCTAAACAACACTAAAATACAATTAAACTCACCTAACACACACCTCACAACAACTCTTCCGACGTATCACCTTCAACACCATAACCACATTAAACACTCATTCCATGTCTACACCATCTCTACTTCACACGACCAACATCCAAGACACTGAAACACAAACAGAAAATAATTTCAACATAACGATCAATCGATAATACTAATTGCAAATAATAAATTCACATCAACAAGTACAATACACACACACTTCTTTAACAAATATAATGCTCAGCAAACAATCTTCAGATATCACCTCAGCACTATCCAGTCTCAACTCAGACTGGGGCGGTAATCGAATATTCATCACCAACACTATGATTCTAAACAACACTAAAATACAATTAAACTCACCTAACACACACCTCATAACAACTCTTCCGACGTATCACCTTCAACACCATAACCACATTAAACACTCATTCCATGTCTACACCATCTCTACTTCACACGACCAACATCCAAGACACTGAAACACAAACAGAAAATAATTTCAACATAACGATCAATCGATAATACTAATTGCAAATAATAAATTCACATCAACAAGTACAATACACACACACTTCTTTAACAAATATAATGCTCAGCAAACAATCTTCAGATATCACCTCAGCACTATCCAGTCTCAACTCAGACTGGGGCGGTAATCGAATATTCATCACCAACACTATGATTCTAAACAACACTAAAATACAATTAAACTCACCTAACACACACCTCACAACAACTCTTCCGACGTATCACCTTCAACACCATAACCACATTAAACACTCATTCCATGTCTACACCATCTCTACTTCACACGACCAACATCCAAGACACTGAAACACAAACAGAAAATAATTTCAACATAACGATCAATCGATAATACTAATTGCAAATAATAAATTCACATCAACAAGTACAATACACACACACTTCTTTAACAAATATAATGCTCAGCAAACAATCTTCAGATATCACCTCAGCACTATCCAGTCTCAACTCAGACTGGGGCGGTAATCGAATATTCATCACCAACACTATGATTCTAAGCAACACCTCTATACATTTAAATCATCTAATCCACGCCTCTAAATAAAGCTCCAGCCTTGCTTTTTTGAAATACATGTATTTAGTCCTAATTTCTTTGATCGTATTGAGTAACATATTCTATTTTGTGCCTTTAGGATAGAAGTATACATTTTTCAGGCACTTATAATACTATGTTTTAGCAATATCCATTCTAAACCATCTGATATGAAATATTAATTCATATACGAAAAAATTTAGCCTGTTTTAATATGTTTTACTGATTGTTCGCTTATTCTGAATATCATAAATAGTTGCATATTTATTAGACTTTGGCATTGATAATGGTCATTGAATATAGCGTCCAAACTGAGAAGAGATCAACCTACTGGAATTATGATTACTACCTGCTAATAATTATTACCGACCGTCCAACTTTTTTTCAATGAATTTCCCAGCACTCCTTTTGATCTTTGGAAACTGCCTGTTAATAGGGACTACATATCGGTAGTAAATCGGGAATAATTCGATGACACATGCACACCGTAATTTCTCTGCGATGTATTATAATTAATCGCAAGGTTTTGATGTTTTTTACTCCTGATGCAGGTAGTCAGATGCCAGCGCCTGACAGTTCGCTAATGATCTCACTGGTTTTCTGTTTATGGCGTGACTGGTCCAAAAGGAATAGATGATTTTCTACTTACTGTAAGAAGCTGCTGGTAACACAGTCCTTAGTCGTTGCATAAAGTGGGCGAAACCGGCGTTTTTATGCATTCGATCCGCAACTGAAGGAAGCAATTTAAGGACCAGAGGCGTGCAATCTACGAGGTGGAAAGGGGAATAAGAAAAACCCCAGTAAGATAATCCAAATCTACTCATGTTTGTTTCAGAACTCGAATTTCGAGCCGGTGTGCTTCACACCATAACTGGTTTGCTATTGGTTGATTTGAAATCGTTTACGTAACCATTATTCCACTAGCTTGTGTAGTTTTATTTATAAGAGGCTGGTTAAATCAAGTTATAATCGCAGTATGTAAAACATGCTGGATGTAAATTCCAATGTACATGACTTATACAGCTAACTGGTTAGGAATGAGCGCAACGTTTCAAGGTCACACAGGACATCCCAAGTCCCCAGGTTGACGATAGGGTGTTTTTTTAGTCAGATTAGTGACTTAAACCTCTTAAGCCGTTTGAGAACTATGAATTATTTTAAGAAAAGCAACAAATTGTGAATATGGAAAGAAAATGATAGCTTTTTCAAACCCAAACACCTCGAGATGTGTATTGCTTAAGGTGCACTCTGTGTTGGTGCATGAAATCTATAAGATCATATTTCTATCATCAAATGGGTTGCAATTACTAAAGTAACAACTGCTGCTTCACTTGCAAATGTTTCTAAAAGACCACCATTAAGTGGTATTGTGAAGAACAACAATTGGGTAAGCAATATTTATTTGGCGAAAACAAAGTAGTTCATAAAATAATACATACAATACTTTCAAGCATTAATTTGCACATCCTCTGCGTTGTCTGCACTGTATCGTTTCTCAGCCTGCTTCTCTTAGTTGTTCTCGATTGTCCTCTGTGTTTCAATCATGTTTCACTTCTTGTCCTCTCGTAACTCGTCTTGTCTGCTGTTTACTGATTCTTCCCAATTTACTTTGACGCTCTGCTACCTACTACTTATTGATGACTTATAAGTAGTATCCACCACACTCGCCCCTCCATTAAGTTGCTGTGCTCGTATGCGCGCTGACCTTCTTGCCTCTGCGGTCGCTGGTTGTTTCTGCGTATTCGCTCCATCATTCCAACACATCCATCTTTGCAATTGACTTATGTTTACACGCTTCTCTTTGTTGTCCTTCTTGATGGTGTATACCGGTCCACGACTAGCGATGACTGTATACGGGCCCTCTCATTTGGGGAGTACTTTCTTCGAGCCTAGTCCACTACCCGTTATGCTCCTCCGTCCTCTACACTTCACCAGATCTCCTACTGAAAAGTGTCTCAGCTGATTCCCATGATGCTGTTCTGATCGTTTAACGTCCATATCTTGTTTCCATCGTATGTTTTCCACCGCTTGTTTCCGTTCTTCCTTCCATTTCCTATCATTCCACGTTTGTGGCTGAGGCCAGGCGATGTTGTTGCCTGGCAGTCGTGGTCTCCTTCCGTACATCAGCTGGAGTGACGACTTCTTTGTTGTTCCTTGATTCGAGGCTCGATGTGCTAATAATATCATCGGTAATTCCATCTCCCAGTTACCCCCCTTTGCTGCCAACCACTCTTTTAGAGTGTGATTATTTCGTTCAGTTAGTCCGTTGGTCTGAGGATGATACGGTGTTGTTCTGACTCTTTTGATACCTAACTGCCCAAGGCGAGATGTGAACTCCTCACTCTCGAAACATGGACCCTGGTCGGTCAATATCATTCTCGGGACGCCGTGGTCGGCCACAATGTGCCGCATCACTGCTTCGGTCACCGTCTTTCCTCGTTGATCAGGAATCGCCACAGCCTCTACCCAACGCGTAGCATGCTCGGTCATCACCAACACGTACTGGTTACCGCTCGATGTCTGGGGAAATGGACCCATTACGTCCACTGACCACAGATCCCCTACTGTCGTTACGGGAATGGGCTGTAACGAAGTGCGTATGCATTTATCCCCTTTCATTAACTGACATTGGGGCAGGCGAGGACGTCTTCTTGCATTCCTGGCCAGTAAGCACTCTGTCTCAGGAGGTCAGTGGTTCTTGCGACACCTGTGTGTGCTAATTGGTGGCATTCGCTGATTAGTTCATGTCGTAATGGCTTTGGAATTACAGGTATCCAGCTTCCATCATTGCCTTTCCATGTTAACACTCCAGCTGCATTTAATCTTAATCTGTCCTTTTGGCTTAACAACGTCATTTACCTCTCTGCTAAAGTGCACTGATTCGTCATCCACTGCTTCAGTTAACGCTCGTCTCACCGTCCTAAGCGTTGGGTCTGCTTTCTGGCAACGAAGTAGTCTTTCTAGGTCTGTTTGCACTCTGTTGACTCCACAGGCTACTTCCGGTAAGCTAGCGTCCTCACACGGTCTTGACAGGTAGTCAGCTATTACGTTTCGGCTTCCTGGTATGTGACCAATCGTGAAATCATATTCTTGTAGGCGTAGTGTCCATCGTGACAATTTTCCTCGGGGGTCTCTTGCCATCTTCAACCACTGTAGTGGCTTGTGGTCGGTCTCGATGTGAAGTGGCTGGCCTAGCAGATACGGTCTCCACTTATCTACTGCCCAAACGATCGCTAGACACTCTTTCTCGATGGTCGAGTACTTCTGTTCCGTTGGTGTTAAAACGCGGCTGGCATATTCCACTACGCCGTCATCCTGCCGAAGTACTGCACCAATGCCAAAATCACTGGCATCTGTGGCCACTGTGAACTGTTTTCCACGGACCGGAAGTCTCAATGTCATCTGCTTTGCGTTTAATAGCTGCTTGATTCGATCAAAGGTTTTCTGAGCCTCCTCTGTCCATATAAATTTTCCACTGCTTAGTAGTTTCTATAGTGGTGCGGCGATCTCATTAAAGTTCTTTATAAAGCGGCTGTAGAATGCTGCTCTTCCTATAAACTGCCTGAGTTTTCTTTTCGAAGTAATGCCGTTATGTTCTGGATCGTCAAAATTTTCTCGGGTAATGGCTTCATTTCACCATCTCCTACTTTATACCCCAGCAGTGTGACATTACATTTGGCTATCTGTGACTTCTTCTTATTGATGCGCAACCCAAATTCCTAGATTCGTTTGAGTACTGCTTCTAGATGTCTTGCGTGATCTCTCTCTGTTTTACTGTAAACCACCGAATCGTCCCCGTACACCTCCACATTCTCAAGATTTCGTAACAATAAGTTCATTAATCTTCTAAATGTGAATGGCGCTCTCGCCAGCCCAAATGGCATTCTTCTAAACTGGTACTGTTTGTGACCCACAGTGAAGGCTGTCTTGTGCCTGTCATCCGCTTTTATCGGTAGCTGCCAATACCCTGACCTAAGGTCCAGTACAGTAAACAACTTTGCTTGTTGTAAACGATCCAGGGTTTCGGCTACAGTTGGCATTGGGCATGGCTTCAATTCAGTTATGCTGTTTAGCTCTCTGAAATCGACGCAGAATCTGTATTTTCCATTGGATTTCTTTACTAGCAGCACAGGTGAGTTGTAACGGCTATCAGCCTCTTCATTTATTCCGTCCCGCAACATCTCTTCCACTTGACGATTTACTTCTGTCTCTAGATGAACTGGTATTCGGCGTGTGTGGAACGTTGTCTTCTTACGACTGTTTACGGGGATTTCATGCGTCACCTTATCACAATAACCATAGGCCTCTCCGTCGTCGGTGAACAGACTTCCGTACTTTGCTATTACCTTATTGATATTTTCTATGTTCACTTGCGGTAGGATCGCGGCTTGTGTCTTAGCTATCTGGCTGTTCTCATGTACGCTAAAATGCCCGTACTTAGTATTTACTGTCTTGTTCTTTGTGTCGATGACTGCCTCCACCTCTCTAAGGAAGTCTGCCCCCAGTATTGTTTGCTGTATGTCTTTAGTTACTACAAATGGATATCGTACGACGCGATCTCCGACTTCGACACAACAGTCTGACACTCCTAAAATTTTCAGTGCATGCCCGCTCACTGTTTGTACTGCAAGTGAACACGCCCTGATCTCCCGACACAATCCTACATCTATTAAGGATATAGCCGCGCCTGTATCAACTAGACAAACCAGTACTCTTCCATTTATACGAACTTCTGTATACAACGCACCCTTGTTAACCAACCCCACAACCCGGAAAGACGTTTCAAAAAGAGAAGGCAGTGTATAACGTTTAACATATCTAAATCGTCGTTTCCCCGGGCAGTTTCTTCTGTAATGTCCAAACTCTCCACACTGAAAGCACCTACTTCCCCTTTCCGCACGGATTCGCACCGCCGCGACTTTCTCCTCCAGCTCGGCGATCCGTTTCTCCATAGGTGCCGTTCTGCTGTCTTCGGTTAACGAAGATACCGAAGTGCTCACTAGCTGTCTGCACATTCGAGCCATCTCCATCACGTTCAATGGCTGCACGGCATGCGCCAGTCGAAGCTGTCACGCTACGTCACCAGGGACACACTCCAAGAACTGGGATGTCAGGAGCTGCTGTCTCGATTCGTCGTCCAACGATGGCAACCCGCGACGCAGCAAACTCGTCAGAGTGGTGGCCAACACCGACGGATCGCCATCCGAAGCCAGACGCACGGCACTGAACTTCTGCAACGCCAACTCCCTATCCGCTGGACTGTCGAATTCAGATACCAACCTAGCCACCACCTCCTCCCACGTAGCCCCGCCGTCAGCCAGCACCACGTCGTCGAGCACCGCCCTTCGCACGACCCCGCAGCAGGGTACCGAGGACCGTCACCTTCGCCTTCTGTCCTCGGAACGCCAACCAGCTCTGTGACGGCTTCGAATTGTCGAAGGAATGCCCCGACGTCTCCGTCCTCGAACTCCTGTGGCCACGGAATCTTCATCTCGTACCGAGGCAGCGACACCAATTGTGAAGAACAACAATTGGGTAAGCAATATTTATTTGGCGAAAACAAAGTAGGTCATAAAATAATACATACAATACTTTCAAGCATTAATTTGCACATCCTCTGCGTTGTCTGCACTGTATCGTTTCTCAGCCTGCTTCTCTTAGTTGTTCTCGATTGTCCTCTGTGTTTCAATCATGTTTCACTTCTTGTCCTCTCGTAACTCGTCTTGTCTGCTGTTTACTAATTCTTCCCAATTTACTTTGACGCTCTGCTACCTACTACTTATTGATGACTTATAAGTAGTATCCACCACAGTATGAGTACTGCTGGAAGGTCTGCAATGGCGTTTTAGTTCCACGACAAACATAATATGGAAGGGTGATAAAAATGGATGAAACACTAATTTGCAGAAGAACGTATAACAGAGGATAGCAAGTTAAAGAAAATTGGGTGACTGGTTACATTTTATATTATTCTCAACTCATTGGTATGTGATGTAGAGAATCGAAGACAGAACGACATTGAAGGATTCCTAACAACTCTGACTCTACCTTCCTCAGGCTAGTAGTAAAATAAATTTTACTCGGGGCAATAATGTACGGTGGAAACCTTATAAGCACTTATAAACACGGGAAACATTTATTCAATCGTTGCGTACGCGAAATTCTTCGTTGACCCATCAACGGAATTCTATAAAAATAACGATGACTCACTTCGGAGTCAAGTATTGTCACTTGTGACCTTACTTTTAGAACTAAACTTAACAAATTTTATAACGATATAAATATAATATACCCTGCACCACATTTAATCTCAGTCATCAATGAGTACACTAGTGACTACAGACTTCTATTGCATTTCGGATTACGGTTGAGTCTTAATTCAACCCTCATATTTTTATATGGTTGAATATTTCGTCTTTTACTAATGAATCTCGTGGTGGAGGGGCATGTTGCAACAGATTTTTTCCTGAGATTTTTTGTTAAACTACTCGAATTCTAAGGAAAGTTGTTTATTCTGGCGTAAAACTTCACAATATTTTGTACTGAATAAAGTTTTAAAGGTCCACTTTGCATTCCTTCAAGCCAGGCCACTTATGTTAAATCTGCTTAAATATTTACAAAAACTTAAAACACGATTTATTCTGTTGGCAATTCCATCAGTCTAATGTCACTAATGTCTTCATAACATGCTAATATAGGTCACTTGATTTCCTTGCACTTACGTCCTGGGGTCTCTTTGAGGTTTGTCTGTCGTCCAGCTGCGACTGTTTCAAATGTTGATATTATTATTTTTTAACGAATTTTTTTATCGTGTTTTGGTAATCCTGACTAATCGTACCGAACGCTACAATCAATGGCGATGTGACACTCAGCCTAAGTGAAGTAAGAAGAACTGTTTCGCATTACGAAAGTGATGATACAAACTTTCGCAATGCAGCTGATAAATTGCTGAAAGCGATTGATGAGATCAAGTCACTGTGACCATGTAGTAGATGACTCGTCTGTTACTGACTCGGTACAGTATGTCAGCCTAACCGTATTTCTTTGGGCCTTATATCTTACAGACTAACTAGTCTTGTTTGAGACAAGTGGCCTAGCTGAGGTTGTTGGAGTGAACCAGGCTAAAGGAGTTGCTGGAAGGTTTCACTTAAATCTGTGATTAAATACTTTATGCAGCTGCTCTATTCCATACACTAACGCAATAGAATCGACTCATGTAAGCCAATAAATCATTGGAAAAAACCATCAGACCTATTCTTATACGTTTTCTTGAAACATTTCAAGTACTCGTCTGCAAGATTTTTTCAAGCAGTCGATAAAGTACTCACTTCTTTTCACAAAAATTTCACTATCCATCGTCATTCACATCATAATAATACTCTTGTTTTCTTCCTAATTCGTGCGTTCAGTAGAGACTTCATGAATTTGATCTCTTTAACTGAAATAAAATTAAGCTGCAATGACATTAGGAACTACCAGTTACGTTCACACGATCTTAAGTTATCTGGCTACCGGATGCATAATGCAAATAGATTATTCAACTCATCGATTGTGTGCTTACTACAGAGTTTTGAACAAATAAATTGTTCAACAGAATTTACAACTATGTTGGCCTGACTTTGACCAATTCAGTAATCTTAGTTGAAGTATTCACACTACGGCTTGTTCTATAGAACAATAAGATTCTATCTATATCTTTAAAGCAACATTAAGGCACAAAAACAAAATACCGGTTGTGACGGTAACTAAACGTTCAGACGCCGGATGTTGAAGATACAACTAGATACGTTTCTAAATAAGATCCAACTGAGCCGAAATCAAAAGAAATGGATTCCAAATAATGTATTTATTGACCCGTCTAGCAAATATTGTTTTATGCAATAATTTACAAACGTATTATTACATACCTTCAATATTGCAGGCACCCAGTCTAAAAAAAATGGTCAACAACCCAAAACAAAGGTGCTAGCCAAGAAATGGCGGAAGCGAAGACAAACAAACAAAACAAAAATTGAACACAACAAATACGTCAAATAAGTTTAGAAAGGCTTGACAAAAATAATTCACAAAATTATATAATCCATAAGTGTACGGCATCACTCCCCACCAAAATAAAATTAGTTTTTTTCACAAGCGACCGAACAAATTACGCCGACAAACAAATACAAACAATAATCAACCAAATCACATACATACAAACAGTTAAAAATTAGTGAGTCTCAGGTCTTACAGCAGTACGCCTAGGGGCCATCACATCTATCTACGGCCTCTAAAAGACACTTTCCTTATGTACCTCACAAAGATAACGTTCCTCGTCCATAACTTTACTTGCCTCACCTGTCCATCTTTACCTAGTATTGCACGCTGTACCGAACCTAGTGGCTCTCTCTGAAATTAGAACAAATTAGAATCAAGTCACTATATCGTAAATTCCTCCCTAACTTTGTCCACTTGTGACGCTGTTGTAACAGGGAAACATATTCTCCAGACCAACGCTTGCTGCTAACGTCTGGAATATTTGGTACTCAGAGGTAGGTCGCTGAAGCTGGTGATGTGTTGTATCAGGAGTAACAACTTTAAGGGAGTTAGCACTTCGAGATCTTCCGAGTCAGTTGTGATAGGTACTAGGGGTCGATTGTTGACAATAAGCTCAGCTTCAATCATAAAGGTCAAAAGACTTTCATCCGTCAGTGTCTGTTAGTGTGCAAGAGCGCTTAACACTCTACGGACCGATCGAATCATATGTTCCCGAACTCCACCCCAATGACTGGCGTAGTAGGTCTAAAGTGCCAATCAATACCCTTTACAAGCAGTTTCTCGTGAATACGATCTTGTTTCTAATTCTGGAGACAATTATCTATTTCATGTCTGGCTCCAACCAAGTTAGTTCCATTGTCACTGAACATCTCTCTCTCGGGTATCCCCTCCTCCATATTAACCTCATCAGCGCCATGATAAACGAATCTGTAGTGAGGTTGGTTGTCACTTTTTAATGTATAGCTCTCATTCTCAAACATATGGATACACATCCGTACCGTTTCCGAAAACTTCGGCTTTGCTTCACTGTGAGAGGTTCAAAATAGTCGACATCCACTGACAAGAATGGAAATTCACCATCCCCTACTCTGACCAGTGGTAAAGGTGCCATTAACTGTTGTACAGGCCTAGCGTTCCCTCTTCGACAATGGATGCAATTCCCAACTACTCTTCTAATAGTTGTACCACTTCTTAACACCCAAAAGCTTTCACAAACAGTTGCCGTCACCTGGGTGGAACCTACGTGTCCCTTGGACTTTCGGTAGGGCTGCAAAATCACATCTGTAACTGGATGTTTTCACGAGAGTATAATAGGATGTTTCTTAGTCTCACACCACATAGTTCCTGGGGCTGACCACCCACACACAATAACCAGCCTATTAATATAGGATTCAATTTGCTTAAAGGAGATCCGATGGCTTACATTTCCGACTTACGCCTGGACGACTGTAGTATTCTGACCTCTTTCACGAACACTCTGCTCTGAACATATCGAATCAAATCTATGCAAACTAAGTTTATTTCTTCTACATTAAGTAAACCTAAACGTAAGGATATGTCTTTCTTTCCACAATATGTCATCAGCAAATTACATTTGTACCTAGATAACCATGCCACAGCTTTAAGTAGTCTTTTCCAGTTTGAATAATAACTTACAAGTTGATAGATGCCAGGTTTGTCAACTACCAAATGCACAACGACTGATTTCTTTAATTCTAACTGGAATGTAATACACTCGATGTTAGTAGTTGGCCAGTACTCCTTAGATCTCTTCAAAAAACCGAGAACTTCACTCAAAATTTTAATGTCATCTTCACTGAATCGTATACCTCTGGATACATAGTCAGCTACATTCTGCTTTGAAGGTACACATCGCCACTGATTCACCTTGGTAAGGCTGTGGATCGTTGAGACTCAATTAGCTACAAAGGTTTAAAACTGGCTGCTCTCATTTCTGATGTAATTCAGCACAATAATAGAGTCCGTCCAAAAAACTACATCCGCGAACTCCCTGTCCAATTCAGTCTGCAACTGTGAACCGATGCGAGCTGCCAAGACTGCGGCTGTAAGTTTCAAATGTTGTATGGTCTGAGTCTTCAGAGGAGCCACCCTTGGTTTCACTGAAATTAATCGACAGCACGCCTCCTTGCCAGCAACATAACACCGAGAATGTGCTACTGCTCCATACCTAACTTCTGAAGCATCGCTAAAAACATGAAGTTCTGTAAGCGAATGGTCCATGTCACGTGCTAGCATACATCGTGGGAAGGAAATATTCTCTACTTTTTGCATGTCATCTAGAAATTCAAACCAACAGGTTTTCTCGTTCTCCGGAATTTCCATATCCCATCTTAAACCTGATTTGCATAGACATTGTAGTAACTGTTTTGCGGGTAGTATTACTGGAGCCAACAAACCTATAGGGTCATAGATAGATGCTGTGTTTGAAAGGATACTCCACCTGATGACAGTTCATTCCGATATGTTGACCCTGAAGGTAAAGGAATCGTGCATAGTATTTCAGAATGACCCTAATGTACGCTCTATGGGGATCTTTTCAAAGTCAATAGACTTCAGAGCAACAGCTTGCTCTTCTAGTGGAATGGATTCAATGACTTGAAAACAGTTGCTTATCCACTTAGTGAGTCTAAAACCACCCTTCCTGAGGATAGAGCCTAGTCGTTTAGCCAATGTCACTGCGTCATGTACACTATCCGTAGAAGCTAAGTAGTCGTAAACATTTAAGTTTTTATCTGTAACTCTCCGAATATCTTCCATCTTGTCCTCACAAAACATGTCTACTGTCCTCCTGAGGAAAAAGTTAGCACAGAACAGAGATGACACTGCACCAAACCGATAAACAGTCAAACAAAACTCAACTATTTCTCTTTCGATGTCGTTGTCCTTCCACTACAACAATCGAAACGTTCCTCTATCACCTTCTGGGATCCTCACTTGCAGAAACATTTCTTCAATGTCAGCTGCTAACGCTATCCTACCTAGTCTGAACCGTAGGAGCACTCCTATCAAACTGTTAACTGTATTCGGACCACGCAAAAGCTGATTATTGAGATACAAATCATGATACTTCGCAGCACAACCAAATACAATTCTCAACTTTTCTGGCTTCTTAGGATTAATAACAGAAAGATGTGGAATATACCGTCAAACTCCTCCTGAGTTAAAGCCACGTTTGTCACCCGGAATATCACATCCAACAAGAATACCTTTCATCATGTTTCGCAATTGAGGGAATGGTACATCCCTTAAATGTTTCTATTTTTCCAGCAGTTGTTGAGTAATGGACTCTGCATGACCTAGTGGTAGTTTCTTGATGGCATAAGCTTTACTAATTTGGACAGACTGTTTGCCGTCTAAAGAAAACGATTCTACACTCACTTCTAGACACTTGTGAATACAAGTTTCATTCATAGTAGTCACATTTATCGAAGAAGCCTTACTTTCCAAACATAAGCGATTAACATTCTCTTCACACATAAGGTATGTGTCAGAACCACTGTCTAGAAAGGCATAAATTTCCATACTACCGTAAGAACCACATACTCTGACAGGAATAGTGCCGAAATCAACGTACAAAGAATTGATCTCCCGAGAAAAATGAGCAGAACTACCACTACCATCAACGTGCAGAAACGAATGGTGTTTAACTGTGCAACGCTTTACTGAACTCTTCAAACCAGAGCCACATTTCCTAGCAACATGACCATATACTAAGCATAAATAACACAAACCGAGTTTTCGTTCTTCTAACCTCCTAATATTAATGTCCATCTTAAAGAACTCTGGGCAGTCGAATACAAAGTGTTTCCTTGTGCGAATGGCACAGGCTAAAGATTTCATGTAGTTTTGTTGATAGGCTTTGCATATAACCATATTAAAGCTAACTTTCTTGTTAAGGTTCTCTCATTTCCTCTAGAATTACTCGTCATCGAATCATCATGAACCAACATTCCATAACGCGTTCGTGAAACTCTCGCTCTTTCTTCTACAAACAACACCAAATCGCCCAAGCTCGGTTCTCTACCTTTAACTATGATTCTATCAGCCATATCAGCCTAACGTTCTTGTAATTCGATTGGTAGGCCCATTACGATGGATTCCAGCCTAGCTGTTGAATTTACATCAGACTCATACCCGATTTGCAACAATCTGAGGTGGATGCTACGTAATCTAATCGCGAAATCTGTTAAATCTTCAGAACAGTATCGCACTGTTTTATGGTTGAGTAAGTCATCTATCAGAGCACGGGCGACCAAGTGTATTGACTAAATAAACCATTTAGGATCTGTCTAGCCCAATCGAATCCAAGTTCAGGAAGTGATACACAAGCTTCAATAGCTGACCTTGCCCTTCCTTTACAATAATATATTAGATAAGAGAACATCTGATCTTTACTAGTTAGCTTGGCTTCTATTACACTTTGGAACTGATTACTAAAACTATGATACTGACTTGCTTACCCTTCGAAATACTTAATGTCTATCCGAGGCAAGGCAATACTATTGACGACAAGGCTTAGAGCGTCATTTACATTACGAATTGTAACATTATCCAGATGATTAGTTCTTCCAGCCGAACACTCTTTGTAAGTGTTAGCTTCTAAGCCGTCTTTGACCTTAGATTTCACTTCACGACCATTAATAGGAAATAGTTTATTATTTGATTCACAACCAATACACTCTAATTTCGCGAGTTCGATTTCTTCCTGCACATTTAATAACTTTAACTCCCTTTCTAAATCTAGTCACTTTTCTATCTGTTTCTTCTTAATCAAGGCTTTATCTAACTTAAACTTAGCAGCATTAGAATTACTAGAACATGAACCAATATCACTAGCATTGACAACTTTATCAACATTACTCATATCAAGCACACCACAACCAGTGTTATCAACATCATTTTCTGTAACAGGTGGCATCCTTTTGAAGCGTACCCCGGTGATATGACCAAGTTGCGCTTGTCGTTTAACCAAAGATACTTCTATCGAATGGACCCCACTCTCACGAATGAGAAATCAGAAGGCAATAAAGGATGGAAGCGAAATTATATTTGATCGTAAACAGAGCTTTAATGGGATAGCAACGTCTAGGCTGGCAAACTAGAGAGAGATGCTACCCACGGTGGTTCGAGTCGGGATCTGGTGAAGATGCGTGACCGCGCGTCTACAACTAGTAGTGTCCGTTAAAACAAACATGGTCAGCATCGATGTCGAGAGCTTATGCAACTATTTATTTTGGGGATTATTTACCGCTACACTTTTCTTGCTTCGCGTTTCCATTGAATATCTCAACTCCATGACGTCGTCATAAGCCAGAGGAGGATTCACTATAGCTTAATGTGCGAAAATGACCAATAAGTCGCCAAATTAAACGAAACCAGAAAAGGAACTTGACTATTCCCGAACATTGAACGCTAAGCCAAGTACTATGGGAACCTTATCGAAGAACTGTAACGGTAACCAAATGTTCGTAAATGCTCAGTATTTGTTCGTCTCACTAAGCCAAAATATTTTTATTACCAGATAAAATTACAACAGAGGGTTCATTGCTTCATCTAGTACTTCTCTTGAAGTAAGCAAAAATCAGCATTGGGGAAGTAAGAATGTCGAATTATAATTGCCTTGCATATGCAGTGTGAGACCTGGCTATAGTTATTTTACTTGGGTTCCTGACGTTATCGTGTATGGCATTATAACCTTATGGTTTATTCAGGAGGGTAGGTACTAAAGACGTTTTTTACTCCAAGGTAGGTTTAAGATGTTTTTGCGAAGCCAAGGAAGACGATATGATAGATTGAGGGCCGTGGACCGTGATATGGGAATACACATTAACCAATAAGTTAGCTGAGGTATCTCCGACTTTGATATTCGTCCGACATATAACTGGACGACAAGGGGATAAACTTGCACTATATGATGTACTCCAAGTATGAATAAGGAAACTTAAAGTTCATATCGTAAAAACCAGATGTCAAATCCAGCTGAAACGTATCGTTTTATCAGTATAACTACCCTAGGCATGCAGCTATGCATTAATCCCCATTTATGTGTCAATAATGCGATTCAGTAGTCTAATAGTGGTGCTAAAACATTGCCTCTTTGCTATGTAGTCAAGATGACTCAAACAACCAAATGCAATCGACTCGTCTAGGATGATTTATTTTCCCGTCAAACAGAGAAATCAGGCTCTGTGAACAGATAACCAGAATAAGTCAGTTACTCATATGCAGACTGGCAAAGCAACAAAGCAATCTAGCTGACAACAAGACACTAAATCCCAGTAAAGCATGGCAGAGAACATCCATAAAAGTAACGTACGCTACTACGACACACTTTGTAAGTAAAAATTCAATAGCGTCCTGAAAAAACCGAGACAAAACACAATAAGGGTTGTTGCAGTTAAAGAAAACAATAAAATGACACCAAATAGATATTAAAAAGACTTCTCAGTTCAATGAAATGGAGAGATATTACGTGTGCATAAAATGCACAAATTGTTATGATAAAGTTTCGAAGGTTTTTTAGAGGTTCTCTGTCTTCAAGAACTAATGAACGTGTAAACCTATTCATAGAACTTCATGACGTTTGCTCACGCTATCCTTAATGGGGTTTTAAGTAAATTCCCGATTTGCTCCGCTCTACTGTTTCCATGATCTCTAGTTAGAGATTCCACAAGTAATACTAATAAATTATTAAATGATATTATTGCCTATGTTAATGAGGCTCCCATTCGATTACCAGTCACTTTGATTTACTACTGTGTCAAGTGAAACATATTACCCGATTATTGATAGTTTGATGGTAAGTTTTCTATCAGAGACACCTTAAAAACAACCTATCACCTGAAACCTGTTCCTAATTTCGAAAATCAATGGAAGCTAAAACATGAAATTAATTTGTTCATTATGTCATCGTCGTCAGCATCATTTCAGATTACATACGATGGCACCACTAGGTAGATGTCATTTCATTAACTTTACACAAAGTCGCTGTAGTTGTTACCAGCACTTATACCTGTTAAGACGCTACCAGATACCTTACTTACTACAAAGTAACTTTGATTTGTTGAAAAACGATTCTGTTCTAACTAACATTTTACAACAGCATACGCAACATCAGAATGCTTACTTATGACGTTTCTTATATCTAACTCCAATCACAACATTATTTTTCGTAGAACTGCATAGTTTTGGATAGAGGTTGTTATTACCATTTCATCCAAATTACAAAGTACGTTTTCAATCGCCCACGTCATTATTTCATTGTTGCTCTAGGACCTCAATAATTGGTTCGTAAATCTTGCTGGCCTGGCACCAAAATTTAGTTCTACCAGAAGAGATACTCTTGACAAAGAAGTGACTTATTTATGGTAACAACCAGTAGAAAAGATAAGACAGTTAAATATCAATCAGCTAACCACCCCAGACTTAATATAGCCATAATCACAACCTTATGGTTGGGCAAAGCGAAAGCTCATGTACTAGTGGAAATATCGTTGGAGACCTAAAACCTGTAAATAAATTAGTAATAACAATCTCATCTGAGTCAACGACAGATGTAATTCACACTGCTAAGTGTACCAAGGACAATTAAACAATGGCAAGTCGAACCGAAAAATGTATTTATTGCAAGGAAAGTAGATGGATATATATATATATATATATATATATATATATATATATATATATATATATATACTGGAAATTACAATAAGAAAGAGAAACCTTGCCTTTTACAATGTACAAGCAAGGTTTAGAAACGAGCTAACCAAAATCTCTACTCATCAATCCGTTTTAGCCACTCAGATGACAGTAGTTGTAAGTAAGTAGTTAATCGGGAAAAAACAATAAGACATCAATCACATTCTGGTTAATCGTCAGAATTTACGACCGATTGCTATCTCGCTATTAAATATTTCATCTGATCTACCAAGAACTCCTGATTTAGTTCAGGGATTTGAGTTCCCCTCACTACTGATCATCCCTACAGTGGCCATAATATGGTATTGCTTGAACAGTAAGGTTGTTGATATGGAGGCTATTCAGTCAAGCTAATAGGCTGTCTGTAATGAACATAATTAGTGACCTGAAATCAGACACTAATTCTCCCAAAAATGTATGAATTACTGATATAATTAATTGCTTTACATACATGTAGACGTATATGATATGTGAAGTCCCAAATACTTTTAATTTTGGCAACAGTTACATCCTAACGAATAATCTCTAGTGGGTTAGACACTGGTCTCATCCTTAGAATAATTCATTTCAGTTACATTAATAATCAACATGTGAATTTTTGTACAGATTTAATAAGGTAATATTAATAGCATGTAATCGATGTCTTCTAAGCATAATTCTGGAAAATAACCAATGGACAAAATCCCGTTAATAGCATAATTTATCTACACAGTAAATTACACCACATTAACCAGATTACGATCAACCAATGTGAAAAATCTCATTTCTCTCGAGAGTTAGTAGCCGCCTAAATAGCTGACCAGCAAAGTCTTAGGATATGAAATTGTGTGACTTGGGTTTGAATTTCACAGGAAGGGTCACTTCTGTCAATACTGAAGTTAAATTCTGATGTGGAGTCATAACTAGTGGTAGAGCCTAAGTCACTCAAGGTTCTATGCTGAATGTTTCTAATAATTTATTGGGAGATAGCCTCACATCTTCAGTTTGTCATATTTTAAAAAGCTGAGCAGGTTTGTCCCAGGAACTTCGATCTTTACTTACAGCACACTTTACGTAAATTGTGGAATCTTTCCGTGGGGATTTAAATAAAACTTTATAGAAATGTCTTAGACTGTGTGAACAACATATGTACTTTATGTTTTTACATTTCGCTATCTTAAACGACTAACACTGACAGGAAACGAGCAACATTCAGCACACGTTAAGAGCCAAGACGAAGAGTAGATGAAACTTTTATCTGTCTGGCAAACAGCGTTTAATGTTCAAATAATCATTCAAGGTTTACAAACAAAACTTACTGTTTTATAGAAATATACCACACTTTCCACAGTTTTCGAAGGTATAATGAATAACTGTAAGGTTCTTAATTATATTTAATCTTAAATAATTGAAATATTAGAACTTTGTGATGGTCATGGAATGCTCTATACCAATACACTAAACTAAACTGTAAAAAATTAGATGCAAAATGTTGTAGTAACAGCTAGCATGAGTACACTAGGCGCATCAGCAGATTTTATGAACGCAGTTTACTAGGAGTAACAAAATTAATCAAGGTGTCATATTCCAAGAGATATATCACATTATATTTTCCGTTAATTTACCAACCGAAACTACAGTTGATGATAGAGGAAACATTGAAGGATGAAATAGATAGTACGGTAGATGCGAACAAATTATATGTGAAATTAAGCTGTCGACTGAGATAGAAACCAGTTATTAATTCACAAGATTAATCAAGATTGTACTCAGAACAAATTGTATTAGAGCAGCGTTTATTTAGGAACTGACAGAAAAAGCGAAGCAGACAATGAGGTCGAAGGGTACAAGAGTACAAAAGTATTATTGATGTATTAAAACATCAATGAAAAAATACATATATTAAAAACATATTACTGAAAATCTATTACAAGAATAATGTTGATATGTTTCATTACAGAAATCAACATTTCCATATCATCATGCACAATTTTAATGACAGTTATTATAACAATATACTAAGAACACTAGGTATGTTGCATTGAAACTGTATAGTATTGACAAGCACACTAGGAATATGCACTCAAGCTAGAAATAGGAATATACTAAAACAATCAGTAATTGTAATAAGAATATATTCCGTGAACTGTAATGAGGTGAACCCGAATAGTAGTAATAGTTATATATTTTTCTGACTAGTAATGAGTTAAAATGAACAAGCCCATTAGTGTCCCAACAAGTATTACTACGAATGACACATCTTTTACGTTATGTCTACTAAATATGTAGTTCACAGAATTTGTACAAGGCATAATCAGATTAACATGCAACCAACAGTAGACATGTTTAAAAATATACACGTAGTTGTACAGAATTAGTTACAGTAATGTAAGCATAGATGACATTATCAGTTAACATGTGATTCTTCAACCTTGTAAGTAGTTTATGTTATAAAATATTAATTTATTCAGATACTCATTTGAAAAATAATTGAACAAGCGCAGTACTGAGTTATTCCTTACATAAAACTTATTACATGGATGGGTATTTAAAAAGAATACTGATAAAATGCAAATCATTGAAACATGCATTAGTCAAAGGAAGATTAGTCAACTCAGTAGATTTATCCAAAACTGTCTTTCAGTAGTTGATAAATTTCATGGAATAATAAAATAAAGCGGTTTTGTGATTACTAACCTACTTTATAGGTGATAAAATTTAATCTTTTCAGAAGTGAGATATTTATCGTCGACGGTATTGAATGTATGCTATCCTGTGTCACGAATTGATTTAAGTTAAGAAGAGGGGTCATTAGGTTATAACTCGGTTTCCAAAGTATTGTTGATGGTTGTCACAAAACTTAAAGACTATAGATTAGGTTTCATACTAGATTAAAAATGTATACTATTAAAACAGTTGTTTACTAGTGGTGCAGCTACTGATAACCCTGAACATAACATATTACTTGTTGTGCATTCTTATCTTGGTAAGCATATTACGGTGGGATTGAATAACGCAACTACCTTTACTGGCTATTTCGGATTTAGCTTGTTAGGTTTGGAATTTTAGTGTGAGCGGATAAGTGCTTCTGAAAGCTGCTATTAGGAGAAGGCTGTGATCCCAGTACTAAACTCCAGTAACTATATACTTCACTATTCCTCTGACCAACATCGATACAACAAACACAATCGACGTATATTAAAAGTCAGAACAAAGAGTACATGGAATATTTATTAATGTAACAAAAATCGAACGTGAGTTTGAAAGTTAACATTGTCACAAGTGAAGTCAAGGTGTTTAATTTATGTATAAATGCAACAACTAAACAATGTCTAATGTTTAATGCTTATACACAGAGAATAGTTAATTTGATATTTGTTACTAACATATAGAAACAAAGCATGCAAACATTGATACTGCAGGCTGGTTGAAATAAATTATCTCGTATCAACGGATATTGCAGTCCTTTATATTCCGCGTGAAACCTAGTCGATTACACAAGCGGTGGCTGAAGATAGTTTCTGAGTCGTACGGGTATATTTCATTAAAGGAGTTAGCTCGATACCAAGCATTAAACAAACATTGGACTTATTCAAAATAGCAACCAAATTCTTCTCCAGCAACGAAGAGAAGATGGCCCTTCTATTCTACCATAATTTGTGATGGTACCTCAATACTTAACGAATATCATCTACTAATGCTAAATTAGTCTTATCTGTTAAAATGTTGTTTTAATGAAGTGAAGCTGTATGGAACTCATTCGTAATACACCAGACAATCATTGGCAAATGAAAGTAAAACAACAACCTTAATCCCAAATAATAGGAAAAGTTACATTGGTTGACGTTATTCAGTGATTTAATTGCTAACTAGTTGCATTGTAAAGCCGAATTTCTGTCAAATATTCTGTCCACTTGGTGGATGAATATTGTATAATAGAAAGTAATCTTTACTAATACCTGAAGTTATGTTCAATATTCTGTAATGCATATTTCTAATGCAGTGCAATCCAGAATGTTGTATGCTACAGATTAAAGTAAAATAATTGCTTAGAATTATGTTTCTTAGATTTCGAATAGTAACCAGCGGACCAGATTAGGCACAAATTAAAAGATAATGAATACAGGTGAAGGTAATATATATTTGTAGGACTTAATCAGCGCACACTCCAAATGCACAATATTATTACTGTTTCTTACAAGTACCACAAGAGTCACACTCTTATATATAGTGCTCATCATTTAAATGAGTAGACAAATAATCGTAGCTTCTAGGTAAGACCTACTTTTTGAAGGCTCAATATGTTGCGAACAACCTTTGACAAAGATTTATTTACTTTAATCGGTGACCACCTATTAAACAAACAAATTCATACACCTAGTTGAAATTTTGGAGTCAGTTTAAACTGCTGTATTGTAGATAGTAATTTCAATTATAAGGATAGTATGTCAAATGACCTGTATTAATTCTTCCATCGTGTTTACCATCAAAGATATAGTTTCTCCTTTAAGGTGCTCACCGATAGTGCTGGTACCACCCATTTTAGTAGGGTGTTCGAATCTTTGATGACACGACGGTAGAGGAGGAATCTCAACCAAAGTTTAGTTGATCGTGGTTTTATGACCTTTTTTGAAAGGGTCGGAATTAATTAGTCCAAGAAGGATTGAAAAATTAGGACAAGTTAGTATCAAAGTCAACTCACCAGCTCTCTAGGGTTATTGCCAGGTCCCAAACCGGGTAAAGGAGAGGGTTGGGCCATGCGCTAGCACCCCTATCCCGTAAACCAAGTTCCTAAAAAAAAGCTAACCAGTTACGCCACCATTTAAACTTACTCGATGGAAGTAGAAGGAACTATATGCACGCTTTCATTATGAAGCCGAGATTCTTCGAAGTCATGAGGTCACACCTTCTACGACCAGAATCAAAATTTTTATAGGTACATGGAATGTTCTACAATGTGGTAGCAGAAGATCACCAGATAGCAGCGAAAATGAAGCAGATACTTTAATTTGCTCGGATCAGGACGCATTTGAACTGGACATAAAACTTAGCCACGGAAAGTGCTACTTATTCGGCACGAAGGAATTGCCCCAACCCCAGGAGTTGCTCTGATCTGTCTAGAAAGCGCGCAATGCACTTGTAGGATGGGAACCACATGGACCCAGGATCATCAAAGCATCTTTTAAGACAATGAAGAGGGGATTACAATGAATATCATCCAGTGTTATGCACCCACCAACGACGGCAACGACGAGGACAAAGATCAGTTTTATGATAGGCTTCAGTCAATTATAGCGAGTGTCCAGGAAAGGGATCTGACAATCCTGATGGGGGACCTAATGCCAAAGTCGGATGGACAACACCGGTTACGAAGACATCATGGACGACAAGGACTGGGGGAAAGAAATGAAAATGGTGAAAGATTTACAAATCTTTGCGCTTTCAACAAAATGGTTATAGTGGTACAATATTCCCCCACAAACGCATACACAAGGCTACATGGATCTCACCAGATCATAGTACAGAGAATCAAATCGATCATATATGCATCAATAAAAAATTCAGAAGATCAATGGAAGATGTGAGAACCAGGAGAGGAGCTGATGTAGCTTCAGACCACCACCTAGTGGTTGCCAAAATGAAGCTGAAGCTAAAGAAGCAATGGATAACTGGAGCAACAGCATTAAAACGGTTCAATACAGCCTCTCTTCGGGATACTGACAAACTCAATGAATTCAAAATAATTCTCAACAACAGGTTCCAAGCCTTACAAGATCTGCTGAACGAGGAAGAAACCACTATGGAGGACAACTGGAAAGGAATCAAAGAGGCACTAACTTCAACTTGTCAAGAGGCTCTGGGCTGCAAGAACTACCATCATAAGGAATGGATTTCCACAGAGACCCTGAGCCAAATTCAACAAAGGAGGAACAAGAAGGCAGAAATCAACAACAGCCGAACTAGAGCAGAAAAAATCAAGGCACAAAATGAATACACAGAAGCAAATAAACAAGTAAAGAGGAGCATTCGAGCCGACAAACGGAAGTATATCGAAGGCCTTGCAACAACAGCGGAAAAAGCTGCAAGAGAAGGAAATATGAAACAGTTATACGACACAACGAAGAAGCTGGCAGGGAAATATAGTAAACCAGAGCGACCGGTCAGGAACAAAGGAGGCAAGCTAATCACCGAGATTCAAGAACAAAGTGACTGATGGGTAGAACATTTCGAGGAACTCTTGAATAGACCAGCTCCACCAAACCCACCACACATCGAAGCAGCATCTACAGACCTCCCAATTGATGTCAATCCACCAACGATGGAAGAAATCAAGATAGCTATCAGACAGATCAAAAGTGGGAAAGCAGCAGGACCTGACAATATACCAGCCGAAGCACTTAAGTCAGATATAGACACAACGGCGAGGATGCTCCACGTTTTATTCAAGAGGATCTGGGAGGAAGAACAGGTGCCGGCAGACTGGAAGGAAGGTTACCTTATCAAGATACCAAAGAAAGGGGATTTGAGCAAATGCGAGAACTACAGAGGGATCACACTATTGTCAGTACCAGGGAAAGTCTTCAACAGAGTGTTGTTGAACAGAATGAAAAACTCAGTGGATGCTCAACTTCGAGATCAACAGGCTGGTTTCCGTAAGGATCGGTCATGCACAGACCAAATTGCAACACTACGCATCATCGTTGAACAATCAATTGAATGGAACTCGTCATTGTACATCAACTTCATTGACTATGAGAAGGCGTTTGACAGCGTAGACAGGAGATCATTGTGGAAACTTCTTCGACACTACGGTATACCACAGAAACTCGTCAACATCATCCAGAATTCTTACGACGGACTACAGTGCAAAATTGTGCATGGAGGACAGCTGACAAATGCATTCTCAGTAAGAACCGGTGTCAGACAAGGCTGTCTGCTCTCGCCCTTCCTCTTCCTCCTAGTGGTCGATTGGATCATGAAAACCTCTACATCTGAGGAGAAGCACGGGATTCAATGGACAAGTAGGATGCAACTCGATGATCTGGACTTCGCGGATGATCTAGCACTTCTATCCCATACACAACAGCAAATGCAAGTGAAGACAACCAAAGTAGCAGCAACCTCAGCATCAATAGGCCTGAACATACATAAGGGAAAGAGCAAGATCCTCAAATTCAACACCGAGAGCACCGACCTAATTGAACTTGATGGTGAAACTCTGGAAGAAGTGGATACCTTTACATACCTGGGGAGCATCATCGATGAACAAGGAGGATCCGATGCAGATGTAAGGGCAAGGATCGGCAAAGCAAGGGCAGCATTCCTACAGTTGAAAAATGTATGGGACTCCAAACAACTGTCTACCAATCTCAAAGTTAGACTCTTCAACTCGAACGTCAAGTCAATTCTTCTGTATGGGGCTGAAACGTGGAGAACTACTGCAAACATCCTCAGGAGAGTACAGGTATTTATCAACAACTGCCTACGTAGAATATTGAATGTCTGTTGGCCGGAAACCATTAACAACAGCCTACTTTGGAAAAGAACAAATCAGCTTCCAGCTGAAGAGGAAATCAGGAAACGACGTTGGAAATGGATAGGACATACACTGCGGAAATCATCAGACTGTATCACCAGACAAGCACTAACTTGGAATCCTGTTGGAAAACGGAAAAGAGGAAGGCCAAAGAACACCCTGCGTCGAGAACTGGAAGCAGACATTAGAAGGATGAACAGTAACTGGAGACAGCTGGAAAGGATTGCTCAGGACAGAGTTGAATGGAGAAGGCTGGTGAGCGGCCTATGCTCCTCCGAGAGGGGTAACAGGCTTAAGTAAGTAAGTAAGTATCAAAGTCACCATTCATAGTATGAAATACTGGTATGAGATTGTCTCTCATTCTTCTGTAAGTCTAAACATTTTAGTTGCTCCTAGTGTGGAAGGCTGGTTAGTTCTGCCACTAATTTAGTGCTTACTCGATGGACTAGCTCAAGAGTATCGTAGTCTTTAATTAAGCATAGACCAGATAATTGAATACAATACCCTAAATGAGGTCTTATGTAGGTAGGAAAAAGAATCCTGAACATATTTTCGTCAAGACATTTAAAAGTTCTATGATGTGACCATAACGCTGAGGGTTTCTCTGGCTGCAGCTACTGCTACCTATGATTACTCCTAAGTTTTTTATTCTGTTACTAATAGCATAGATGTTCCAAATATCATGGGCTGATAGATATTCCTGTATGTGATTGACATCGATGTACTTTTAGTAGAGCTTATTCCCAAGCCCCACCTGTTGAGCCATTTAACTAAATCATCTAGATCACTTTGTATCTGAAATCTATCAGTGTCTCTGTGTATTACTCTGAAAAGTTTAAAATCAACAACAAACAATAGTGATGAAGACTCAACAAGTTCGGTTAACTCATTGACGTATAACAAAAGTAATCGGGGTTTCAATATTGTATCTTACTGTACTCCACTATCAACAGACTTTCATTCCGATAGAGTGCCATTCATTCTATCTCTCTGAAGTCTACCCCATAAAAAATTTCCAACCCAACCTTTCTGTTATGCCAAAAGCACAAGTTCTGAATGAGACACTTCATTACAAGCTTTGGTGAAGTCTATGAAGATTACAGCTACAAGTAGCTCATTGTCGTATGCAGCCACCCAGTTCTTCTTGTAATGAAGAGGTTTGATAACCATGATAGACCTATGAAAAATCCAAGTTATTTTAGTTTCAATACATTATGAATGTTCATATGCTTAACTGGAATGAACCTCTCTAAAACCGTAAACATAACTCTAGTCAATGGTGGATATACATTTTTTTCGCATAGATTTTATGGCGTCTTATTTTACATTTTTAAACTAATTAAGTATTGTAAACAATTGTGCTTCTCATGTAAATATGCTCACATTTAGTCAGATAATATTCATTAAAGCAGTAAAACTTGTATATATTTACACAATTAATAATAAGAATAACAACTTATATAAACAATATTCGAATAACCGCTTGCAATTTTTTTTGTTTTAGAAATGTGTCAATCTTCATCCAGAATATTTAATACACTTAGTTGAATCACATTTAATTGAAGTCAATATTATTTTGCAAAATGAAAGACATTCTTTAGAGATGAAGTTAATTATTTGAAAGTAGTTGGCATTAAGCTTTGAACTGACTAGAACTCATCAAGAAGAAGTATCTGTAATCTCAAAGGCGATGATACATTCTGTTGGAATTTAAACTCATTACACTCACAGTTATGATTATCAAAATTATCACTAATATTTTCAAAACTGCTATCAACTTCCTATAGAAGCTTTATATCTATTACTAATTTTAATGCTAAACGACCAAGTTACTATTTAATTTGAACTGAGGACTAAACAATAATGTGTAGAATACAACTCCGTAACCATTCAATGTTATGTGATGTTTGTATTTTCTGTGTTGTAAACTGTTGTTAAACAATTGTAAAGAAATTCGCTAGCATAGCATGAATAAATAAACTGGGAAGAGAAGTGATTATATAAGATAGACAACTGGCATATTTGAAGTTTCACATCACGAATTAACTTTATTGAGACAATCATTTCTAACGAAAAAGTACTAATTAGTTATTTCGTTCTTGTGCTGCACTCCTGATTAGAGAACATTCACAAACCTACCAATAATAATACACAGTGCCTAGAGACCTCACACTGGATACTTAGGCTTCAGATCATTGAGTGTTTGATAATTGTTACTTAGATAGATTCCCCGTAATGAACATCTGTAATGTAATTTCACGGATGATACTTTCATTAAATTTGATGTAACTGAACTCCGTTAGTAGCGACTTCTAGTTAGAACTCCAGGAAATACCTCACGAAATTGGACGGTCACTGAATGTAAGAAAGCACAGACCACTTTTTTCGTCCTGATATAGGACTCCTAAGAATTATTTATCACTAACTTGACTAGAGATCGAAACCGGGACCATCACACCTATTCTAGTTTTAGCAACTTCGAAGTATATCTACAGTAAAATAGATATTGTCGAGTGTAATAAAATTAATAACAGACCACGTCCGTCTGGTTAAAGTTTAAAATTGAGTCAAGAATTACTCAGCAACCTCGATGGCATTGTGTTCCCCATACGACCTGAAAGTCCTGAATTTAATCCCTGGTTTTGTAACAAATAACCAATAGCGATATGCTTGAATAAAGGTAATTAGTGTTTCCAGTACTATCAAACTTTTTTCAATGTTTCTCTAGCTATTGACTAATTAATTGTTTACTAAAAGATTAATCAAACCATTGAAGTTAACAATTAACATCCCTTCATTTGATTATGATTTCGATTTAAACTTCTCTGGATATCATCAAAACAATCTTGTCACAATAAAGCTAAGTTGTAGGAAAGGAATCATTCTACTAACAGAATCATAATTATAAGAATTTGCATTTTTATGTTGTTAGTAATATGAAGTACAAATAAGTCACTGTTCATTAGAATGACCGTATTCAGTATGAAACATCTTTATATTATTATTCAATTACAAGTTTTCTTTCCATAATGAAGCTTTATTTTAGCTATAGATAAATGTTTCATTGATTTTAGGAAGAGTAAATGACTTATCTGAATTCATTAGTTAAGTGGATTTCAGTTCTTGCATTTGCTTCTATTGGTTCATAGATTTATTGAACTATTTTCATGTAACTGTTTTCTTGAAAAAATTTTTATAAAACACTGAAATATACAATTTGTTGTTATATGATTTATTATTATTATTATTATTAAATATGTTTATATTGACAAACATGTAAGCATTATTCTATAAAACATGAATGAATTGACATAATAATTCATTATGAAAATTATATAATAAATGGTAATCTATTATCTATCCACATCTTTACTCTCCCCCCCCCACGGTTACCCTCGTCCCCCTCCTCAGAAAATGAAATCATCTTAACTCAATTTTGGATTGTGATCTTTATTTTCGTTGAGTTTTCTTTACGTTTTTTATAGCCTCAAGAAAATTTTCCACCAGAACTTGGAATTTGTTTCGATCGCATTTTAAAAACGTTTTTTTCTGATAGAATTTTGTTACATTTTCTGTTGTTGTTGTGTGTGTATGTACGTAAGTCTGTTAATAATTACTGGGAATTTCAACACATTTGCAGGTGAAGAAAAACTTAAAAATTATAACATTTTACGGTCATCACAGATTCAGTTCATTTTTATGATTTCAAACAGATTGATCTTGAATGTAGTATCCCAAATTAACCTAGATTGAACAATCACTGAAATACAATGGACTGGTACTGGACAGTTGTTTTGTTCTACTACAGTATTCGATTGCAGTGTACAGATACAACCTCACTAGGGAATCAAACTTATAGTCTTCAGGATTAATGGAGAAAGACCGGCTTGTAGACCATTGGAGCTACAAGTGTCCAACGGTTGTTATTTCTGACTTCACTTCAGTTTTCGCGATATAAAACACAGAGTCGAAGTCCATTGATCATATCTTCTCAATACAACTTTAGGTTGTTCAACCCAGGTCAATTCGTGACATTAAATTCAACTTCAATAATCTCCATAACACCTAGTTGGAAAAATGATTTCTAGCCTATACACCTTGACGATTAATTCGTATTTCAGGTAATTAAGCTCATTAATTGGTTTCGTTATTGTTGTTATTGTAAGCCTTCATTTCTAATGCATAAAAATAATTCAGTTATATGTTCTGAAATATTTTAAAAAATGGTAATTTTCTAATATAATGCAAGTTTTTGAAGAAATTATAGATCTTTGAGGGTATTCGACATTTGGCTGGCAGTAAATTTCAGGATATAAGTTTCGTCATGTTTAGCATTCATCAGAATTGGAATTCAAAGTGAATGGAAGTTGATTCTAGTCATATTGTGAACACTATTTCAGGTATATCCAGATAATAAGTTTTAACTATGAATTTGTGTCGTTACCAGGGTCAGGGCTGTTAATTTTAAATAATTGAACATTAGATTGCCAATTTATAGAATTAGGTAATATATTTATGATATTTTAGTTTCTGTTCATTCGAATATTACGGATGTATAACTTGATTAGATAAGAATAGACACGTGTCCTATAAAAACTTATTGTTTTATCATCACTTGTAACGTAACCTTTATTCAAATAATTCACTCATGACGCACAAATGAAAACAGAAACTAATCAGTGTCAGTCCTAAATATTAACAACAGGATTGTATAAACCATATATCATCCACGGGAAGATACAAGCCTATTGTAAATTACATTCGTACCTGTTGCACAAGTGTGATTGTATGGACATAGTAGCCTAGCTGGTAAACGCAGTGGCGTTTGGGACGAAGAGGACTGAGTTCGAATCCCACTGTGAACATCAACATTGGGATGCAGGTACATCCAGCCGATAAGTCCCAAATAGGACGAAACGCTCGTCCTGGATTCCACTTACCAATCACCATCGAGTTTAAATATAACTTGTGTACTATCGCTATATAGAGGCAATCCGCTCAGGATGCACATATGGCAACAGAGGCTGACCAGTTTCAGTCCATTACAGATCAACGGGATGATATAAGTCTGTTCTAAATTAGGATTGTATAAACCAATGATAATAAGCGTGAAGATAATCTATACTATGAATGCGCTTTGACTAAATCATCAATTCAGAGGTTATATGGATTCACAATGCTACGGAGACCTATGTTTGGAAGAAACAATTATCCAGTGTTCTGTAGCTTTATTAGTAAAAAGTAATATTACTTGCTTTATTTAATACGAACTGTTTTATTGAGGTGAAGTATTCGCCACGCAAACTATGCAAACATGTAACGAAATTCCCAGATTATAACTACCTTACTTGTGAATATTCATAAAATATTTTATTGTCATTCATACTTATTCATAAGATTTTACAATTAATGTCCTTCTCAATACATTTATTTTTATTGTCAAATACACTTAGTGTACTCATCAATAGCCTAATTTTTTTCAAAAGAACAAAACACCAAGGGGTGGAGAGGAGAGAAATATAGACAAACCTCTGTGGTAGTACATCGTGAATTTCTTACTAATTGAATTTGTAGCATGTGAATGAGTAATTCATGAAGGCGTCAAAGTACACATGGTTGATATACATAATTTATTGATTAAAACAAATCTTAAATAAAAAGTTATGTTATGGTAATAAATGAAAATTTGAAAAAGGGGCTGTGCAAAAGTCAGAACAAACTAAATTAATTTAATTTGGATTGTGACTGGAAAGTGGAATCCAGGACGCGCGTTTCCTCCTATTTGGGACTCATCGGCTGGATGTACCTGCATCCCAATGTTGATGTTCACAATGGGATTCAGTGTATAACAAATCAATGGGAATACACAAATTCATCCTACTAACTTAATTAATTGTTTTTCTCATCTGAAATAATTTCAAGAGAATAATCAAGTACTAATAATGTCATCATTCTGGGGTTTCCTTTAAGCAAAAAACAAACACATGAAGTTATTTTACAATGATTCCTTATCATTGTTTTCGTGAATTTAATTAGGGAGCACTGAATATTAAAACGTAATTCTCATTGAAGGTTTCATTTTAAGACTTCAATTCTCCTTGTATTCATGTTCTTCTTATTGTGGCATGATCATAGTTGACAGTAATGGATAATCAGAAGAATTCTCTAACGATAATCGCACTCATTAGATGAATGGAAAAAGTGACTAAAAATGCTGGATATTGCACTTTTCGTAGACATTGAAATATTCCCATTAACATCAATCAAAAAGGAACATTTTTTTGTTTGTAAGCTAAATAAATCATTATGTTCATTATTCAAGTTGTCAGTTTACTTGTTGATCACTGTTGAATTTCAGCTTATGTATTTATCTACTGACCATTATGAATGAAAGTGAAGTTAGATTAGTGTAACTCATCCGTAACCTAATTCTACCAATAATTTGTTACGTTTATCAGACTGTTCTTGTTTGGATTTCATGTCCTTCATTATCCTGAATGATTATTAAATAAAAATTCATTCAATGGATTTACAGAGTTATAGGCTTACATTCTCTTTTGTTCTACTCTTCCCTAGATTCTCAGACACTTTAGTCTTTGAACTTCCTCTAGCATATAACGCACCTACAGGTAAGATGAAAATTTCCGAAAGCTGAGAGTTATATAATTAGTTCGTTTATATTAGTAAAATCTGATTTAGTCACATTTAATAAGCATAAAGCACACATTTGTATGATATAGACATATATAAAATATTTTAATACTTTATTGTAAACACATTACTGGTTTCACTTATTTGTTACTTTCTTTTCCCAGTGTTGAATTAAATGAACTATTGACCCAAATTCATTTAGGCGTGAAATTAACTACTTCTTCATTTTATTTACTTTAGAAAAAAACAACAACTTATTTCTAAGTTATTTTGTATGAACTTAAAGTTTACTTTCCTCCTCCTGCTAATTTTCTTTTGTATAAATTCTGGAATGCTTAGAGAACATTACTTTAGAACATTTATTATATAAGCCTAACAGGAATTAATGAAGTTCGATGTTATGAATTGTAGGCTTGACTTGGATATTATAGGTAAGCTTTATTGACAAGTGTTAAATGACACAAAACTTAGACCCAAGGTTACTTGCTGGCTACCTCATACAGACCACCTTCCTTCTCCACATAATTACCATTATCTCGAGTCATTTACATTAGTGAATACATATCGATGTGATCGATAAAAATCGAAAACTTACAATAAGAGACTGGACAAAAATTACGTTAATCACTACTCAGTGATCAGTTAATGTCAACAATAAATAAATTATCATTAACACATAATTGAAATGCACTCAATGATATTAAGAAATTAATTTCATTTTCACTTATATGAATCCATAATGATTCATTCATAAACTTTACTAAATTAAACAAATGGGGTTATTTGCAACATTTTCAACTCCATACTCAACATTTCCAAACACTTTTCCCTTCATTTAATGAGTGACTTCTTAGTATTAAAGTGTAATTTTCATTAAAAACTCTATTTCAAGTGTTGTGAGTTATCTTTGTTTGTTTACTGTGAATATATCGAAGTAGTGCGGACTAACATACTGAATGTGAAATACAATTTTAGTGAAAGTTATTACACGAAATGTTGTCACTAATAAAAACTTACGGCCCAATATGCACACCTTATTCACTAGATGACGTGGAGAAAGGATTGACAGTATTAAGTATGGTACACTTAGGCATACTTTTAAGTGTAAGTGGATGAATTTCGATTACACAATGAAAGATACTTTATTTATTCCTGATACTAAATGTTCGCGAGGTAGTGACCAATGTAATATTTTAGCTCTTCACATTTTTGTAGGCTAAATTACGTGGCCATCAGTGTAAATGATTCATCATCGTAGGCATTATCCTGAGTTAGAAGATAATTTGTGGACAGTAGTCAGTAGGAAATCTTGGATCTAGGTTTCGTGTCACTTGAAGCTTGTCACAATGGTGTATCTGAAATTTGAGAGGGAGAGCTTATGCTTCTTAGTATGTTGGATCCCATGTCATTCAGCCTCACAGTGTGTTGAGCTATTCGGTAAGGGATTTCGAAACTAAGTGACCTGGTATCGATGAGAAAAAAATACGAATATCAAAACCATATATCTACGAAAAGACTTTTAGTACGAATAGGCAAGTGTCATTTTTACTTTAAATACTTTTATTCAGTATTATAAATTTCGTGACAATAAGGGATTCTGAGCAGCAGTTATGAATTATTAGTTATTATCTACCATTTATATGCTATCACGAATGTTTTCAGTCAGTTCAACCCCTATTACTATATTTTTCCATGCACAATCCAAAAAGTGCACAAATTTCAATACATTTTTCTTTCGTTTTTTAAATTGATAGCAGGAAAAAAAGATATGTTGATAAGTGAAGCTATTTGCAGTATCTAACACTTCAATAGTTTATGATTGGAATGGTACTGCGGCTAGTAAGTACAATTTAGGACACACGTTTCATTCCTTTTTGGGGACTTGTCAACTGATTGTACCTACATTCTAATATTTATGTTCACAATAGGACTTGATTTCAGTCCATTCATGGTGGAAACTTCCTCGTTCTCTGCTGAGCTTCTGAGTTTCACGCATCCACCTGGTTCAAGGGATGTGTCTATATAGATTAAAAGTACTTGTACCTTTTTCTTAATACTGTTATAAATTGAGAGAGATTGAGCAGTTTTAGTTGTTAAATCAACACCCAGTGCAATTTACTTTAATGTAGCGGTAGTCCACAAGTCTGATCAAAGGTGTGTAATAACTGGAAAGTAGAAGCTACACTTATTAATAATTTCTAAACCACTTTATAAAAATTTATGAGTACGTACAGAAAGTTAGCAATCAACATAAGCATTTAGTTTAAACAGGATATTTTATTACAATGCATGAACAATTAGGGAATAGTTATCCCGAAGCACTTGAATAAGCCTCCTAATCATCTACAAACACTTTTGGACATTTTGACAATTATAATAGCTCTTTTCATAACATAATTTGTTCTGGGTCTCTGTAAAAGGTAAATGTGAAAGAAAAGATGCAACTTAATATTACGGTATATCATCAAATGACTGAAATCAGAAATGTCAATGATTATTTATTAACTGGATGATTTAACAGTTAAGTGCCAACATCGAAGCTTGAATGCTTAAGGCTTTATTGATGATAGGGTCGTAGGTGGACTTTGTTTAAAAGTTCCACATTAAACCGAAAGAGATATTCAGTACGTGAATTAAAGCCACCACGTAATTATTATTATTATTATTATTATTATTATTATTATTATTATTATTATTATTATTATTATTAAGCTAACATTTGACTGAGGTAGTTAATCTTAAAAGTTATAAATAGGTATTTGCCCCATCTAAAATATAATGAATACTCTGTAACTTCCTTTTATTATATTTCAGCATAATTGTGTAAGAATGAAAGTAGTTCTCCTTATCATCTTATTATTTTTAGAATCAAATCATTAAATAAGGGGGGAAAATACTCCAAGATCACAGTAACAATTTACCCTTCGAAATCATAGGGGTGAAATAAACTGTACGTTTTCAAAATTTTGAAATCCATATGATATTCTGATTGGTTGATTTATTTTCATTTTATGTTTATGTATCCTTTTTCACTTTTATAACGAAAACCTATTTAATTACCTCTGCTATTTTCCACCCCTACATCAAATGTATTTCAACCAATCAAAATAAAGTATTTCACATTTTCTTTTTGTTGCTTTTAAACAAAAGACGAATACGAATTCCTAAAGTATGACTAATCATCATGACACACCATAAATAAATAAATTTGTGAATCTCAACGAAACAATCATTTGGTCACGTGCTATTGTGAAATTCAGACGTGGAAAATATAATTTCATCATTGGATTATTGAATTAAATAATTAGAACATTTAGGTAAGTATTTTTATCGACAAGTATGTATATCATGTTTTTCTTTGGAATTATGATTAGTTTATCTATTTCACCTTAGTTTAGAATACTTCACTGGTAAATAAGCATGACGTGATATGGGCTTGAACTATGGTTTTCATGATGTAATTTAACTGAAGTCAATTTATGTTATATACACACATCTGTCCTGATTGATCAATTGATTGATCTTAGTGATTAATTCATCTCGAAAGTAGTTGTTTATTTGAAAATTGATTACACAATCATCTGTTGCAATATGCTTTTATTGAGAATTGATTTAAAAATTGAAGAATAGACTGTAAGTATTTACGTCATTGGAGTGCATACTCTGTATGTGTCAGCTTATAGAATCATATATGTGACATATATTCATATAGGTATGATATTGGCCGATGTTTACACGTTATGTTACTTATTAGTTTACAATATATTTTTGTTCTCCTTAGTAAATATCTTAATATTTAGAAGAAGAGGTTGTTTAATGGTTGAATATTCGACCTTCAACAATTAGATCTCAAAATTAAATCCTTGTCGGTTGAATTTCTCTTTGGGCAGCCATTTAGTATCACTATTCCTCTTATGCATAAAATGGAACTCAGAGCCAAGCAGACAATTCTATGTTTTGATATCACGAAGTAGGTTTTAATGAGACAACCATCGATCACCTGGAAGCACTGAGCAGTTGTCTTGTCCTAGTGTGGGACTCTTCAGAAATGCGGATCAATAACCCCATCGGGGGTCGGACCCAAGACCCTCTGGATCCATGGCAAAAGCTTTACCATTAGACCACTGAGTTGGCAACTAACGGTCGATATTTCTAATTCAGTCAATTCGTGATGCCAAAGTTGACAGTCAATAATCTCCACAACACCCAATTATAAAATCTACATTTGTTAGATAGTTTACATAGACATTATTACAGAATCCATGTTATTGATAAAATTATCTATATCATTCACAAAAATGTAGATTAATAAAACTAAATATGCTTTAACTTCATCACAATTTGCATCTCTATGAAACTATGACATGAATAAAATATCTAGGAAATGAACGAAACTGATATTACTACTAATGACAATGGTGAGTTGAATATAGAGAATGTAGTCTAAACAAGTCTGCTACACAGCTATTGATTAAGTAAAGGGTATGGATTAGTAGGTAGAATTAAGCTGATTGAGTGTTTCTAACAACACCACTTATATGACATCCTGTTATTTCTGGATAATTACATTGAGTTAGTGAGCTGTTCTTCACGGTTTTGAGCACATGTACAAATAAATGTTACACACGTTCTTAACTCACAGGATTACAACGTCGAAATTGAGTAGCTCCGGAGTAATCACTATTAGAATAAGGCAGTTTGTCTGCTAAATTGTAATTTAAGCATAAAATAGAGTTCTGATTATTTAAATATTTCAAAATATTGCATCAATTTAAAATTATAATGACATTTTATGTGCTCTTTTTATTTGGGAACCGTTTATACAGAAGTTACATTTACACTAAATAGCCACTGAGTAGTGACCAATATCATGTTTATTTAATCGATAGCGTTAGTCAGATTCCATGAACCAAGTTGCAGCATGTTGTAACTAGTCAAAGTGACTCATAGAGTACAGAGAGTGAGTATACACCTCCTCAAGAATGTAAATATGTCATCCTTGTTGACAGATGTCAACTCTTATAAAACTGAGATCAAGTAAGGTTTCCTGATGACTACTATCAACCTCAAACAACTTATATTTATAGATATAAGTCAACAATGGTAACTTAACTACCTTCTCAGTTTAAGAGATTTTTCAATATTCATAGCAGCATTTTCAAATAGGAGATGTGTTCCTGTCATTAGTCTCTAACGCACTTATCAATTCATTTCACATTTTATAAGTATATCATTGGAGCAGTGGTAGAATAACACGTAAATTTGAAAAATGAAACTAAAACAATGCAAATTAAACCTGTCGAAAAAAGAATCAACAACTAAATGTCAACAACCACAAATATTAATCATACCGGTAAGAATGTAAATTAGAAGACAAATAAAAGTACATTTCATTGTTCAACAGTCCATTTTATTTTTCAATGTTTGCAGTTATAAGTGATGAAGAAAATAAGCTACTTAAATATTCTTTCTATTCAAAAATATGAAGTACAACTAATGAATAATTTGATGTAAATAATTGTTTTGTGAATATGAGATGTAGGTGAATAAAGTAGTGTTTTGTAATTTGTAATGTAGGCTAACGTTACCTGCCATGTTCATTGTAGTATACCAGGCTTGATTATAATAATAGGTATTCTTTCAGTAACTGAGGAAAACGTTCTTGGAACCAAAAGAAGACAGCCTCCAAGATCAAACATTGAATTTGACAATCACACCCAAAAGCTTGATGAGATCATCCATAAATAATGGTTCGGGAAAACTAAATTGGTGCTTAAGTGTACTGTGCAAGTTATACGTCACAAGATTAAGTGCTTTTGAATAAACCTACTTTTTTCAGAATCAGACATCATTAAAAGCATCCATCTTAGATAAAAGTCGTCTAATCTATTTTTAAATTTTCTTTGAAAAGACTCGATTTTAGGTGGTTGAATGTAGTCGACAGGAATATCCGCCTATTTTGCGTTATTTTGGCTACTGCTTGCCAAAATAAGTACTTCGAACTCTTTTAGGAAATAATACTCTATGTCATTCATAATGAATATCGATCAGGATTATTTCGTATAGATTAACTTATAACTGATCAATTGATTCATAAATAATTTTTACAATTTTATTTCATTAACTACTTATATTCTTTTATTAGTAATCAAAAAATATGCATAGTACAGAAAAAACAATTGAATCTGAAATTATACAACAATTAATCGAAATTGCTGATGAAATTGACAATGAATTCAATGATAATCAATTAAAAATGAACAGAAGATTTGGTAAACTTTCTCAATCAATTTATGTACCGTTCCAGTGTTCAATAACTCATAGAAATGTAAATCAATTCATTATAACTATCATTTATAAGTTATTTCTAAAATGATTTTCCAGTTGTCGTTAATGGATAATGAAGAACATGTTCATTTATCATTTCAGTTCATTATGAATGTTTACATATAGGATGATTGGCTTTGACAATGATTTTCTGATATTCCAATGAAATATCATGATCTACGGAGTAGTCTGAAGTAGAATATGCATACTAAATTATTCCGACTCAATGAATTTAAAAGTATTATACACATAGTAATGCCTGAATGCTTAAGTTTCGATCTTACGGTAGTAAATGAACAATACTAAGGAGTGTTAAACCTAACCATCATGGTTATTCAGTAGTCCCTGTTTTTGGTTTCAGTTATTTTCTAGGTAGTAATAATTCATGATGGGGATTGTCTCGAAGTATATTGATTTAAATGTGACAAAATCTAGCCTACATTGTACTGGAATTTGAATCAAGACTTCATGATACCTACATCAAACTCAACGTGTTTTAGTTGAAAACATTCAACGGTAGTAATTAAGTATCATTTGTATTTTGAATTTTCATTGACTGAAGTAGAAATTGATGCTTATAACTCAAAAATATTGTTGATTAATAATAGTAAATTCATGGGTGGCAGTAAGGCAGTCAGTGACAATCGATGGTTATCACATTATGTTATGAATCTGTTGGACTTAAAAGTGAACTACAATTCGGTGCCTTGGTAAGTGAACGGCTTATTTTCCATTCCTTGCTTGGTTATATCTGCATAGTTGTCTTGTACTTCTTGATTTTCGATGGTATTACCCACCGCCCCCTAATTAATATCAGTTTTCAAAAAAGCGTTTACAAATGAATAATACTCTAGATGGGGTAAGCATAAATTCACATTCATTGGTCACTAAATAGTGACGAATGTAGTGTTTGTTCGGTCTCAGGTATCAATCAATTTCGATCACTCGTTTAAATGACTAGACATCGTGTACAGTATGCGTAGGCATGACATCAATAAAACAGATAAGCAATGTAGGTAATACAATCATACAGTAATCAATTAATAAAAATATTTGGATATTTCAAGAGGTCAGCCGTGAACTAGATTGCTCAATCTTAAACTGTAAAACAGGCTGACATGAATTCAAATCATGTAGAGAGAAACATTTTCCTTATGATTGTAGTATGTTTTGCTAATCACTATCAAATAGAATGAAATCAAAATATCTTGGCGACTACCTCTTACTACTTGACATTAAACCATGAATATTTTCGGCCTTAATCTTTGAAATTCATCTTTTTATCCTCAGTTAATCATGTCATTGCTATACAATAGAAGTACCATATCATTATTCACCTTGTATTCTCTCTTAGCAAATTAATCATATTTTTTTAAATTTTAATTATTTATTTAATTTGTTGACCAAAATTATTTTATAATGTAATTAAACTAAATACTACTAAATTATTTCAATAGTATATCGAGGTTATTTTGTTAGTTTTAAACAAACCACTGTAAACAGTACACACAAAAAAAAGAAAAACATTAAAACTGAGATGAAATTGATGAGTCATCATCATCATCATTATCAAAATAGTGTGGTAATGATGACACCACAGGGAAGCTGAAGTTTTTGTATGTATGTCACAAGCCGACACTGTAATATAACTCGTGGTAGCATTCATGTATACAACATAACAAATTCTTTAGAAATGAACTAGATACATATTTCTAATCACTTGAGGTGGTAGACTAAATAATTAAAGATTAAATAAAATAGGGTGATAGGTATGAAGTGATATATTGTGAGAGAAAAGGGGTGGGTGGGTGTAACGACTATATTAAAATGAAAATTTGTCAGCCACTTATCTAGTCATTTAAGGTCAACATCAAAATCACCACTTTTTTTTTACTTTCCATAGAAAACTTGTTTGAATTATTCATAAATTTTCTTAAAGTGTGAATATGGTAGGAGAGATAAGTTAACATATTTTGAAATCAACCCCTCTCTTCACATATATAGTTACATATATATATATAAATATACACACACACATTAAGAGAAGTGCGTCACACTGGTCATGATGATGATGATGATGATGATGGACCTGGTATTATGGACTTCACTAACTTGGGAATCGTTTTTCTTGTCTGCTTAAAATAATGCGGGTTGAATCTTTTTAGTGGTAAAATTAGTAATAATAATGATAATAATAATAATATAATGATGACGTATGTGTTCTTGTATACTTGTAATATGAACGCATGTGTGTGTTTGTGTGTAAATGTTAATGTGTAGTTATAAAATCTTTTTCTTCGAAACGTACACACACACACACATACATACAAGTGTAGATTGTTTATCGTTTGGTAAAACATACATCACAATTTAACTGTGAATACAAATATCTATTCAATGTAATTAATGTGACAAAAAAATTGAGACCAACATTTTTTTTCAATGAATAAAGTTGTAAAGTAAGCTCACTCTGATTACAGAAAGCAAATGAAAATAAAACAAATCATTTGAAGACTATGAGTAGAATGAACCATTTTTCAAGTTAAAATGGGTGCATTTGTTACAGATGAATGTTGGTTGTGTACCACTGGAAATCATGAATCACTGGATAGTTATTTCGTTTCAGTATGACACTTCTGTAGTGTGAATCTAGGGAGCCTGAAGGTCCTAAGCTCGAGTCCCTGATAGGGTCGTGAATGTATGTAGTTGAAGAATCTCATATTATAACGAAACAGTTGTTCAAGTGCTTCTTGGTTTTCAAGTGGTTGTCTAACTCAGACTAATTGAATGGTACCAAAATGAAATTTTGTCAATGGTGGTTTCGATACATTTCGAAAATTGCACACACAGTGAGTAACTAACATTTTCACAACTTATGGCAACTTACTACTGTACTTTGACACGTGATTACTTTGTCATAATTGACAATTCGAACAATTACCTCTCATTTTTCAGATCTGTGAATTATTATCACCTTACACCTTTTTTTATTATTTAGACTACTGTGTAACTTTCTTTGGATTCTTTTGATAATTGGATATCTTATGATGTAATTGATTTTTTTATTTTTCAATGGACGAATATCCTGTAAAACAATCACTATATATAAGGTTGTATAGCTGAAGTAAATGACATTATCAAAAAAATTTTCATTACTGAGTTATCTTTATTTCTTCCTCAGCGAAAATAAGTGGTCATTGTGTAGTATAATCGACAGTATTCGAAGCCCAAAGGGAGGAATCATTTTCCACATCTTATTATAAACTATTTATAAATTCTTCATTGATTCGACATATCATGAATTTTTCTTTTAATTAATTCGTCGAGAGGCATTGAGAATCGTTTCTCATCCTTGTTTGACAGCATGTAATGGAACAAATGCGAAAATATACTAATGCATGAAATAAGTAACTTCCAGACTTGCTATCAAAATGATAACCAGTGTTTCATACCTTTGGCAGAGTATTCTAAACTCAGCATACACCTTATCAGATCTATTGGTTTAATCATTGGAGAGGTTCGTTATATTCCTCATTGATTACTCACATAACAGGTAAATGTCCTTTAAGCTGTGAAATATAGTAAGAACAACTACTTCCCCGTTAAAAAAACAAATTTATTCTATTCACACAATCAATCGATATTGTAATTTAACTGATATTGATTGTTTATTTATTTTGCTTATTCCAGCTTAGATCAATAAATGAACAGCAACAAAATCAACAGATACGAATATTAAAAAAATCAAATAAATATTTTCTTGTTGCTGCTGGAGTGTTTTGTACTTATCTTGTAATCAAACGATTTATTAAATGATTTGGATTTCGTTTTTCATTATGACACTCAGAGAAATAATAAAAATGCAAATCAACACACATCCCATATACATTCACTATGGAATGTATCTGCATTACAAATGAACAAGTGGAACAAATGAATTATGGACTACAAGGAGTAATACTTCCATCGATTCAGTGAAGTGGCATTGAAGAACATAGGATGATGAGTGATGAGATATCTAAGATCTGTTAGCATTGAACAGTTCTAGAAATAATTGGAAACATAGCTTGTCAACATATTTTCACATTTTAATCAATTATACCTTCATGTAAATATAAGTTAGATTCTTGATATATTTTTGTATATAACGAAATTATTTTTATAAATATAATTTGATATGTACTTTTTTAGACATTCTGTTTTATCTGAAGTTCATATATGTCAGAAACTATCATCAGCTGACAACAGGGGGGGGGGTTGGAGTAGTACTTCACCTCTTATTAACTCAAATTCATTTAGTATAGCTCACAGTGGATTTGAAGTAAAAATACTGAATCCAAGTTTTGGAATATCCATCTGGAATGTTGTAGAAATTAGAAAAATCATAAAAAATGCACTATACTCAGTCATGATTCATTAGAAAGAGATAGATGAGATAATTATAAGCTTTTATGTATGGTAAATCTATAAGAAATAATTTCTATCTAAGTAAACCTATAAACACTGATACAATTTGCATATAAATATTCTTTCGAAAGTGAAGCTTCTGTTTGCATCTAGAGTCTTTTGGTGTCTGTTCAACGTGCAAGATAAAAGAATTTTGGAGAACTAAGAGGTATAATAAGTTAGCGTCTGGCTTACTATTACAAAACTTCTCATAATGTGTACAGTAACACTTGGATAATAATACATACATTTAAGGAGCTGTTAACAGGACTAAATATTTGTCTTAGATTCCTATTCTTAATCACATTTCAAATGTTCTAACAAGGATAAATTTGTATGCAAATACACACGCAACCTACTGAGGATTCCCATGCTAGAACAAAATAGCTGACTAATATTCCGTTGCTTTTAATGGTACCCAGTCGATATCAGTCTACATAAAAAGACGAAATATAATTATTTTTATCAACTCAAGTAAGTTAGATAATGAAGTGAAATTTTTTATAATTTCCTTCTGTATTCACACATGAAGTGATCAGATGACAATAATTCAACGGAATTTATCTGTCTAGGACACAATTCTCTCGATGTGAATAAGCATAAAAACTAATTTCATTACACTTAACTCAAATGAATCCGTCGTTGTTATGTAATCTATACTGTATGTTGAAAAACACTCCACAATATCAACCGACTGCACCAGAAAAACACCGTCGTATATGAGACTTCCTTCGTAGCATTTACTATGACCCATCACAGAACGAACTCAGAACCATTAAGCATCTCAGCAAAAGTTTTTACTTTTAAGCTACTGTGTTAGCATTTAACAGATTACATGTCTAACTCCAGTCAATTTATTATATCAGGTGGCCACCATCCAGTGCCATTGGTAGGGTGACTACCTCATTTACAAAATGACTGACACTCAATTATCATAGCTTCTTACGCAAACTCTAGCAACTCAATGCCAATCAATTAATTTTGACTTCTATGCATCCAATGACTAATTTAATAGTTTTATATTCATATGAAAATAATGATAGACAAATTGTATGTTGTTATGTTTAATTATTCTGAAATTCACTGTTCAATCTGAAAATAATTTTTCGTCAACATATCAATGTCTCGTACTTTTTAATCCTTATAACATGAATAATAACAACAATAATTTAATGCTAAATATTTTTACTTTAATGATAAACAGATTAAATAACAACAGAATTCATATCACAAACCAGATTATTGTCGCCCTAGTAACTAACCATTGAATATACCAATAAAATAGATAGACAATTTTTAAACAGTTCTAATAGATTGGTTTATCATGTAGCCATGTGACTTGTCTAGTCATCAATTATGTAATACATACGAATATAATATGTGTGGCTGCTGTACAAATTTAAGGTTAGACGATGAAAAGGATGTACAAAAACTGTGATACATTAGTTTATAATGTAATTATATGTTACGTTATCTCCATACTACTTAAAACACTTAATCTTATTGTAATTTTGTATGTTTTCAGTCCCATTTAAGTGTAGATATTCTAATTTGTATATCATTTTCGGACTCTTTTTGTGTGTCTCTGCCATCTTGCGTTAGTTACACATAATTCAGATGACATATTCACATAGTTAATGAATCAATGAATAATATGAAAATGATCAGAGTTTTTGAAATAAAACATTTGCTATTGTTGTTAATGTCATTATCATGGATGTTGTAATTGAGTTTATTGTTATGTAGAATATCTCATTTTTATTATCCTGTCCCTACTCTTCTTTAAATGACATCGTATTATCATTATGATTATAATCATAGTCACAACTGCCACCCCCCCTATTCCGTTAATATCATCCTTCTACTCATTATATATAACTGATGGCACTCTTAACAGTTACTGATACCAACAATTATATATATATATATATATATATATATATATATATATATATATATATATATATAAGCAGCATAATTCAGTTCTTGATAAAAAAAATAAGTTTAATAACAGACCACGTAGTATGAGATTTTTCATTCTCTTTTTTTTAAAAAAAAGAGAACGCGAACTTGGAAAATTGGTAGAAGAAAGGATTAAATGAATTTAGGTTAGTAATTTACGAAACCTTGATTACGAAGTAATAAGTAGATAGTTCAACAAATACTCATTTACAATATAAAAAGGCAGCATAATAGATTACAAATGATATGGATTGTAATTATCAGAAGAATTGAGTGTGTTTCGTCCTATATAAGATTCGTCAGATTTCAGTGTTGATGCACACATTAAGAGTCGTACTTAGTATCATTTATTGCGAAATGCTAATGGGTCATCCAATAGGTTGCTTAGGTTAGATAGTGACTTATATGTCTAGTAGGTGTGATGTTTTATGATAATTCTAAGGTGCACTTAATCTCACTGTTGAATTTTACGGCTGAATTCTGATTTGACTTTGTTGGCGCATATGTTTCCTAGGAGGATTTACATGATATATCAGTTTCAAATGAAAAATGTTCACTTCGTATTCTGACTTACTGATGTCACATAAGTTTTAAATGATCTTGGTTTCGATGTTATCTGTGGTTGTGAGTAGTCTGTAACCGAGGAGTCTACAACTCGAACTGCACAATTATCCAGTGCTAGCCTGTATTTACAACAGTTGTTATTTAGACATGAGCTTATCATCAAAAGTAAAAATGGAATAATACTGGGGATTGTTTATAATCGTGGGTTGACCACACTACCAGGGATCGAAATGAATCGACGTATATAGTAATTAAGTTATTGGATAGTGACTAATATTATTCTTGTATGATCATTTAAAGTAACTATCTAATTCTATCAATCAAGTAGCATTTTGGTAACTGGTCTAAGTTATTTTCCACTGTCTGTATTATGTTGTGATGTGAAGTCGAAAATAGACAGGATACTCAGAACATACTATGGTATAGGCTAGAAACAAGGTGTACATGCACTCCTGAGAGAAATGATGCTCTAATGTACTTTATTCTGCTATGTTGCTTTTCAAAGATTAGTTGATTTGGTTCGTCACAGACTGGTATTAGTAGAGCATCATTAAAGATCAAGGAGTACTGGACTCTTCAGCAGTGAGCATCCCCAACTGCGTCAGGGAGTCGAACTCGGAGCCTTCAGGTCCTACGGAGAACGCCTAGCCATCCACATCACTGGACCTACCGGCCTCCAGCGGTAGAAGTTCGACTTCTGTCAGCTTGTGGTATATCCGCGACCATTGCTTATTGTCACCGATGATAACTGTCTCACTCCAGACGAGTCTGAGCTCAACCAGTCACAACTTCTCACAAGAACTACTGAAGAGTTCATACCGGGACGAAACAACTATCCACTGCTTCCTAGTCTTCATTGGTACTCTGCCAACATCAACCTGTTGCAAATCTAATCAACTAAAACTTAATACCATTTTTCACAAAAACACATAAATTCAATTTTAAAGGACTGGTCGAAAACTTTTCACAATTTTTCCTAGCGGATTCATTCTACTTTTAGCCAATCTCAGAGTCTATAACCGTTACAAATGCGATAATTCAGTTAATAAAGGGTACTCTCTTCTTTCGAATTACAAGTATGCATTGTTGTCAACGAGTGAGAAATAGCATAAAGCCTAGGTCCAGGGTCCGCTGACGAAAATTTCTAAACCCAACTTCAAAGTGAATGGTTTAGTGTGAATTAGAAACTACAGAAACGGAAAAAAAAAACAAACTTGATGAAAATGTTAGTGACTTCCTTGAGACAGGTGTTAGGTCTCTGTTATGTTGGGCAACTAAAGAAGAGCAACAAACGTTCAGAACTGTATTTTAGAGGACTATTTCAATTATTGTGGTTGTGAATAATGTAAATATTTCATTTCTACCATTGTTACGTTCCTCTTACTCTGTTCTCCCATTTAGTTTATTTACTATTAGTATATTATTTCTTACTATGAACTACAGTTAATTGGTTGTGTACACTACCACTATTTCCTTAGTTCTGTATTACTGTTAATTTCCTAATTGGTTGACTGTGTGGTGTGATTTTGTGTATATGTAAAGGCATGATTGAATTACAATTTGATTAGATTCTGTCTGTTGGTTCATCAATCGTTGTTTCTCTATTCTGGCTTAGGGACTCATAGTAGCAGGGCAGACGTGTCCGTATACTGATTTGTAATCATCAACGGCACAGTGTATTTCCGAAATACATAACAGTCTCGAAGTGAACGTCAGCCTTAGTGTGTGGAATGTAAATGCACTGGGAAATCCTGGATAGAAAGAAACGCACGTCTTTAATTTAAATACAGGTTACAGTCTAAAAATAAGGAACCTATTAAATAGATTAACTATCATGTTTATATTAATGTGTTTTAATGTGATACGATTTTTATTCTATCAAAATTTAAGGAAACTGATGCTGTTCTCAATAGTGTTATGAAAAGTTATTTAGATGTTGACACTTGTGTCTTGATGATGTGGTGCACCATAAGAGGCCTTCAATTCTGGACCAAATTTATTGTGTAATCGTAGGGATAAGGATAATATTCTCCCCTCCCTTACCACCGAGCCCAAATGATAGATAACTAATCACCTAGTACGTTCTACTTTCGAATGGGTCTCTACAACTAATGTTAATTCATGTTTAATTTCCTTTAAATAAGTAAGTAGTCTAGTGATAATTGCTTCAAGTGATCATTGAGTAGTGATCAATTTTGCATTTCTATAGACCTCAGTACCGATCGAGTCAGTTCATTCGATCAGATTGGAACCGCATCATTAGTCTTAGTGACCTGACACCGTATGGATAATATTTTGATATTAAGTGCTTGGAAGTAGTAAGAGTAAAAGTCAGCTGAACTTAAGGCCAGGTACTAGTTGGGATTTGTAACCAAAACGTAACTAGGATATCGACAGAACTAGTTCTCTTCGTAGGATTTGAAAAGCCATCTTCAGGAAGTAAAGAACACTGTCGGATATTATTTGGCTAAAGTAGGACAAAAGGTTAAATTCATCTTGTTGGGGATTCCTAAGTCCCAGAGATAAAATGATTGATTTAATTGAACGAAAGAAGATGTATTGATTTTTTGTAAGCTTCATTTGTAAACTGTCATCACATTAATTTGATTTCAATGTGAGTTCTACTCCTGAGTACAGTTTGACAGTATTTCATTGTATTAATTAAATGTTGATGATTTCACTTGATGAATAATCACTGTAAATTAATTGATATAAAAATCGATGTATTTATGTAAATAGAATTCGCAGTTCGCTAGTGTTGTCTGATTGGCTTGTGTTCTTCCTTATTTCGGTTTGGAACTAAGTAAGCATTGGGCAGACGCGCATTTATCTACTAGGCACACCTCAATTGGCATTCGGTCACCCACCACCAAATTTCGCGCACCATAACACATCTGTTATGAATGAATAATTCATATTTTACAATTGACAACCTCGAATATATATAATGACAATGAAAACGATAAAATAGTCACTGAGACATGTATTGAATATTTTAAAATGTTAACTCAATATCAATCATACGAACTGTTTTAATATTACAGGGTTAATAGTGAAATGTTGGTTGCTTCTTATTTTTCATTTGCCTAACAACACCACTTGATTTACTCATATAAGTTCAAATAAAGTCTTGTCATAAAACTGAAGTAATTTGGTGTATGTTATGAAAACAGAAACTGCTATGACTGATGCCTACGACCTATTAGTAAATGTGACGTTGTGCACACGAGTTTACAATAACGAACGCTAATGAGAGTGCCTAATCGGTCCCTGTATTTCTGTCCGTTGCCCACTCAATCCCAGGTAGGAAATACTAGGAACATAAGCTGATGAATCAACTAGACAAATCGTATTGTATTTCAAATATTCATTTATATACACAAACCAGACCATGCAGGTAGCCAATTAGGGAATTTACGTTAATGGAAAACGATGGAGACAGTGGTAGTGAATTGAGGTAACGTATACTCAATCAATTAACCTTAATTCATAAATGAGAAATGATATAGTAATCGTTAATGTACCAAACGGGAGGTTAGGTACAAGTGACATAATAGTGATAGGATCAAAAATGTGTACTTTAGACACAACGAAAGCAACTGAAAGTTTTCCAAAACATAGTCCCGAAAGCTAGCCATTCCTATCGAGTCGCCCAACATAACACTTTCAAAATTACCATCGGAAATATTCAAATTAAACTCACTGATAACACATTTTTAATAGTTCTATACTAATAAGTCATACATATTTAAATCTATTAAAGACTCTTAACCGGTTAGACTCTTAGTTCAAAGGAATTTAATAGTCAGTTAATGAGTTAGGACCTGGATTTGGAAACAGTAGTTACTTTATTATATGTAAAGCGAATCTACAATATTCAGTGCTGGCTTGAATGATCTTACAGGTGCATTCAAGTTACGTGACTGATCATAAAATCGGGGAATTATGATTTCTTATTTCGGATCCAATCATCATCATTTTATGAGTATAATTATTTGATATAATATTAGCTTAGTAGTATAGTAAACTGTACATTCGTTGAGAACAAAGATGTTCAATTCACTCTATTGTGATAGACGGAGAGAATTCACTCAATTCACTAACGATACAAATATATAGCAGAACATAAGTTCGTCGAGATAAATAGAACAGATTGAAATTACTATTTATTTAAAATTATAAACAAACAAGTATTATGATAACTAAAAGAAAAAAATGTCCAAGAACTTGTACGCAATCAAATTCAGAATTGTTAAGTTTCATGTTGATGATGAACTGAAGTCTCATGGATTAATTATAGAGGTAGTTCTGTGGAGACAACTATTAAGTTTAGTTGTTTGTATCGGTCACAGATTGATGTTAACTGGGTGCCACTGAGAACCAGAGTGCACTTCACAGCCGTTTTCGTCTAACATAGGACTCCATAACACTGCACACTCTTGATTTAGTTAGCGAATCGAACTCAATGCTTTCATGTCTCACGACTACAGCCTAGCCATCTGCACTACTGGTCGGATATCCAAGGGTTTAATTCCCACTTTTAGTCGGAAGCCATGTTTTATAGAGTTTAGGCTTGTCTGAAGTGTGACACTTATCATCAGTGGCATTGATGATTTCACACAATAACAAAATTGATGGAAGCGGGAATTCTACCATTAAACACCGTTTCAGTGGTGCAGATAGTTAAGTGCTTACCATGTGACCCATTGGGCTGGGGTTTGATACCGTAGTAGTATCGAGGTTTTGTACCACTGATTCATCCCAGCAGCTATTCAATGTTCCCTGATTTTCATAGAAATTCAACTAACATCAATCTATGACGAAAATGAACAGCTTCTAACGTTAGTTAACTAGCTGTATTTATGTGTAGTGTTCTCATGAAATATTGAAAATGAATTACTATATCATTACTATCAATATGATTGACTCTGATGACTTATTATCTAAAGTCGTTTACATTCGTCGTGTAACTTGCCAGCAAATAATTATAATTTGTGATGAGGTGTCACAGAGATTGCTGAATTCTAATTTGAAGTCACGAATTTACTTGAATTCGATAACTGTTGATAACCAAGTAGTACTGAGCAGCTATTTCATCCTGGTATGGGACTTATTATATTAGCAACCGAGTCCAGGACTTTCAGGTTTCACAGAGACATCTTACCCCTTAACTCACTGGGGTGATGAATTTACTGAATTAAGAAATGTATACTACTGAATGTTAACTCAATAGTTCAAGTGTTAAGTCTTCGACACAAAGCCTGAAGATCTAAGGCACGACCGCTGGTGTGTAGGTGAATTAAGCATTACTTCAGCGTCTCATACTGAGACGAAACGACTATCCAGTACTCTGTAGTTTTCAATTATTGTCTAATTCGTGACAATTTCAAGTCCAATATATTTACAACACTAAGTAGAAAGTATTTAATAAATCAACAGAATGTTGATACATATACGTGTGTGTTTAAGAGAACCAAATGAATGTTCTTCCTCTGAAGGAGTCTTGATGGTGGTGGGGGTAAGAGAGATTAAGTTTGTGCTTTCAACAACTCAGCAAACAATATATAGTGAAATTCCATAGTGTTTATCTATTTTTCCTTAATAATTACGCTATCAAGAAAAAATAACAACAAAGATGTTAACAATTGAGTTATAGAAGTTCTATTTTGATCAGATAAAGTGGATTAATTAAACTGTAACATAATCCAGTGATGTTTTATTTCACAATTAGTTGTTCTTATTTTATCTCATTGAAATCTTTACTATTTTAAATGATGGTTATTGAAAAATTGACTACGAAAATTTCTTTAAAGAGTCCCTAATCCCAATGACTTGGTACAACTTCTTAATTATGTCTACATTTTGCATGCAAACGAATGAAATGTTGGGCATATTTCGTCTATTTCAAGGCTCATCATATAAATTGTTAATTTTCATTCATGATTTTGTAAGAATAAGACGTGAATAACTTACAACAAAAAGCTACTTAAGTAAGTGGTAGACACGATTTGTACCTAACATAAGAAATTAAGCTTCATCACTCTACCCGTCTCTTATTACAAACTCCTCCGTGGAATAAAGTTGTATTCCAGTGTTAACATTCACACCATTAGTCGAACTTATCCCAATCTCCTTAAATGACGACAGATTACTCAAGGTGTTATGGAAATCAAAGAAGCGCTAACCCGTTTAAGAAGTAAGAGGATAGTAGGGAGAATTTATAGTTTCCGGGTGTTGATACTCGGGACTAATATAAACTTAGTTTTCTAATTCACTCATTTAGTCTGTGAAATCATTTTGAAGATTAAGATAACTTGATTATATTTACTTTAGGCATATTAACCGTAACAGATGGCCTTAAATCATCTCGCTTACTTCAAGATTTTTAAATACACTAACTCTATGTTCGATTCTGTGTACTAATGAGACGTTAGAAATCGGAACGAAGTAACTTTAATTTATTCCTCAGCTAAAAACTGTTTACTTGAGTCAAAATGACAAGAGCGTTTGAAATAATAACTTCAGAAGTTAGACGCTGATAATAAAATGAGTGTCTCAACCTTGAAAGCTAGTTTTTGGAATATTATTTCAGCACTTGTGATTAAAACCTAATTGAGCATTTTGTTTCACATTTTCTTCGTTTTACCTTCCTGTTTAACGCATTAACTGTTACTATATCAGTTCCCAATCATGAAGTATGGTTAATCAATTCAGTGCCTGCTTCTCTATTTTTTTACCATTTAAATCTTGGCTTTTGTATTGATATTATTATTCTGTTTAGTTTACTGGGCTGTCTGCGATTGCAAGTATGTAACTAAACGAATGTATTAAGTATACTACTACTACTACTACTACTACTACTACTACTACTACTACTACTACTACTACTACTACTACTACTACTACTACTACTACTACTACTACTACTACTACTACTACTACTACTACTACTACTACTACTACTACTACTACTACTACTACTACTACTACTACTACTAACAATAATAATAATAATAATCTTTTTTACTGGACTGTTTAGGTCATTTATGTTTTGTTGCTTCTCTGAATTAGAGCTAAAAGTATCGGAGCCTACTGACAATACAGTAAGAATACTAAGTTGTTGTTGATGTCCGTGTATTAGTTGGTCGCCTACTTAAACCAAATGTCCAGTGGCAAGTCGAGTTTAGCAAGTAAAACCCTCCCTCCTTCTCAAAGACAAATCAGTCACCCTTATCCAATCAAGTAAAGAATATAACTCACGAACTTTAAAACTCTTTAGTTAGCACGATTGTGATAACTGTCAAACCATAGTTGAAATACTTGTGCCAGTTCTAGTTTTATTTACCATCAAAACAGAAGATAACACTTCTTTTTTATCCAAATACACCCAAGTTTCTGGTATTTGATAATTAGTCAAGAAGTATCATGCATGACTAAAATAATAGGAAACACTAAATGAATTGTATGTTTACTTAACATGAATGAATAATACATGTTATATTCAGTGAAAATTACTCTGAATTACGTGTGATCACGAGTTTTATCTCACTCGAAAAGTGGTAAATTCAAACCATTTACTTAGATACTAGTATTCCATAAATTTAACTTCAGTTAATTATCTATAGGTTTCAAGCATTTAGTGTTATCATTGTTATGATGTCTCACATTGCTAATTAATCGTAATCAAAAAATTATTGTAAACTAGGAAATATTGGATAGCTGCTTCGACTTAATATTGGATTACTCAGCTGAGCATATCCATGACTTTACCAGGGATCGGACCCAAGACATTGAATGAAGATCCATTAATTTCTCATTTCTAGCTTCAATCGATTTAAGATACTGAGTGACCATAATTCTGAATCACTTAATAGATAACTGTCTCACACCTAAAATAGTTTAACTTGATTAGATATGTCTCCTCACTAAGACTTTGGGATTACTTTCTAAAATCAGTTAATAGTCACTATAATTTAATTTGGGCATGTTTTTGAATCTTCCCGTTGGTTAGATATGTGCATCCGGAGCGGATTGCGGCAGTATAGCATATATTTACATACCCACTAAACAAGTGGTCTTGTCTGGACTCGGCCTAGTGGTGAATACGGCAGCGTTTGGGACGAAACTAACTAGGTTCGAGTTTCCGTATGAATATCGATAATAAAGTGCAGGTAATTCCATCTGACGAGTCCCAGATAAGACGAAACTTGCTTCCTGTATTCCACTTACCAGCTACAATCTAAATTAAGTCACCGTAATGGCTAGCACTTATTCCTGACTCAACCTGTTGTAAACTTTTCACAGGTAATTAAAAATACTATCTTCTTAAACCACCCTAATTTACAATTGTAACTATCATATTCATTCATATAAATAACTTTCTTAATTTGTTGATAAAAATAAACAAAACAAACACCTAATGGACATTCTTGACATTCATATTTTAATAAATATACAATTTTACATTGTTCAACTGTCAGTTTCTACAATGAATAAGATAAGAAAGAAAAGCATAAGAATGAAAGGATGGGTCACTGTCTCTATGCGCACAAGAAAAACTTAGTCAAGTATAAAATGTCAACAGGATGTACTTCATATTCTTATTCTCATTATTGAAGTAATACAAGTAATCATTTAATAAAACATGTTTACCACTTTACACTATTCAACTTGGGAATTAAGGAGATAATCAAAACTGAAAGAATAAATATGTGAATACATCTATAGTCTTATCAACTGATTCTTATCTTAACTAATTCACTTGATCATATTATAAACACATGATGAAAACAATTTGTTGTTACTGTTATTGTTGTTACTAGGCTAAACACAGGTGAATGAACAAAGATACTTGTCTTAAAATGACAGCGTTTAAGGAGTGTCATACATGTGGCCTAAGTTATTAACTGATTAATCAAAGTGATATATATATAGACATGATGAATAGAAAGGATAACTAACATGATATCCGGAACAAATTTGAGTAATAACTATATTCTCATAACCATGGATTTAACACTACTTGATTCATGAAGTGGGATATTTTAATGGTCCGAGAAGTGCCATATAATTACTAATATCATGAAAAAGTATGTGAAATAGACTTGCGCTTATAAAAAATTCCATGAATAATCAAATATAACTTCTGGCCATTTCAATATATATATATTAATTAATTTCAATTATCCTCATAGTACAATGGGTTCCGAATGTTCAACGCAATCGATTTTCAGTTTGTTTTGATGAATTGGTCTGAGTTAGATAACCAGTGAAAACTAAGAAGTATTGAACAGCGGCTCCTTTCTAGTATATAGCTGCTTTGAAACTTCAGGCTTCGTGACGAGCACCTAACCGTTAGATCACTGAGACAGCCGATATCTGACGGTTAATGCTTCTGACTCAGTCAATTCGTGATATATTTGTGGCACCTAATCCATTTTGGTCGGTGGGTAACCGATGCACGCCTAATATGGCTGATCGCAACTGGTCACATCTAGATGTCAATTTTATAGTTAGAATTTTAAACTCATTGATCACGGAGTAGTTATCAATGTCAAATTTATCTGATTATTAGTACTAAAGGAATCCTATTGATCAGTATAGGCACTAGTCCTATAGACAGCATCATTTCTCTCAAGATTTCAGGTAGGCTTTGTCGACGAGTTTTAGCTTAGTGTGAAACATCAATTATCCAGGAAATCCTTCTGACTACTTTCAAGCATTTAGGAATACCTAGAAATGAAGAGTTTTCCTAAAAAATTTAATAGTAATTATAATGTAAATGCAAAGAGCACTTTTTGTAACCATTATTTACTCAGTTCGATTGTTTGTTATGACGGTTGTTAAGAAAACACCATTTCATAAAATTCTAAATTAACGAAGAGGCAGTCGGCAACATTTTGTAGGATAGACTGATCACAGCTATAAAAAATATCTTCTATGCAGCTAAAGTTTGATGGAACTTTCTAGTCAGTCAGTGCTAATCTCTTAGAATGCTAATTACTAGGTAGATGAAATAATAATAAACGACAAGTCTCTTTTTGAACACAGATTTGATCTGTATAGTTACTACTTCAGAGAATCGAAATGAAATTGATTCGAATTTTTTGATGATTATTTTAAGAGATCCACTAGATATTTATAGTATGACCACTATCAGCTAGATTTCCAGCTTACGCTCTATTTAGGATTGTGACATATTTTAGTTACTTACACTTTGTAAAATACCCTAGGATGCGAAAGTAATGCTCCTCTCTCTGTTCTTCCAACATATGTGATTTGGGACATGCATACTAACTGGCATATGTAACTGGAGATACTAAGAAAAGAGGATCATCTGAATTTTGTTTGCTTTAAGGAGCAGGTAGGCTCATTTATGATGATTAATCTTGTCGTTAGATAAGCGCATTTTTGTGCAGAGGTTATTCTGTGATTAATGAGGCCAAACATTTAAACAAGCTTACTTTATAACTATATCCTGTATGACAAATTCATCCTTTGGCTTAAGTATTTGATTGAATCTCTTTGAGTAGCTGTTTTACAGTAGAAATTTGTTACTGACATCAAGTTCTCCTTCTAGTCTTTCATATAAGCTCACTTTCTGAGCCCTGTGAAAAGTGATTTGTACAATCTCCCCCTCACAACTTATTGGGAAGAAACCATTATAGCTTAGACCCAATAAGGATCACATGCTTTTTGAATGAATGTTTCATTGTAACTTCCAATCTGGTATTAGTTGAAGTCTCAGGTCTAGGAAGTGAAATTTCTGAGTACTTCCATTTTTCTTCTTAAATGCCGTTTATAGACTTCGTTTGTAGAATAAATTACGTAGGTATGAATAGTACTATAGCTTTTTATAGACTGTGAACGTGTCATTCATATATCTACAGTACAATACCGTTTCGGTGACTGAATGCTTTCACTACTCAAAGCTCCAAATAAATATGCCAGGCAGTAATGAGCCCATTGAACTATCTATACAAACTACATTATTGTTGTGATGCATCACGTTGCTGAAGTGTAAATGATTATCTCTGGAGCACGCGAATAAAAGTTGTTTGAATTTATTTATCGACTAAGGATGACTATCAGTAATATCAACTTACAGTTTCAATTTTTGCATAAAGCGAATAGATGTCAAAAGATACCATACACTTGTCAGAAATATTTAATCTTTCTGGCTTCAGTGTAAATTCAAAGGTATTTTTACTGTAGGATATCATTTACGTCCGTATGGGTGCCAAATACTTTTACAAGTGAAGAGCAGGTTTGTAGAAGAATAAGTTGACCACAGATAGTATTAGTATAAGTAGGACGTTCGTCGCGTGTAATTCATAACAATCTATAGAAATAAAGTAATCTAGACCTTTTTGGCCTGATCTAATTATCAATAATATTACTGATCAAATCAATTTTTCAACAGGTCACTCAACATACTGTAAGTGTTATCTATTGATCATAAATTTTAAAGGATCATCTAAAATAGATGTTACTTCACTTACATAATCGACTTGTCTATCATGACCACCCTACTCTTATTGACTGGTTAAAGTGGCACTATTATTACACCATTACATATTACAATGTTATTATTCAATTGAGAGATTGCGGTTATAATCCAACTGACGAGGACCAATGAGGCAACAGTTACTCATTATTATTCGAAGTCAGTTGTAGACTCCTAATATGCACTGTTTTTCAATGTTTATCATTCGTATGATGTACACTGGCATTGTAGCTACATGTTCATAATGAATAAATTTTGGTGAAACGTCAAACAGAACATTTCATCACTATGAATAAACCGTTTTTATTTTAACAATAGATCCACTCCATTTCTTTACATATTTCATTGAGTCAAAATTATTAGTAGCTGAAGTATGAGTAGTAGTAGTATTTATCATATAACATGAAAAGATTCCAAGTAAAAGGAATTCATGATAGGCTGTATTTTATTTCGTAAGTACAAAGTGTGAACTATGTATATTGTCTTTTATTTATCATCAAGTGCATGATCTACACAAAAGGCTCCATCAAACTTTTAATTCAAGCACAGCAACAAGATGTCAAATATGTGTATTGGCTAAGAAATGTTTGTCTTATTATGTTATATCGCTTTCTTTCTGAATTATTCCTTACTATAAAGAATAAGAGGAGTAAATAAACTTAGTTAAATTTATGCGGGTCACTTCCACTACAAGATATGCTTGGTATGCACACAATACAATAAGATGAAGTATTTTGCCACAGCAATTTTTTTATTGTTGGTATTTATCAACCTTTTATTTTTTCATTATAATAATTTCACTTGTTGTCTATACTTTAAATAAAAATAAGTACATTGTATGTGGGTCAGTTAACATTTGATTTAAGTAGTATAAACTGCTTAATAAACAATGGTAGTAATAAACAATATATAAATGTTCCTTAACCACTGTCTTTTATATTCAGGTTTTTTTTCCTTTCGAACGTTTATTTTTACGTCTATATGTAAATAATACACAATTGTGTGTGGTTAATATCTTGATTAATGAGTGAACAGTATCCATGTACAGGTGAATATGAATAAATATTTTTTTAAAACTTTTGAATGACAGAGAAAAGAAGTGGGAATTCTACTATTAGACGCCACTTGGTTCAGTGCTTTAGAGTTTTGGGCGTTCTCCGACCTGAAGACCCTGGACTCAATTCCATGGGGGGGGATCTGAGATGTACACTATTAAGGGGTTCCATACTAAAGGTTGTACAGTACTCCCTTGTTTACAATGATATCTAACCAATATCAGTTTGTGAAGATTACAAACAACTAGAGGAAAAATAAGTTTTGGATTCTAAAAAAAATAAAGGAGGAGTAATGCATACAAAGTCTTCTGAACTGCAATCATCAGCGACCTAGGGGGGGGGAGGGGAAAGATGAGTGATCAATAAAGCAGGAGCTGATAATGCTGTCTATAACGCTAATCAAAGCTTCTCATTTTATGTCATATAGCATGACGAATTCCAACAACACCACACTCTACCTAAAATTCGAAGTCCTCTTCATGAGTTAAAAATACTTTATATCATAGATTTGAATTTTCTCCTTGGAAATACATTTTAATTCTGATATGAGATACATTGCAAAGATGTTAGATGGTTAGCAGTAGTCTATAAAGACCCTAAACTTATGTTACTTCCTAAAAATACTCGTAAGTGTTCTAGAAGGAAATGATACTCCCTGGAAAATTCGAAAAGTCACTTAGTCCCACAATGTGCGAACGTTACTACTAAGATTTACAGGTTGTGAATAATCTCCTATTGAATCTAAATGTATACACTAATTGACTAAACTGCCTACTCACGACTTTACACAGTATCGAATCAAGGACTTACGGGTTATGTAATGAGTTAGTTAACTTCAGACTAATCAGTTCATATCTAGTGGTTTACGCTGCTAAGTGTGGGTTGTAACATGTAAAATGCGATTAATTTAAGTGTACAGACTTTTCACATACCTTGTATTTACAGCTTGAACATCTAGACAAGCTACGATGAGTTGGACATCATAACTACAGAATTAATCCAGTCTTGTGTTTCCAGATTACTCGAATGTGGTTAGCTAAAGAAAATCACTGACATAATGACAATAGTAACAGCATTTTGTGCAGATAAAGTTGCTTATTATTTTCAGTGCTTGTGTCGGAGATCAAAACATACAGCATACTGTGTACGAACTTTTATAAGCTGAGAGTAATAACAAAACCTAATTAATTCTGATTAAAAGAGGATAATTTCAATTGAATATCACAATAATAAGGTTTAATGTAACATACAATTAAACATTTGTTTACTTAAAATGTCTGATAATTCTTAAATATTTGCTTGAGTTGGATTAGTAATTGGCAAGTAGAATCCAGCACGCATGTTTCGTCCGTACTCGGAACTCGTCTGCTGGACGTACCTACATCCTAGTGTTGATGCTCACAATACTTGTGAACCATCGCTATATCAGGGACAATCAGTTCAGAATGCACATATGTCAGCAAAGACCAGGTCAACTTCAGTCCAATGATAAGTTAACAGGAAGATCCAAATACATTCGAACTACTATTTAAATGTTTAGGTTTTCTCATTTCCGTTCCGATAGTTTGAATTACTAACCAGAAGTCAAATGATCACTGAAATAATATCCAATCTTCCTAAGACATTTTTCAAAGATTCATTAGTTTTTTCGACTGGTTAACGCTCTTGCTCTATCGTGAATCTAATTACCAACAAGCTGAAAATTGTCCTGTACTGATCATAAAGAATAAAATTAGTCCAATTCATACAACAATTAATATGATACAATCTGTGGATACATTTAATTCTATGTGAAAACAGTGATATAGGAATTCAAAAATGATATTCAGTTGAGTATGCCTCCTCTGATTTCACTTTTATAGTTTATAATTTTAAATAAGCATTTATTTCACTTGATTGAATAGGCTACATATTGATGTTGGCAGGGTACCATCGGAAACCAGGGAGCACTGGATAGTTGTTCTATGCTTGTGTTGAACTCCTCAACAGTGCGTACCCCTGATTCCGCCCCAAGGGCTTGAGGTTGGCAAACGCCTAATCCTCTGCATCACTGGGTCGGCATCCAATGGTAGAATTCCTACTTCCATAAAAATAACCACCTCAGTTCACTTATTTTGCTTCAGAATTTTTTGAACAGTGAATCTTTCAGGATTTAGTTTCAGTAAAGTTAGTTAATTTTTCAATAAACCACCTATACTTTCTACAATTTTTGTCATGCTATCAAAAAGATTGCAGATATCAAACTAATTGTTGATCTGGTTGAACGTGGTAACAAAAAGAATGATGTGTTAATCAAAATGATACTACGAATAGTCGAACATAGCTGCAAAAACAACAGCAGCAGCAGAAGAAGTACCATTATACAACATTTTGTGACTACTGGTCACTTAATCAACTACAAAGCTTCGTTCAAAGTTATCACCAACGTAAATTGGTGAATTCTGTGGCACACACATATACAGAAGCCACCACTATGTGCACAAAGGAAAGTGATTCAACCTTTGGTCCTACCATGGACTTAACCTTGAAATTCTTGTATATTATCCCTTAGGATCATAAGTTTATTCTATTTTGTTTCTACGTTGTTTATCTTATAGGATTCTTTTCGTTCAATCTCTCTGTCTCTGTCATTGATAAAAACACTTTTTTGGCTCTTACTGATTTACTTCATCTTCTGTAGTAATATTATAAGTACTTGTTACAACGCATAAATATCTCTAGTTCAACTTCCTGATAGGGTTATAAATGTGTACTGATTATAATTTTAGTTTGAGACATGACAACTATCTGATGCTTCTTGGTTTTCGATGGTTATTTAATCAAAACTTAATCCATAATGTAATGACTTCTCATCACATCATTACACTGAAAATTTGGATTGTATATTATTTAAATTAGCTATACGCATTAATAAATGGCGGTAAACACCAAAAATCTTATCGAATACAAGTTCTACACAAGTGATGAATTGTTAAGCTAGAAATGATTGCTGTCGAGTAACTACAAAGATGACTATAAATGTAACTATAATAATAACATCTGAGGAGCACTAATATACTATTTCTATCTATTTACGGACATGGTTTTTAAATTATGCGTTGAGTAGTCAATGAAGCTAAATAAATTGACTAAGGTTATACACAACTTTTATGACTTTCATTATTTGATGCATCTTGCATTCACAACCCTTTATCCAACTCATTTAATTAATGAGTTCTGCATATTAAAGGATTATTCACAAATATCCGCTATATTCATCTCAATTAAATGTAGCAGGACATAAAGAGTGAAAAGTATGCATATAGTGTAAGTTTTAGGCTCAAAATCAAATCTTTAGTGAAAATTACACTCCATTATGATGAAAACTCTTGATACTGATCTTGTAACTTTCTACAATCAGATGTTGTTTGTAGAAATAATAGCGGTCTATCTGTATACCATGAGAATAAATAGTCTAACTTAAAACGTGGTATTTTTGGGTGGCGTTAAGATTTTCGAATTTGAAGTTTCATAGTTTGAACAAATTTTAATCAGGCAACAATTATAAATCAGAAAGTATCGGAGAGTTATTTCTTATTAGTCTGCAACTTCTCTTAGTCACTAACTGATAACTACTCCTTTGGTTGAGCTCAGGATACTTCAATCTTCTCAGTGAATACATAACCTTTAGACCACTGAGTCGACATACAATGGCTTGCATTCCTGGATTTAGTCAGTTCGTGATATACCATATAAACATCATCCATTGTAATTGGTAATTATTGTCTAGTATCCTTCGGTTTGTGATAATTTTCAGTATTATAAAACTTCCAAATCATATCCCCACCTGAAAAATAAGCTTTCAGTCAACCTTCTCGAAGAACTAAGTTATTGTTTATGTATGATATTTTTTGGATTAGATTTAGATATGTTGCTTCTTTTCACTTATCTATATCTAAAATTTATTTCGTTATGGTCACAAGTGTAACATTCATTGTTATGTCACATATCCTGTTTCTTAATTCAAACGTCCTCAGTAATGACGTTATCGAATATGTATCTACATTTGTCGTAGGTTAACGCTTCAATAAATAAATAGAGTTCATGTATTTCATATCATTTATGTTCTGTATGCTTTAAAACTACGTGTATAACTATGATAAATTGTTTGTTTATTAACATTTCACTTGGAGAAAGGTTTCTCTCTCCCTAAATTGTAACGGGGTCTTAGTAACCTTACAAAAGGAACAGGTGTGTAAGTATGCAGCTGTAAAATACAATTAATAAATCTACATTACCATTCCCACTTATTACGTAATCCAAATCAGTTTGAAATATAATAAAAATTATACCGTAAGAGTAGGATTATCTTTTGAATTTATTACTTTGTTACTAAGCCGGATAAATTGTGTTACGGTATCTAGAAGTGTAAAGTAAGAGTACCAGATGTTTGATTTCACTCAATGACCTAATTAAAGATGAATTACATGACAGCTCAGTTAAATAGTATTTGTGCAGTAATTAATATATCAATACTACAATAATATAACTTTATTCTAAGTAGTAATATTAAAGAAACAGATATCTCATGGCAGAATCGAGGGTGCATACTGTTAATGCATACCTCACTAGGATGAAACAGTCACCCAGCATTCGGTGGGTTTCAGTGGTATTCAACCAACCTCAATCTGATACTATTACAATTAGTTAAGTTACTTATTCATTTAAACATTAAACTAACACTCACCTATGACTGTGAAAAAAAGAGACTAATTCTTGGTGTTAAACGACCGGGTGGAGTAGACAGGAAAGTTTATCAAAACTTACGCTTAATACGAGTTGTCATTCATCAGTAATGTGTACTTGCAATATTGCCTAAGTTGATTTAGCTCGTTAATATCTCCTGTAATATTGGGATATTTAACATCATATTAGTTAATAATCAGTGATTAATCAATGTATATAAACATTTTATTCATCAAATAACTTCAATCAACAGGAAGTCTTGAACCCAATAATTACATTTTCAATGCAATTCGTTAAGATGAATTACTTTGAAACTTGAAGAACTAGCAAGGTTCAAACCCACATCAGTTAGCGCTGTACATCCTCATGCAGTATTGTTTCGATCCAGCAGCAGTTAAGTTTTTATAATTCAATCAGCTACTAAGGTAACTCAACATGTTTCTTGTGCATATTTTAACAATTATTAAAGCAGACTATTAATAAACCGGTTATCAATTAGCGTAATTGTATGAACACCCTTCATACTGAATGAACCGTTAGATCAAAATTTATGGTTTTCTTTGAAAACTACTACGCAATCCTGGGAGTCATAGGTATAATCTACAAGAGGGGTGCAGATCAATCTCAACAGATATTATAGCCAGTATATATATTATGGCCGGTACATTCCCTAATTGGAGCACACACCATTGGGTTAGAATCGGTATTTTTCGACCCACTAACTGAACATTAGTTATTCACTAATTCTGTTTAACAGCAGAGAGTTGGTTATTAGTCCTCTTACTTCCACATAAACACCCCTCCGGGTATGTGAAGTCAGTAAATAAAACTTTTTTAGAAGAGGTTGCAAACTTGTTTTTATATAAGAAGTTACTTTACTCTATCTTCTGCCTTACCACAGGATTGAATCGCCAAACATTCAGTCGATGATAAATATTCTAATTGATTGAATTCTTTACAGATTGACATTTGTACGGTACTACTGAGAATCAAGGAGAACTGGACAGTCATTTCGTACAAATCAGGCTCTTCAGCATCACGCACCCTCGATTCTTCCAGGGAGATCGAACACAAAGCGAATCCAAACAACTGAATCTAATACTAATCTCCGTAAAAACGCTTCAATTCAAATATATTAGTCCATATATACGTGTACACCGTATCGTCATTATATAAGGTGACTCTTTCAAATTAATAAATCTTTTTTTATTGTTGTTATTGTTCCATCTAAATTGTAAAAGAATGATTTTGCCAGCAATTATTCTCATCCTTTTCTGCCTTGTTGGTAACTGTCGGCGATTTTATTAGCTACAGCATTTTTTTATCATGGTAACTATATGGTGAAATTTCATTTCCCACGCTTTTTATTCTCGTCAATTTCTCTTCATCATTTTGACAAAGTGTTATGATTATAGATACACTGTTGATTACTTATATATATATATATATATATATATATATATATATATATATATATATATATATATATATATATATATATAAAGGAAATGTAGAATACCATATAGCATTCGTAAGTGACAATAACACTATTCGAACTGTCATATATCCTTGCCTGTATGTATGAGTGAAGTATGAATGTTAGTGAAGTACATTATAGTCTGTTACTCGTCTACTTGTTTACTTGTTTACACATATACGCGTATATAAGAAGTTTTCATTTACTGGAAATAGATATTTAATGCTGTGAATTTACTTTTTAACGATGAGTAAACAATACATCGTTATTTATTCTATGATGTTTCAATTAGATGTGTAGAATAATTGTAGATGTTTATAAATGCATTTTGTATGAATCAACTTCATGTTGATGATATTACTGACAGAATGAAATAGATCATGCCTATATACTTCACATTATCATTATTCTGTAAGCTTCTTACAGACAACTTTTTCAAGAGTTGATCATACAAATAAACAGGATTCGAGCATATGTTTATTGTTATTAAGAAAATGGAATATACAGTGAAATAGTTATTCATGCATACATATTGTAATTGATATCAATTATATTTTTGTATTACAAATAAAATGCTACTAAATACTTCATATTGTTTGTCATATAGAATACAGGATATGTACTTCATCTTTGTATCTTGGGAATTGATCATGTGAAGCATTCAAATGTTATGATCAGGACCTCTTGAAGAATGCTGAATTTGGAATTTATATCACAAAGTGAACGTATTTCAGCAACCATAGAAAATCAGGAAGTATTGAACAGATGTTACATCCTAAGTAATATACTTTTTAACAGCAAGTATCAACATCCTTGCCAAGGATTAAACCTATGGGACTGTGGGCTTCACAGCAGGTTTCCAAATTTGCAACCAACGATTTAGACTTTTAAGCTTAGTGGTCTTATGGTCAAGCTCTTATCTTGAAAACGGAAGTTCATGAATTTTTTTTCCTATAGGATGGTGGATACGAACTATTGAGTTGTCTCACACTAGGATGGCACACTTATTCAAGTGCTTCCCAGTTTTCAGAGACTGCCAATCTGAAAACTTTTAGACGTTAAAAAACAGCTGGTTATTGATGATACCAGATGATGGACACCAATATCTAATTGTTTTATTTGGTCATTTTATATTGATACAGTAACCATAGCTGTTAAAATTAGAAAAACTTGCAAGCTGTTACCTTATCACTTTCAAATCTTTATTTTTGACACACGGTTACTTAAATTACACAGTTTTTATTTATACTTTATTCATTTATACACTATTGTAGTTTTGTTTTCTTAGACTTAACTCGAAAGAATGTTCAATGTAGTTAAATTACTCCTATGTTCATCAGATTACATAAAACTCATGCTTAGATAAATTAGTTCTAATTCTAGAAGAGTAAAACTGATCACTTGGAAACTCGGTAAAAACTATAAATGTAAAGATACTTTAAGAATACTATGTTATTAAATGGTTTTCTCATTATAAACACGATTTGCCACAATATATATTTATATATTATGATAGATGAACTACTTATATGAAGTTGATTTGGTTTTATGAAGATGGGTTTTGATAAGATGTTCGTATGTACTACAGATTAATTTTGGTTGGGTATCAATGAAATTAAACTTCTTAATATCAATATGGAAAGAAATATGGACATTGTAATGTTCATAGTCAGACTATAACCTATTCTTTATTGATTACATAATGCTCCGTTATATATGTTCATACTATGCTGGAGTTTATACAAACCTGAAATGAAGACAGGTATAACTACTGACGACGATATGATATTACACATTAGAATTATTTTCTAATATAATTATTCTAAGATAGCTTTATCTTTGTACTATATGAGTGACAAGGTAGTGTTTAAATCTTATAATCTAAAGTGTCAATAAAGTCGGAATTGTAATAACTATTCGTTCCTGACATCAGAGAAGAATCTACAAATCATTTGTTGACTGAAGCTGAAAATACAAATTACAAGAGTCCTACTGAGTAGTTAAAAGTATCTTTATAGCCAAGAGCCATTATAACCTAATCCTTGACCCTGGATACTGTGTAGTTAGTATATGTTATTTAGAAATTACAAACACTTTTTCTTTGGCATGAAATGGTTCTTCAGTGTGATACATCTTTCAATTAAAATGAAACCAGCAGTTATTCTATACATAATCACCATTCTTGTATATTTAGCTTGTGGTAAGCAATCAAATCGAAAACACTTATTTATCAGCCAGATATAACTACACTTAAGCACTAATATTCACACTGCTACTCTAACTCAATATCATTTAATTCAAACGGAGTTGTATAACTTTAATCTAACTAGTGTATAACTGGTAACTGATAGACGATATTCACATAATCCGGTCAAGATGAACAAATATCAACAGAAATGGATCAATTTCATGTTCTTCATATTAAAAGTGCGAAATTACAAACTTTTATTAAAATCAGCATTTTGTTGTAATTAATATCTTCTTAATACTGATGGCTATCAATGTTAATCACCACAAAAAGAATATATCAGTATATTTATTTAATAATCATAATAATGTTAATATGACTGTTTCCTTCATTGCTCTTAAACTATAAAGTACCAGGTGTATGATAATCAGATTGTTTACCGCGCCATCTCTCTCTCTCTCTCACACACACAGTGTCCTTTTAGCTTTCATCTTTTTTCTTTCTTTCATGTCACTTCACTTATCTCAATTATCTTTCTTTCTCTTTTCTTTACTTGCTCTTTTCATATTTTCATATTAATAAAATTATTTTTATTATTTTTATTTGTTTACTTGTTCAAAATATGCCGTTTGTTTTTCTTGTGATTATTGTTGTTCTTGTTAATAATTTTCTTTAGTGTCAAAATGCTTTAAACATTAGACAGAAAAACTCATTAACAGATGGGAGCTTTTTAAAAGGTGCCACAAATAAAATCCTAAAAAAAAAGTTAACTATTAACATTCTACCTCCCTATTCATGATACCTTTCACATGCTCCTGATTTTCTTCCTCTGCTTCAGTAAACAGAAATGAGATAAATGCTTACAGAATTGTAGAGAAATAATGATGAAGAAATAGAAGAGGAGTGATCAAGTTGATGAAGAAAAAAAGGAAAGTCAAGTAGTCATCAACACATAATCAACAAACAGAAGATATAGTCTTTCTAGATTGGCAGTAATATATATATATATATATATATATATATATATATATATATATATATATATATACGTAAGTATATGCGTTTCCGTTTGCGTCTATCTGATTTGTAGATATGATGTAAATATTAATAATACTAATAGTAATAATAATAATAATAGTGATAATAACAATAATAGTCTGAAACATCATCAGTTTTTTTCTTTTTCCACAATATTTTTTTTCTCTCAATCTTCTTAAACACTTACAGACTAGAAATTAGAGGAGAAAAACAAAACTTTAAAGAACAAAGTATATTTTTCAAAAAAAAAAGAATATCATTATTGTAACTGTTATTGTATATTTTGGTTTATTGCATTTAGAATGAAAATTGACAGAAAAAAATCGGCTTAGAGCAAGAAACAGAAGTGTGGGGTGGGGGCGAAGAGGGGGGATGAAGAAAAGAGAAGTCGTGGAATATCACATCATCAATGTGTACACATTCATACACAACGATGTAATAACGTGCAACAAAGACTGACAGAATAAGGTCAACATGATTATTAGTTAGTTTAAGACGCAAATTATGGAAATAGAAATAAAATTCAATAAGAGAAGACAATGAAGTGAAAAAAAAAATTGGTAAAACTTATTAATAATAATAGTAATATTATTATTAGTAGTATTACGTGAACACGCAATTTATGATTACAGATGAATAATAAAGCATTGTTATTATTAATATTATTGTTATTATCTTATTATCTTTTTCGCATATTACTATTCTTCACATAGTCGAGAATAATATTACTCATTTCAATTAATAAGTAGTCAGATGCTAATTTATTACTACTAGTATAATACAAAGTGAGAAAAATATGATAACGATACATCAATCTTTATTCTGACATATGACTATTACTAGTGAAAACAATCAGTTTTGAATAAATAATGTTAATATGCTAGCTAACATTTAAAACAGAACTCGAACAAACATACTTCATATTATCAGTATGATACTGCACCTAATTCACCAGTTAAATCCTATTGGTAAATGTATCATGGTTTAAAATAGTATAGTTTGTTGTCAGATGAACAACTGATGTTGAAACTTAAATACGATGAGATGGAAACTGGCTGATCGATGTTAAAGCCATCAATCGTATGTCCAATATTGTCAGTCTGTTTGAAAGTAGGGTAGTTACTAACAGGCTTGTTATAATTTGTGTCGAATTCCCCTTGATTTCACTTGAGAATAGAAAATCAACAATACCCACTAATGACTGATTACAGGAGGCCCTAGTGAGAAGACATGACTAATGAAAATTTTACGATGTCTAGATTGAGATAATTACCTGAAGATTGGTAATGATCAAAATAATAAAATATATTGCTCGGTAACTGAAGTTATGAATATTACTGGTGAATATCGACTCAATGATCAAGAAGCTGAGTGATTGGTATGAACTTTAAAGGTTTTTGGTTACATATCAAGTGAACTTCCTGAGTGATCACTTCTAGTAGCTTCTATACTAGGATCAATGCTTGCTGGTTTTCATTGGTTATCTAACTAGGTCCAGTTTTTAGTAAGAAATTTCTGGACATGTTTTCTATATAATTGCTCGATAAAGTATGTATTAAGGTACTTATTGCGTAGCATGAAAGACATGAATTTGAGAATCATAGATTCATGTATTTAAACTGTGGCTAGCTATGGAGTCCAGGACGTAAATTTAGTCCTAGTTGCTTGGTTGAATTGCCTCTATCTTTCGTTGTCGATGTTCATATTACAAATCAACCTAATAACTATCGATTTAAATTATTAACGCCTTATTTATTAATTTACTGAGCCACAAGTAATCACTAACTTTTTCAGAGGGTATACTGTGGATTTATATTATACTGTTGTTGATATTTAGTACGGGACAAGTTATTTACAATCTGAAATCAGTAGAGTAATGGATAATGCATTAATATTTTATTAAGATAAGAATTATGTCCGAATCACACTTCATATATCATCCATAAGATTGTAATGTCTAGCTCTGACAAGTTTACATTAGGATGGCTATATACGAGTGGTTGAATTGATAATTATACATTGGCTGCATTATAAAGGTGACACAGTCATTAGAATTTCGAATCATTACCTAGACAATGCATTTAGAGTAACATTAAACACTGGTAGACTAATTCATTTGTTCTTTACCTTACCAAATCATATTGTCAAGATACAAAGTAAGATTTTCGAATGTCCACCACTTCAATGTGTATTTACCATTTCAATTGGAGCCAGTTACATAAGCCATACTACTAGTTAATCCTGTCATCGTATGTCTGGACATTATCCCTCTTAGTTTATCAAAGGACAAAGGAGGACAATAAGAAATTGGAATCCCCTCTTTACCTAATTGATATAGGTCATCAGTCAGATGTGAATACAGCTCTTAAAGTTATATGTGAATGCCAACTAATTTACTTTACTCATTAAGTTGCCAACTTCTGCAAACAGAGGAAGTAATACAAATCCATGTTAATCAACCTAATCTTTATATTCATAAACCATTAGTACTACCTCTCTCCTTGTCTTGGACATTAGAGTAATTTCAAACGTACGTCTCTACTACTCACTTCTTACTTTCAATCTACTTTCAGTGTTATATAATCATTCCTTGTAATCAATAGATTACCTCTAAAATTACTCTTCATCTTTACTCTTGTGCAATCAGTTTAGGAAAAGAATCAATTTCCAAGTTCATCTTTACAGTTCTTCGTTATTACGTAGTCGCTGAAAATAACTGATTGATTCACAAAATGAATATAGTCTTACATCTTTTAAAATTTTATGTAATTAGTCTCAATTACTAAGCGACTTTTTGGTGATGTTTTATCATCAACATTTTTTACTCTTTACTATTTATTGGTATTAGTTTTGCATACGAATGTGAAACTGTGTAATTGGGTATTGTAGAGATTGTTGGACTTGAATTCGACATCACGAATTGGTCTGAGTTAAACAACAAGTAAAAACTAGAAAATAATGAACATTATGTCATCCTAGTACGGGACTTTTCAGGAATCTGCATCTACCATCCTGTCAGACAATCTAGTTTAGTTACTTTCTGACTTCACAGGGAAACGTTTAACTAATAGACCACTATGACAGCTTCCAAAAGTTGAGATTTTAGCCATTTCATTCATTGGCATCAGCTAGTAACTGTTTCACACCTGACTTAGATGAACTCCACTGGTCACATTTTTTCACTATGACTCCATGAAGTAATGTTAAGTTTTGAAATATGTCATTGTTCAATTTGTGTTCTTTATAATTCAAAATATACTTAAATACAAAACTATTTACACACACATCTTTTTTACTGTTTCATTCTCAATGGTGATTATGTATGGGTCAGTTTAATTATAAGACACAAAAATGCTCAACCTCAACAACTGACAATGAGTTCTGTGCAACACTTGAAGGTTCTAGATTTAGTTGCAATTAAGGGGTTGTTATGGAGACAGTTAGTTTGTCAATACTGATATCACAAATTGATCTGAACCAGACAACAACTGATCACCTGGAAGCACCGGACAGCTGTTTCGTCCTAGTATGGGACTCTTCAACAGCGTGTATTCACGACCCTATCGGGGATTGAATCCAGGACCCTCTGGCTCCGCGACGAGCCCTTTACCGATTGGACCACTGAGTCGGCACTAAACGGCTGATATTTCTAATTCAGTCAACTCGTGATTCGTTTGCACGACTTTATCTATTGTCATCGGTAGGTAACTACCTCACACCCAACACGATTGAACTCCACCAGTCATGTCTTCACACTAGAACTCCAGGAGTTACCTCAAGGAGCTAGTCACTGGTTCTAGATTTAATTTCCTTACAAAAGTGAGAATTAGCACTACCATTAAGTAGTGCTAAACAAAAACGGTAAAATTATACACAATGCCTTAGTTTTCAATAATACTCAAAGAAAATCATTTTTATAATGAATACAAACACAAGAGATTTGAACAAACAATTTTATGTTATCATAAATCTGTAAAAAATAATTACTGTAATCCACCAACCAACCACCACCACCATCATCACCACTATCAATACACCTCTTCCGGGAAAAAAGTCACTCATTTAGTCAGTAATCCATTAAAAGTTAATCCTTTCTCTTTCATACCTACTTTCTATTGATCAATTATCAAGTTGTAAATACACAAATACAATCACTTCTTGTTTATACTTTTAAAATAAAACAAAAATGAAGAAAAAAAGAAAAGTTAGTTTTTTTTCATCAACTTTAAATTGATTGACACATTAAGAAAGCGAAAATTTCTGTTTTCTTTGAACAAAAAATGTCAAAAGAGAAAAAACAACAACAATAAAATAAGAAAAAACAGTTATGAAATACAAAATTCTATTTTTATTTTATAGAATAATCTGAGAAAGAAAGTGATTTTTTGATCGTTTTAGGACAGGTGTTTATGCCTATTTATGATAATTAGTAACCAAAATATTTTTCACTTCCTTTTTTTCTCTTTTTTGTGTTCTCTTTTATTTTTCTATTTAAATCATTAGAAAGTAAATAAAACAGTAAAGAATAAGAGTTACATTAAGACAATTTTGTCAGTACCTATAGCACAGTTGGTGGTTTCAACTACATTTAATGATTATGTTTACCATCAATTTTATTTTTTGCTTTATTATGACCTTAACAATGTATAAGTGAAATAGAAGTTGTAAGTGAAGTTACAATGAGAATGAAACATTATTAAACTTATAATAAAAAAAAGGATAAACTGATTAACTACATTTGTATTATAGGATATATATATATATATATATATATATATATATATATATATATATATATATATATATATGCAAAACAATTACTTAGTTAAATTGTCAATCAATTAATTAAAACTGTATAACATTGTCTATTAAGTTATACAATGTAGAGATGATGATTAACATTTGAGAAGTTTTTCTTTTCTTTAAATAATCCATATGTCATTAATCAAGTTCAGGATTATCATTATTGTTGTACAGATGTTGTTAAATAGACTGACCTATTTCAAGCCATTTATAAAGTTTTAAAGAAAATTTACTATTGAATTGAGATTGTTTTTATAGTAATAGGGTATTAAGATTAGATGATTGTAGTTATCACGGATTGATATTGGCTAGGTGTCACTGAAAACCAAGGTGAACTGAACAGCAGTTTCATCACAGCATGAAACTCTTCAACAGTGCACACTCATGATTCCGCTAGGAAATCGTGAATAGTGGAGTCTAGATATGTCGACAGTGAGATATTGATCGTCCAGCCATATCACAAATTGATGTAATTGTGAATTCTACCATTCCGCACCATCGCATCGATGGAAATGGTTAAACGTTCATAGTGAAACCTGAAGGTCCTGTGGTTCGATTCCATGACATAATCGAGGTTATACACTGTTGTGGATTTGATCATAGTTGTTTCCTATCAGTTAAATGGTAAATGAAAGTTTATTTCATTCTAATATTTGAAAGAGGAATTCTTAAATAATCAGAAACAATGAATTATTTGTTAATTTCTTGTTTGAAATTATTGAATAAAGTTCATATGAATAAACTGTGGTATGTAACATATTCTGGAACATGAACGACAAACTTCAACAATGGAATATTGTTGATATGTTTATCTGAATAATATAACTGCTAAGACATGCATTATTTCTAAAACATTCATTTCTAATAAATCATACGTGAATTGCAAAATCAATTGTCATAAAACTTGTATCCTTAACTGTTAATTCTCAGGGACATCCTGGAATGAAATAGTTGTCATTGTATTCCCTGGTTTTCAACAGTACCCTACCTAACATCAATCTGTAACGAATTCAATCAACTAAATTTATTCACATTTTGCTTAACAAAATGTAGAGCATACTACTGAAATTAAGATTTGAAAACTAACCCTTTGTTTTGTTTGAAACTTTCAGCTTAACTGCTTTTTTCTCAAACTTGTTAATAAATCGTATTCCCATGTGTATCAATAGTTGAGTGATTTAAATGTTCAATCATCTGTGAGTTTAAGTGTATGAAATAAATTTTCCACTCACAAAATATAATTTGTTGCATCATCATGTGTATTCAGTTTGATTAGTTTATAACAGAGAATGATGTTTGAATAATGGTGGGATGTTCTTAGCAAAACCTGAAGGTCATGGGGTTGTTTTCTCGGTACTTGTGCGTCCTGAACTAGTACTGTGAGAGTGCAAAACAGTTGTCCAGTGCTCCTTGGTTTTCAGTGATTATCTAACTCAGGCCAATCAGTGGTATTAATATCATTCGAAAATTTTGTTTCAAGTAGGCTTCATATTACTTAGCACTTGTCGACAAGATGTAACTATAATCTTATGAAATAAAGTGGGAATAGACGTTTACTAAGGAGTTCATCTTCAATTATTTAATATCAAAACATAGTGTATGCGATGTTAGATCACTAACTTTAGCTATCATATTTCAATTTGATCAGTAATAAGGATTAGACGGAAGTGACACGGCAAATACTTTGCGATTGATCAATGCAAAAAAATGATTAGATTCGATGTTTTATGTAAAGCATTTTCCCAAACACCCAATTGCAGTCAGAATCAACACACTACTGACTAACTTCTCGAGGTAATTCCTGTAGTTATAATGACAAGGCGTGACCAGTGGAGTCTAACCAAGTTGGGTTTAAGGCAGTTACCCAAGGATGGGAATGGATGAGGTTGGCTCAAACGTATAGTGAATTGACTGAATAAAAACTATTAATCCTTGGGAGCCGACTGAGTGATTTAGTGATAAAGTGTCCGCCAGGGACACATAGAGTCTTAGTTTTGATCGTTGATGCGGTCGTGGATACTCACTGCTAAAGAGTCCCACACTAAGACTAGATAGCTGTCCAGTGCTTCCTGACGATAAACGGTTGTCTTATTCAGACCAATTAGTGATATCAAATTACCAGTCAACAAACTCCACAACATCCAATTATAATTATCTTTATTAATGCTGATATCACGAATTGATCTGAACCAGACAGGTTGGTCAACCACACAAATAGGTTGACAACTTATATAGTAAATAAAATATTGAGTTTATACGCAACAGCCTACTTTTCTTAGTATACGATAGTTAATCATATTTCCTTTAAAAGTAGATAACCATACTGAACAACAACATAATAATTTATTAATTAATTGTTTGAATATTCCCATGTTTAGCAAAAACAAAGACGTTTGAACGAAGAATATTCTTTTCGATAAATGCTCATCAGGTTCTACATTTATTAGTTCAAAATTATTTAGTCACGAGAATAGCCAGTTCTGAGGCAAGTAAAACAATATTTAGATATCAAGAATAATTGGATAATTGGAAGTTTTTTCTCATCGACTTATAAAATACGAATGTTAATATTGAAATCATCATCATCATGTAACTTGTGAAACGTAAACGACAATTGAGATAAACAAGATTATTAGTCAAATATATATAGGTATCTCTGTATATGGGTGATATAGGAGATGGGGTGGTAGCAAAATACGATTAGATCAAGTGTTTATGACAAAGGTCAAATCCTACTTAAAATGAAACTGAATGGGTAAGAGTTTGTAAAATTGAGTGAACGATAATCAAAATTCGTCAGATAGTAACAATAACAATAACAGACATAATGACGTTCAGTTCACTTGTTTGATCTTAAAATGTGATATTCAAATTCATTCTGAGTACTTTGATTAATAATAATAATAATAATAATAATAATAATAATAATAATAATAATAATAATAATATAGAAATGAACATCCAGAGTGAGAATACGTATGCACTAATCACATTAAATCATCGCATGGTTAAGGTGGTGATTGGTTTAGTGGATCTTGGGTCGGCCATTTCAAGAGAAGAGGTTGAACGTACTTCTTCTGTATGCACAGGTCTGCCTTCTTGACCCGTACACTTATCGCCTCTGCCGTTTTAAGGACTTTGAGTCTAACCGATCTTGGCAGACAACTGTTTACACGATATGCTCTCGTGATGCGGTCTACAAACACTTGATCTAATCGTATTTTGCTACCACCCCATCACCTATGTCACCCATATACAGAGATACCTATATATATTTGACTAATAACCTTGTTTATCTCACTTATCGTTTACGTTTCACAAGTTACATGATGATGATGATTTCAATATTAACATTCGTATTTTATAAATTTGATCATCGTAAACCAATTCAGAGATATGAGATTTTGAAGAGATTGACGGTTATCAGAAAAGAACTACCTGAAATTTTAAATGAACTATCTTTCGGTGTAAGTTTGTGACCTGTGTTCACTTCAAATTCACATTCTGTAGTATTACTACTATGAAACTCAATATAGATTGTTATAGAAACAAAAGTTCTTAGAAGATAAATGAATATTGTTATATTGTATCTTACTTTTCAGTCAGTATTAACAGCAAGATTTTTAAAGAATAAACTTTAGATTTTTTACTCCACATTAGTATGAATTCAGTAACTATTGATTGGTGTAGACCACTTCATTAATGTCTATTCGATAAATGATAACAACACCTAATGATCTTAGGTGACATATTTTGAAATCTCGCGCAATCGGTCACAGGCATTCACTCCTTACTTCTCATTAAATTATAAATTGTAATGTGTCCACATGTATATCTCCTGCATATAATGTCATCATAAAATCATATTATAAATATATAGTCTCTTAGGACTATCACTGTTATCAAGATGATTTCCACTAGTTTGATATTCAAATTACTATTTTCTTCTCATTATGATGATATCATATCCAAACCATTTGATAACGTATGTTAATGTTAAACCCTAAGTTGATTATTATTAATTGACTAGATTTATATGCAGTATCATAGAGATCATATAAATTCTCACTAAGTCTCTTTTCATTCAGGAATAAGTATTCATATTTAAAAGTTTACTCTTTTAAAGAGATTCATTTAAACAACACATTCCTATTAAGCAGTACATTGATTGCATTTCGCTTTATCATATTTTAACATAGGAAATAATAAATTCTTCAAGGTTATACACAGTTTGATATTTCACCTGTTGATTTATTTGTCTGTAAACAAAACAAAAAAACGACAACAGTAAACAATAGTGTAAGCTTATTGTCATGCAATCAATTTCGATATTATGTAATCTCTGTGTGAAACTTATCATATGAATTACAGTTACATTGGAGAATAAAATGGATGAATGAATAATGATGAATTTAAAGGAAGTGAAGCAGAATGCACACCTTACATTAGTAGTATAATATGGGCATTAGACTATTTGGACTCTAGAAGTTATTAATTGTGGATTCTAGTAGTTGACATTAATCTTATTATACAAAGAGTTAACAAACAAAAAACAGTGATTTATATGATGCAAAGCATAGAAACTACTTTACTTCTACATATATCAGTAATATTGTTGTATGCATAACAATAGTATGTTATTGACAAATTCTATGATGTTACAAAATGATGTATGATTGTAGACGAGATAACTAAGGTATAGAAAGGAAGTTAGGTTATTTATCATCACAGTACACAAATACACCATTTATTAAGTTAATTTTATTGAAGTAGAAACTTTTGAATTATAAATCATTTTGATCTGCTTATAGTAAATGATGTAAACAGTAATAACTTCGTACATATCTCTGGAACTTTGTATTACAAAAAGTAATTTAATATGATGATACGTTAGTATTGGTAATATGCATTTATTTGTTGAAATAATCATGATGTAATTTGTTTTACGCCCACTGAACTTTGTTAGTAGTTTTACAATTACGATACAGATAACCAGAAGTTAACTTTGAATTCGATATTATGAACTGGTCTAAGTTAGACAACCACTTAAGATCAGGAAAAAACTGGATAGCTGTTTCCTTCTATTATAAGTCTATTTAGGGGTACTCAACTACGACCCCACCAGCAAGTCAAACACTGACTTCTTGGTTAATGTCTAATTGTCGGATCAATGTGCTGGCTTCCAACCGGAGACTGAGTTGAAAATACTGACATTTGGTAGCTAGTTCATTGGTCTTACTGTTAGGCGTTCACCGAAAAGTTTGAATGTCATGAGCTCGATTTTATGATGGGGTAGTGGATGGGTACTACAAGATACTTGTATACTAGAACAAAACGGTTGTTCTGTACTTTCTTGTCTTCAGTGGTTATCTAACTTAGATCAATTTATGATATCAAATTCGATTACAAAGCTTACTCTACTTGTTTTGAATGTTATATCTTAATTAATTGTAGTTTACAGTACAGACTGACTTTTTAACTAGACACTCGTTAAAATCTAAGGAACAGTGAATAGAAGTTTCGTCATTTTATAAAATTATTAAGTGATGTTTATTCACATTCTAATTAGGAAACAACCTCTGGACTTTCCAAACTTTAGACGAACCTTTATTCCTTTATACCAGTCAGTTGGTATCCGTCAATTCCTATATTTCGAACTTTAAATGTGCTAGCATTAAACATGTCAATTTATATCAACATTCTGAAGTTTACTGTAATCGTCATATGCTTTAAGTAATTTAAGTAGATATTTCAGTAGGTTGTAATGTCTCGAATAACAATTATTAATGTAATCACTTTGCAATCAATAAAAATGAACTTTAACATGACACTGCTTACTTAATCAATGATTACTCAACATAATCACTTCCTTCAATGACATCATTACTGAAAGATCTCTTATGGTTGTATATAAGTGAAAAGTATTAACAAAGATCAGCCACTACCGCACAAATTTTATTAGACTGTCGTTATTTACCTTTAATGTTTTTTTTATCGGTATCACTGTAGATGATAATAAAGTCAGTTTGTTTCCTTTCCCATCTATTCTACTCTCTCTATAACTGATTCCTGCATATGTTTAGATGGAAACTAACCTAAAGCACCTTGACTAGAACACATGTGAATTGCTTCGTTAGTACATACCTATTGAATCTCGATTTAGAATGAAATAATTATTGAATGTTTCCTGATTTTCAATGGTTCTTAAACTGTTATCAATTTGTGATTAATTTCATTCTTAAATTAATGTCTTGAACAATTTTTTCATGTAACAGAGGAATATTCTAGGCCCCTAGTTATATTTTATGGTAAAGTTCATTAGCTGCCAGTGATGACTCGAATCTATCATAAAATCAACTATAAAAATAGACTAATGAATTTACAAAAAAATGTTAACAATAAGTAACTTCTCCCCTCCTCTCATATCATGATTTATTTAAAGAATTCATTTTCTCTACAATTCACTTGTGAAATAAGGTACCAAATCAACTCCTCTATTTTCCCACGTAGATAACACGTAGAATTATTGTATTGTGACTAAAAGCTAACAAAATCAGTTGTTATTTTTTCTCTTTTAATATATTTTTTATAAATTAGTTCGGAGAAACATTCTATTGGTTAATTCTAATCTTTTCCCGATATTTACTCCCACCTTTATCCACTTTTAAATATGTTTCTAATGATTGGTTTGAAGTATAGGGAGATCGTATTTTCCCCTCTCTTTACAGGTTATAGTTTTAGATGCTTAGATTACTTCTATACAGTACTGTTAAATATGTGTCTGTTCGCAGAGAGAATGATTTAAACAAATCAAAAATGAGCTTTTTTTTCAGTTTTACTGATCATATCATCGTACAAACAATTTATTTAGACCTAACGGGTATATTTAGTTAACCATTCATCTTCAACTACACCTTTATAATCATCCATGAAATCTCAACTCAGTGTGGAAACAGTTGAAGCAGTTTCTATAGGGCGAAAGCTATCAATTATCGGTGATGAATTAGATCAGGAATTAATGAATATTACTAAAAGATCTATCATAATTACATGTTTACGACAACAAACTATTACTGATCAGATATCTATGGCTATGATGAATCATTCCCATGAACAGGAAGTAAGTTTGTCATTGTCTTAAGATATTTTTATAATTAGACTAATTAAGATGTCAGTAAGAGTATTAATGGGATCAATTATTCATATTAGTTAAGTTAGATTGTTCCCATCTATGTAATTTAGGATAAGTGTTTTGTTCTTGATTATTAATATGGATAAGTAAATGCTGATACATAGGCATTTCATTCAGAATACAGATATGTCAATAGAGATTCGATCCATTTCTATGCTGAATAACAACGATAGGCGCTTATTAATAAATACTCGATAAATTGAGGTAATTAACCAGTGAAAATATGCATATTATAACCTATCGATATAGAGTTTAAAGCATATTGTCTCATGTATTTTACAAATTCCAACCACTTGTAACCGTATTTATCCTGTGGTTTTCTTATTTAATTCATCTTTTCAATTCAGTAATATCTAACTTTTAGTTTGTTCTTTGAAGTACTTTATGATAATTGTAAAGTCATTCATATCATTATTGTAGATTTCCCACTTCTGAATAGAAATAATTTATAAAGCCATCTAGTTAGACATTTAATGTAAAGAAAATTCACTGGAATCATTACTTTTTACACGTAATCATTTCATTTGATCTGTAGTCTACTTTTTTTTCAATATTTCTATGCAGAGTATATCAGGATTACAATTAACGAATTGGTTACGATGGATTCTATGTCGTTAATTTTCTTCGATTTAGCAGAAAGTGAAGTGTATCATCTTTATGCTTCTTCTTCAATGATTTAGGAACATATCATATAGTCAAGATTGAAAGAATTTCAAAGGAATACAAGGTGAAAAATGGAACTGTAACGGTGTATTTAAGTATAATGAATTCGTATGAAATGAATGTAACACTCTATTTGAAATTAGAAACACTTTTGTTTCGAAGTGAAACGCAGAGTACACAGTATTATAATCGATCGAATGTTCCTTAGATTTTATTACAATGTATGAAATCGATTATAGACATAGAAACATTAAATTCATTTGATGTAATATAACTTATAAGTGAGGGTTGTCAGTACTTCACTACACATTTCAGAGAATATAATACTTAAATAAATGTATAATTTCAAATTGTCTTATTCCATTACTAGATGTTTGATTTATTTCGACAGATGAAATTACACTCCATTTAATCATTCAATAAAACAATGTGTATATGTAAGAGTGACTGATTCTTTTGAGGATCATCACTAGTATCGGGCTATATAATGAACTGACTAGTTATAAGTGACTAGTCACTGAGTGGTGATAATTGAATTTTATAGATGAAACTGAAATACTGATCAATAATCTAACTGACTTGCCAAGTGAATTGGAGATTGGTATGATATCTTGAACCTACCTTTCGTGTTGGCAGACATTCGTCAAGCAGGGGACTGATATTTTCTGTAACATTCAAACTATGGTTATTTATATTGGTAATTTGAGCAAATTCGAGACTCATATTAACTTCATTAAATATTGATGATGGTGTTGTGAATATTACGCTTCACATCAATTTTATTAAGATGGTAGGCATGCTTTATTAACGAATACTAACTAACACAAAACCTAGGTATTATAAGGTTTCCTGTCAACTACTTCAGAAAACTTTTTACTTCGAAAGTATTCAGTAATCACTTTTGGTTAGAACACTACTGACTTCGAGAGATCTTTCCGAAAGTTCTTCTATGACGAGATAAAATGCATATTAATAATTAAGTTATAACAGTCGATTGGATCCTAGCGATTATATTCCATAGTGGTGGTACTATACTGAGAATTATCCGAGTTCTAGAAATATGAACTATTATAATTCTAAGGTATTTGTATTTTCCAGCTGATTTATTATGGACTGAGGTCCATTATTTTCTGATGTTATATGTGCATCCTAAACATATTAACTAGACAGAGTGGTAATTTCAACTTAATTCATACTTGTCAACTACTACTGTATCAAGGAGATTCTCTCAGAATGAACGTATCCCATCATAAACTGGTCAACTTCAGTCCATAGCAAACCAAGTAGGAGACATCATTACCTTCAAATCATACATAAATGTCCGATGAAGAAGTGTGGCTGTTTGGACTCAGTGGCCTAGTGATGAACACGTTATTGCCTGGCACGAAGTGTACTGAGATTTAGTTCCGGTATGAACATTAACACTCCGATGTAGGCAATATCCAGCCGATGAGTCTTACATAGTATGAAAGTGCTTCATGGATTCCACTTGTCAGCCACAATTTAAGTTAACTATGAATTATCATTCATACAATCTAAACGAAATTACGTGGGTATGGAATTATACGTTGTATATTGGTGCAATCAAGACAGTGTACTGTAGTGCTTTAACCTGAATAAGACAATTACTTCCTACTAACTCGATTCCAGCAACACTTCAGTTAGTAAAATTTACCAGTACAAATCATCTTTATTTCAAGTCAATCTATATTCCTTCTGTTCTGTTTTAGTGATTGTAACAAAAATTAAAACTCAACTAACGTTTTCAATTATCTGCCTTCAAGCAGGTGATAGAGTTTAATGTCATTAATCCTTGTAAGGTTATGTAATATTACTAAGAGGTTCCCAAAGTAAACTGGGAGATAAAAGTACTCATTAGCATTGTATATAATAATCGATTTCGTTTTATAATATTTTAGTGTATTTAATCAAAATATTAAACCTGTGTTTTGTACCTAACAAAACTCATCAATAAGAGATGCCTGTAACTTAGAAGAAGTTAATATAATTTCAGAGAGATGAAACCGCTTCATTCTGATAGAGATAGTGAGATGAAGATGTTCAGAAGTGTGAATGACTTGATTTAAAATTGGATAAGGATATCAATACCAAATAGTTTCAGCTTTCATTGAATAATAAATTTTAGTGATTTGTCCATTTACCTTATTTAATTTATCCTTGAAATTCAGGAAAATTGAGTATTGACTAGTACTCGTTAAACAAATAAATCATTTTAAAGGTTTGCCTCTATGTTGACTACTTCTTTATAAACAGCTTATTAATATCATCTATGACTGATGCTTTTGCTAAAATGATTTTTAGTCTTTTTGGGGAAAAATGAACTCTTTTGAGAGTTTAGTAATTACTGTAGATGAATACAAGTTCTAATGTAAACTAAGCTCAACATTTCCTGACTATCTGACATCAAAGGTATAACCTCTCAGTATCAAATCATTTACCTTAATGACCAAATTGAAGACTGGGTAGATAAATTTTGATTAATACTGAATTAGAAGCTACGGAAGATTGGTTATTTCTTCGTGACTGAGCATTTGATCCAATGAATGTGTGATGTGAATAAAGGTTATAACTTATCAATTATTATAAAAGTATTTTGAAGAATTTTATAACCAAATAATTAATTCAGAAGATGACTCAATCTTAGAACTTCACTGTTTTCCCAAGTATTTTATGCTGGCAGTTATCTTATTAATCAGGAGTTGTTATCAGTAGAGTTGAACAACACTGGAAGTAAAACAGCTATCACCGATACTCGGGCTATGTTACGGATTCGATTCTATCGGAGACTATGGATACTCACTGTTATTGAATTCTTAGTCAGACTTTATGCTACTTGGTTTTTAGTTTTTGTGTAAGATCAGTGTGGTAGTTTTGAACCATAACCAAGTTATATTGTACGTACTGGTCACTAGATTTTGAATGAATTAATCCAGTTGTCAAGACCAAAAATTGTTCGCGCACACAACTGAATATATAATGAGAACAAGCCATGTACAGAAACGCCAGTTATGATCTAAACATGAATCGATCTTACGATCCACTTGAGTATCGATCCCCCTGGTAAAACTATTTCATGCATACCATGTAGTGAGGAAATAGAAAAGCTTGACCACAGCATTCGGATTTAACCAGACTACAAAGTTATCGGGTTACATAGATTCAACGTAAATCCACACACTTTAGACAGACACATCATCCCAAATGAATTAAACCGAGTTGAACTACTAGTCAATATTAGTCTAACTATCCATAGTTATTATTTCAGTCCACTTTATAAACTATACATTATTATCTGTATAATCTTTGATAAGAAATACGCCAAAATTCACATTTTCTTTATTACCTTAACTATAATCTTTCTAATTATCTTCATATACATTTTAATTGACAAAATTTTATCAAATGATTTAAATCTCCCTCTGTTTATCACATGCACACACGCACACACATTCATTTATAATTTATTTTTAAATTCAATATACAATATTCATTTTTCTCAGTTAAACAACTTGTAAATAATCATGTTAACAACTTTAATAACAATCAAAAATAACCACATGTTTTCGTATTAGCAACAAGTAGTATAATGTACAGTTAGTTATATTGTTTAGAATAGTTTCACCTTATCAACTATTTTACATTCCCCCCCACCTTTCTCATTAATATATTAAAAAATGTCAATAATTTTTGTTCATATGACATCCTCTCTTTCTAACAGTTCTTATTTCTTACTCATTTTAGGACATCATCAACATCATCAGTAGTATTCAGTATACATAACTAAGTCAGTATACAATACACACTACATCCGTAACAATAGAGACAAAACACCTCTTAGAGATGAAACACCTCTTACACACAGACACACACAAGACAATATTCCATTCTATTTTTATTACATTCTCTAGGTGGTTTTGTTAACAATCAAGTAACTACACTCATTCATATTAATGTAAAAAGAAATAACGATGCAAACAAAATGGAATGTGCCAGAAAAAAACAAACAATCTTTCTTTTTTAAACAAAACAATTCATTTGTTTATGTCTTTAATTTGTTTATAATTTATTATTTATTAACAGTTTTCTCTATCATTTCTTCATGTTTAGTTTGAGTAAATACATAAATCACAGGTTAAGCGTTTTCTGTTCTTACTGTTGAAATGACCAACATGTTGTCTAGGCAACTAAATGTTGTCATTAGCAACAATATCTTGCATTATTCTACTGTTAAACATTTATCGTTGATAAGAGGAAATACTAATAATAACAATAAATGATAAAGAAATTTTAAGTAAAGATGAAAAAAAAAGAGAATAAACAATATGATTAACACTAGTTTTGTTTACTCCTCATTATTGTTCTTTTCGAGAGAAAATAAATGTTTACATGTTAATTATTTTATAGAAAATATTTATGCAATATCAGTAGTATAGAAACAAAGTGAGATGTGGATTGGTAATAAGAGTAGTAGGTTATTCAAAAGTCCCTGGAAAATTGTTATTAACAATTAGTAACAATTGACGGTAATCAGTTAGTCGGAGCTTAAATGAATTTGGATGGTCATAGCCACCACCACCGACCCCCTTAATATGAAATTCATCTCCTAAAGTGTTATAATCATTAAGTGATGACGATCACAGCTATCTTATTGCCAGACTCAAAGGTATTGAAGCAGTAATTAAAACAATTTAATAGATGGATTTCGATCAGTACAGTGATACTAGTTATTAATTACTTATTAATGAATGCAAATATTTCATTTCTAAAAAATTGTCAGTCCGTGACTTGAAAATCTTGGATTGTGTGACGCAGTTATCCTTAAGATAGTACGCATACCTTATTTACGAGTGTAAACTAGCATGAAATATAAGGTCAATAATGTTTTGTTGATCACTACCTCAGAACGTTTAGAACCAGTAAGATGTTGATAGATCAAACAATATGACATTATTTGTCATTCAGCTAATTATTTAGCACAATTCACGTTTCCTTCCTGCAAATAAAGTCACAACACTTAAAGATGATTCTTTCTTTAAAATTGAAAAATGGAAGCAGGATATTTTGTATGTATATATTTATGTATTATCGGGATTAGTGAGAAATTTCACCAAGTTTCAAGATGACATACATCACCAAAATGAACTATTATATTCACAACCAATGAATTAGGTTTATGATGGGGACATTTCACCGTATTTCAATTTATTTCGAATTTACGAATTTGCTACCGGATGAAATTTTCGAAGATCGGTTATCTTTTTTCGCAAACTCCTCTTTCCCTAAGTAATTCATACATTGTGGTAGGAGTTGTTGCTATTGTTATTATTATAGTTGCTGTCGCAATAACAGAAGAAGGTGGAATAATATGTTCGATCATTTGTATAGATGTAAGATCATGAGAATTCTGAGTTAAGAATCCGGATGATGAGTAACGTGGTGATTAATTATCTCTATATAATATAAAACTAAAAATAAATCAACGGCACGAAATCTTGTCACAGTTTGCGATATGAACTGTTTCATTTTTTTCAAATTGTATTAAATGTCCATCATGATTTTAAGTTCATTAGTTTCAAAACCCATTACCATATTTTAGTCAGGAAATTGTGATCTATATAGACTATGAATTTGGAAATGAGGAACCAAAGGTGATATGAAGATTCCACTTTTCATAATACGTTGCTAAAATGAAGAGTAGGTGGCTAAATATTGAAACTGATGTACAGAAAGCCATCTTAGATAGTTTAATCTACACATTTTCAGAGTGGGTTGTAATTGAGGTAGAACATAAATTTCATCCATTCCCTATCTTTCCGAAGCTAGAATAATATGCAAGAAGAGAATATTCGATTATTAATTAAGAATAATTCAACGAATATTCGTAGAGAACAAATTTTTAAGGTTTTATTTATAGTAACCAGGAAAAAAACGGCCTAGCTAAAAGTACATCCACCTGCGAATTCTAATGCAAATTTGATCAAAAAGTAATTTGGAAACAAAAACACTGTAAGTAGTGACCGTCACGATTTTTGAAAATGATCCTCTACCCAGTAGAACTCTGTATTGTTTTCACCAGTATATACCTCACTTAAAAAATTGTTAGGGATAAATTACAAATCTGATACATCTCATTATAAAGTTCGCAGTTTACACGCTCTTGTGCAGCAAGTTACGTTAGCCAAACACATATCCAAGCACTAATCTACTTGGTTAAACAAAGTGGAATTAAGTCAATAGATCAATCTTTAGACATATTGTTGAATTCGATTATGTACCTCCATAAGGATAGACTATAAAATAAGTGGCTTTAAACAGATGTAGGTAGGGAACTCGTGTACAAAGGAAGCTACGATTATTCACCAACTTAAACTAACAATTTATTGAGGTCTTGTTAGTAACAATTATTCGCTTTTTATCATTTGGAATTCAATTAAAACCATACTATACCGTATATTCCCTGAAATACAGACCCTTATATGTAAGGCTATAAAAGTTAAAGAGATATTGCTTTTCGCTAGATGGGATTTGGTATTAGTAAGTCGATTTGTGGTACTATTGGGTACTTACCAAGTGTGCATTTACAGACTAGGGGCTAAACAAATACCCACTACTTCCCTCCGGCTGAAATTAGTTCATGATGTAACTTCGCCCTTTTAACTATGTTTATAAACATTCTTGTTTATATATAGCATTATCCTCAAGCACCTTTTTTCTAAATTGTTGTTACCCACTTAACAAACAATAACATCATATTACATCTAATCGTAAGATATACATATACGCTTTAGGTCTAATTATCTTCAAAAACGTAACAATTTAGCTAATAATAAGAAAACTATTCTTTAACACTTTAAACATTACGTAGTTGATAGGAATGAAATTAGTAACCACAATATGAATCATATCATTTCATGTTCTTATTTTTCTTGATTACAAAAACATCTGGTCAATACATATTTCGATATAAACACTTATTGTTACTATGTGAAGTGATATGGAATGAAAAAGCTGAAAAATAGAAACAATTAATGAAGAAGAAAAATAACAAATTTTATTCTATGAAAAACGCAGACGGTATGTATTGAAGATTATGTAAATGTAAACATTCTACTTATATATGTAATTAGTAGTATGACGAGAATTGTATTAGAGAATGGTAGGTTTTTTGTGTTTATTTAAATTATTATGATATGAAAAATATGGTGAAATCAAAAGAAACAATTTAATTAAGATTATTAATGACTTGAACAATCTCAGGTAATTTTAAGTAGAATGAACAACAATAAATGAATTGATTTATATCTGGTAAGGTAGTTAAATTGGTAGGAGAGATAGAAAGGTTTTACTTAGATTCTATGAAAATATCCGTGTATGTCTTCGATTACAACGAAATTAAAGTCTTTAGTAGAACAATTTCAATGCGCATCAGGAACATACAACATCAGGAGAATGCCATGAAATCCACTGAACTTAGTAGTATTGAAGGCTAGATACTTGATTTATGTATCCGAAAAAGGATATTGATGCCAACCTATGTTATCCTAGAAGAGTAACTTTGATTTCGTTATATCATTATGTAGTTCAGATTCTTATTTTCAAATGGATCAGCTTATTTGTTATCATTCTTAGTCGTCGCTACTCTACAGTTATTGTTCGATACTACAAGAGATAGAAGTTCTAATAGGCTCATTTTGATTGTGCACATATATATATATATAATTTAAATGCAGAGTTCTGCTTAATAATTTACGTAAGCAAGAATGAACATTTGAACACTTGAATAACAAATTTTATCTCATTTCGTTTGATTCACTCTTAGTTACTCGTCTACAACGTACATTATTTCAAAATCAGAATTCTTAAGAGGTAACAGCATAATTACAGAAAAGAATTAGGTTAAAAACTATTACTGATACTTAATAGTGGCATCATGTAACTGTAATAGAAATAAAGTTAAATGATGAGATGAAAACATTGTCAGAAATATATGTATCATATGTCGAAGAACATTCTAAAAATTGTGTTAGTGATAAAAGACTCAAGGATTAAAAGTAAGTGACACAGTAATCAACAAATCTTAATAGTGAATGAGAACAGATTGGGGGGGGGGATGAATAAAGTTCAGTCGATTGACAATGAAAGGAGTGGAGTCGATTAGAAAAAAGAAATGACGTAATAATGGTAAAGAGTGGAAGAGTTGAAAAATGGTCGGAATATTTAGTTTTTGTTGCAATTAAATGAAGGAAGGAGGAAGAATTTATGAACATAGAAAAATACCTGAGAGAATTTTTTCCTTTATAAATTTATAGACAAATATATGTAAACTAAATATAACAATTCAAAAGTATTAACAGTTAACAAAAGACAAATTACCATTTAGCTGAACTCTAAAGGTGATATTGTTGCATAAACATTCAATCTATGGCTTATCACTGAACTATCTAGAAACTGCTATGCAGGTAAACTATTGATCTCATAAAAACGTAAGGTGTTCAGATATATAATCTAGTTTAGACAAGTTTCTCCTTCATGCTACCATATATTGTGCCTACAAATTTAGGGGTGTGCACCAAACCAACTACATTAGCCAAGCATAGAAGGGGAGAAATTTCAAGAATTTTTGAACATATTCTGAAAAGCCATCTACCAAGTGGATGGAGAACCTTGAGTAATGCAGCAACTAGACATCTCCAGGATACAGAACATCAGATTAATAATTTAATTTCACTGCATCTAAAAGTTAATATTCTGACCGTTTTTCAACTCTTTTACTCCTTACCATCATTACGTCATTTCCTTTACCTAATCAGCACCACTCCTTTCATTGTCAATTGACTGAACTTTATTCGTCCCCCCCCATTCTGTTCTCATTCACTGTTAAGATTTGTTGATTACCGTGCCACTTACTTCTAATCCTTGAGTCTTTTATCACTAACACAATTTTTAGAATGTTCTTCGACATATGATACATATATTTCTGACAATGGTTTTATCTCATCATTTAACTTTATTTCTATTACAGTTACATGATACTAATGTCAAGTGTCAATAACAGTTAAGGAGTTAATTCCAGGAGTTCTACTGAGAAGACGCGACCAGTAAACTTCATATACATAGGGTGTGAGTCAGTTACCTATAGATGTGAATGAACGAAATCAGGTAAATAAATAGTGAGTTGATTAATGTCAGAAATGTCAACTCATGGATGCTGACACGTTCAGAGTTCTAAAAATCAAGCCATAGTCGTGTAACCTTAAGGTCGTGAGTTTAGGTCCATGGTGAGATCGTAGATCCGTATTGCGTGAGAGTGACATGATAAGTCGAAATTACTGTCTGTTAGCTCTTCCCGGTTTCCAATGTATGTCTAAACACAAGCCAATTCGTGATAACAAATTTAAGACACTTTAGAAGAGTATGTCATTTCCAGTTGCTTAATGAATGATGTGCTGATGTTTAAAGTAAAAAAATTGTGTATTCAAGTTCCTGTGTTGGATTTTTTAGTAGTAAAACTACATATGTTCTTATATTTCAGTAAATCAGCTACAATGAACACAGTGCCTAACGCCAATGTGTGTTAGCGTACATTTCCATATTTGATTAATGAAGTGAATACCGAACGAATTGAAATAATTCGGTAGAAATGATAAAATTTAGAATATGGTTTGTGATGGTATAATCAAAAGATCCGTATAAAGAAGCGCTTGAGCTTAAAATCTAGCAGAAGATAAATAGTGAATGCATTTAAGTTATTTCAACTGATTCAAGGTCATGCCATACTTTATCACCAATTACAAATAAGCGATAGTCTGCACCAACCCACATGGCCTATGTCAAAAATCAGTGACTTAACAAACTGATGTCACATTTAAGTTTAATCCTTCTACCAAGTACTCCTACTCTAAATAACACTATGCATCAATGTAGTCTGTCTAAGGGCATATGAAGTATATATTCAAATAACCTTATTCACTGATAATACGTTGATTCATCAATTGATTTCCTATTAATAACATGCAAATGTTATTTACTTTTAAATGGTATATGTCACATATAAATAATAAAACAAAGTAGATTAAAACTTTTTATTGATTCAATGTTCAACATTTTAGGAGTTAATTTCAAATAAATAACAGATGAAGTATATGGTATTCAATTATATTTATGCACACATATATCTATTACTAACAATATGATTAAAGTAGCTTATTGTAAGATATGAGATTAGATCATATTAAGAAATATATTCAATGAACAACTAAACGGAATCAATCATGAAGCTACAAGTGAATTAGCATACAAGACACTACTACATTTGAGTACACCTACATATTATAATGCATCATTATTATTTATCTATTCATCTGCATATAAACACACAGTATACAAGTTAAGAATGTTTCAGGAATCATCAATCAAGGAATAATATTATCTTTTGTTTTATCACAGGTTTTTTTTTCGTTAAAAAAATTTATTTTTGCATTATTTTTTCTTTCTTTGAAACTTTCAATATGATCATTTACTTTCAGATTTTCTATTAAAAAGAATATAGAAAGTTATTATTATGAAACAGATGTGTTTCATGTTCAGTGTTTTCTAGATTAATATACTACTTATTTATTGGATTAACAGTGTATTGTTTTCTTTTTTTTTTGATGTACATCTAGAACTTATTACCAGCTGTTTGCAAACATTGTAGTCTACAGAGAAACCGCAGAAATGTACATTATATGAAGAATAAGTAAGAGAAGTGTAAAGAAGATGAGAATAAATAGAATACTGATAAGTACAATTTATAAATAAGGAAAAACTGGCGACTAGACAGAAATAATGCTTCAGGGTGTGTTTTTTAGTCTACAAAAGTAGTAGAGAGATTTGAAGTAGGAGGGCGGGGGGAATGATAAGTAGAAGCATTAAGATGTACTTTATATGTTAAATACAAATGCTATTAAAGATAAAATACAAAAGAATAAAAGCTACTCAAAGAGTTAGAAAGTTAGTTGGGGGGGGGCGGGGGAAAATATGAGAGTGGAGAAATGAAAGAGAAATATGTCTATTGTTAGTAATGCCATAATTTCATGGCCTTTTATCTCATTTTATCATATATACTACTTTTAAGTTAATTAATAATATATGCATATACTTGTTTTTCATTTTGCAAAACATGTTAATCATACAATAAGTTTTATTGGAATTAGTGAAGTTATACATAGAATTTATAGTGTGTGACTTTATTACATGATTATATTTTATGACTGTAACGGATTTTCAATCTCTTTCGATTTTCAGTATCGGTTATCAGATCGTCCTTTTCTCGTGCTTGTGTCATATTTTATATTATGTAGTTGTTTGTATTCGTCACAGATTCATGTCGGTAGGGTAATGCTGAAACTAAGGTGCACTGGACAGCTGTTTCATCCTAGTATAGAACTCATCAGCAGTGTGCATCCTCAGTCCTTTTGATCACTGAGCTGTGGTCCAATGGCAGAATTTCCACCTACAACAATTTTCAGCATAGCACGACGATCATCAAGGTGATAATGGTCTCACTCGAATAAAGAAACCAAGTAGTCTCATACAAAACGAAACGGCTATTCAGTTCATCTTATTTTTAGTGATGCAATCAACATTAATCTGTGCCAAGTGAAGACAACCAAGCTTACTATCTATCTCCAAAAGATCACCTTAATTCAATTCTACATTTTCACTGACTACGCTCATTATTGAATGTAAGTACACCTGATGTATTTATTGAGTTGCCAACTCGTCTTTTTACTTGCTCTTCTTACTTTCATATTTCCTAACGCACTTGACCCTACACACTTCTTCAGAATTCAAAGTATCTTCTGGATAGATGAAAATCGTTACAATGATTAATAATTATAAATTCAATAAGAAATACTATTTTCAAAAATACCCACTTTTACAAAGTGGATAATTTATTACCAGGGGTTTATAATAAGCTGTTATTAACAGTCTAGACTGTCATATACTATGAGTTTCCCCTGAATTAGAGCAGTTTATGTAGGTATCCTTGTACCCTAGTTTTACTATCGATACTGAGACTAGAATTTAGTACTGATTTCTTCGTAATCAAGTAAATTATTTTATAAGCTGATAAATCCTGGTAGTCATTAATTTGTTCAGGAAATATGAATTGATTTGATAATTAAAATTCCATATTTAACATTCAACTCGTTTCTTATGTTGGAACTTACAAATTTCATTAAACTATTATTTAAGAATATATATTCAATATACATGCGGGTGCATCAACTAATGAGTTCCAAATAGAACAAAACATGTATCTTGAAGTCCACTTTCTCTCTATAACCCAACTTCAACCACATACAATAAGTAGTTTGAAGAAAAATTACTATCAATTCATAACGAACTCCGATTGATAGCGTAAGACTTTCACGATTCAGATGAGCGTCAGCTTAAGTTTCACAAGTAAGTGATTATGGGTGACCTTACTGAGCCTTTGATTCTGGTTGTTTGTTTTACTTCCGTTCTTGTTAACTCTTCATATGTTGCAACAAGATCCCTTGTTCCAGTTGGTGACCAGAATATCTATGAACAATATAGAACATGTTATCTAACAACTACTCGTGATAACTTGACAAATTATATGTTTCTATGGCAGATAGTTCGTTTAAAATGAAAATTAGTGATTCACATCAATTATTTATTATTGTGACGATAATTTTATTCTGCTTAATAAATGGTGTAAAAGTTTATACTACTACTACTACTTCTGTAATAATAATGATAATAGTACTAATATTAATGTAAATCTAATATCACGGATTGACCAGCATTAAACGAACAATGCAAACTAAGTAATACTGCGAGATAGCTGTTTCGTCTTAGTAATAAATTACAGTGCAGCACACATTACCATATCCCACCGAAGAATAGAGTCTAAGGTGTCAGTCTTAAAGGTAAACCACTCACTTTTAAATCACTGAGTCGTCCAGCACTCAATGATTGTTATTTTTACTTCAGTCATTTCGTAATATATTTGCTTAATCTTATCTACTAACTTAAATGTGTAACAACTTCACGCGTGACATGGTCAAGTCTTCCCACAACATCTAATTACAATAATAATGATAGTAGTAACTTTATTTAGTACCATACATTTTCTAACAGTAAGAAATTTCTAACACTAAATGTGCAGTATCAACAATGCACTTCTATTTAACGTACATTCAGATTATTATTATTATTATTCAAAAAAGGATATTTTGTAGATAACCTTGACAGTGAGAATCTGTCAATTATTGTCTTCAATCAGGAATGTTTATTGCTAGTTCAATTGTTACAATCACTTTATGCATTCATCATATGTAAATAGAATGAATTCCAATGTATATTCATCTGATGCTTTTCTAAACGATAGGCTAAGAAGTGTATCCGTTTAGATTTCCGAGTATTTTACATAGATACAATTTGTAAGCCATCTTGCAATAGTTTATGTATACATAGTATAAAATATAGTATAAACATAGTATATGTAAACATACAACAATAAGCATTCTTGCTTAATAAACACGTTTAAAACTATGTGACTAATTTTAATAATTGCACAGTTGAAGAAAAAAACAATAAGATTAATTTAATTTGTATTGTGACTGGCAAGTAGAATCCAGGACGCGCATTTCGTCCTATTTGGGACTCATCGGCTGGATGTACCTGCATCCCAATGTTGATGTTCACAGTGGGATTCGAACTCAGTCCATTTCGCGTCATATGCCACCGCGTACACCACCAGACTACTGAGTCCAGACAGTCACGTTTGTGTAAACATTGCACAAACAAGAAGATTAATGTTTGAATAACTCGTCAAAGTTATGCTTTCATATCAATAATCATTATAAAAAAAGTTATCATCAATGTATAATTTATAATACAACAATCTTCATTAAATCTAATAACAACAAATGTTATTTACTTATTAATGAATGATTTCAGTAGGTTAATACATTAGCTCTTGTAATATTTCATGAATAGTAATGTTTAAAAGTACCATTTATGATAAATAGATATTGATTGCATAATATCTAAAATTAACTCATGGAATAAATATAAACTGTCAATCTAAAGTTTAATTACTCAATAGGAAACTTCATTGTATATGAATTATTGTAGTTGTTTAGTTACTTCTTGAATATTCAATCTCTACTTAATTAATATCAGTTAAGATTGTTTTAATTCATTTAACATTATGTTAAGTATTCACTTCATTTATTGTCTAATGTCCACTACTTAAAATAAGAAATAATTTAAAGTTAAATAATTTCTTGAATTGAATTAATTTCTAATTAATGCCAATAAATCTTCATGAAAGTAGACATATTGAAAACTAAAAGTTACTAATCTATGCCAAATTGAATATAACACGTGTTTTTTTTTTGTTTTGAATTTATATTATTAAAACAAATAAGTAGTATATTGTACTCTACATTTAGTTGTATAAAACAACAACAACGACAGCATCAACAACAACAAATAAAGAAAACATGCAGCGAAAAAAAAAACAATCACAGATAAACATTTAAGGAAATGAAACGTGCTTGAAAAATTAATTTGGTAGACGAAAGAAAGTGTACACAAAATTTAAAGAAAAAGTAACTATTATTATGATACTTTATTTGTGTACACGATATATTAGATGGTGGGTGATGATGATGGTGAAGGACGGGGGGTGGAGTAGGGTGGAGAATGGTACTCTTCTATACACCGACAAATAACAATATGGTAGACTTTAGTAAACAGTATCTACAATAAACTTAAATGTTTACATTGGTATTGTAGTTTACAATCCTGCCTCGTCGAATTCAATTCAGTATGCTAACATACCTTCCCCCCCTTCCACTCCCTCTGTCAAAAAAATAACCCAGTAAAATTTACCTCATCTTTATATTCTATTTCAGACAAACGAATTTATTTGTCTTAAAATTTCTACTCACTTAAAGGTATTGAAATGAAACAAGAGAGTAAAAATACTCAAGTGTGTGTGTGTGTGTGTCTAAGAGAAGGAGAAAGGAAGAAGAATTGAGAAAGAAGTATCTTGAAATAATAAATAATAGAAGAAAAAAATGTTCAACAATAACGATAATAACAATATGCATTGGAAGGCATAAGACCTATACACAATTGAGTTATCCTGAAAGAAACATGTCAATCAAATTATTCATATCGGAGATTAAATATTGACAAATAATGTTATTATCATTTTGTTTTATTTTATACTAGAAATACTAATTTAAAAGAATATTTCCTTTTAGTATTTTATATCTTGGACATATTATTCCTAGACAATAGCTGAAATTAAGATGAATTGGATAGTTACTTCGTCTCAATAAGGGACCCAGTAGTAGTGTTTATTCTTAATTCAACAAGGAATTCAAATCAAGTTCATTAAGTTAATCTAACAGTATAAGCCTAGCTGTTAGACCAGTTCACAGACGATTTGCATTTATAACTGTAATCATTTTACATTATTGTATGATAATCAACTAATAGCTTTCTTACTGCCTACATAGTTTAGCTCCGCTTATCAGTGCTTCCCATCAAAATCCCAAGAATAAACTATCGAGAGTAGTCACTAGTGAGGAAATGAATATCGTCATTATTAGTATAGTTAGGTTTATAGTGATTTTTATATTTATTGTTCACATTACGAGAAAATAAGACCGAAAGTCGATTCCTGGCAGGGTCAAAAATAAAGATTTCTGATGAGCCCTGTACTAAAGTGAAATTTCTGATTAGTTCGTCCTGGCTTTTACTAGTTTTTTGTAGTAACATAGCATTAATATGGCAATTTTCTTCTTCATCAAAGTAGATCATTACCATTCGTATATTGTATTTCATCAAATCCTAAGTTTCAGTGCTATTTTATAAATTTTGTTCCTCAAATTATTTCATTCTTCTCGAATCGTATTTTCTGTGTCCAATCTCTCGTATAAATGACACTAATACTGCTTCTTCTACCAATTTGATATTCGATTTGACTGTTTCATCTACTTATGTTGCTATGACGTAACAACTTAGACAGATTTATATATCCTCCAGGCTCAGTATTGCCTTTGGTTGTTGCGTAATAATAATTCACTGAGTAGTTTCACAAAATATATTAAATTCGTATTTCATACCGTGAATAAAACTGAGTAAGATAATTATTACATACCAGAAACTAGCAACAGACAACTGTTTAGCTCTAGTATGAGGCCCCTCTCCAGTACATGCTCATAATCCCACGGGACATAGACCTTAAAACTTTCAGGTTTCACATCGAATTCTTAACTGTCAGACCATTAAGATGACTAAGATTCAACGATTGATATTTATAACTTCAGTCAGTTTACGATTTACTTAAGTGGCAATATCCATTGATGATGATGGGTAGCAACTTTGAAGTCAACGTGACTGAACTTTATTGGTTATATATTTTCACTAGATCATCAGCTTTCGACTCTTGAAATTAGCAATTGTGAACTAGTGTTGATGGTAAATGGGCGTTATGGAGATAATTCAATTTGAATTTGATACGTCAAATAAGCCTAATAAGCCAATTATTACCATACCTGAAGGTTTTGAGCTGGATTTCTTACAAGACTGTAGATGTCCGTTGTAAGGTTGCATTCTGGAGAGAAACACCTATCTCTAATATTTTCGGTTTTTAATGGAAATTCAACCCTAATGTCAGATTCAAATTCAGCAATCTACATAGAACCAAATTGAATTAAATCAATCTAATCACTAAACAACTAACAGACTCATTAGTATTGAATGGTCTCAACAATACTTAACGTCAACCACATATTATACAGGTTAGGAGAAGTGCTCTATATTTAAGTGAATACAGTAAATAAGTGAAGATATTTCGGTTTCTTAGAGTGTATTTTATTATGAAATCACTAAATCGAAATACTAGATATTTACAAGTTAGAAGTTCAATAGACTGTGGATGTTGCACAATAAGTATTTAAAGTTGTCTATCCTTATTTGTTTGTAGTCATTCCCAAACGATGTTGATTGGGCACTACTAAAATCCAGGGAGCATCAGATATCTGTTTCATCTTAGTATGGAACTCCTCAGTAGTGCACGCCATCAATTCCACCAGGGCAAAAAACCCAATGGCAGTGTCAATAACCTGTGACGAATGCAAACAACTAAATTTAATACCCATCTCCACAAAGCCATCTCAATTGCCTATCCTTATTTGTGATTTAGTCTTTTTGAAATCAACTACCCGATAAATACACAATTATTATTATGTATAAGATAATTTTCGTAGATACTTAATAAATTGTAATTGACCTGCATTGGAAAACTATCTTAAACCAGATTTCATTGGAAGTGTATTGTATCATTTATTAGGCAAAACACTAATTTCTAAATGTAATAAAACTACATTAAAACAATTACCTTGTATTCTTAGATCCATAATTCTTTCTCAGATAGTTCTAGGTCATGTTATGCATTACTTTTAATGAATGAAATACTTTAAGAACTAAACATTTTCAGTGTATACATGTACTCAACTTGGAATAGGTAGAGTTTAGGTGAAATGCCCCTCTATTGACAATATGATATTCATCTACTTATATTGACACTCAAAATAAACAAAATGTTCATCAGTTAGTTAGTTAGTTTGTTTGTTTGTTCTTTTAAATGAAAAAGATAAACATAACTCATTCCATATCTACATAAAATTCTTTTTTCTTTTTCCATGTTTCAACATTTTTGAATAACTCACTCCTTTTTTTTTTCTCTTTTTAATTTATTTCATGTTGGTTTCTCTTTCTAGAGGATATTGACTTTGGTTTAACAATATTTAGTGTATTATTTTCTAAAGAAAAAAAAATACTGATGACATGATACGGGCATTTAGACAAACATACTGGAAGTATACACGCAAATATGGATGAAAGTGAACAGGGTTTCTTTCAGACTATTACTACTATTACTATTACTACTATTGATACTACTACTACTACTACTACTACTACTACTACTACTACTACTACTAATACTAATACTGATACTACGTCTACTAGTACTAGGACTACTCAAGATGAATAATTTTAAAAGAAGAAACTATAAGACAGGATTTATTGGTTTAACGAAGTCATACAAATACACACACTACTCCCCCTCCCCGCCACCACCACCCGTTTAGAAGAATATACTTCTACCACTGCCTTCTAGAGTAGAATGCAAATAATTATTTATTATGTGGTGGCTGGAAAAATTAACTGTCAATCATGAGACATCTCACAAGATACTACTTAATCATGTACATGTATATACAATTATACTCCTATGGAAAACAGCTTGTGTTCGAGTAATAATTTCATACAAATGGTGTTTTATTGTATACTTTCATAGTAGTATACATACAAAAGGAATAATTTTGTGATTTACATTTAATTTGCATTCAGTTAAATTAGTGTTGAATATGAACAAGCCAAAAACTGTAAATATTTAGGATGTGATAGTAATGTATTATGTGAATATTAAAGTTTTGTATTATGACTGACAGCAAAATTCAAAACGAGCGTTTCGTCTTGAAAACAGTTTGTCACCTTTATGTTTCAGAAATATTCCAATGATTATGTTTAAACAAGAACTCAAGCTTAATTCATTTGTTGTAAATATCAGTACGTTATTGATTTATTTATTGAATCCAGAAAGCATTTCATTTATGAAATCAGTATTCTGCCTATCTCTGAAAGCATTATTTTTATACGATCAAGCGCTTACTAACATTTATTTGTAAAAAATAGTATTTTCCTGTAGTTGACATATAGAAGTGTAATGATTTCGGATCTTTCGTTACATGTAGTAGTCCTCTGTGTAAACATGACCTCTGGTCTGCAGATACGTTAAACTAAATAATTCAAAATGAAACGAACTAAGAGTCATGGATCCCAGTGTGGTTTCAATCTATCTACAGATCACATTTAATACAGATTTTCGAGAAATGCTGTATAGCCACAAAAGTTATTTTTTAAAAATTAGAAATGTATAAGTAAACTATGTGACGAGATATATGGTCGACTTTCCCATACATACGTTACATACGTTATGCTCTATTTTAAGGTCAAAGATTATACCTAAATATGGGCAGAAAATATTTAGATTTACTTAGACAGACTTACTGGAACGCCGTCACCTAGTAGAACCACAGTGATAAAACAAAAATTAGGAAGTTTCAAACGAGGGCGTGGAAAAGGGGTAAAGTCTATATACAAATTAAGTAAATTGGATTAGCTTATCGTTATGATGATCAATGACTTTCATAGTCTGATGTTAGCCATGGTAAACGAAGCAGTTGCATATATTACTTTTGTACGAAGCTGACTCATAAATTGACTGATGCTGATACCATAAACTGGTTATTTTGAAAATGAAAAGTCTCAAATTTATAGATTGCAGTTGCATAAAGTACTTCTATTTTAAATTTAGCTATTCACTTTGAATTATGAATTAGCTTGAATTTATGACTGTGTAGAACCTGATGAAAAGTTATCGAAAAAGAATATTCTTCATTCATAATTGGTTTATGAGCATATCATTACTCAACTAAGGTGCATATACACTCACTCGATCAATCAGAAGTGAAATCAAATCTGTATTGCCAAATTGACAGGAAATATAACAAATACTTCATAGACAATAATGTTACAACACTCATTAGTAAGGTTATTCGAAGATTCATCATTCACATTATCTGTGTGAGATGCTATCATTAAGTTGTTTGGATCATGAATGACCTCCTGTAAGAATAAGCTATTCATATTGTTTTGCAATTAGTATCTAAGTGTATTGTATCTGAAAACTTGATTGCACTACATTTAATGTAAGTGACTTCATATCTCGGTACACTTTTAGTAACTAGTTATTATGTTAGATTAATCCATTCATTTAATTTTTCTCTTACAGTTAATTCATAGATAGAGTATCTGACCCGAAATACTGTGAATTAGTCAACATATTCCATTTCCTTAAAGGTAGATGAGATGACCTTATTTTCAAATAATTAATGAGATTGCATGCTTCTTGCTGTACTTTCTAGTATTTTGTGACAATTCATTCAGAACTAAAAAAGCACATTTTACCTAGTTATACAAACTACTTAGTGGTAGTGTCTCAGACTGCGAGGCTACTTGAGATCAGTTCGATTCCCTTACGAAGCATCGGTTCCATGAAGGTTGTAGGTAGACTTTACTCAAGAATATCAAACAAAACATGAAACTTATGTCAAACAGGGTCTCCTGCCAACTGCATCCAAACATCTAACACATTTTCTCTTCAGTTAAATGAAATGGGATCTAGGTTAATGTGCTTACTTTATTTTACTTGGTTAGCAATTAAAGGGAAAGTATTTCCTTTACGAGTAATTGCAAAATTACTTAATCAATTATCAGATTATGAATTACGCATAATACATTACTTTAAAATGACAGATGCGTCTACTGATTACAATCCATGTAACTGTCTCCTCCTCACCCCCTTTAGAGAAAACAAAGCACAGTGATAAGCAACAATTGACATATGACAGTTTATCAGTAGATGACAAATAATCACAGTTTTAACAAGTAGTCTATAGGCTGCTGACAAATTTGTTTAAGAAGGGGGTGGGGAGGTTAGTGGAACTTAAAAAAAATATGGCGACAGAATGAAAAAAAATTGTAACCGAGTGCTGATAATTTACGTAGTAACTGTTTATCTCATCTAACATAAAGTACTTGAAAATGTCATCAACTACAGTTTAATACAAGTTGGCATACTTTCAGATACGTGTCATTTTAAAAATTAATACTTTTAGCATTGGCCAACAGATATCAAGATAATTTTCAAGTGGAATGTACACTTCTTGTTTCATTTAAACAAGTATAAAAGTTGTTATATACTAATTTCATTTTAATTATGGAATGATAAGTATGACATAAGTTACCTAAAATATACGAACAGTCGCTATGACGATAGAAAAATGCAATTAAGTAATTGCTAATGGTAAGGTTTTGGCTGCAGAAAGCAGGGTAATTTAGCCTGCAATATGATTGTGTTGAATCTTAAGATGAACCGAATTCCTTTCATTTACATCACTTAGCAGTCATTAAATTAGTCGCTATGCAGTGATCAACCACTATATACATCTCAGTCCTGGACATGGTCAATCACTAACGAAACAGCTCAGTGACGACTGTTACAGACTGTGGAGTTGAGTGGCCTGAGACTGAAAATGAAATGGGAGGGGTAGCGTAAATCCGCTTTGCCGACGAGTTCCAGATAGCAAGACGCTTAAACCTAACCACCCCCTCTCCGCCCCCCCCCTTACAACACAACTTTAATTCCATTTTAATAAAGAAACTACCCAAACTTATTTTGCATACACGTCAGAAGTGGCAGAAGTATCCCTTATGGCATTTAATGACTGCTCATTTGTGCTGACTCATAGTATCCACTCAAGTAAGTAACTTTGCATGCTGTCATTTATTATGCATCTAACGTTTGTAACACAATATCAGCACGAAAATTAATTTCTTCACAGTGTTTTTCAGTTAAACTCTACTCTACAATCTCTGCATACTTCATTCCATGAGTCTTGTTTAAGCTATAATTTAATGAAGTAGCCAACCCCTTCAAAGGACCATAAGGTCAAGGTCACTTACTACCATGACTAATATATATCAAATTAGAATAGATTAGATAAGTTACACCTATCATATAATGATATACATCGTTTTGATACAATCTATAGTTCGAAACTCATCTTAAGTCGAGACATCTGAAATAAGGAAAAACATTAACTATCCCCTCTCCCTTGAACATACTTCTAAAACTCCACTGCCTCACCCCCAAACTCTAAATAGATGAATAGTAGAATAGTACATACTCAAAGTCAACTGTTTATTTGTTTGTCACTTTCTATTATATTATTAGATGGAATGATAATAAATGTACACTTTGATTTATAAATGAGTATTAAATGTTAAATGTGTATATTAGATGAATTCTATAGTAGTGTTATTTGTCACTAATTGAATAATGTAAAGAAGCATATATACATGTATATATCTATATACGCATATATACGCATATATATGTACGCATATATATATATATATATATATATATATATATATATATGCATATTCATGAGAAACAGATATGTTAATTAGTTAATTATACTACTTATTAACTGAATATAGAAAAAAATAGCAAATAAAATACATTTTTGTTTTCATCAAATAAAGATATCAGATCAATAATGTAGTTAATATATTCATAATTAATAAACAATGATATCGAAATGGAAACTAATCATAATAATAAGTAAATTAAGTAGATTAATCGACTTCATTTAAACAAAATGAAGAAAGTGCAATTAAATGAAGTTGACAATTTCATTTAGAAATGTAATTAGAATAAATTGGTATCTTCTTGTTGATTTATCATGAACTGAAATTGGTTGGCCTCTGTCGTTATATGTGCATCCTAAGCCAATCGCCTTGATATTGCTATAAATCATAGGTGTTGTTTAAGTTGAATTGTGACTGGTAAGCGGATCCTTATTACATATACCTGTTGCACAAGTGTAACTAACTGGACTCAGTAACCTAGTGGTGAGTGCAGTGGCGTTTGGCACGAAGCCAACTGAGTTCAAACCCCAGTGTGAACACCAACATTGAGATTCACGTACATCCAGCCAACGTGTTCCAAATACAACGAAATGCGCATCCTGGATTTCGCCTGCCAGTCATAATCCAACTTAATTCATTAGAAATGTCTTAATTATGATCAGATTCCATCAGAGTTATTAAACTATATTCTTGATAAGAAAATAAAAGAGGCATATATATAACATTTAATGAGAAATATACACTATTACAAATTGATTGAAGTGGGAATTCTACTACTGGATGACGACAGAAGGTTGAGCGTTTATTAACCTGAATCCTATGGGTCGCGATTTAGGTTGTGCACTATTGAGGAGTCCTTTTCTGGGAACAGATACATGTCCGGCTCTCTCTGGTTTTCATAGGTAGGCTATCGACATTAATCTGTGACTGAATTCATAAAAAAAAATAAGCTTTTAGTTAAGATGGTTTTATGAATATTGGAATGCAATTTGTTATTTGTAATCGTCACTGACTGATCTTGATGAGATACTGTTAGAAACTCCAGCACAATGAAAAGATGTTTCGTTCTAGTATGAGAATGCTCTTAAGTGTACATTCACGACTCAACTGGGGGTCGGGGGAGAGTCAACTACAGGTGTATTATGTTCTCACAATGATCGTTTAGTGATTTGCAGTATTGGATGGGCATCCAGTGTTAAAATTCACACATTAGTCAATTTATGAAGTAACTCAACAGCCGACCAAAAATTGGGAGTGAGACAGTTATCTCTGATTTTATTATCTGACCGTTGAGCTATACAACAGGTGACTGAAGCGAGTCACGTACCATTGGACGCCAGCTTCATGGTGACTATGGATAGACGTTAGTCGCCAGACCTAGATGACCTGTATCTCATCCCCAAATGGGTTGCGAGTACTCAGTGATGAGACTTCTCATTCAATGCTGCCTTATTATCAATACTACCTGACCAACCTGTAACGAACACAAACTATAAATCTTCTTTTAAATATAAGAGAAAAAGTACAACTAATTGAAATATATATACTCATAGCTAAATTACTTGTTAGAAGTAAACCAATACTTTTAATTTATTTGGCATGTGGCCCTTAGTAGAATCCGAAACTTTGTTTAGTTGCATTCGGAACTCATTAGATGAATGTACCTACCACATTCTAGTATAGATGTATACGCTGAATTTGAATCCAGTACCATCCACTTCAAACACACAATCCCATCGAACTTGTGCTTTATCTTCCCTTCCCACACCCCCAGATGTCTCCTCCTACAAACAGCAAAGGTCGTAGCTATGCATTTAAAAGAACCCAGTCTGTGTATTCGTGAAACATTTGTAAGCCACTGTCTATGTCATGGTCTTCAAACTAATGTCAAGTGTTACATTCTACTGTTAATCTTTATTTTACTCTCGCTTTCGTTTCCTTTCATCGTGAGCAGTTGTTTTTGATATTGTTTTTTATTATTTACCACTTGTTTTTTTGTATCCAAGTGATCAAGTCGAGTAACTAACTGACTTTTGAACGTAATCTTCGGTTTTTCATTCTATTATTGCATAATCCTTTGAGACAACTAACTAATCCGTTTTGTTTTGTACTGTCTTCATGTAATTTGACCTTTTGTGTTATGTTTTATAATTATTTTGACAATTTAGTTGCTACCAACCAATTAATGAGTACCAATTTCATATTTACATGTAAAACTACGCATATTCATGATGTGGAGTTAATTGGAATGAATCTTCTTCGCTCACTTTCTTAATGACTTAGTGAGACTATCATTAAAGCCCATCATCTCAAATAAAGCTTTGTTCTTCATGACTGAATAACACATCACTTGTTGTTTATGACAATTATGTTTAGAATAACTAATAAATTGTCCAGCTTACTCTGCTGAAATTCACAGTAGCCATTAGCAGTTAGGTAATCAAAACTTGACCTTTGTATTCAAATCACAAATGCCTCGGAAACAATGAATAAAGCATAATTTCCATTGTTTACAATACAATAACTATTGCTCATTGATATTTGTATTTATCACAAGTAGATCTGGTTGCGTAATAGTGAAAATCAGAGTTCATTGGACAGCTGTTCCTTCCTAGTAAAGGTATGCTCAACAGTGCTCACACTGAATTCCACCAGGCACTTCTACACAGAACATCACAATTAAGTACTACTCGCCATTAAACAGACCCAACGAGATTATTCTAATTCACTTTTTCTACTTCACTATTTTGCTAATGATTGCCTTTTCATATTACGTAACGAATTATTGAAGTACTTCCTTTAACCTACTTCAAAAATTTTTGATTTTCACTTTTATTCAACATTTTTTCTACAGTTTAATTCATCGAAAATGACAAGATTATTGCTGAACTGAATAAATTCATTCACTTGTATGTAACTAATGATATGAACATTGAATACAATGAATTCATTGAATTCTGTAGATTTTGTCATTTATATTTTCTAATTTTAATTGTTTATTCGATAATGGATTTAGCATATGTTTCCGTGGTAACAAGCAGCTAATTAAGTAAATTTGATAAGTGCATAAAGAATGATGCCATATTACGTTGATTAGTTTTCATTGGTAACTGGTTTTGATCTAATACCATAGAAGTGAGATGTCGAGTAGTTGATGTTAATTCTTGATGCAGTTTACTGCATAATACAGTTGTCATGTAGATAATGAGTTTTCAGTTATGATATTCGATCATAAAACTATTTACCTCAAGTTATTTCTTAGTAATGATGTGTTCCTTTTGACTAGTAATAATACCGTATACAACCTCAGCACGCTAAACATTTAAAATCGCAGAATCAGAAAATAGAAGAAAGCAGAAAGTGCTAATTAGATACAAAAGAATACGAGTACTTATAGTTTTTTTGTGAAACTGAAATCACCAATACAATCTGTCTAATCTGAAAACAGGATCTTTCAACTGTTATCCAATCAAAACATACCACTTCAAGATTTCAGAAAGTTTTATCGAAGGATAATTGAATAAAATGTCTTTGGCTCCTTCAAAACTTCTGAAGGTTGCGTGGATAGTTTTTGGAAGATTATTCCAACAAGTATAATATACTTAAGGTGTTGCATTTATAATAATGATATCATCATTTACTAAATGAAATTATATGATGTACATTCAGTTTTGATGATACTCCCACCTCCTTCTCTTGTTTATGCACACAAAGTATATAACAGTAATGCATTAAGTAACTTTTCATGCTTAATCAAGTGTATGAAATTGTCTACATAAAACCAATCTAGCAAAATCTTTTCATTTGTCATGCAATAAACTTGTATTTACTAATTATTTAAAAATAAACTAAAATAGTATCCCATTCTATTAGTGATAATTATGAGTAAATGAATGAATGAATGAATATATCATACTACTTATATCCTCTTTTAGAATGCCATAAAAGAGGCAGAAAGAATGGATTATAATGCCGAAGGCAGTAATTTTATATTCTTCTAAAGCACCAGATGTCAAATAAATTAATCTTATTTGATGATGCAATCTCATTTTAAAGTATAATAATCACAATTTTTCATCTTTGTTCTTTTTTCTTTCTTTCTTTCTTCTTCTTACATGTTTATTAATCATGATGGTGAAATTAAAGAGTCATGCAAACCACACTTGAACATTTACTCACTCACACACACACACACACACAAACACATGCATAAAGATTATTCATTTCATTATGTACACATTTAAATGTTGTTAAGATTGAATGATAATATGGTTAATAAATGATTTTGTTTTTCTTTTTCAAATTTCAAAAAAATTGGCGCTCATATTCAAATAAACAATTCAATTATGAATTGTTCATTTACATTTGTTTATTTATTCACTTCAACAGTTACATTAATTAATCAATGAAATTAAATTGAACTTATCAATAAAGGAGACAAAAAAAATGATTAATTTTTCTTTTCTTTCTAAATTATTACTAAACAATAAAAATAATTTTTACACTGTGAATGCTTCTTTTAATTTAAACAACTTTGTTTTTTAAATAGTTGATTGAATATATCACAGATGAATGTTAGCAGGGTACCATTGAAAATCAGAGAACACTGGACAGTTGTTTCATTCTAGTATGGAACACTTAAGCAGTGTACACTCCGAATTCCACACCAGGTGCTTTAGATTGATGATGAGAGCCTAACGTTCTGCAGAAAATAAGGAAAGAGAATAAACCAGTTTTACTTGAAATAAACTTTAACACTTTTATGTTATAATAAAAGAAAATTTTCATTCTATTTAATGTAGTTAATGGATACTAGAAAATAAAAACAAACGAAAAACAAGTAAACGAGCAAATCAATCTGTATACTTAACCATTCCCACCATTAGGCTAACATGTGTTCAATGGTAGAATTCTTACTTTTATCAGTTGACAATATAGCTTAATGGTATCAGTGATAACTGTTACACTTTTGATGTGTCTAACTTCTATCAGTCAAGACATTATAATAGAATTCCAATCTGTAATGAACATATTCAATTAAATTTGCTACATATCTCTAAGAAATTCACCTTAATTCAACAACAATGATTAACTTATTAGTGGTTACTCTCAAGATGTTCCTGAAATTCTAATGAGAAGACGTGACTGGTAGACTTCAGACATAACAGGAATGAGACAGTTATCCTCAGTGGCATTGTCTAATCACCTTACTTCATATCAAAAATTAATGGAAGAGTGAATTCTACCACCAGACGCCTACAAACCCAGTAGTGTAAACAGTTAAGCTTTAGCCATGAGGCCCAAAGGCTCTTTGCCCAATTCCCTCGTAGAATCTAGGGTAACCATCAATCACGAATTTCATACTAGGAAGATACATCTCTTCAATGTCATCTGATCCCCATCGGTACCCACCTGACATCAGTCTCTGATGAGTACAATCTATTAAATTTAACATCTGTTTCCACAATCACCACCAATTCAAACCTAAATAAATATATATATGAATGAATTTTGTGGAAAGGTTTTTACTACTTATAAGTAGGTTAAAAAACTAAACTAAATTCAGACGCATTGTTTGTTGGAAAGGCTAAGAAAAGGTTAATTAATTTTCGTAGTGCAATCAAAACGCTAAATAAAAATACAATATTCACACAACAACGACAATCAGTGGATGTTTGATAGCTCATAAGCGTGAATTACTTGATAAAATTTAAGGGAGTTAAAGCACCGAGTAAAACAGAAAATGATGAACTTAGTCAAAGTTGAAAACATCAATTGAGGTTCGAAACCGAAATGAGATCGTCTACATAAAGTCTCAAAATGTTTTAAACCACAATTAGAATATTTGTATGGCACTTTATGATTCTATATCAACAATAAGTCCACGATTAAATCTCTCCATTAACGAACTTGATTTCGTTGCGATTTGGGACAAATCAGTATATTAAAGGCTACTTATGCTCCATATTTAAAACTGCTTTTATCTCGTTGTCTCATAATTTTACTTTAATCATTTACGTGTCTACATATGCAATTAATGATGTTAGTTTAGTGTTTGTCTACTTGTTATCAAGCTTTCTACTGTTCTTGTTTAGTCATCGATTATATATTTATCACATCAATATTCATTCAAATCACCGTTATATACGTAACAATTTAACTTGTTTACTAAGCCTTCCATTACAGCGGCAGGGTTCTGCATGATTACCATTATAAAACGGCAACGATTGATAGGGTTATGTTGGACGACTAAGGAAGAGTAACGAACTTACTGAACTGTGCTTAAGAATGCTACTCCATTTATTTTAGTTGTGAGTGATGCAAGCATCTCACTTCTATCAATTTTACGTTCTCCTTACCCTATTCTCCCATTCAGCATATTATCTCTTTTTACAACTATAATTAACTAGTTGTGTACAAGTTATCCCTATTCACTGCCATTGTTTCCTATTTTAATATTTAGTTCCTAATTGGTTCACAGTGTGGTCCGATTCTGTGCATATATAAAGGGATGTTTGAAATATTATTCGATTCTCTCTGAGTGATTTGTCAACTCTTGTGTTCTCATATTTCCGACTTGGGAATATGTGGGCATCGGGAAAACGTGTAATGACCATATAAAAACTATAATTAACACTTGTTATTGTGACTTGGTGTACATAAGATTATATCGATCAATTGGTCTCATACATTGACTATACAAGCATTTATTCTTTTTGCGCCTAAATAATTAGATCGTGGACTTCATGAGTATCTTATTTATCACAACTAAGCAATTTCTACGTGAACATTTATTATTTATGAAGATTTGGCATTGTTTGTTTGTTGCATTCATTTATACACTGAACACTTCAGATACGCATATAATATCCCTATAAATAAGTGCTTATACTATACTTTATTTTGACTTATACTACACAAAAATTGTTGAATTCACTTAACATTGCAATAGATTCACCTGAATAACGCATCTGAAGTCGATAACGTCAAAAGACTGTCTTGAGTTTTTATAATATTTACAGATTAGAACAAATATATGAATGCCTGATGTGGTTATCATGGTGATTAAGCAACAACAACAAAACAGCTACAACAGTATACACCATATGCACACAAGCGTAAAACGTGCCAGCATAAAATGGCTGGTCAGATAAAAAAAGTTGCTGCCAGTAGAAAACAACGTCTAAAAGTTTGGTCATATCTAACCAATAAAATGGAAGTATTATATTACATAGTAAGGCTTAACTATTCATGAGTAGTATGACAATTACAACTAAATCCAACATAGTTTGTTGACTATATCCTGTCGGTATTTCAGTCAGTTGCATTAACGAAGTATAATTAGTGAAATATAATAAGTGATAATGTAACTTCTGCCATAAATATATATTACCTATCTACAAAATTATTAGTGTCATAGTTGACTGAGTAGGCAAGTCGAACATGACAGAAGTTTTCAGAGGGTGTGCATGTATATGTAAGTAGTTTTTATGGATGTATCAAGATAAAAATTGATAAAACATTTCTCCACAACCATTCTGTCGAAAATTTGATAAATGGTTAGCGGTAACATGCATTTTACGAAAGCTAAAGTTTATGTAACTGCAGGAATCAGTGTCACTTATTACTAAGTACGGTGTTTATTTTGAAAATGTTAGAGCGCTAAATGTACACGTACAACAGCAATAACCAACTTATGTCCATTGTTCAGTAAAAAAGTAAATATCTGAACATAGAAAGTACTTAATCGTGATGCATAAGAAACTAATGGATCCTGTAGTCTTTTAAATCTTACTGCTTTAAAAAGATAAGCATGCAAATCGCTGCTGCTATAGTGTCCCTATCCCCCCAGCCCCCACCCTTGCATAACCCTGTTCGAGGATGTGGATATATCAAAAGAAAATGGTTATATTCATAAATGAAACTTAACTAATCAGATAATAAATATAGCTTGAAACAACAATGAAAATGCCGTAAATGTACTTATGAATTTACAGTAATGAAGCATGTGAGAAAAAACGATATGTCTATCAAATGTGAATGTGATTTTATGCTACTTATAAGTAGGCAGAAAATATCTAAACAATTTTCACACTTTAAGAAGTCAACAAAAGAAATGGGAAGTTTTGTAATATTTCACAACTCACTATTACTCACTATTTGTACTAAAAAAATTAAGCGATCAGTAATGATTTTAAATCACTTTAAAACTTTTAAAAGTATGATGAAAATTCCTCATTACTTTTGTCAATTGTTCGAAATGCCAAATTTATTTCAACATCTGAATTCAATACCACTGCAGATTTTGGCTAGGATAAGAATTGAAGAAGTAAAACCGTGTACTTCAGTCTTTTCCTCGTAAAAGAATATCAGGAAGTCTTTAAATTTGGAATCTATTATCATCATTAGAATTAGAATGTTTAATAGAATAGGAGCAGGTTTAAATTGCAGAATAACTGTACCATGAATATAATTGTATTTAAAATCCAACTTAATAAATGACTTTTGTAGCCACCCTGTTCTTATAAGAAGCATTAAAAACATATTGAATAAGAGCTTTCGCTATAATCAGAATTGTAAATCTTATTTATGGAGCACAAATTTTCTAAACACTCCGAAAATTATCGAATAATTTCAGTAAGTTGTGGTGACTAACTTAAAGACCTTATATTTTGTTAAAGTTCATCAGTGTTATGTATGTAATAAGTTTTTGCATTAAACGTTATCAATACATACTGTACGAATATTGTTTAAATGTATCACTATCACAATTGTACACTACTACCACGATATACATACTTTTACACACTTCGCCCTTGGCGCCTGATATTATCTGCTGTACGAGTGACAAGCTACACTATCGTGGCAACGTTCTTCGTTTTGGATTGGGTCTTATTCACTGATTGCTTGGAATTATAAATAATTCCCATTATACAGCATCAGGACTAGACACTCCACGTTCCTGCCGCTCCTCTCCGCTGAACCGACTGGAATAAAGCTACACTGGACGTTCGCGTTCATATATATAGCATGTGGTGATCATTTGGAGAACCTATCATTCGCCCCAAACAGCGCAGTTAGTCCAAGTAAACTAATTCTAATTGACATTGAATTAATGATATGTACTTGTATTAACTGTTAATATAGTATTTATTCTTACCTGACTGTTTGTAAGGCGTTTATTTACTCGGTAGTGTTCCGTGGCCGCCACAAAGTTAACTAGAAGTACCTTATTCTAATTTCCAACCTCCATATATTTTATAACAGTAAATATACGAAACATTGGTACCAAAACTTTACTCTACTACCTTTTCGTTGTTAGGAACGTGATTACAAACCCGTCGAAAAGTACTATACTTTATTCATGAAGAAGATAGGTTATGCGAGTGACCCACAAAACGCATAACTAAGTAACCAACGACACAACTTACGAACACCATATTTAAAAAGAAGCACGGATATGGTATACAAAATTAATCAATTCCCATTTTGAATACAGTCACAGGAACACAAGCAGTTTTTACAGTCAACCTATGTCATAATAAAAAGGTTGTGAAAAATAAAAAAAATTCAGTTACTTGTTTGATTAGAACTATGTTTCTCACTAAAAAGAAATCCAATACTATCCACAGCCAGCCTGAATGAGTCAAATTATCCATTTGTAACTAGTCAAAGTTAAAACGCTAATACTATTTATAACAAAGCCTTTATATCAAATAAAAGTAAATTGAAGATAGTCATGAAAACTAACATATAATAAAAAAAGTATATCTAAGAGCCAGTTTAAAAGCAAAATCTGATAACAGTCCTGATAAAAACAAGAGATTAAGATAATAATGGTCATTACAAAGACTAGGGTTAACTGTGACTCAAATTTTCATGATATATCCCTAAGCTTTCGATGATGCTTCTATAGATTACTCTGAATTTATTACAGAAATAGACTTTCTTTTGTCTAATGAAGATGTGAATTATGAAACGAGGTTAATGTAGTCGTTTAATTAGTATGCAAAGCTATACTTAGTGCCAAACTGCCAAATAAACTCTTACTGTTGTCAACAGGCTACTTAAAAGTAAAATGGATGCTAAGAATAAGAATTGAAATGACGAAAGAGTTTTTGGAGAGGTTCGGGGAAATAGCATATAAAATAATGATGATCCAAGAAATTTTGCTACCCATTCTGATAACCTGAAGGCGTGCAGATATGCGTCATTTTCCTTAAATATATTGCGTGATCTTCTAGTTAAATATGAATTAAAAATGTGCTTAGTACTGGGTTGCGACAGTACTATATTTATTAGTGATATAATTGCAAACTATTTATAAATCACCATAAATCCGATAGACTAATACACATACATAAATAATCGAGTAAGTGTATATAACAGAAGTCGGTAACGGTGAGTTTATGAGCGTTAGATTGAAACACACTATAGATCCAACAAGCAGAGAATCGAGACAGGCATCTGTGGTAAGTCACATTCAAATTGAATTCATTCCCACATTGAGCATACGTTTAACAGTGAAACATGTAGTGTACAAAATGTTATATTTAAACTTTTGTTGACTGCAACAAACTTAATTCATATTAATTCGTAGGACTGCTACTGGTTGTGACGCTCATGGAACGAAGTGTTAACCAACACACGTTCACAAACACAGGATAATGTTTATTAACTTATTGTTTCAAATGTGTTCATATCTTATCAAGGCCAGTGAACTTGCATTACTGTTGTGAACGTTGTATTATCAAGTATTCTGGTTAGTTGGATAATATGTGTTTACAATCACAAGCGTTGGTGCTGTTGATTAGGTTTCTGGGATAAGAACAGATAATATTATGAAGGCTTACTACAGTGACCGGTCAGGTTTATCCGAAGAGCTTGCTTGACAAACTTTGATGCAGAGAGTGAAATTCGTAAAAACGTTAATGGTGTGTTCCATATATTCCAGCAGTGGGCATATGCGTTGAAATTGATAATAAATGAGGGCTGCATATTAAAACAAACCCAATAAAAACCATGGTTGGGTTAGTTCTTTGACAGTAGAACCAAGGATACAAGTATATTTAACAAGTGTTCCCAGAAGTTTACAGCCTATTTGAATTCCTTACTGGGTGATGTTACATTAATTATTGCCGATTTAGTTGACAGGTTGTATCTTTGAAGAGAGCTAAGAAGCATTGTATGTCAATACAGAAAACTGTACAAAGGAATGGATATGTGAGGGGGAGGCTATATTTGGTGTCAGGTCGGTAAGAGACAATCTAAGGTCTGGGATACCTAATACATACACCACATTGCACTTGAGGTTAGAGAACGCAGTATTTGTCAATGACAGTATACTGTATAAAATTTGCCATCTGTTTGTTGTATGCATAAGAAAGTGAAGATGCTAGTAGGACGCAGTATGTTCGTAGCTTTAAGGATAGTATATCATACACTTAAGAGTAAAACAGAGTCGTGTACTTCTAAAGTGTCATTTGGGTGATTTTATGTCGACCACCTTATCTAACACGACAAAGATGCACTGTGATGGAGACCATTCAAAAAGTTGAACAGTGGTCGAAGATATGATAAGTGAAGAGTTTAGGGATAACACTCAAGAAAAACGTCTATTATGGGTAGACTATATCACGTCTGCTAAACTGACAGGATAGTGCTACCCGTAAATGGATAGTCTTTTCTTTACAGTTCTGCTTTGAAATAACAGAAAGAAAGGGTCGGTTTTCAGCAGTGGTCCATAACAGCATTTCCAGTTGAATTTCGTGACATGACTGATGGTTAACGTGATAGGAAGTAACTGGATATATATAAAAGCTCTGTGTGGAAGTAGTTACAATAATTCTAAGAGGTATCTGCCTCTCATTTGACCCAAGAAAACCATCAAATCTACAAGTGGCTTTTGATTGATTTGCAAGGAGTATGAATCACTAGTTGAGTGGTGTGTCATAAAGGATGGGCTTTATATTTCCTGTAATCAGCTTAGCTGTCTTGCTTGCCTAATAGTTTATGTAGCCTAATTCTAAGTGCATAGTAAGTTGCTTAGCGCAACTTTTTAGAGTACTTAAAGTTAAGGATAAGTTGCACTGCTGACTCAATCAGCCTGGACTAATATTAACCACGGCATAAGGCTTCTTAACTAGTAAAATACTGGTTAGTAATTTAGCCATATTTACTGAAGCAATACAAGAATAAGATACAAATACAGTATAATGCTATGTTGTGACGAATCTCACAATGGAAGTTAATTGGTACACTTGTTGTAGCATCATTTTTCCATTGTCGTATTCAGACGAAATAACATTCACAAGCCGTTTGACATGGAGGACTTAACGTGTGGTACTGTTAGGTATTTCATCGACCCTACATATTATTTGCAAGGTGTGTAAAATTCTGTCAGTTTCAGATTGTCGTTAAAACAGGTGTCGGAGAATGTTCCTACAGGCTGTCATCTGACGAAGACTGAGATAGTTTGAAGTTACACTGGTCGGAAACTCTTTGTAGACAATATTTCAAAATATAGGCAGGCTGTAAATTCGCTCGTGGATACCTCTTTAACATTTTCTACTGGTCGCATTGTACGGATGGTAATATTTATGTCCAGTGTAAGCACATCTGAAATAAGACTCAGTGTAAATAAATCACGTAGATTATTGCAGGATGTGATGGTGGTTAATAATGAATGATTAAACGATCCACTCTGTTTTACAATATCATAAGAAAAATGGTTTGATAATGAGGAAGAACCAGTGATGTATAAAGACACGTTACAGTAAGGATTAAATGAATCACTGATCCATATGAAGCTATTAAATCCTCAAGTTTGCGCCCGCTATTCGATTATTACTTTAGCTAGCATTAGCTATTGCGAACCACTGTTTGGTTATTAAAATACGTTGAATACTTGAGAACTTAGTGCGATCATTTGCTGGCCATGTTTTTGAGGTTTTACTTACTACATGTCATCAGAAAGACACCTGTCAGGCAAAGTCGAATTTGAACTATTAACGTAGTAGAAGCCTCAGTTAAGCATCGTTGAGGTTAATTGGTTCGTATGTTCTGCATGTGTCGTTATTATTCATAAACTTATTTGTTGATTAGCGATAAGTAGAGTAGAGTAGCGTGGAGTAGCACTTTTAAACTAATAAAGAAATATTCTCACAACGATTTGTGATCCCGAAGAAAATGTCAACTCGTCAGTCATAGAGCAAGTGGAAAGTTAACGGATATTTTTAATGCTAACAAGCAAACCCAATTACAAAAAAGGATTCTAAGAAGAATCAAATAACTTAGTGTGAATAGTGACAAAAAATATTGGTTATTGAACATCAGAATTAGCGCGTTAGTTGTCGTATGCGTTGTTTACAGGATTTTTCATAGCTAGTGTAAGGAAATTTTGAGAGATATATCGAAAGTAGTCAGATGGCTAGATATTTTTAAAAAGCGTTTTATTAGTATCAAATTAAATAGTCAAATTTTTGGTTTACAGATTTAATTTAACTATTAATTGTTTGATATTAATAACTGTGCCATCTATTCGATTTTAAGACAATTTTTAAATACTTATTTCCATGCACATTTTTAATGGTATGAACTTCTCAGCTAGTTAAAGATGATTCCAAAACTGATCTTTTTATGCTTTGTGCTGAGTTCCCAAACAACCTATTTAGTGTAAACATAGGCGAATTTTTAATGGTGAACAAAGTGTGATTAGGGGCGATAATGCAGTACTTTGCGCTTTACTCGCGTGTCAGGTGTAAATGAATAGATATGTTTATTTATTTACACACTGGCATTGCATGAACTGTCTCGTTTGACTAAAAGTGTCTACAAATTCATACTTTATTGCAGAATAAATAGACGGTAAATAGTCTATTATTCGCCTTTATTTACTCCATATGGTCTACTTATAACCTAAATTCTCGCAGAATAGGCTGCTTTCAGCTGAAATATACACCTAAAACCTGATATGAAACTGGTTCATCCCTGAATCTCTGGATGATGCTTTCAAGAGCTCTATCATTTGATCAATGTTTCCATATAAATTCCTCAAAATATTAAGGGTTTTCTGTATATTGTAGTGCGATTTCGCAACACTATAATAGCGAGCACAATAGAAAAGCATGTAACTGTTGATCTTTATTTTGGTGTAGAAACTGAGTTCGGTGATGTCGAATCCACCTTTGTCAAACGGGTTGCTATTGACGATATTGATTGGTTGTTTGAGTATTTACAGTATTGCTTCCTGGAACTATTAAGTTAACTGCACGATATTCAAAAAATATGGTGAGTCAATAAAGTGTTAAATGTGACTTGATTTACAGATTGTTAAGCACTTTAGCAGAGTGCCGAACTCGGAAAATTAATATATTACTGAAGTAATTAGGTGCACATTATCTTTAAAATGTCGTCGCATGTTATATTGGTTATATTACTCATCCTTTTAATTTAGTGCTGCTTATTCACTTATCATCTCGACCGACCGTAGCTGCTACTTTGACGTGGTGGTCGGGCTTGCCTATCGTGATGACCCAACCGAGCTATACTGGCTAGAACATATGTTCCTGTAGGTTCTACCATGCCAGGCAGGTTGATTGGAGAACGATGAGACTAAAAGCAGCTACTCAGGGTCTGAGGGCGAAGTCGTACTGCTGACTGCAGAGGGGTGTGACAGCAGTAAGGTGTTTCCCTCGGACAACCAGCATCTGCAGCGATGCTGCCTTCTCACAAGGAAGGAGGGGTTAGAAAAGGTCGGCCCTAAAAATGTCACACCTCACCTTACCTCACTGATTTCCGTCTCCGGCGGTAAGGGTGCCCACTAAGGGCTTTTAAGTGCGGAAGCTAATACTCAAAAAACCCTTCATAAAAAGGTCGTGCGTGACAGGCCTCAAGCAGTTGTCCCTTGGGCTCTGCGGTCACGCTCTCAGGTTTCTAAGACCGACACTAATCTACCTTCTTTTTCGGGTTCCTGAAAAAACACCCTTCCACGGTGTGGGCAGCCGGGAAGTGACGACCGCCCTCATACCCGTAAAAGAACGAGAGTCCATCGAACTGTCATCGGAATTCCTCACTTCAAGTGGTGTCCGTCAGGGATGTCCACTTTCCCCATTCTTGTTTAATTTTGTCATAGACATGCTCCTAGATATAACCTTATCTTCGTCTGACTTTTCAGGAGTTGACTTTCTACCAGGAGCCTCGCTTACTGACTTAGAGTATGCTGAGGACATAGTCCTATTTGGTGAAGACGCTGACAAAATGCAGAGTCTTCTGACTACCCTGAGCCACAATGCAAGCATGTTCCGGATGCGGTTTTCCCCCTCGAAATGCAAAATGTTGCTTCAGGATTGGGTCGCATCGGCACCTGAACTAGTGATAGGGAGTGAAGTAGTCGAGCGTGTAGACCGCTTCACGTATCTGGGGAGTCTTGTCAGTGCTGATGGCCTGGTGACTGACGAAATCTCAGCACGGATAAAGAAAGCTCGATTGGCTTTTGCCAAGTTGCGTCACTTATAGCGCAGGCAAGATATCCGCTTGCTAACCAAAGGATGAGTGTACCGTGCAGCAGTTCGCTTTGTCCTACTATACGGGAGCGAAACATGGCCGTTAAGAGTAGAGGACATTCGTAGGTTACTGGTCTTCGATCATAGGTGTCTCCGAAGCATTGCTCGAGTATCGTGGGACAACCGAGTGAGCAATGCTGTCGTTAGGAAACGGGTTCTAGGAAAGGATGGCAAATTAATAGATGAGGTATTGAAACTTTATCAGTTGAGGTGGTTGGGACGTGTGTTATACATGTCTAACTACCGACTGCCTCGACGAGCTATGTTTTGCGGTGTAGGAATAGGTTGGAAGAAAGCTAGGGGCGGCCAAACCAAAACATGGCAGAAATCGATGAAGTCACTGACAAGTGGACTAAGTCATGTTGGTCGATGTAGGCTGCGTGGTTGGGGTCCGCGAGACGAAAGTCATCAATGGTTAGAGACCTTAAACGACATGGCTCAGAATCGTTTGCAATGGCGCAAGTGTATCCACTCTTTGTGTTCTCTCAAAATCTAACCTTCTGAATTCTCTATCTTTCTCCTTTCAAATTTATCTCACTGAATTATACTTTTCGAATCATATCTTCGCTCCCTAATTTTCTGCATTACTGCTAATACTTCTACTATCGCTATCACTCTTGGATTTGAACTGACAGTTGCGTCTCTGTACTGATGTGGTATAGCAACCTGAACTGATGTTCGTACGTACGAAGTTCTGCATTGTATCTGTGTGTCTTTCTATTTACTTATCACTCCTCAATCGGCAATAATGTATGGAGGTAATTGTAGTGTTTAGTGACAAAATATTTTGAGGGCTACCGAACAGTTATGAACGTCGTGGATCCTTTTACATCAGAATTCCTACTACAGTCTGGGGGCAGTTCTTATAGCACCTTGAATCTACAATTCATCACTTATAGTCATTGGGCTTTCCAGCAAACTTGTTGTTTTAAATTTTTTCATAACAGAAGTAGCTGAACATTTTGTCATGTTATCCTTTTCGAACCACATGTCAGTGTAAATATGGTCACTTTTGTGGATCCATCATATTCCCTTGTTAGAATGTCAGAAGAAAAATCCGTACGGGAGCTTCTCTATGAACGTTATAAGGATTATCTGAACATTTCAGATGAAGATCGAAACCGTTACATAAAGTTTTCTAAGGAATTAAGCACTGCATTGCAGAGTGATAATCCATCATCTTTAAAAGCAGCTATTGGTAATCACATCTATTCAAATCCTGAAAAGCTGATTCGCATGAAACTACTGACTTTTCCTTTACCACCAAGTGAAGAATTGATGGTGCGCCGAATAATGGATAGCTGCCCATTTAAAGCTTTGCTAAGCTGCTTTGGAGGTTTTGCCAATTTTAAATAATCGATGGATTACATTTATATAGGTTTTGTTTTAGGAGGTATTTTTGGCTTATTCTCAGCCAGTGTGGATCCAATGAGTACAGTACATGGTGCAGAAACTCCAACTACCCGTCAAGTTATGAAGGAAATGTATTCCCGTTCATTATCCCATGCTAAAAGTTTTGCTATGATTGGAACACTTTTTGCTGGTACTGAATGTGCCCTTGAGAGTGTAAGCTTTGTAATAGCCCTATAATATTAGTTTTATAGTGCCGTGGCAAGAGTGATCTTCTGAATAGTACATTATCAGGTGCAATTGTTGGTGGTGGAATAGGTTTCAGAGGTAAATTTTTCCGATAAATATTACTTTTAAATTTGATAGCTGGTTTGCAAGCCTGTATCCTGGGAGCTGCTGGTTTCTCAATATTTTCTACCGCTATTGATTACTATTTTAGACATAGAAATTAATCATTTCCAACGTATTACTTGTACATCCGCTGTAAAATATAATTTTTGCACAGATATTTTTATTGTCTATTATATCATGCTTACTCTATTTGCTTACTAAGTGTTTGTTTTCAGGTAAATCATAATAGTTCGCAGATGAGTCATAAGATCAAATCAACAATCAGCTCATATCACAAACATAGTAACATTCATGTAAACCGCCACAGAAGCCCCAGTGTTGACAGTAACCATAGTGCGTCATATGTCAGTCTATCATCTACTTCTAAACATAGTAAAACCAGACCTCATGATTTTTCCAAGTCAGCTATCCGTTCAAAACATAAGGCATCTCATCACTCTTCTAAAAAGAAAAGTAAAAAGCATAAAAGGTCATCATCTAGTTCTTCTTCCTCCTCCTCATCTGATAATAGCTCTTGCGATGAGACCACTATGAAACACACATCTGCTGCCGTCCCCAAAGAATTACTATCTCTTTCACTGGAAGAGATACAGAAAATTAGTGAAGAGAGACGACAAAAGAAGGTAAGCTATTAGTACGTATTTTAACTAAAATACTTATTCTTCATCTTCGTATACATTACTAATACATAAATTGTACTATAAAAGTGTTTAATTTAGCGTGTGTTCACATAGTGTTAGGGAATAAGTGATCCATGTTAGTTACCTACTAAATAAGCATTATTTAACTAAAAATATAAAATGCCTGTCAAGTTTTCAAAATTTATTTCAGTAATTATACCAAATATCATACAGTATGCAACTTACTTACGCCCGTTACCCCTCACAGACGAGCACAGGCTAGAGTAAGGAGCCTTGTCTGACTCCGGTCCTCACTGGGAATGCATCTGTCAGCTGTCCTCCATGCACGATTTTGCACTGTAGTCCGTCGTAAGGATTCCGGATAATGTTGACAAGTTTCTCTGGTACGCCGTAGTGTCGAAGAAGTTTTCATAATGTTCTCCTGCCTACACTGTCAAGTGCCTTCTCCATAGTCGGTTAAGTTGATGTACAGTGACGAGTTCTATTCAATGGATTGTTCAACGATGATCCGTAGTGTTGCAATTTAGTCTGTGCCGGACTGATCCTTACGGAAACCGGGATGTTTATCTCGAAGTTAGGCATCCAGTGAATCTTTCATTCTGTTAAACAACACTCTGTTGAAGACTTCCTTTAGTACTGACAATAGTGTGATTCCTCTGTAGTTGTCACATTTGCTCAAACCTTCTTTCTTTAGTATCTTGATAAGGTGTCCTTCTTTGCAGTCTTTTGGCACTTGTTCTTTCTCCTAGATCCTTCCGAATAAAACGTGGAGCATCCTTGTCGTTACATCTATATGTGACTTGAGTGCTTCAGCTGGTGTATTGTCGGGTTCTGCTGATATTGTGTATTTGGTTTGTGCCTTGGTTTTCTCTGCTCTTGTTCGGGTGTTGTTGATTTCTGTTTTCTTGTTTTTTCTTTGTTGAATTTCGCTCAGGGTCTCAGTGGAGATCCATTCTTTATAATGGTGCTTCTTGCGACCCAGAACCTCCTGACACGTTGAAGTTAGTGCTTCTTTGTTTCCTTTCCAGTTATCTTTCATAGTAGTTTATTCTTTTTTCAGTAGATCTTGTACGGCTTGGAACCTGTTGTTGAGAGCTATTTTGCTTTCCATGAGTTTGTCAGTATCTCGAAGAAAGGCTTTATTAAACCGTTGTAATGCTGTTACTCTAATCGTCCATTGCTTGTTAGGTTTCGTTTCATTTTGGTAACCACCAGGTGGTAGTCTGAAGCTATGTCAGCTCCTCTCCTGGTTCTCACATCTTCCATTGATCTTCTGAGTTTTTTATTGATGCATATATGATCGATTTTATTGTCTGTAGTATGATCCAGTGAGACCCATGTAGTTTTATGTATGCGTTTGTGGGGGAATATTGTACCACCTATAACCATTTTGTTGAAAGCACATAGATTTGTAAATTTTTCGCCATTCTTATTTCTTTCTCGCAGTTCCTGTCGTTCCATGATATCTTCATATCCGTTGTTGTCCATTTCAACTTTGGCGTTTAGGTCCCTCATCAGGATTATCAGATCCTTTCCTGTACACTTTGCTATAATTGATTGTAGACTATCATAAAACTGATCTTTGTCCTCGTCGTTGCCGTCGTTGGTGGGTGCATAACATTAGGATAATATTCATTGTAATCCCCTTCTTCATTGTTTTGGAAGATGTTTTGATGACTGTGGGTCCATTTGGTTCCTATCCTACAAGTGGTTTACGTCCATCTTTGGATAGTATCAGAGCGACTCGTTGGGTGTGTGGGGTATTTTCGTTTTCGTGACCGGAGTACAGTAGCATCTCTTCGGTAGCCAATATTTTCTGTCCAGCTTGAGTCCAATGGGTTTCGCTGATTCTGAGCACTGTCAAGTTGTATCTCTTCATTTCTGCAGCTATTTGATTGGTCTTCTCCCTCTCCCGCATTGTCCAAACATTCCATGTACCTATAAAATTGTTTGCCGTGGTTGTTAGAAGTAGTATCGGCCTCATGACTTTGCGAAGAATCTCGGCTTTCACCATGTGGCGTCATGATCGTTTCTTCTACTCCCAGGGCAGAGTTCAAATGGTTTAGTTTGTTTAATCTGGTTAGCGTATTTTAGGAAGGTTGTGTTTTCTGGGGTGTAAGTGCTAGTCCCATGACCAACTCTTTTCATTTACATGAGTTTGGGGCCGACATTAATTCTAGAATATCTATAGGTGGAGTTTTCCAGTATTCAAGCGAACTAAACTTTTTCAGCTTACATCTTTCTATTGAATAGCTGAAGTATTTTTTACATATCTTTTATTCGTCAGATTCAATTTATTAATTTGTATCTAGAGTAAATTGTTTCGGAGCATAATAACACAATTTAGACACTCATTCTTAAATTAATAAGAAGACATTTTAGTATTTTACTTGTCATCCTTCATTAACAGTGATTTGATTGCTTTAGATATGTTTTGTGGCGAATACCTTTAGTATGCTCTTATTATCACTTATATTTATCATTTTGGAGCTTGAATTCTATTAAGTTCCTGCACTAGTGAAGAATCTATTGAATGAACAAAGTCTATAATTGTTATGACCGGTGAATAGAATGCCTTTTAAGTGATGATTTTGAATGATACGTTGTATCCAAGTGATGACTTCTAAGTAAACCACCACCGCTGAATATCTCTAAAATTTCCACTTTTTTTTATTTGACGAACCATTTTTTTTTAACACCATGCATTCTTTGTTTTAAATATTCTAAGGCTTTGATAAAAATCCTTGAAACATCAGAAGAAAAACGAGCTAGACGCTTAGCTAAAAAGGAGGCGAAAGAACGTTGGAGACGTGAACGAATGGGATGGGATAAAGAATATTTAGGTTATACAAATGAAGACAATCCGTTTGGTGATCATCGTCTTTCTGAATCATTTGTTTGGAAACGAAAATTAGAGCGACAAGGATTATCACATTTATCCAAGGAAGAGGTAGATCCTAAAGTTGTTTCATAGATATTGTTTTTTAAAATTAGTAGTGTTCAGGTTAACGAATCCTTGATGATTAATTAATTTAAAAATGAGGCTGCTAAGCAATGAATGGTGTAAAATAGCATGAATTTGCATCAATAATAATTGAAATACTTCACATTAGCATAACGAAGCTAAAATGAATCAGAGTACATTTAAAATATATGTAGAAACTGAACTCGGCAAACGAGTAAAATTGGGAGATAAAAAGTATGAAATATTAATACTTGTAGCAAGATAAAGAATGAACGCGGATATGACACTGCAATTGATTTTCAGTTATATCACTTAAAGTGGTCAGTTGTGATTACCGCGTTGAACCAAACCCGCAAGTTTACAACTCATTACAGAACTCAATCCATCGTTTGATTTGATTGATTGATGCCATATTATTATTTGACCACTTTTAATCATCTTCCAAACTACTCATAATATACTCATATAATCTAATGTAAACCAGTGACTTAGTTGTGCTATTATTAAAATATATGATTTATTGATTCTTCATGTATCATAATGAACGTAGATTCTGGTATAAATGTGCCTTAGACTAATTTGTCATTCTAAATTAATACAAGAAGATAAAACTAATAGGGTTTATTAGCAAACAAGTCGAACCAACTTAGTTGCAGAGAGAATGAGGAAGACTAAACATTGAGAATATGGTTCAGAAAAACAGCATGATAATTTATAGATAAACACTAAGTGAATTTCTAGAAAGTGAATGCATCGGGGTCACTTTGACTATAATATGTAATCTATTCTTAAACATGGTGTAAGCAACATTTATTTGTCTATTCCCAAATTGTGTACCATATTATCCATTTTGAGAGAAACAATTAGATGTAATTTAACAGCTGTATCTGTGTACTAGTTTCAAAGCTACGTCTGAAGTATGACATCCAATGAAACTATCAGTTCGAATATTTGTATATGGAGAGCAGTTCTAACAAAAGTCTACCTAAATTGTATTTTTATTGGGATGTTTGGTGTTGTAGCTGAAGATTTATAATTGCACTCGTTAACACATTTTCTATATGTGTGTATCTTTAGAAACGTATGGTCTTTCATAAACTCAAAGCAAGGTCATTAAGTTTCGATGTTAAAAACCACTTCTAAGTTCCTCTCATCCAGATCTACCACGTGCGGTACCTGTCTAATCTAATAGCCTCCTTTATAATATCAAGCGTTTCTTATTATTATTGTCATTATGGGGCTGTCACCTAGCGGTTAAAGCACTTTGCTGTAGATCGGTGAGTCAAATGCTCGAACTCCGCTTTCCGGAACCGGAACTTTATGGCATCTGGTAGTATCGCTAGTCCTCATAACTAAAATGTAGCTCGAGGCTGATCACGTACATCTACACTTGGGACATAAATGGATCAGTCATTAAATCAGCTATTAGAATTATTAACTGTCTAAGTGTTCTCTTTTATTTCGACATTTACAACTACTCATATGTTTTTTTTTCAATTATAATCACACATACTCATGTAGCTTGAAGTTCTGCAGAAAAAGAAAATGCAAGAAAATAAAATGGAGTTGGAAGCTGTTCGACGTAGACGTATCGAAAGAGAACGAGAACGTGAACAACATGAGAAAGAAATGGAAATGATGCAACGAGATAAAGAAGCAGAATATTATCGATCATGGGAACAACAGGAGGATCATTTTCATTTACAACAAGTAATGCATACGCTTACATTTTAATAAGTAGTTATTTTAATCTAATTTTAAAGAGGTGTACCTTAGTTTTATTGTTATGGCTAATTAAGTCAGTTTCTCAAGAGTTTTGCTTATAAGATATAAATATAATGAATTTAGCCATATATTCTAACTCCAGTGTATAGACATTTTAAATTTTGTTTATAATTATAATCCACTAAACTATTAACTAAAGCCACATAACTGTCATATCCCAATCATCTGAGAAAGTTTTAAGCTTAATAACCACTATAAATTCCAAATGGTAGCAATTATTTCACACATTTCTTCAAATGTTGTATTGGCTAAAGATAGTTTTGAGAACAACAAAACTTAATGATGATTATTTAGTGTAAGCATAAAATCATTTCTTGCTCTTTGCATGGGAAACCTTTCATGCTGAAGATGTTTAACAACTCTCAACGTCCTATTATCTTTGTCTCTGAAGGATTTCTAATGATCAGTGGCAACGTTATGTTAGTAATGCTGTAGTTTGGTTGTGTACGTTCGAGTTCACTGATTGTAATTCACTTTATTTAGGACACCTGCGTAATATTACCATACCTCACATTAAAAAGTGTGGCGCCTAAAGCCAAAAATACTGACCTTTACTCGGTAAATGGATTTCGTTAAATTGCTAATTATTATTATTATTTATTAATTCGTCTTCTAAGGGATGATAAAGTGAATGGATTTGTACTGTTGCTACCGACTCTAAGTTGTTTCTCAACATCTACACCTATTGGTCACCGTAATTGTACAGTTATCTGGAACTACAACAGTCGATGACTGCCACTATATTCTACTTTAATTTCTTCTAGCTTTCTTTCAGCTTTCTCTTATGTCAGATAATGTTATATATCATGTGAGCTAGTGTTTGGGCTTACGTAACACGTCATAATCACCTCAATTAAAAAAATGATTTATCAGGATTATAGCTTATTATTACTTAAAGGCGTTTACTTCAATAAGTGTATTGGGAAATATCTTTTCATCGTTACCACCAATATTCCATGTTAACAGTTCTCATATACATAAGATGAATTTTGATGCTCCTTCCAATATCTTATTTAATGTAACCTTATTTCTTTTTCACTCGTTTTTTACATATTAGGCCAAATTACGTTCTCGTATTCGTATCGCTGATGGACGTGCTAAACCAATTGATCTACTAGCAAAATATATTGCTGATCAAGAGGATGATGCCATGGAATTTGATATATCCGGTGTGGTAGAGATATTAGAACCGACACAATTCCTTGTTGGTTTAAGTATAGAAGATTTAGAAGATTTACTAGAAGATATCAAGGTATGATGGTTGTTCATTTTATTCATTTTTTACTCTATTTTTTTCGTGTTAAAGATTATTTAGAGCTGTTGCTAAGTGATTATGATTTTGAAATTTCAGTAATTTATTCACAAGTTCTAACCCTTCTCTCTATCCACGTTAGAATTGGTAACCGCACTTTAAGTGTGGAGACTAATGATAATCCTTAATTTCTTAAACCTAAGTAGGGTGAAAGCAGGACTCGAACTTGTGATTTCGTTAATGGACGTCAAACGTTTTAATAACTGAACCATCAACTCAATATATTAATTGAATTAACTCATGTTTCGAAGTGACTTAAAACATAGATATCAGCTGATAATTAGGTTTTAAGCACTTCCAGTTTTCAAAAGTTCTAGAAATATCTTGAAAAAGTTGCCCTTTTGTCAAAACATGCTTCATAATTTGAATACTAGCGTAGCTAGTAAAAATAGAAGAAAAGAGGATTTGTAACCAATTTTATATTGTGTTTATATAAGTGTATCATCATATGAGGTCATCATACTTCAGTCATAGTCGTTTATAACTTTTACGTTATTTAGAACAATAACACCGATTCATGACAATAATTACTTACTTTTTTACGCCCATTACCCCTCACAGAGGAGTATAGGCTGCTCACCAGTACTCTCGACTGAACTCTATCCTGAGCATCATTGTTTTTGTAACTTCGTGATTACAAGGTCATATCAATTAATTGGTCATACTAATCACTATAGCGGCTTTTTTTAAAATCCTAACAGTAACATTTAGACCACTGAGTAAGTACACACTAGTCCACATTTCTGTTTACTGTTATTAGTGATAATTAACTCACGCCTAACTTGATTAAACTCCAGCGATCACAGCTTCTGACCAATTTTATCTGCCATCCAACTATTTTCTACTGACTATTTCTCTCTAAATACTTTTATCACATACACAGGTTGTATATATAGAATTAGAAAAGGGTCGTAATGCAGAATATTGGCGTGATATTACAACCGTTGTTGAAGATGAATTAAATAAATTGCGTCGATTAGAAGAAAACTAGTGGAGTAGCTGGTGCATGTGGTGCTGATACTCGAGGTCGTAGTTCTGCGACTATTAGTCAGTCTGTGATGCAAAGTGTTGCTGAAACATTGAAAGGTAAAACATATAACCAGCTGGCCGCATTAGAGAAACAAGTAAGTTTTTTTGATAATTTGGTCAACAAATAAAGTTCTAATTAACTAATTAATGTTTTAAATTGCACGACTTAATTTTATGTTGGTAAAAATGTTAAAGGCTGGTTTATTGGTTAAGACACTCGACTTTCAGCTATTATATCATGGGTATGAGCCTCTTCTCACATACCTTAGTTCAGACAGCCCTCATACTTAAAGTATGTTTCGAAGCCACTTGGAAAGCCTTTATCTGGTAAATAAGTTAATTGTAACCATATTACAGTTGACTGTATCATCCTTCATCTTAATCGGGATTTTGTGGTCGGAGAGCTGTTTAGTTTTTTGTGTTGCACATAGGTTGTTTTCTAATGGCTTTTGATCAGTTCGGCAATTTTTGTTTATAATTAAAAGTTTACTGTTATGTACTAGTAACAACAATATTTTTTTATGTTTATCAGGTATGCTGGGTCGAAAAGAATTGTTTCTGGAATGCCAATTCGAAAAGTGATTTACTATAATCCTACACCATTAGTTGCGTAATTGATAAACCGTTATTTTTCGCAATTACTGACACTAACACACAATATTAGTGCTCTCAACCAGCACTAATGGTTCGGTAGTGTGTTAGGAAGCAGTAGTAGTAGTTCGGTTGGTGTCACCATCTTAAAAAAACATCTATACACTAATGATACACATCTAGAAGATATCTTTGTAGTTTTGAAGAAAGTAATACTTTCTATAAGATTCGAAAGCGCGTCATTTAGCTTCGCAATCTGAAATGTTAATTTTCTGTTCATTAGCAACCTAGATTTTTGCAACATGTTGTAGACATCATTACTTTCACTATAAAGTTGATGCGATTCACTAAGTATAGGATTCCATACTCGTTTTCAAAGCAGTGTATGAGTGGAAACTGCTCAAATTGAATTAGGGGAAACGGCACTAAAACCAGAAATATTATATCATTTAATTTGGATTGTGATTGGCAAGTGGAATCCACGACGCGCGTTTCGTCCTATTTTGGTTTCGTCGGCTGGATGTACCTGCATCCCATTCACCGCGTTCACCACTGGACTACTGAGTCCAGACAGTCACACTTGTGCAATGGGCGAAATGGTAGTAGGATGAATTTATAGTATAGTAGTAAACGCGGTGACGCTTGGCACGAAACGGACTGAGTTCGAATCCCACTATGCACATCAACATTGGGATGCAGGTACATCCAGCCGACGAGTCCCAAATAGGACGAAACGCGCGTCCTGGATTCCACTTACCAGTCACAATCCAAATTAAATGATACTTGTGAATATTCGCTATATCGAGGCAATCCGCTCAGGATGCACATATAGCAACAGTTACTAACCAGCTTCAGTCTATAACAAATTAATGGGAATGTAAAAATTCATCCTACTACCCGAAATATTGTAGTTGTAACCTGAACACTTTCAATAAGCGGTCGCTCCACAAGAAATGCGATTTACGTTTTTCGTAGATTAACTTTTTTGATGTAACTCACTAGGTGCAGGTTGGTGTACTCAGCTTTAAGCCATATCTTAAACGTAAAGGCTAGTAACACTACCTAGCTCCCTAAACCAAAGTAGATGAAGCGAGACTCGGACTCAATCTGGGGGTTGAAAATGAACTTCTGAATCAGTGAACTGCCGGTCCACTAAAGAATTATATAAATGTCGATACTAATGACTCTAGACTATAGTTTATTGGTCTGAGGATTTGATTTGCTCGTGTACCAAATACTAATTTATTTACTCAACTTTGAAATAATACACTTTGTTTGTGTGAGAGCCTTTAACACTACCCAGTTGTCCAAACGGATGGTAGTGGCACTCGAACCTACAACCAACCTGTTAGGAGTCATGTGCTGTAACCAATAGCCACCAATCTCACAATCATTATGTTGAGTATATGCTTGTTGCTATTAAATTTGCAAAAGCATATAAGCCGCGAAATGCTCATTTTCGTTATTTTCTCTGTTTTTTATAGATTGCCCCAAAATTACGTGGTGGTGAAGGTGTAGATGTAACTTATTGGGAAACGCTGGCGCAGTTCGTACGTGCTCAGATGGCTCGTACACGTTTACGTGATATGCATCAAGAAAATCTTAGACGCAAATTGGAATGTTTACGCCAAGCTCAAGGTATTGTATCTGAACCGCTATTTCCTAGTGCTGTTCACCTCCAGTCAAAAGATCTCAAACTGGATGCTGAACCACCTCCACAGTCTACTGTTGAAGATGAGAATGATCCCGAAAACTTTATGCCACCTCCTTTACCACCGATTGAGTTAAATAGGGAGGTAAGTAGAGTCACTCGGTTAGTGAATGCTATAATATTCACTTTAAACAAGAATCAAAAATATTAAAAGTTGAATGGGGTTATCATTCAGTAATTGTAACCGATTAATGTTTGTTATAGGTTTATACAAGTCGAGTAGCAAAACGTGTGACTCTGTATGTATATTCATGGTTAACTAAAAAAAAAACTACTGACTGTCACACACAATTAGTTTCTAAACACTTTATGCATTAGTCATTGTTAATGACGAATGGTCAAACTGAGGAATAAATCTACTTAATATGGGTTGTAATTCCAATCGGTTACTTATTGATTGGGTGTTCAGATATTTTAGAGGATATGTATAGGTTACGTGTTTGTGATCATAGGTGTCATTGAAGTATCACTCGTGTTGATTGAAACCACCAAATAAGCAGTTATTACAGTTATGAATTTTAATCGACTGATGTAATACACATCTATATTATCATTGTTATTCTCATGGTTTCTGCTATACAAATCGAAATGCCTACAGACTAGTGAACGCAACGCAAACACTTTTCAATAGGATACACTTTGTCGCTCAATAACCCAGCTCAGAACTGTCAAACTTTTATTCTCAGCTTTAGGTGACTATAATACATTAGAAAAGCGTCAGTATTCACACATTTTCTGTTGGTTGTATTTGAAAATTAACTACTGAGGATGGGATCTCACTATTTTCATTTTTTTATTATTATAATTTAGGGTAATCCGATCAGTAATAGTGCCATCGAAGATATACATAGTGCTGAAGCTATTAAAGCTGTTCGAGCAGCTGAATTACATGCTGCTGCTCTAATTGAGGAGGAACCATATAACGCATCTATCTATACACCACCACGTATTAACCCTGATGATTTGGAATTGGATGCTGTTATTTATAATCCTGAGGATGATGAAGCGAAAATTAAATATCAGGTTAGCAAATTTTTTCTAGGATAAAATCAAACATATTAGCAATATTACATTTTAAATATGGTCACTGTATTTCATTCTTGTGTAGGTCGTCTGCTATCAACTTTGGCCAAAGTTTCGTGCTACTTGACCCTCGTCACCAAGGCATAATTACACTCATGGAAGGATATATTTCCCTGTAGGATTGAGGTCCACTTCATTCAGCTTCTCAGTCTAGAACTTTACCACTAAGGTCTCCAGACTGCTACTAACTTCAAATAAATTTAGTCGCACTTAGTGTTTCTAAGCGTTCTTCGAAACTCCTTCTCTCTCTATATATATATGTGTATGTATATACATACCAGGAAATATGTCCTCTCAAAACATGACTGGAATACTTCTCGGACTCCCTAGTGGACTCTCCGTAACCATTAATTGTGTTTAACAGCTGTATGTTCCCTTTTCATTTTCTCACTCCAGGAAGCACTCCACCCATATGAAAGTAATGAGTAGAGCTTCTGAAATAGAGTTTGTAAACGTATGGTAATACGACAGCACCTTGAGAGCGGACTCTCCTTACTTTCAGACGTACCAGGGCATTTTGGAGACTTGCTGCTTTAGAACTCTTTATTTGACCGGATAAGTTATATTTTTCTTTCAGTCTTCGTACAAACAGACAGTTTTGGATTAAAGTTGTCCGTAATGTCTCAATGCACTTATCGAACACTTAAAACGTTGCGGCTAACCTGCCAATGATAGCTCTTTTGTTCTTCATTGGCATCAGTGTCGTTGACGTGTAGCTGTTAACCATGTATTGTGAAAACAGAAAAATACGTAGCTTCCAGGTATTTGATCATTATTGTCTACAAAGATGCGCTCACACATCGTGGAATGACAAAGTAAGAAAAGATGCCAGGCACAAATTACTAGGTAGAAATGGCAAACTAGCTGATGTGAGTCTTTATGGACTAAGGTAGTTCGGACATGTATTACGTATGCTTAATCACTGCCTACCTCGAAACACCTTGTTGGCTGGCGTAGGAGTAGAATGGAAAATAAATCCAGCATAGGATCATTCCATGGAATTTTTGACTGTTGGTCTAAGCCATATTGGTAGATGCAGACTACTTTGAGGTCCTCCCGATAATCGCAATGAGTGGCTGGAGACACTGGATGACATGGTTAGGAATTGGTCATTTTACAGCAAGTATATTCACCCCTTATCTTACATAGATTGCGTCTCAGTATTGTTTTTACATACTAATTTATTCCGTTATTAAACTTTATTCTGGTTTGATGTCGTTGTAATGTAGTATGACAACGTAAGACAACGCACATAGGTAGCAGCCTCCATGTTGTTTATGACTAATTCAGTGATCTTAGAATCTAGCTTACCCAAACAAGCGACGCTGAAGGAAATTCTAAACCTATGTCATGACGTTTGATAATCAAATACACTAGCCATTTAGATGTTAGACCTCATTCCATACACAATATGTAACCTTATTGTACATTTAATAAATATATTTTTCTCTAATAACAGCGTCAAGAAGTATTGCGTACAGGAACAATGCAAGCTACTGAAGAAGAAGAGCTTATAAGACGAGCTAGAGAAGGTATGGAAGATGGTGAGGATGCACAATTCTCAGTTATGGTAGGTCTAACTGTTGTTGTAAAGAATCTTTTGAAAACATCATAAGAGAATCATTGTATAATTTGTTTAAACAAGACCTAGTATTGATTGTATTGTAAACACGTGTATACAGGTATATTGGCGGAGTGGTTTGACGGTTGAAGCTTCTTACTTTTAACTATTCGCTAGCAAGTTTGAGTCCAGTCCCACCTATTTCAAGTAGTATTACTAACCCTAACATAAGGTGCAACCCATAGTGTATTAGACATATCTGTACTTGGAAAATGAATCACACTACTTTCATGTAAACATAGTAGGGAATTCTTAGTTAATTTTGTGTTTAAAGATTAGCTTTACTTGACTATTGCATATTAGTTAGATTATAACTGAGAAAGAACGCTTAGCTGATATTCCCTTCAGTGGAGACCATACTCTAGGACCAACCATGGAACCGAATTGATGAACATGTTACTACTTAATGTATTTGAAACATAGTTCAACGGTTATTAGATAGAATCAGATTGTCATTTCACTTGATTGAAATCCTGCCTTAAATATTCGTGGGAATTTAAAATGAAATATTTCTAATGTGAGCGGATGAACTTTTGTGCTTTAAGTACTAGGGCTAGTTCGTTGTAATTGGAAGTGAGTTGTTAGCATAGGCAAACTGTCGTAGTTCATGAGTGTGTAGTTTTGTATCACGAACTGACTTTACTTTGACTGCTATTGAGAAGTAGGAAACATTCGACAGTTATTCCGTCCTAGCTTGGGCTCCTCAGCAGTATGTGTTTACGAATCCATCGGATTTAAAATATCCGACTCTTGGCGTTCAGAACACTGAATCTGCATCTAATTGGTTTTTACAATTCTAATTTCAGACATTTTGTAATATTGCGTGACCATTACCAATAACTTGTAATGGTTGTTTAACTAAAATCAATACTTCATATTAAATTACAGAAAAAACGAGTTATTATTGTAGAGGGTTGGTTGATGTTATTCCATGGCTAAGCGTGATCATATTATGAAGTAGATGAAGCAAAATTTGTCGTCCAACCTACCAAGTTGATCTGTTAACTTTAGTTTAGACACAACAGAAAAAAAAGTTAATATCAGAGATTATTGTTAAGTGTCAATCATCAGTTTCATTATTATCAATTAGTTATATATTATAAACCACAATCTTGTTTTTTTACTTCGATATATGAAAATCGGACTTACTGACCTCATTTAAGAACAGCTTTTAGAGCAAGTCTAAATAACTGAACAGTGATTTCTTCCACAAATTACTCACTAGTCACTAATTTTAAGAGTAGATTTTGAGGTTTGGTAAAAACTATGCTAAAAGAATGAGCCGTTGGTCGATAATTCAGTGTTCGGAGAGTAACAGGTTTCCTACAAAGCCTGAATGTGTCAGATTCGATCGGTAGTGAGGTCGCGAATTTACACTGGAAAAGTACTATACTTTTTATTATCTTCATTTATAAGGTACAAATTCATGTACTTTGCTTCCAGCCTCAGTTTATATCTTCAAGGTCAGTGATATCACTATGTCTGCTAATTACTTACTGGAAGTCGAACCAGTGAATCACCGCTTCATTAGTCTTATATTAGGATGAAACAGTTATTCAGTTATCTGAAGTCAGTTTTTTATGTAAACTATTTCATCCTGCACTATACATCTCTTTGTATTGTTTCATTTTCATTATATGTATTATAGATTCCAGTTGAAGATCAATCTTTCCTATGGTCTGATAAATATAGACCAAGAAAACCACGTTTCTTTAATCGTGTACATACTGGCTTCGTATGGAATAAGTATAATCAAACACATTATGATTTAGATAATCCACCGCCGAAAATTGTACAAGGTTATAAATTCAATGTATTCTATCCAGATTTAATTGATAAAACAAAAACACCAACTTACACATTGACATCATGTGGTGAAGCTGAAAAAGATTTTGCTATTCTACGCTTTATTGCTGGTCCACCATATGAAGATATTGCATTTAAAATTGTTAATCGTGAATGGGAATATTCATATAAGCATGGATTTCGATGTCAATTTCAAAATAATATCTTTCAGTTATGGTTTCATTTTAAACGATTTCGTTATCGTCGTTAATTGTATTATTATTATTGCAAACAGTTCCATGGAAATTGTTTTTTATGACTTAAAGTTTTTAGAAAAACCTGTATATTATATTTCTACATGTGTTATACCATGGAATAGTTTCCTTCGAATCCTTTGTTATATTACATTTAATCCAGTAAAAGCATTCTGTGAAATCATGTCGTGAGTAATGAAGAATGCTCTATAATAAATCAAACGAAATGCTAACCTTATACAATTTGCAAATTACGAGTGTTATCTTATACTACTTATTAGTAGACAACATTGTAAATAAGTAATTTGTTTGCGAAGAAAAGTGATAAGAACCTTTTATCTTATTGTAGTGAACGACTATAAACAATTATTAGTAATTGAAGATTAAATTATAAAATATGCAAACAAACTGCTTATTTATAATGCTGCCTACCAATAAGTAGTGTAAAATAACGTTCAGGATTTGTTTTTTTTTTACGGTTGTATGCAATCACGTCTCATAGACTGGCCTTTTAGTTACATTGAATTACTTTCATTTTCAATAGATGGTGAATCTTACAAGCACTAATCATTTACTTATTAATTACGAGATAAATGTCATTTTATTCTTAATGTAGCTTATAAATTGACAGTTTCAGAAATGATGTTTGAATGATAAGTATAAACCTAAACAATTTGATCACTTATACACCTGAAGCTTGTTATGGATAAGTACACTGGGCTTAGTTATTAATATCAATAGTAATATCCATCTTAGTATGTATAGTTATCTTGGATTCGAAAAAATAAAAGCGTTACTATAATACTCGGAATTCAACAACTAATGTGAAAATACTTACTGTAACTTGGAAAATAATTTGTCTCATGAATAACTACAAAAAGATCCACAAAACTTATAGTTGCCTAGAAAATGATCATAAACGAAAATTTCAATCAACATGTTACTGATTAAACGATGCAGAAAAGTCTTATTTGATACAGAATATATGATTTACCATGTCCTATCTATGCAACAGTTTTCCACATCGTGACAGCGTCCATTTAGTGGTTTCTGGGTTAGAGATGGTCTTCACGACTCATAAACGTATCCACAGTGCTCAACAGAAAACCATCTAAGGCCAGTCACATATAGCCATCTGTAAGTACTTATTGACGTGTTAACACCAAACTTTTGAAAGCACTACTGCTGGAAACGGGTCAACCTTTTCTAACTCCTTTCGTAGTGAGAGAGCAGCATTGCTTCAAATGCTGGTTATCTGAGGGGGACATTTTACTGCCGTCATACTGCTGTACAATAGGACTTACAACTTTACCCTAGAACCTTTTATTCTTACTGCTCTCCAATTGATTTACTTACAATAATAGGACCTAAGGGAACGAATGTTAAAGTCATTATAGATTGACTAAGTCATCACGATATTAAAGCACCCTTACTACGTCAAGGTAGCAGATATGATCGGACCTAAAGTCAAGAGTTTCACATTAATGGTTATTATTACTTTTCTGACAAAGTTAAAGCTGACGCGCCTCTATGGTGAATGGGGAACTTAAACGCTAAAGCTGATATTTTAGAAAACAAAGTCACCAGAAAATCGCCTAAAATTACTGATGCACCATTAATTGGCTGATTACAATCCACGAAAAAAATGAGCACGTATTTTGAATATCAACAGTATAATATATTCTATTTTCGGGAGTATATATCACAGAATTAAAAAACTTTGCGTAAAATATAAAGGCAGCCAACAATACAAAGAAAATATCTACACAGAAATAATAACACTTGAAAAACAAACAAAAAATGAAGGGTAAACAAGTCATGTTGATGTTAACAATCCAGAGAAAGCGAACCGATTTTGAAATGATGGATATGGACAAGTAAGTAGCGGAGGTTTTATTGAATCAAACAATTTGAATTTCTGTTGTTTATCACCATTTTCTATTTCTGAAGTTGAGGGGTCAAGAATTTCACGAAGTTCCATCCAAGTAATAATTAGGTCAGAGTCGAGATATGCATTATTAAAACAATTAAAAGATGACTGATTGGTTATCCAAGAGAGAGGATCATCTAAGGAATAACCAAGTTGAGATTGAACATATTCACTGAACACCGAATCAACAGCTGAAAGTAAATCAATTTCCGTAGTTGGACCAGCGTTATGTTGACTAGATATGTCAGTATCACTCTCTGATTCACTATCGTTGAAAATTTTAAACTGAAGAGGGTCAGAAAGTAGTGTTTTAGCTTTAGAAGCTTGTTCAACTTCATCTAATTGGGGTGCAAAGCAGCAATCCAAAGCACCAGGATCGATAGGATGAGCTTCTGTGTTAAAAATATAACCACCTGATTCAGGATAACATTGAAGTCCTGATGGTAAACGCGAACCTTCTGAAAGTGTCCGTTCACCTGGTAATTGATGCATAAAGTTATTTTCGTCAAACAATAGATACAAATATTTCGTAGTTTCAGCTAAGAAAAATGACTCCATTCTATCTTCTAAAGTATGTTTCGTAACATCTGCAACCTGAAATAAATTGTATGATTACTTCTAATTAAATAAGTGTTAGCGCGATAAAATAAGCATCAATTATTATTACTGTATCAATTACAAAGCTGAGTAGTGAATACATAGTTGGTACTTTTAGGGAATTAGAAATATAGGATATTTAGTTCAACGCAAATCAAAAGTAATGATGGATAGTGACTCTATGATTAAGGCATTCAACTTTCACCAACTAATCTGCAGGTTAGAAACCTCGTTACACCGTTTAGTACCAGTAGACTTCACAATGTAGATGGAAGCTAAATACACATTTTAATTTGATGAGTATCCGTAGCAACTGTCCTTAGGTTTTATTCAGTATAAATATTATGTGAATATACCTCTAATATTTTTTTATCTTCATATTAAACATAGAAGCACTTCTTTTAGTCTTTCAGTTAATGAATGGAATAACTATCTTTGGATCAACAGTTTCTTACCAATCTCTTATTACAATGCAAATTAATGACGTAATCTGATGAAGTTAAGAGTAACGTATCTTTGTATAAGTTCATTACCACATATAACATGAATTCGTTGAAAATTAGAGAAAAAAAGTAGCAGTGTTTTATAGCTGATGAATGAACGGAAGGATATCATTGCTTTATACGAACGTATTCAAAATATACAAGATCTGTGATTAAAAGTAAGTTAGTGCATAGACCTCTTGTCTTAAGCTAGTATTGGAATTCAATGAACAGTGTTCAATTTCTATAATCATGTGAACATCTATGTGTACACTTAGATAGTAACTTTCAAGTGGAAATCAGAACATAGGTATTTCCTGTTTGGGACTCGCCAGCTTGATTGATCTGTCACATCCCAGTGTTAACGCTTACATCAGGACTATACTTCAGTTCACTTATGGTAAACGTCACCATACTATCCACAAAGTCTCGAAGGCCACATTAATGCAACGGGTATGTGTACACAATTTGAATGTGTTTGTATCTCTTTTCATTGAGGTTAAGAATTGAATTTGACTGGTATATGTTGATACATGTGCATCCTGAGCTCAATAGACAATGCTGTGGCGTTTGACACGAATGAAGTGAGTTACTGTTTCGATGTGAGTATCAGCACTGGGATGAAGGTACACTCAGCTGGAGTTATAAACAGAATAAATCACGCATTCTAGAATCCACATGACAGTTATAATAGAGCTTTAATCTATAAGAGCAAAATTGTTTGCTAGAGAACAATAGATTATTGGAAATGCAAAAACAATGTTTTGTTTTAAGTAAGCTAACATTCCACGCTAATTAACTGTATTAGCTTATATGTAGACGCAAAGGAAAAGTGACAAAGTACCATTAAATTACTATATTGTGTAATAGTTGACATACTAATTTCGTTTAATTATGGAAGGAAACCAATTAAATGAAATGTTAAATAGTTTATGCACTAAGTATGTTCACACTTGTCGGTCATGAAGAGTAACACTGAAAGTAGAGTACAGAGTTAAATTGATTTTTAAACTAAAATAAAGCACTGAAGTATCTTTAACAAGTTACCAAATGTTGATAAGAACAAAAAACGTGCTAACTGTGTGCCATCTATTACCATCTATTACAACAAAATGAATGCAACTGATAAATAAATACAAAAATACTTACCGTGGCAAAGCCACAAGATGTACGCGCTGCGACTTCGATTGAAGTTAAAATGTCTACACCCATGTCAATTAGAGCAGGATCGCGTGTGGCACGATATACGTACAAAATAGATTCAATTAATTCTATTAGAAAGAATAAATGTACAAATTATTTTGGTTTAACAACCACGATATTAAGGGAGTGAAGAAAAGTATAACTTGAAGCCGACTAACGAACACTTCAACCTCGTAATCCCATTAGGTCTTTAGATTTATCTCACTAAGTTGGAATTAAAGCTTCGAAATACTCGGCTTAAATGGAATTACAGATATCCTGTTAGTCACTGATAACATAGGGCCTGAATATGTATCTAAGTTGTTATCCCTAGGATAGGGATAGTGCTAGAGGAAGCTAATAAAATGACAGACATAAGAGAGATTAATTTGAAGACGTAAATTTTCACTTAAAAATATAATTCAGTAGGAATAAATGAAATTTCAGAGTAGAGAGGTAGGAATCAAGGTTCATAATATGTAGAATAAATGCAACTGTGCTCTTTAATCTATTCTAATCCATGCAATTCAATACTTCCAACCGTTACCTCCGAGTATTGACCAGACATTCAACCAATAACTGTTGAAATGACTTACACTAGTAATTGATAAATACGTAGATTGATGCTACGGTTTCGCTCTGTTATCTCCTGGCTTTCCTCAAACTAAATACTAGCCGATGGTGACTCCGTGATTAACTTTCATTCACTAAGTCGCAGATCCCAACTCTCCCTCCACTTGTATAAAAGTGGTTCAAAGTACATGAATCTGTACCTTATTAATGAAGTTGGCTGGTGTTACACGTAACTAGGGAAACATTACAAGTAGAGAAAGTTACAAAAAGTAACAACAGATTTCAGAGATATAGATAATGCATATGTATAGGTAAAGCTAAGAGGTCAATTAAATACAAACGAACATCAAAACAGAAGAGGAAACTAACCATTCAGACTATCCTTCAAGAAAGTATACAAAAGATTGAGATAAAATATATTCGCCTCAAACTATCCACTTTGTTCTAATGGACATCGATTTGTGCAATTTAGCATAGTAATTAGACCATATTCAATAGGTAGTACTTAAGTAAATCAATTTGTTAGTGAACAAAGAATTTAATATGTGCTTTAAGTTTTTCTTTAGAACGATTCTTTTTTAACTTTAGAGTTAAATACAGTGTTTACAGCTATATCTTTGAGACTTAAATGTAAATGAAGAATTTTAATAAACATGCATATGAGAAGATTTTAATAAAAGTTCCAATGTGTTATAATGGGTGAATCAGGAAAAATGACTAATTTTCAGGACTGTTTTACGGATTACTTTATATATTTTGGTTGCAAATGCATTGAATAGCTTGTTTCTACTGTTTACATATTCCCTCTTGCTCCGATATGATAACAGCTAAGAGGTCAAACGATATATATATATATATATATATATATATATATATATATATATATATTCAATAATCTTGCGTCCTTTCTATTCCGGCTTGGGACTAATTAGTATTGAGGATTCAATTAACATACTAAACTGTTTTAGCTCTAAGTAAGTGTTGAAAGAATAGTGAAAATAGATTTTAGAGAAAATATTTTTTAAACTCAGTATTATTTTCTCACCTGGTCGTAATGGATATGCCTCACGACCCTTGATGGCTTTTTCTTCAGTTAAACTATACAGCTCCGGAAGAAATCCATGTTGTCTCCATATTTCATGATACGCGGTCAAATGTCTTCGAGCACCATCAAGATCTCCTGTGAGTACCTATGATTATCGGATAGTCAAAGGAAATTCGTCTTATGTGAAGCAATTTAAACGACGTCATTGAATTTATTTATTAAAACTATAAACTTGAAAGAACCATTAAAAAACTATGATTACCATAACTTCTTGGTAAAGTTAAAGGAGACGAAGATAAAGCATCTTATGAACAAGTGTGACTGGAGAAAGTTTTGTCAGTTAGTAGTTCTCAAGTGAATGGAAGAAGTGTATCAAGTACACAATAATAATCTTTCAACCCATATCACTAAGCTCTTAGGACTGGAGTTGTGTTCACCTCATAAACATATACAACACTAAAAAGCTTCATTACTTAATCGGAATAAAATTAGATGACTGCTGTGTTAGACAGAACAATTCAAAATAATGAGTAAAAACTATAACTACTTTAATGGCGATAAGTGGGTAAACATGAAAAGGCAGGTAGTGGTGATGATAAATGCATTCTTAAAGACTAAGATACATCACCTTTTATTACGCCGCACTTGGTATAAAGAAGGAACACTAAATTGGAATGTAATTCACGGTTATTACAAATGCTTGTGTCAAAAAAATATAGTCGGACACATGAATTTATTTAATTCTACATCACGGACCGAAGTTGTTTAAACAACCATTAAAAATCTAGAAGCACTGGACAGTCGATTTGTCCTAGTATGGGTCATATCAGCGGTGTGCATCCATTACCATACAACAGATTTGAGTTAAGAACTACAGGTCTTATGACTATTGCTTACTTTTAGACTACTGGGTTGAATTTCAATCGTTTGCTTATCTAATGACAATTCTATTAATTTCAAAGGAATCAGTCTATTATGTGCAGGTTTATATACTCAGACACCAATCACTGTGTTTGAACTGGTGACACCCCGACCGTAGCTGCTACCTTGTCGTGGTGGTCGGGCTTGCCTATCGTGATGACCCAACCGAGCTATACTGGCTGGAACATATGTTCCTGTAGGTCCTACCATGCCAGGCAGGTCGATTGGAGAACGATAAGACTAAAAGCAGCTACTCAAGGTCTGAGGGCGAAGTCGTACTGCTGACTGCAAAGGGGTGTGACCGCAGTAAGGTGTTTCCCTCGGACAACCAGCATCTGCAGCGACGCTGCCTTTTCATAAGGAAGGAGGGGTTAGAAAAGATCGACCCTAAAAATGTCACACCTCACCTTACCTCACGGATTTTCGTCTCCGGTGGTATGGGTGCCCACTAAGAGCTTTTAAGTGCGAAGCTAATACTCAAAAAACCATTCATAAAAAAGTCGTGCGTGACAGGCCTCAAGCAGTTGTCCCTTGGGCTCTGCGGTCACGCTCTAAGGTCTCTAAGACCGACACGAATCTACCTTCTTTTTCAGGTTTCTCAAGAAACACCCTTCCACGGTGTGGGCAGCCGGGAAGTGACAACCGCCCTCATACCCGCAAAAGCACGAGAGTCCAAATTGGTCAAAATCAAATCCTTTCTACACCCCATAATATCTCTCTTATCTCTACGACTAACTCTACTTACATTCCTTCATCTCACTGCACCGCTAATGCAAACGATGCGAGTTCACGAAAAGTCATTTCTGGTCTCTTGAAACCCCGTTCTAGACTACATGATGGAGCTTTTAATGTACGGACATTGAGTCAAATAGGGCAACAGGCTTCCTTAGCTAAGACTTTAGAATCTCACTCAATCGATGTATGCTGCGTCTCGGAAACGCGCATACAGGATCCTAGTAAAATCATTAACCTGATTTCACCGTATCAAAACAAAGAAGCATTCCGATTTACTCTTCGTGTATCCGGTAGCCTGGATGCTGCTTCCCGGGGTCTCGCTGGTGTAGGTATAGCACTGAGTCGTAGGGCAGAACTAGCTCTCCTAGACTGGATCCCTGTAGATAGTCGCTTGTGCGCTGTCCGACTGAACGGGACAGTTAGGACTCGGAAAGATAGGGACACTCATCGTTGCCTCTTCGTCGTATCTGCCTGCCCCCCACTGACTGCAGTTCAGACGAGGTGAAAGATGAGTTTTACAGCAAGCTTACGGACCTCCTCCGAAAAGCTAGGCGCTCTGATATAGTTATAATGGCTGGTGACTTTAATGCTCAAGTAGGTAGACTAAGTAAAAATGAAAGACACTTGGGTGGATGTTATGGTGTCGCGACTCAAAGAACAGATAATGGCGACCGTCTGTTGCGACTATGCTCAGATAACCGCCTGTTTCTAGCGAATACTAACTTTAGGCATAAGGAAAAGCATCTTTTGACCTGGCGACCCCCAAAATCGTCTCAACGTTGGACCCAACTAGATCACATCGCCATCAGGCACCGATGGAGGGGTTCGATAGAGGACTGTCGCTCGTTCTGGGGCACATGTTTAGATTCAGATCATGCTTTAGTGCGAGCGCGTATTTGTTTGAGGCTTACTGGACGTAGGAAAGACATTGCAATGAAGCCTCTTAGGGATTTACTTAATGATAATAAAGCTAAGAATATATTTCAGGAACAAGTAGAAAAACAGTTAGGCGACCGTGTAAGCGATTTCCATCCGGAAGCAGGTTGGAATGATATCAAAAAGGCTGTGGAAACAGCAGTGATATCTGCTAGTAAGGTAAATCATAAGGCTAGGATGAAGCCGTGGGTTTCAGTAGCATCCATCGAACTGATGGATGCTCGTAAACTCATCCCACCTGGCTCTGAACATAATGAAGAGCGAAGTGAGCTCAAGCGCAGGCTGATAAAAAGCCTACGCAACGACCGTGAACAGTGGTGGGAGGCGAAAGCAAAAACGATGGAAAAGGCAGCGGCGATAGGCAACGGTAGGCAACTTTTTCGACTTATCAAGAAAACTGGTATTAGGAATCCGAATGTGGTTGAGACTACTTCGGAAAAGGATGGGATTATAATTTATTCTCAGTCCAGGAGATTGGACCGATAGGCAGAACACTTTAGGGATCAGTTCAACTGGCCTTCAGCCACATTTCGGTTGCTCACGATCCCCAGTCTTCCTGAATGGCAAATCGACTTAACTCCTCCTAGTCTTTATGAAGTTGAGGAGGCTATAGGAAATCTGAAGCGAGGTAGAGCAGCAGGTCCTGATAGGCTTACCCCTGAAATGTTTAAGGATGGTGGTCCAGTTTTAGCAGCTAGATTGACTGAAATCTTAGGTAGAATCCGGGAACTAGGCGTAACACCATCTGACTGGTCTGAATCCCTGATTGTCCCAATTTATAAGAAAGGACAAAAGTCTTCTTGTGACAATCACAGGGGAATCAGTCTGACTAATATAGTTTCTAAGCTGTTAGCCTCGATTATACTTAGACGCCTAACTAGAGCTCGTGAAGAGCAGACTAGAGAAAACCAGGCTGGATTCAGACCTGGACGTGGCTGTACAGACCACATCTTCACACTGCGTCAGGTCCTGGAACACAGACACATATTTAAGCGTCCTACAATAGTTGTCTTCCTTGACCTAAAGGCGGCATTCGACTCCGTTGATCGTGAGGTTCTGTGGCAGTGTCTGTCATTGAAAGGTGTACCAAAGAAGTACATTAACCTTATACAAGCTCTCTACTCTAAAACTACAGGTCGAGTGAGAGCTTATGGCGAACTGTCATCGAAATTCCTCACTTCAAGTGATGTCCGTCAGGGATGTCCACTTTCCCCATTCTTGTTTAATTTTGTCATAGACATGCTCCTAGATATAACCTTATCTTCGTCTGACTTTTCAAGAGTTGACTTTCTACCAGGAGCCTCGCTTACTGACTTAAAGTATGCTGATGACATAGTCCTATTTGGTGAAGACGCTGACAAAATGCAGTCTTCTGACTACCCTGAGCAACAATGCAAGCATGTTCGGGATGCGGTTTTCCCTCTCGAAATGCAAAATGTTGCTTCAGGATTGGGTCGCATCGGCACCTGAACTAGTGATAGGGAGTGAAGTAGTCGAGCGTGTAGACCACTTCACGTATCTGGGGAGTCTTGTCAGTGCTGATGGCCTGGTGACTGACGAAATCTCAGCACGGATACAGAAAGCTCGATTGGCTTTTGTCAAGTTGCGTCACTTATGGCGCAGGCGAGATATCCGCTTGCTAACCAAAGGACAAGTGTACCGTGCAGCAGTTCGCTGTCCTACTAAACGGGAGCGAAACATGGCCGTTAAGAGTAGAAGACATTCGTAGGTTACTGGTCTTCAATCATAGGTGTCTCCGAAGCGTTGCTAGAGTATCGTGGGACAACCGAGTGAGCAATGCTGTTGTTAGGAAACGGGTTCTAGGAAAGGATGGCAAATCAATAGATGAGGTATTGAAACTTCATCATTTGAGGTGGTTGGGACATGTGTTACGCATGTCTAACTACCGACTGCCTTGACGACCTATGTTTTGCGGTGTAGGAATAGGTTGGAAGAAAGCTAGGGGCGGCCAAACTAAAACATGGCAGAAATCGATGAAGTCACTGACAAGTGAACTAAGTCATGTTGGTAGATGTAGGCTGCGTGGTTGGGGTCCGCGAGACGAAAGTCACCAATGGTTAGAGACCTTGAACGACATGGCTCAGAATCGTTCGCAATGGCGCAGGTGCATCCACTCTTTGTGTTCTTTCAAAATCTAACCTTCCGAATTCTCTATCTTTCTCCTTTCAAATTTATCTCACTGAATTATACTTTTCAAATTATGTCTTCGCTCCCTAATTTTCTGCATTACTGCTAATACTTCTACTATCGCTATCACTCTTGAATTTGAACTGACAGTTGCGTCTCTGTGCTGATGTGGTATGGCAACCTGAACTGATGTACGTACGTACGAAGTTCTGCGTTGTATCTGTCTGTCTGTCTGAACTGGTGACACTATTCAACCGCTCGTATCGAAGTAGGTACAGCGGGTTCTGAGTTGGATCGGACAGGCTGAAAGTCAAATGCTGTAACCAATAAACAATTGCTTTGGATGGAAATAAAAGTAATGACGCATATCAACATTCGAATTCAATAAACTTATAAATATTATGATGTTCTAAAACAAAATTAATCCAAGAAATTACCAACAAACCAGGCCAAAATGCTTCAAGACTTTGAAATACTGGCATTGTAACCCCACCCTTGTCTTTATTTATCATTGGATTCCAATCACCATGACGAATATGTTTTTCAATTGCTAATCTATACTCTGTAGTTTTAATGAAAAACAAAGGCAATTACATTACCTACTACATGTAGGAGTATCGAAAAATGGCTTATCAGTGTTTAATAACTATAAGAATAACCGAATATATTTTACTCAAAATTAGCATAATCATATGGATAACAAACAACTAGATGGATAGTAATAATACACCCTAAAAATGGCAATAGTTTCCTGATATACTACAAAATAATGCCAGTGGAACAGTCATTAGTATTGGTATATTAAGTAAAAATAACCTAAGAGAGGTAAGGTATCTACAATCAAGCTTATTTCATATGCAATAAATGATTACAATTTATGAGGAATATACATGGTTGTTGGAACACTATACTACTTAAGCCTTCCTAATTAAGTTCGACTAGTTAATCAGCAATATTTGCCATAAATGTTAGCACCTTAGTATTCAAATAGAGATGCTTTTTAGTTTTAAATAAAGCTTGTTGTGGATGTTACTAATTCCATATTATTACGTAAATCAGTGGTTGAGAAGTTGAACTTTGAATAATCAAATGACAGGAGTCAATGAGTCTAGGTATTACGTTAGGCTAGTCAGATATGCAGTCTCAGAATGTCTTAAAATAACATACTGATAAATCTTTTATCATGGAGAGCGACACTCATGCAAACATCAGGGTTAAGGACGTCTTTTTATCCATGAGTACAAATGTGAGATTTTCACTACGGAGTTGGAATTAGTAATCGGTTTACTTCTCATTATACATAGTATAATCACCTGGTTAGCACCTGTTAGCTGAGATTTAAATGTTAACTTATGAAATGTCCTTCGTGAAACTCCTACTCTACAAATATAAGTTAGCCAGATGATGTAAAGTATCTTTTATCAATGATAAGTGAAACTTGGTCAATCGTTAAAAAGTTTATTTAGGTTACTAATAACTTGCAAGTCTTTTAGTTCTATCTGAGAATAGTGATTATTTATGTCAAAATAAAACGGAGCATTCACCAAATTAAAGTGCGATCAGTGCGCCTTGAAATTTAAAAACTATCTTTCAAATTTATTGGGGAATGCTAAAATCTGAAGAATATATTTTTGAACAGATTCTTGACAGGGTTTGTGTGCCTGTTATTGAAAAATGATAGTAATTACGTTCTCAAGTTGTCTAAACAGCACTTCTGTTGCTGGAATCATTTTCAACAATTTTAAGACAAAGCACCACGGTGAATCACAGACGTGCAACGTAGAACCTAGCACACGCACATTAGTCCAAGTTACAATACCACATTAGTACGACGTGACCAGATTATCAAGACTAATACTACAATACAATTCAATAAAATAAATGAAAAGGAATGCATGGAAGAATAATGGAACTCAAGATTTGAATAAGATTTAGGGCGAATACACCTGTGGCACTTTGATGGATTCTGAGCTATGTCGTCCACTGTATTTTCGGGATTATCAAACGAACCCCAATCAAGTAGCCTGCACCTACCAATAAAGCTTAAAAGTATTACAATACCTAAGTTACTCTAGTTTAACTCGCTTTGATTGCTTTTCTGTTTGTCTAAATGATTTCGTAGACCGAGGTTTTTCAACGCCTACACTATACTGGTTCAAAGGCAGCTAAATATAAGCAACTATTATTAACACTAGCCAAATACTAACAACTGAAACGAATGCTTAACCTAAATAAAATTTCCTTATGTAAACAAAAAAGGTACATTTTGCAAACCACATACCTCGAAACATAGAATCTAGTTCGGGAAGGCGGAAAGAGTGCAGCACCTTTAACTAAATATTCAAAATAAGAATCGACTCCTGAACCAATAGTAGCATCACGAGCTGTCCAACTACCAGTAGGTAATATCGATATGGTTTCCAAGTAATCCAAGAGAGGATCTATGTTTCCAAAGAGCTTTCAGAGCACGCATTGCAGGCAGCCTCATATCTGGGGTCCCCTGTGTAAAAGAAATACGGCTGTGAAGAGATTCTGCAAAGGTAGGCATGAATAACAACACATCTCAATACCCTTAGTGAATATTACAGGTGCATAGTTCTTAATAAGAACAAAGTTTAAATGCAAGATCGTGCTTGATGTGTTAATCATTGGAACACTATTAATTTGATCGTGCATTATATAACAACATCGTGAGGTGTATACTAGACATAAGCTACGTAACACAAGACGATAGCCTCATAAAACCGTGGAATGAAGATGGCATGAAAACAATGACGAGAAGATAAAAACATGAAATTCAACTAAAAAAAATAAGTTAGTGCATATTTTAACGAGCTTATGTACATACGGCAGGTAATAAACAAAGATTATTAACAAGCAGATACGTAGTTTCAATTCCGTAAAGAAATGCATTAACCTTTCCTTAGTGGGAGAAGATATAAAATAAGGGTTAACTCCTACGAAAGCTTCAGTTATTTAAGATAAAAGTCCACTGCAGTGATGTAGTGAATGAAAGGTTGTGGTCTGGTGAAAAAAAACTCGAGCTTCAATCATATAGTCACAAGATAGGGCTGTGGTATTTGCAGGGAACATTATTTCTTAAAAGAAGTGCTTTATTAAACATACTTTACAGCAAATATGTGTACGTAAAAGGAACCACGATATATACAGAAAACGTCTTGGCTAACAGAGGTGAACAAATATAGTGTACTAAGAGTGTATATAATTATTCAAACAATGGAAAACAAACACGAATAATGTATTACCTGTAAGGCGAGATAATGTTCCGAACTCTAAAATAAACGTTCCGACACCAGCAACACAGGTGACAGTAGTTTCATTTACTGGAACGCCACCGAGTTTGAAGTTGACAGTGCCGTATGGCATACCAGTCGGGGTGTTAAAGGCAGGTAGGAGTTTATTAGCAAATATTTCCGCCTGACTTAAAAGTGCTCCAGAACAGGGCCAGGATGGTTCTACTTCAAACCCAGCTCTGCGTGACAACAGATGGGCAGAAATAAGTCCACCGACAACTAGAAGACATAGAAAAAAATATTTGATATACCTCTGATGTTAGTTTCGAAGACGGAAGCGTTTACGTTTTTCTCAGAATTCAAGTGGCGAAGAAGAGCACGAGCAGCACGACGAAATTCGGTAAAATTATCCATTATAACAAGTGTATCAAGTGCATCAATCAACGTAAGTGAAAAACTCCCCCAGGTATCATGACCATCACACGAAAGCGGCCGCAGCTCATCCAGTGGGTATGCATATTTTAAGTAACTATCATAAGCATGATAGAAAATATTTTTAACGCGGTATCTAAAGAATATGCAGCCCAAAGAATGAAATTACTTGAGGTTTTCCATATCATGTGCAAGACCAATTTCATTGTGGATAATTAAAAAGAAGAAAATTGAGATACAAAAGTAAATCATTGTGGAAGTATTTTGAAAGATTGTCAAACCTCCTTGTTAACTGTTCATTGATCTATCCACTAATCACCTTGAAATTAAAAACACATAATACCTAATGATCAATTTCAACACTCTTAGTTGAAAAAAAAGAAAGAAAAACTAGCATTCACAAATAAAGAGTGAAATATATTCCACTCAACTGCAGGTACGCTTTTCTCTGCCTAGGAAAACTCAAGCCCTAAAAAATTCGTAAACACTAGAGTAGTTCCAGAAAAAATGTAGTATGGATTTTATGAAAAGACATAGCATAACATTGAAGGTACAAAAGGAAACCATATATCGACATAAGGGTGCTTCTTTCATGTGCTTTCACATGCTTTCATATACCTGAGTCCCTAACGGGACACCTCAAGTATGAGGCACCATTTAACGGACTCGTTTTTTAACTAGTTGTTTTCTTGTTGCTCGTGTTTCGGTACTGGCTTTTGGTTTTCGATCTTTAAAGATGTCCAGTTTGAGGGCAGTAATATCCAGTAAAGGCAATCACTTAAAAATGAGTGAATGTATGTCTCAGAACGGTGGATTGTTGAAAACTAGTGGTTATGAATCCGCTAGACATTTGGTTTTGTAATAAACTGTTGCGAATGGAAAGAATGAAGAGACATGAAGAAAAATATGGAAGGAAACAAGATAAAAGGGAAAGACACGGCAAATATATTAGTAATATTGCAAAGATGGATAGATAAATTAGGTTGTGGTATATGCAGCGGTAATAAATATTAGGTGTGCTACTAGAGGAGCCGATAGTAACATGCACAATCTCTATTCCGAGAGATGGATGGAATTCCGTATGTAATTATACACTCGTGCAAACATTTCCTTAAGGTGTTTAATCAGTCTGCTGAGATCACAGAATTAAGGGCAACATTTTGGGTTAGGAGGATTCTTAGTGAGAAGTGTGATCTCATTGGAGTGTTTGCTCCTTGATGTAAGATCTTCTGGGGATTGTATACTGCAGACTTCGATGGGTCTGAATAAATATCGTCTTGGACACGGTGGGCTATAAATCATTACTAAGTCATTTCTCTGATCTTCTATAGCTATGTGAGAACAGATTAGAGGAACGCAGCAGGTCTTTATGTTACCTTAAGTTGTTCTGCTAATCATCTCGATGCTCATCTTTGCTCTTTGTTCAACGGGTTCTCGTTTCGTTTCAGGAGCGGGAGAGGGTGACTACTTTGTATGCTTTCCAAACATAGTCAGCTGTAGGTCATATATGTGAAGAGGAAGACTTTGGAAGGGAACATCTCTAGCTACCCTTAGAGAAAGTGGAGCGTGGTGTAGACTTTGGTCGAGACCTATAAGTTATCGTTGCTATCAAGTGCGCAGAATGAGACCTAGACCTTCTTGCACTAAACTAGTATTGAGGTGGTGTTCACCGAGAGTACTGTTACTTCCGTTCATTCGGAGTGCTGGTGTACATGACGCGGCATTTCTTTGTGTTGTGTTGCAAGCCGTTAACTTGAGGAAATGTTCGAGTTGAAAATGGTTTTGCTGTAGTGTTTGTATATCACTGTTGTAGTGTATGACCCCTCCCCCTCATATTTTGACTCCATCCACGCCTCATGGAATATCCAGTATTCGTCTATAGACTTTCTTATTTGATCGTCCACCAAGTTTTCCAATACTTTTGATAGTACTGGAAGCAAGGCAACTGATATATAACAGATTAGCTTTAGTCGGTAACCTCTTTTGAGTATTACGGAGGAAATGGCTTTTGTACCCTTATTCGAAATTCGTTTACAATCTAAGGAGTACCAAACTGGGTTGCAGTCAGGTGTACATATTTCCTCTACGAATTACTGTAGTACAACAGGGTGGGTGGTATAGGAACTTAGGACCTATCCAGATGGGGTGCCTTGAGTTTTCACAGAATAACCCCGGTGTAAGGTGGATATGGCGTAAAGTCAAACTAGTGATAAAGGATGGGCTGTGGGTCAAGTTAGGGTGATCTTAGCCCAGATACTATGTGAAATATATTATAAAACTCTCTGCTACCTCGCGTATGTAGATTTTTGCCTTCGAGTACCTTAATGGTAAAGGATCTCCAATTTGTCAGTTTGCGTTATGTTATGAACCAAAACAAGTACTACAATTTTGTGTACTTTCTTGGTCATTTCAGTACAGTAAAACATCTTGTCGTACCTAACCCTGAAGGCGACGGTGGTAAATTTCAGCTAGACAGCAAGGCTGTCAAACGAAGGCAGTTTTTAGTCCGTTCGTAGATATTTGAAAACAATTTTCATTGAATCCTCAGCTTCATTGAAATCTATGTTCGCTGTGCGATTCGGTTATTAACTTAAGGATCATACTATAGCTACGTGACTTTAGTAATCCTGGTAAATTCGATAGTGATTCAGGATTTTGTTTAATTTTACTAGTAGTTAAATGTGCTTCCTTGTAACACGGTGGATGATGGAGGTAACTTCCTACGCTACCTGGAATCTGATTAGTTGTGACAAAAGTCGTAGGGTCAAAATATAGACTATTTGACTAAGTTAAGGGGTTCAAAAACATTGCAATCGAAGTTAGGAAGCGTTAGAACATAAAAAACGATAAACATAACAGGATGGTTGGGGACGAATCAGAGTAGAACAAATCCCTACTAAGGAATGTAGATAAATTGTCAAGCGAATTGAAGAGAAGCTTATTGGCTACAAAACATGTTTTGTTTTGTGTATATGCTGGTATCTTCTGTTACAGGTGATCATTTCCTTGAGTATAAGGCTTCAACTTATAAATCTGCAGTTTCCAACGGGATCTAGATAACTCTGCCAACCCAGGGTGAAAGTGTTTTGGGATGAAGGTGGTACTGAAATTTTTTTCAATACTCTTTGAGTTGAATAGTGTCTTAAGCTATCGATATTTGCTAGTGTGTGAACGGACAAAATTGTTATTGACAAAGTATTTCTAAACATTAATTCTAACTACTACTTTTCTCCGACCAACAAAAAATGACTTCATGAATTGATAAAGACTATATGCCACTTTAGAAACAGTACAAATGCCAAACTCTCAGGAAACGTTATTTTTCACACATTTACTACCCGAGTTGCGCCATGTACATGACCGAGTTGCCCTTGCGAAATATTTAGGGTAGCTTCTAATGATTAAACCAACGCGTGATAATAAGGTAGGAGGCTGTGATTAGCGAGGAGGAGGATATTTGACCATAAGTATGATGCGAACGGGATTTCAACGTATATACTGGCTGACTATTAAAAAATTGCTTACCTCGCTGCGTCATAATGTTATCAGGTGACTGAGGACCTTCAGCTAGTAATGTTCACTAAAACAAGCGTCAATAAAATCAGTAATGAAAGCTTCCTCAGCTATTTATTTTGGAGAATTATTTACCCCTACTTATTCTAAACGAAACCTGTTAAATAGCATGGCAGTTTTGCTCGCATACATTCATATGTTAATCATATTTCCTCGGTTAGTATAAGTATTTAGTCATAAAAATATGAGTTGAAATAATTAACTGAGGACTTCATTTGTACTTACACTAACAAGTTCGCATTAAGTTAATAAGTTGAATTGGTTTGATTCAGACTACCATTGACGAGCAGGAAGCACTGAGTAGTTGTTTCATCTTAATGTGGAATTCTTCACAAGTGCACATAGTATTGAACCTTAGAATCTTTTGGCTTCGTGGCGAACGCCTCAGCATTAAACGGCTGAACCGTCTCTCAACGGTTAATATTTCCAATCAAAAAGCCTTCAAATAACACTGTAGATATTTTTTTTTCTTATTAAAACATTTGTGAAGTACTTATTGATTGGTAACTGATGACTAAAGAATGAGTTCAAACATTACCTACTACTCCAACTTTCAACATATCCCAACATTATTTATTTATTCTGTTTAGAATTATTTAGTCTAATTACACAAATGAATGTGTTGCCATTTGTGAATATACATTCATCCTATGACTTGTAATTAATTGTCATATCAATTTACTCCTAATTAAATTTACATAAGTTAGATAAACTGATCTTCAGATTGTCAACTTCTTCCGTGAACATAATTCGGAACAATATATGTGCACAAATGATTGCAAATAAAACTACTACACGTAATGCCCACCTTCTTTCATTCAAAACAAGCTAACATTATTTCACTTATAATAACTCCTGAAACATTTTCATGCTCTGTATACCAGTGGCATATTCATAAGTGACATTTAGCCTCTAATTTACATTTATATTCGATAATTTTTGATGATGGTTATTCTCCTGAAGTAGCTTAGATCAACTTATTAAGTGTAACATTGAATTTTCTTTAAAATTTCTTTCCCTGAGATTATTTACAAATCTATTCTATTCATATTGTCTTACATACACTCAATGTTCAAGTTTAATGAATTTTTTTTGTTCTTCTCTAAACAAAAATTTTCTATAAAATACTTATTGACATAGAATGAAAATACAATTTATAAAAAATGTTGTTTATCTAAATCAAAAATATATAAAAAATTTTTTTTTAAAAAAGGATAAAAATGTTAACTTACAAAAATGATTATTTCTCTTTATCAACTATTCAATAAAGAAACAATATCAATAAGATAAGAAATATAATGCAATATATTGTAAATTATATTGTCACAGTTACTAACTGATTATCAATAATCCAGACAATTTTACCAATCATCTGCATCATACACAATATAACTCAATCTATTTTTTTTTCTATTTTAATAAAACATTCAATTGTATTGTTTCATTATGAATTTATTTTTATCTTTCTTTAGAAAAAAAGAAAAGAAAAGAAGAAAAGTTAACAATACAATACAACTCAATAACATGAAAATAAATAATCCACCTTATTGAATAATACACAATTGAATAGTACAATGTTTCTTTGTTGTTTCCTTTATTTAACGTTAATAGTAAAATTTTGAAGAATGGTTTTTTCGTTTTTTTTTAAAATGGAATATAAAAAAAAGAAAACAAAAAATAGAGACAAAATACATAAAAAAAGTGGGGGGGAGGGGGAAGGAGGAAAAATAAAAAGAAGTACTTTAAGTTGAAAATGATTTTGTCATCTTTTTGTTTTTTTTTTGTTTAAAGATAAGCAACTAATTATTTTCTTAATCAATTCCTTTTGATTTCTTCATGTAGATATTTTTTTGTCAGTTTTTTTTCTTTATTCTTTTTTTGTTGGTTTTTTTCTTCTCTCGAAAGTTTATAAAATACAACAACAATTATTTTCATTTGATTTATTCAATTGATATTGAGGTTGATTATTTACAAATTTTCTAAGATATATCTCTTTGGATATTCTATAGAATACCTATATTTATTTTTAAATAATAAAATAATTAGAAATATTTTATTTCAATGAATTTATATTTTCCTTTCTAGATAATAGAAAAAAAACCTGTAACTAATCAATTTGTATGAGTATAGTTGAATATTTAAAAGAGTACATTGATATTATCACTTAGTTGTAAACTTTAGTAATTATGGAATATGACCATTAGTAGAATTCAACTTGAACATCAATGTTGAACATTGTTATGAGGCATGAAAAAAAAGGGGGGTTTAGTTGACCGCGTGCCAAAATTACTGGTGCCTAATTGGTAACTGTGCGCCTGCCCTGTGCCCACTTAGTCCCAAGTCGAAATATGAATAATGCAAGCCAATAGATCAGCCAGAAAGAATCATATTATATTTCACGCATTCTTTTATATATACATAAAATCAGACCACACAGCAAACCAATTAGAAAATTAGCATGAATACAGAACGAGGGGAATAGTGGTAGTGAATAGGAACAACTTGTACACAACTAATTAACTGTAGTCCATAATAAGAGATAATATAATAACAGTAATTATGCTAAGTGGGAGGATGGGGCAAGCAGGAGCGTAACAATAATAGAAACAAAATGTTTACAATACAGACACTTCGAATAAATGAAATAGTGTTCTCAAACACAGTTCTGAAAGTTTGTTACACTTCTTTGTGGTCCGACCTAACAACATTAAGTACATTCAACTAAAAAGTTTCATATATGATGAAATTCAGGTTCTAAATTCTCCTACCAATTTTGCTTGAATCTTACTATGAAAGTTTAAGAATAAATTCATACAGTTGATGAGAATGGGGAAAAGTACCATGTTGATTGAAAGTGAATTGATTATAACTTTTAATAATATTCAGCACACAAAACGAAAATGAGTGCATTTCATGTGCTTCCTTTATTACCAGGCCAGTAACGTTGGCTATCTTTTGGACTAGAAAGTTAAAGAGCTGTGTACTCTGATATTCTCGCATACCACCATTAGTGTTACATTAGCCCTAACGAGTTGATCATTCACAAATCTAACCGCAATAAGAAGACCAACTATCTACTGATAAATCTACACTGTTTGAGGTGTTCGTAAAACACTTGTAGATTTATTTTCATTTAACCATAAGATGTATCAATGTTTATTATTTCATCGTACTTTTGGTGTAAGATTACTAAAGATGATTAGAGTATGCAAGTGACATATTTCGTAATCAATAACGTTTGTGGTGAAACTCACATGTGAGCACTATGTATGTAACTTGTAGTGTTGCTATTCAAGAAACAAAGTATTCGAAAGTATTGTGAACATTCAATCGTTAGCTAAATTTTCCCTTTTAGCCCATCTTTATTTATTGTTATCCTCAACTTGGTATATAAGTAGACGAAAAAATTATGCTAGTAAGTTTCATCATTAACGAATGGGAACTTAATCCTGCCTTTATGTACCTAACTGTTAGTTAGAAAAGAGTGATACAATCTACAACTCTTGATCGAAATTTGAAAGATATGTTACAATGATGGTTAGATTCATGCAATAATAATAAACAACATTATTACATGAAAATTTAATATACATGAAGTCAAGTCACTTAGATTAGTGACAAAATTGCAACTCAATCAATAAAATTAATTCATTTAGCGCTAGGGACTAGACAACAATTGTAGTGATCACTGGTAAATAATTGATTAGTAAGAATACATTAGTTCTGCAGGTCAGTTCCAGCCTGAATACCTTAAAAATATTCCATCAGAGTGTAAAGTTTCCTGATGTAAATTTGAATTATCCAGGGAACACTCATTTCCAAGAAATCAAAGCTGCCGCATGTTGATGAGTGCTAACAGGCACGAAACCTAGGTCGAGTGGGGTTTCTTACTGACAATCTACGATTAATTTTAATGTAGCTAACTATGCATAACATTATAGTAGTTTAAAGATGTGAAACATAGCAGATATAACTTTATTAATCAGCTTAAATTCATAGGCTAAAAGATATGCATTTTGCGTACTTATCATTACATATTCAAAATACTATATGTCTCTTTAAAGAATTTACCTCTTGAACATTGTGGTTTGTTTTAGCTGAAGTTTCCATATACGGTATATTCCACCGATTAGCAAATTCTATAGCAGATTCTTTTGAGACTTGTATTTGATCAACTAAATCCACTTTATTGCCAACAAGTATACGTGGAACACGTTCATCTGGTTGAAAAGTTGCACAGCGATCTCTACGGGAAAATGTCAAAAAAAAAAGGAGAGTAAATTAACCATGAAATATAAATCTATGTTTTTGGGCATTCCTGATTAAATAGTCAAACTAACAATGTAGTTATAAACAATCTGAATTTGTTAAGTGACTATTTTGATTATATTAGTGATCAATAGACTAGAGAGAACTTTAATAAACATAAACTATAATACGATTCTACCGTAATTTTTAATTGAGTTCCTCATTGCAGAATAATGCTAATTAAGTAGTATATTGGAATAATTACTATCTACAGTTCTTAACGAATGAGCAAATGGGATATATGAAATACCTGTGTTCAGTTTACAAATTAGCTAATCATTTTTCCTATACACTAATTATTCTAAGCCGATCAGAATACAGTATTTATTAGTTTATCAAAACGAGGGGGGGGGGAGAAATAATTTCATTACTAGGGATATAAATATTTTACATAGTAAATAAATGAAACATAGTTTCATAGTCGTTATGTTGTTGTTGTTGTTAAGCCACAGAAAGACAATAAAAGAATCATTTTTAAGTTGGATTGTGATTGGCAAGTAGAATCGAGGACACGCTTTTAATCCTATTTGGGACTCTTCGGCTGGATTTACCAGCATCCCAATGTTGATGTTCACAGTGGGATTCGAACTCAGTCCGTTTCATGTCAAGCGTCACCGCGTTTACTACTATACTACAAATTCATCCTACTACCATTTCGCCGATTGCACAAGTGTGACTGTCTGGACTCAGCAGTCCAGTGGTGAACGCGGTTGGATTTTACAATCTACATAGTCATTAAAAACCAAGTTATATAGGTCATTTATTTTGTTCTATTACTGAACTTATCAGAAATATGCATCCAATATGCTAATAAAGACCAAAACATTAGGGTTCATAAAAAGGTGCTTAACCTTAGAACTACTAAGTCAATACTGATTGCTTAACATTCCTAACATAAGTATGAATGCCATTGGTAGATAAATTTCTCAATGTTGATATGGTCGTGCTAAAATTCTCATGATTCTTTTTCACTATAACTTCAGTTATATGATCACCATTGTATTCAAATGTATTCAATGTCAATTCTTAGATCAGATTATGAAGAGACCACAGCTACAGCGAGTTACTGAAATTGTTTTACATTTGTCATGATCATTCAATTCATTAAAAATTATGAATAGAACATCTTTATAGCAACGGTAAAATTCTAGTTCATTTATGGCTCATTTTAAATAACCATTCTGTAATTTTCTCTAAAGGAAATCCGATAAGATTGAAACTGTGATGCTGTATTTTCAACACAATGTTTATCTGAAAGAAAACCAAAGATGAAGTTTCCGACTGTACCGAAAAAAGTCAATATTCATGAAATTGCAATTTAGGGGCGAAATTGTGGTATATTGGTTGGGCAGTGGTATTTCAAGAATATCTAAAGCTACCAGAATAATTACATTATTCTTTTGTAACCAATTGTGATTTTATAAATAAGGATAGTCAGATAAGGTCCATCACTTCATTGTGTATTTGACAGTTCACCTGTTTAAGTTGAGCTAGTTAAACCGGGCATAGGAATAAGTGAATCTACCATTGGAACTTCTCCACAACATCCCACTTGATTTATCAAAAAACATATAGAGACAATAAGAAATTTTATTTTCTAAGATTAAGTCAATATAGAAAACCCACTTAACACAACGTTAGAATCCATACCCATATAGAAAATCTCATTAAACTTTTCTTTTTACTTCTAGATGTCACTTTTTGCAAACAGCGGCAGTCATAGACATCCAATTAAATAGATCTGATCTTTATGTTCAGAAAATGCTTGTACAGTCTTTCTTCATACCTTGGTCATCAAACTAATTTCCAAAGTATGCTTTCAATCTTAATTTATTATTACCATTATGTTGTTATGCAATCATTTACAACAATCAACAGATTAATCCTTAAACTCACTCTCCATCTTAATTCTTATACAACCAATTTAAGCAACTAAATAATGCTTGGTTTTGTACTCATTTTATCATGCAATCAATTTTAGTTATCAAACGACTTAGACAGTACTCTATGTCATTATTTCTTACCATCATTTATTGACACTGAGTCCATGTAAAACTATTGGATTATTGTTAAGCCATGTTATGGAACTAGTTGGAAGGAAATACTTTTTTTTCTTTTTCAATTTTTCTTCTGTATTAGAAATGTATAAATAATCAATGATCAAATTATTGGTTTAATGATTAAGTTTATACTGCAAAACTTAATGATATTAAGTCCTATTTCTGGTGAAGCCATAGATGTATTCTCCTTACGAGTTGAATATTAAGTAGGAAAAATTTGTTCAGTTTCAATAGTTATCTAATTACAATAAATTCCTTGATATAAATTTTGACATTTAGACATTTCTACAAATGCTTTTATACTAGACTAAAATTTGGATTTGATATTACGAACTGACCTGAATAGGATAACTAGGAAGCATCGGATAGCTGTCTCGTTTTAGTAAAGGACTTCTCAGCAGTGTGCATCCACGAATCCACTAGGAAGTATAGCCTAGTATGTTCAGGTTTTTGCAACGAATGCCTAACCATTAAACTACTAAGTCAGAATCCCTGGTAAGGTCATGGATGCATACAGCTGAGTTTCATGATACAATGAAACAGCTATTTAGTTCTTCCTAGTTTCCAATGTTTGTTTGTTTTTTCACTCAGGTCATTTCATAATACCAAGTTTGACATTTAACAATCTCCATTAAACTCATTAAAAAAAAAATTAATTAATTATAAATAACTCATTAATTTTCCTTCTTTTTTTTTTAAAGATGCTTACAAAAGACGTTCAGCTTCTGTAAATGAATCTGAATCAGTTAATGAAAATACAACGAGGAATCCATCAGTGAATGTATAGGCATTTTCATTTACACCAGCAAAGTCTTCTTGACCTAAATTTAAAAAAAAGTAATTAATAAATAAATGAATAAAAACACATTTATATTGACAATGGAATAGAAAGTTTTATGAATAAGTCAATTTAAACAAAACTTTATCATATTTAGGTTGGATCGTGATTGGCAAGTGGAATCCAGGACGCGCGTTTCGTCCTATTTGGGACTCTTCGGCTGGATGTACTTGCATCTTAATGTTGACGTTTACACTGGGATTCGAACTCAGTCCGCTTCGTATCAAACGCCACCGCGTTCACCACTAGGCTACTGTGTCCAGACAGTCACACTTGTGCAATGGGTACATATGTAATTCAGAATAGGCTTGTATCTTCCCAGTGTGAACATCAACATTGGGATTCAGGTACATCCAGCCAATGAGTTCCAAATAGGACGAAACGCGCGTCCTGGATTTCACTTGCCAGTCACAATCCAACTTTTAAGTCTACCTAGTAAAACTTTAGACAATAGAATTGGTAATCATTCATTTACATTTTTCAAACTTTAATCAATTTACACTATTGATTAACTTTAAATCTTACTGTGAACATCAACATTGGAATGGAGGTACATTCAGCCGACTAGTCGTAAATAGGATGAAATGCGCGTCTTGGATTCCACTTGTCAATCACAATCCAAAAGAAATGATTACTTAACTTTGTTTAGTGCTATTAGTAATTAACTGCTTCAAATCGAATATAGGTCAAAGTATATATGTCATATTCTATCAGTTAAGCTTTGAAATTTTCTAATAAAGTTTTTGACTAGTAAGAATATGATGATTGTTAGTGTTTTAAGCGAACGGTTGTATAGAGATTTTAGTTTAATTTGAAAACTGAATATCTATTGAAAGATCAAAGGGGGGCGGGTGAAGCACTAGGAAACTGTTTGAAACTGCTCACTAATGTACATCAGCATTACCCACTTCTGGTTATTGGTTTACAGTGCATGACACATTCGCATCGGTATCTAGGAGTCGTAGATGTAGTCCCTGGTTGGGTAACAAATACGTATTATTGTCAAGGAGTTTGAAAGGCTATCAATAATACACTAGCTGTTTTGATCCATAATGAAAATTTTATATCTAGTTACTTAAGTCTACTTAACTCGTATAGAAGTCAGTAATTATAATCAGCGTTTACAATTTTCCTACGTTCTGATGTTTAGTGACTAAAGATAGTCGATGGGAAATCCTTTTCCAATTTGGTTTGGTGATAGTTGACGTACATTATCATTATATACTTGAAATCTTGTACGAAATTGTAGTTAATTCATTGGTATTTGAACATTGAGTTATTCAACTTAACAATCTATGATCATAATTATTGAACTATTCAGGTACAAATAACCGCCTACATGATTAAAATATTCACAGTAACTGATCACTAGTTTATATTGCATGAGTAATTTCTGTAAAATTTATAGTATTCAGTCTTATCGTTTGATGATAAGAGTCAGATGACAATCATTTGAATCAAGATACCTGATTAACAGCATTGTTGATATTGTCAGTCATCAGAGAATGTAAATGCATTGATAATCAACAATCTACTTCATCACATACTTCATCAAATAATTACTCTATGTTGATGACACGTTTACAATTTCTAATTATACCAGTTTCTCTTCAGCTACTGTTTTATAGTCTGGAAACAATAGTAGTAATTATACTTTAATTGATTGCATTTGTTACAGATTAATGTTGGTAGGGTATCATTAAAAACTAGGGAGCACAGAATAACTATTTCATCTTAGTATAGATTGTTCAGAAGTGCGTATTTTAGGGGCTTCGAGTTAGTGGACGCCTAACCGTCCACCCCTGGATGGAACAGCCAATTGTAGAATTCCCACTTACATCAATTTGTGAACGTAATCATTATCTAAAATCGATGTGACATACTTTATACTATATTCGGTAATATACAGTTTACAAGTCGAATAAAATCATAATTACAAGATTCCCTTCCTACATACTGATAGTCAATGCGATGTAAACAATTAATTTTATAGGTTTATTTACTAAAAGACAATTGAAGTGAAATATATTTGGATTTCAGTGATGTTTTTCCAATGAACTACAAACTAGCTTTAATGAGTCTACAGTTCAAGTCGTGCACAAAAATTAGGATAAAAGAGGAAAAATTGAAGAACTGCCCATAATTAAAGTTCTTTAGAAGAATTCATCCTATGTAAAACTTAAGTGCAATGGAATAGTTGATAAGATTAACTTCAGACTATACAGAACTCTTACGGATATCAAATTAGTCTTCCTGTACACAACAAATTGCTTTTTTAAGACATACAAAGTGAATCAATTGCCATCTCAATGTACCACTAATTACGTGCCTAGTCACTTACATTGAAACAGCAGTGTTGAGCACATACCACAACAACTGAGACCATTGTTCGTCATTCATTTGACAGTAGATACGTGGTTGACATCGTGATATGTTTCAAAATAATCAAAGCTCAAACGTCTAATTTATTACGTTTCGCCGAAACCTTCATTATTAGATGACTGCAACAGGATTTATGTATTTAAAAGTATACAATAATCAGTTTAACATTCTCCTATTAACTGATTTCTAACATCCAATTCCGTAGCATTTCATTTCATGCTTTCGGTTATTAAGTCCTTTTCTTAATTTTTACATTATTTTTCAAGCATTACTCATTTTTACAATGTTAGTTTACCAATCTATCGATTATGACTGAATCGAGTCGAAATTACTATTTAGCTACAGGTTTCTAATTATATTGGATTGTGGCAAGCAGAGGCAATTCTGAAGAGATTTTCATGCTTCTTGGGATTCGCCAAGTAGTTGCACTCGGATTGATTTATTTACTGAAACTTAAACCATGGTGTATTTCGCTACGAACACGAATGTTTTATACAGTAGGCGAGTGGATTCAGATATCCATTGACTTGTTCAGTTTTAAATATCAAAACTGGGATAATATGATAAATAATGATTAAGTATCCTACCAGTAAAACAAATTGATGGGTATCTGGACACAGTATACTAGTGAATAATACAATAGATTTTAAACTGAAAGATAATGAGTTTGGATTTTAAATGTAAATGTCAATATCAAGATATAGGCACATCCTACTGTTGAGATTAAAATAAGATGAAATTCATGACCCATCTAAAGCAGAAATCACTTACCTATTTTGTCTACCATAGCATATAATATTAATATTGTATTCTCAAGCAAATCAGTTACATCAGTCATATATTGTCAACTCCTATATCCCATACAACCTTGGTTTTATTTCTACACCCTTTTGATAATAAAAGATTGTTAGCTATTTTACACATGATACATACCATTTGTATTATTGTGACATAATAGTTAGTATGAAGCTATGATGTTATCTTACCATCAAGTGTTCCCTATCAAACATGCATTCAAGATAGTTGTGATTAACAGAATATTTCCTACTTTAAAACATTGTTTACTGTACTACTCTTTGAACTCATTTGATACTTAATTAGTGCTTTTTTAAAGGTTTCTTGTATTACATTTTTAACAATTCTAATAGAAAAATACTTCGTTGTGTTAACAAGCATATTGCATTACATTAGTTATGCTTTTGTATCTGACCTGTGAGAAGTAATTATTAATCGTTATTATTACTAGGAATATGTCACAATCACCTTTATATAATATTCCTCCTAGATCATATCAGTAAATATGCATGATTTTTCCTTAATAACCATAACTTACTACTGTAGAGTCTTATATACTACTTATATAACCTTTCAATATTACTGATTGCATATTTTATAATTATTTGAGCTATAATCGATATGAAGCTTACCATTTTCAGTGCCTAGCACTGAATGCACATTCACATGGTCTTTTTTCTAATTATTGAAACAATTTTTTATTTTTATTACTGAGTATCATAGACTGGTTCGTGTAGTAAAGCTTCAAAGTCTCAACATTCTTCTCAATATCCAATAACAGAAATTATGTACTTATTAGTGACTAATTACAGAAGTTATTCCTAGAACTCTAATAACAAGGACATGATCAATTAAATTCAATCACTGTCAACTTGTAAGACAGTTTCCAACTAACTGAACTAGGATGAAGTCTTGTAATACGGCCAAGTGACTAAAGTTAGAAAAGTAAATCAAATGGATTCTACTTTGATGAGACTTAAGACTAAGCTCTTATAGTTAAAGCTGGGGGTTTCTGTTCCAATCAGTGGTGGAGTCTTGAATGTGCACCTCTCAGGAGTATTGTACTGGTCAAAATGACAGCTATTTGGAATCTGTCAGTTTCAAATAATTGTCTAACTTAAGCTAATTTGTAGTATCAAACATCTTTTATTTCTACATTTTCCTCTTTCTTCTTCTTGATCAATCTTTCAATAGATTATAATGAATTCACATAGGATTTTAGCAATAATCATAATTTGTACTTTATTCATTCTATTGTTTTCTACTGTATTATCTCTTATACATTATTAAAGGTTCAATACATTGTTGTTGTTCTTTTAATTCAATATACACAATCAGGGCAAAATTTTAGAAAATCTTTCAATTATTTAGTACTATATAGTGGAAGAATAATGATACAATCACATGAATTCATTTACATGTTTCTACCTATTTACTAATGTGTAATAGAGAAATGAATTGAAATTTAGTAGTTCATATAATTGTTATATGGATTAGTATTAAAAGTACTTGACAGTATTATGTATATTCCAGATTTTTATTAGATCATGTTTAAGAGTACCAGTACTTTGATGTTCTATTGTTATTAGATTTCAAGCTAATTGATATTCGTAAACAAGTATAAGTGTGATTCAGACTTAAGGTTAATTCATTTAAGATTAACATGAAGTCTAAATTGGACTAGATTCCCTACTGATCACCTCTAATCAACCAACATCAAAATATAGTGTACACAATACTAAATCACTATGATTAATGATACGTGACAATTAGATTGATAGAATTGATTCAGCTTGTAGTAAAGTGCAGTCAAATATAGTATTATTCACTACTCAGTAATCACTACTTTCAGTATTCAAATAAAGTAAGAGTATGATACCAAAGAATATACTATACACTATATCGAAAGCAAATATACCGTAATAATATTACTTGAATTTTAAATGGTAGGTTAATTAGAAGAGTAGATAGTTTCGTAAGGAAAGATAAATACAGAAAACCTGTCACCTGGGCAACATACCCATTTTTACACATTAGTATCGATTAAGTACAGAAAACTTAATCGGAATACTTACATACAGGTTACCCAACCAATTTCATTAGCAAGCACATGAATCAGGTGAAGTGAAATCCGAAATTAGTGACTACTCCAAAGAAGACATTATTTTTAAACCATACGTTAAAAAATGACTTTGCCAGTGTAATCCTAACTCAGAGGTTGGGAGGCGATAAACTCCGAAAAACTACAGATGCAACTAAATTAAGTGTCACACTTTACAGTTACTTTACTCTTACTGATTTAGTACTAACATACGATTCTTTATCATAACTTTTGTCTAATCTCTTACTGCATATTTTGTAGTCAGTAAGTCACATTGACTACCTCACCTTTGTCAATCCTGTGCAGTCATATTTTTGTACACATCAGTACTTCTTATATTGTAATCTAACACACTACCACTTAATTGGTATCGATCATATATATATACAGCCTCAATGAAAAGCTAACTGAAAAGAAATTTCTTTGCTCAGTTGTTGATTGCATTGATAAATGAAATGAGTATTAATGATGGCTATCAATTAATCAATGCCTGTTACCCCATGTAGAGCATAGACCTCCTAACAGCCTTCTTCAACCAACTTTGTCCTGAGCTTTCCTTTCGAGCTCTTTCAAAGTGCTCTTCATTCTCTTAAAATCTGTTTCTAACTCCTGATGCAATGTGTTCTTAGGTCTTCGTCTTTTCCTTTAGCCTTCAGAATTCCATGTTAGCGCTTGTCTTGTGATAGTCTTAGTGATTTCTTCAATGTGTGTCCTATCCACCCCCAGCATCTTTTCCTAATTTCTTCGGCTGAAATTCGGTTGAATTGTTCCCTGCCACAGAAATTTGTTGTTGATGGTATCAGACCAATGGACCCGAAGTAACTTTCGCAAACTGTTGTTTATAAATACTTGTATCTTTCGGATGATGCTTTTCGTGGTTCTCCAAGTTTCAGCTCCATTCAACATAACAATCATTACATTTGCATTGAAAATTTTGAATTTAATGTTGACTAACAGTCTGAGTTCCAGATTTCCATCAGTTGTACAAATTCTGCTGTTGCCTTTCTAATCCACGCTTTCATATCTGCCATATATCAGACCATCCTTGTTTATCGATAATGCTGCCCAAGTATGTACAAGTTTCCACATCTCCCAGAATTTCTCAGTCAAGTGTAATTGGGTTATCGTTTGTTGTTTTGTATCGAAAGATCTTACTTTTTCTGTTGTGTATGTTGGGGCCTGTTGCTGCCGAAGCAGCTGTTACCTTGTCCATCTTCATCTAAATTTGTTACTGTTTGTGGAATAGGAGAGTCAGATAGGTCATCTACAAAGTCCAAGTCATCTAGTTGTACCCGTGTTGTCCACTGTATTCCGAGATTGCCTTAAAATGTTGCAGTCTTCATGATCCAGTCAACCGCCAGCAGGAAGAGGAAGAGCGACAGTAAGCAACCTTGTCTAACACCGGTCTTCACTTCCAATGAATCTGTAAACTGACCTTGATGCACGATTTCGCAATGTAGTCCGTCGTAAGAGTTCCGTATGATGTTGACTATATTTTCGGGTGTACCATAATGTCAAAGAAGGCTTCATAATATTCTTCTATCCACGCTGTCAAATGTGTTTCGTAGACGAAGAAGTTGATATACAGCGATGAATTTCATTCAATTGATTGTTCAACAATGAAGCGTAGAGTAGCAATTTGGTCGATACACAATCGGTAATTACGGAGGCCGGCCTGTTGATCATGTAGTCAGGTGTCTACTGGGTTTTTCGTTCGGTTCAATAACACTCTGTTGACGACTTTTTTGGTATCGAAAATAGAGTGATGTCTCTGTAGTTGTCGCAGTTGCTAAGATCTTCTTTCTTGAGTATCTTGATGAGGTATCCTTCTTTCCAGTCTTCTGGCACTTATTTTTCTCCCATATCTTTCTAAAGAGAATGTGGAGTATCTTTGAAGTTGCTTCTATATCTGTCTTCATTGTCTCAGCCCGATGTCATGTTGTCTGGCCCTGTTGACTTGCCACTTTTGATTTGTCGAATGGTCATTCTGATTTCGTCAACTGTTGGTGGGTCGGCGATTATGGTAAGATCCGTGGCTGTTGCTTTGATGACTGGTGATTTCAGTGGAGCTGGTCAATTCAAGAGTTCTTCGAAGTGTTCTACTCACCTGTTTTGTTGTTCATTCATTCAGTGATTGGTTTGACAGCCTTGTTCTTGGTTGACCGTTTTGGCATACTGAATTTCCTAGCTAGCTCTTCGTTGTGTCATATAAGTCCCTCATGTTTCCTTCTCTTCCAGTTATTTTCGCCATCATTGCTAGGTACTCAACATATTTCCGCTTATCCGACCTGATGCTCCTCTTAACTTACTTGTTGACATTCTGTATATTCAGCCTGCGCCTTAGTGCTCTCTGTTCTTGTCCGGATGTTATTAATTGCTAACATTATGCTCCACATTTCTTGAATCTCGTCCAGAGTACCAACAGAGATCTATTCTTCATGGTGTTGTTACTGGCGACCCAATACCTCCTGACATGTTGAAGTTATTGTTTCCTTAGTTTTTTTATGTTGTTCCTCCATACTAGTTCCACCTTTCTCTAGTTGATAGTAAAATGGCTGGAACTTATTGTTGCGAATTATTTTGAATTCGTTGCGTTTGTTAGTATCCCGGAGAAGGGCTGTGTTACACTTTTGTAATACTACTGCACCAGTTGTCCAGTGCTTCTCCAGCTTCACTTTTATTTACCCACCACCAGATGATGATCTGAGACTATGTCAGCTTCTCTTCTTGCTCTTACGTTTTCCATGGTCATTCTTAACTTATCATTGATGCAGATGTGATCGATTTGGTTCTGCGTAATGTGATCCAGTGTAACCCATGTAGTATTGTGCATACGTTTGTAGGAGAATATGATACTACCTATAATCACTTTGTTGAAGACACATAGGTTCGCAAACCTGTCACCGTTTTCGTTCCTTTCTCGCAGTCCATGTCGTCCCTATGATATTATCATATCCGGTGTTGTCCATTTCGAGCTTGGCATTTGGGTTCCCCATTAGAATGGTCAGGTCCTTAGCTGAGCATTTGTCAATGGCTGATTGGAGTCTCGCATGGAACTGGTCTTTGTCGTCTTCGTGGCTGTCGTTGGTGGGTGCTTAGTAGTGAATGATATTCATTGTAATCTCTTCCTTCGTCTTGAAGGATATTTTGATGATCTTGGGTCTATGAGATTTCTATTCTATAAGGGCCTTACATGGTTCATGGGACAACAATAATGCTACTCCCTGTGTATGTGAGGCGTTTTCCTCTTCGTGACCAGAGTATAAAAGCACTTCTCCTGAGAATAATCTTTGCTGTCCAGCTTGTAACTAATGGGTTTCGCTAATTCTAAGTATCTTTAGGTTGTATCTTTTCATTTCTTCAGCTATTTGCATGCTACTTCCTGTCTTTCACATCGTGTGGACATTCTATGTACCTATATTAATTGTTGTTTTGATTGTTAGAAGGGCCATCGGCCTCGTGGCTTCCGAAGAAACTCGGCTTTCACCATGAGGCGTGATAATTCTTTGAAATGAAGATCTTTCAACTCCCAGTGTAGAGTCACAATGATTATAAAGGGTTTTACACTGTTAGCTGTTGTTTTTAGCAAGGTTGTTGTTTTACGGGATGGGGTTTCAAACCCCATCGCTAAGCCCCCTCATTTTATCCGGGCATAGGTCCTGGCAGCAACCCTAGAGGGCTCCAGGCGGAGTGGATTATGTCCTTGATGAGAAGTATCAATTGTGTACTTGAACTTAATAGTTCGACCAAAATAAAAGATACTGATTTTCACTAACTTTTGTTTATTTCCAGTATACCACCTTTTGATTCGTCTTGTATTTTAGCACTGTTGTGCATGTTAAGGTAACTTGAAGTGGTCATCACAGAACTCCAAACCTGAGTTTCGGGTTTGCTGGTATAAGTTAGGAATACGCATCTACTGATATCTTGAGTAAAACCGGTGCTTTTTGTGGGTTTAGAACTTAGGAAATACAGTTTCAAAGTATGAGACATTACAAGTGAAGTATTTGACTGTGAGTGGATTCCTGTATGACTAAGATATTAACAGTAATTGATCACTAAGTAAATGCCAATAGCATACTTTGTCTACACTTTAATACTGATCGAATCGACTTTGTCGGTCAAGTTGCAGTGTGGACATAAGTCAGAGTGACTTGCCGTTTTCGGAATATGTTTTAATTCTATCTGTTTGAAGAGGTTTAACAGGAAACCCCATTTGACCTAGATTTCTTGGTGACTGCCAGTCATTGACAATATGTAACTGAAATCTCGTGGAGTGGGGAGGAGAGTCGATTTCCCACTTAAACTCATATCTGGTCCATCAGTTTACACAGGCTGAATTTAACAGAGAAACTAGATAAAACAATATATCTTGATCACCATTCACGACCATCAGTGGTATCTGTCTCCCTCGTGACATGATTGAACTCAACCAATTATAGAATATCATAAACACTTTGAAAGTTATTTTTGAAAATAATCACTAGTTAGTCAGGTGATTACGACTTGAGGTAATAGGTTTGTGAAAATTGCTCAATATCAAGTTAGTTCTTCTTCATGAACTATTTTTTTTCAGAGTATCAATTAAAACAATCGAATATTGGACAGTTGTTTTATTATTCTAAGTCAATAATCCTTTAAATAATATCAGTTATTGATGATAATACTCGCTGAATTGAATAATCTTTTAAAACTATTACTAATAACATACTTAAACATCATATTAAGTAGTCGCTATTTAGTTGATTGAATATATTACAGACTGATGTTGGCAGGGTACGATTGAACACCAGGGTGCACTAGACAATTGTTTTATCCTAGTGTAGAACTCCTCAGTAGTGCGCACCTCAGATTCCACATCAGCGGCATCAGGTTCTGGGGTGCATACTGCTGAGGAGTTCCATACTAGGACGGAACAGTTGTTCAATCAACTAAATTACCAATATCCACAAAAATAATCATCTAAATTGAACTAGTTACTATTTGTAAATAGGTTCATGGAAAATAGTACTAAACAAAAGGGATCAACTAATGATAAAACGAATTCAATTAAAAAAAAAACCAAATCATTAAAAGAATAGGTAATCATTTAATTATTCTAAATCTATCATCCACTTTCCAGAACATTTTAACATGCATTCTAACATCATATGATAAACTAACTAATTACCAGAATAAACTTCTAATTAAGTTAAATTCGAGTTTATTGTCAAGTGAAGCAAAGCTACCAATTTACCCACCTACCTATCTATTTAACTATCCACCTACCTATCTACCTACCTACCTACCCACCTAACCATCTAATGAAAACAATGAACCTCACTTACTTTTTTAACTTATGATTTAGTGTGCTTGAAATATTTGAGTGAAGATCAACTGAATATTATTGATTTATCAGTCACCTTAATGACAAATCACAATAATTGAGGAATTTTAATCTGAATAAAATGTTGTATGTATTCATCATGGACTGACCACAAACGAGTATCATTAAAAACTAGAAAACACTAGACAACTGTTTTGTCTTGGTATAAAACTCCTCAGAAGTGTCCATACATGACCCCCATCGATGATTAGCCCAAGAACTTCCTGATTTCATGACCAATACTTCACTATCAGCACGATTAAATCGTTGTTCAGTGAAAGGATTCCGTGTATATGCATGCCGGTGATAATATTCACCACCCCAACTTGATTATAGTAATCAGCGCACTGGTGACCAGCTTCAAGACACTTTCGAAGTTCTAGTGAGAGTTAACGACTTTTAAAGGTTGAACGTACCAAGAGTAAAAAGAGTGGTATATCATGAGTCGACGAAAATGTTCATTTCGAGATCTAAAGGGCCTAACTTTGATCCCTGGTAAGTTTGAGAGTACGTACTTCTGAGATGACCCAAAATGGGAAAAAATCGCTCTTGCTTGATTTTCAGTCACCCAACCAGGATCAGTCTGTGATGAATGCAAACAATAAATTAAAATCAATCACATCTAAAACCACCTGAATGTAATTTGAAAATATGCCTGGTTTAAACAAGCAATCATATTAAAGACGCAACAAGTAGTAATCCAACCTTAAAACATTATTTCATTGAATCCATTGAAACAATTCGATGTCGGAAGATTTATCTTTGACAAAGTTTGGAACATTCTCACAAGTATATTCGTAAGCACAGTATAACTCTACATGGAAGAATGAAGAAGGGCTAAATAGCTCAGTAAAATAATTGTTGACTACAACAGTGAATCATAATGTGGCTGTCAGCTTATCAAGAGTTATTGGCAATGGACTTTTACGAAGATTTCTTAATATATATTTTCCATCATAGACCTGAATTTAGTTTGACGATCATTCCAATATGTGACATCTCAAATTTGGGCATGCACAGGTCAGTGGATAACGCATCGGCAGTTAAACGGAACGGTACTGGGTTCTAGTCTCTGCATGGACATCAATACTGGCATACAAACACATTTAGTTGCCGAGATCCTAATTAGGATGAAACAACTTGAATTTTACTAATAGATATAATTTGACTTTATGTCGAGACAATTTTCTCAAGCTCCATATATCCTAACAGAAACGTATAATTGGGATTATTTAATACCCACAATCTAACACACATAACCTTCATTATTGTTATACTTACCAGCTGTATCACGAATTGAAACATCACAAGAAAAATTATCCAAAGTCATGCTCTTCACATAAGAACTTGCTTTTGTCGGTTCATAATCTTCAACAAACTAAATAATCTGAAATCATCAATAACCAATGCAATCTTACCTCATCATACATAAATTGTAATGTTAAGCAACTTTTGCCAACATTTCCACTGCCTAATATACTAATACGTAATAATACAGGTGATTGAGACATTTAATTTGATTCTATTGTATCCAGGTTGTTACTTGTATGTTCAGTAAAAATAATTATTAATATTAATGATGGTAGAGGATTGAAGTAATCGTCGGTTTTATTTCGACTGTGGAATATATATCCAAGTATACTGTCTGAAAAGAAAAAATAGATATGAACATTCATTGATAAGATAAAGTGATGAAAGGTTAGCCTTTAAGCTTTTAATATTCACCGTGTCATGCCCAGTACTTGTGGTCAATTTTCCATTCATTTCACGACTGAGTACTTAGAGTTAGATTATTATTATTATTATTATTATTATTATTATTATTATTATTAGAGATTTCAGTCCAACCCCTCTCCGAACCCCCGACCTTAACCATTCAATAAGTTTAAACTTTTATCAGGCATATCAATATCACCGGCGAAATTCGTGTTAAAACATCGACTAATGACTTTCAAAGATGGAATTAAAAGATACTGATATGAAGTAGTTATAAGTGAAAGTCATTAATTAATTGAAAATTTCTACTTAGCCAGTTCACCTATTTTCAAAGTGAATAATAACCACTTAGAGAGTTTACTGAGGACAATATAAATTAAAGTCAGAAAAAAAAAGACTCACATTCAAGTGATGTATACAATCAATATACAATGAAGTAAACAACTGAAGATATTCATCATTAAAATGTTTATTTTAATAATTTTTAAATATTCTTAACACTTTACACTAAAGTATTTCAACTAAGATAGTCTTATCAGTAGATTAGGACTGCACTGCTTTACTAAAACTTGTTTTAGTTCTAAATGTAAAATAAGACAGTGAAAATTCAGTATTGATATGAATTGAATGGTGTAAATGTAAAGAAACATTCGTATTATTGTCAAATTGCTTTGATTGTGCACTGTTTTTTTCTAATACATTTTGTTTTAAGTGAATATTTTCATAAATAATTTGAAATTTTATGAACTCTGATAATTAAAAAATGATCTATTCCATACAATTGAAAAGCTAGAGATCATTTATAGTTACTGTCTTTATTACATGACGTAAAACAATCGTGTGTCTACTAATGACTAACTTCAGACGATAATTCTTAAGTTCTATAAGATGTGATGCGTAAATTTCAGCTAAAAAGTCGAATGTGTGACTGTTATACAACAATAACATCAAGTGAAGTATAGTAATATTGTGAATTAATAGAAATTCGAAGTATTGAATTCAAAGTCTATGTATAAAAGGTTAAGCAATTGTCACAAAATCTGAACATTTTAGGTTCGGGTCCTAGTTAGGTTGTGGATACAGACTATTTAGTATCATACTAGGACACCACAGCTGTATTGTTCTTCTCAGATTTCAACAGATATTTAAGCAAGATCAATTAATGATATGAAAATGTAAGTCTATCGAAACTCATATTATTGTGTGGTGAAGCAGGAAACCTGCGATATTACACCCTAATATAGTGAATATCAACCGAAAACCTAATGTAGTAAACTGTCGTATTTTACAATGATTCTTATTTTTACAGTCACTGTATATGAACTAAGTTAAAAGTTGCTGAATTCAAATATTAACTTGAGGTTAAGGATTAAAATTAGAAACAAGAAACTTGTCACTGCTAACCAAACATCAATGTGATGCTCTACACCAACTGTAATGAAAGATATTGTTTCATTTAACTGAGTACAATGTCATTTTAACATTGAAGCTACACTAGACTACTTTTAGAGTTTATCTGGTTTGTTCTAAAAGGTAACTATAAAGTATGTAGTTCACTGATGCGATCTCTTGACGAAAATTTCATTCCCAGTAAACAGAATGAAGATGTTACAGAAAATGCCACAATACGTGAATGACGTAGAATCACCTATGTATCAAAACAACTTCTCAAAGGATTATTGTAGACATTTAAATTTTATACTTGTTACATATTTTGTTTCTGTTATTCTTATACTGACCTAGTCTTAAGCTTCTATCTAATTCATTAACAGTTATTAGATCGTTTTAAGCTTCTGGATTATGAATAATTATTTCTATCTAAATTACTCCAAATTCATCTAACTTATTCTGTATTCATGTTGTTTTATGAAATGTGTTCGTGTGTGGTCTGGAAAACTACATATACACTTTATTTATGGAATTTTGAACTGGTTGACCGATTGACTTCAAATATTCACATCTTCTGGTTAGGGTCCGAAAGATTCAAAGCAGACTGAAAAATGTTAAAATTATCAGGTCGTTGTTGTGATCGTAGTATCACTCGGTCACCTAAATGTTGCCTGTTACTGGTAAGTAAGGCCATCATTATAATAATAACATAGGCCATATCTGGTCGTTAGTTATCAGAGGTCAGTTCAAGTGAAAATAATGGCAGAAATTAGATAGTAAATAATAACGTTGAAATTGAAATGTGTAAAATAAGGTGAGTTGTGAATGTGAATTACAATCGAGAAGTATGTGGAAAATATACCGAATCCATATTCGATCGAAAGTCACAGTGTAGTGAAAAAAGTAAGGATAAAATGTAGGAACTAGTTGAAAAGAGATCACACTAAACCACATTCTTGTTCTAAGTAATCGAGCGCATTCACTCTTTATCTTTTTCTAGATCGTAAATTCCATAATTCTTTTATATACACCTCTGTTTTCAGTCCCTCCCCCCCCCATTCACTGTTGCATTCTATCGTCGTGTTATTCTTGTAAATTTAATTTCGTCGTTCTAATATAGTGTGGCAATTTGAATCTATGCGCTTAAATGTCAGGTTCTATGTTGTCTATGGCTAACTGACTGACTGAAATAATATTTAGTTTTTGGTTATATACATTTGTTACTTCTTGATTCTCATTGTTTTAAATACATCCTCAGAAGTCTATAGAATGCTTAGTGAATACATCAGCTGTCACAATATTACACATAATTTCCAAACAATCACAAATATCTTTTTAGTATTATATGTATAAAACATTTCTCAACATTCACAATATCAAAAATTATTCCAATGATTAATCGTAAATTAGATTGTACACATTGAATGTTTTCATCCATTACACCATCGACTGATTTATACTCATTGGTCTATGAGCACCATAATCAAAGTAACCAATCACAACGTTAGATTACATCAAATTAACACATTGAAACAAAAAAATGTTATTGATTTAAATATTATTGATATAGAATAGATAGTCAGTTATATATTTATGCCACACATATGAATATTTATCAACACTAAACATCAATGAAGCATAAGTTACTATTTTCAATAGATTCATAAATAAATAACCTAGAAAAGTAAATTTTTAAAGCTAAGCAGTAACAAAAATAACATGAAGAATCAATAATAATAATAATATCGATATTGCTTAGCAACATACATCAAAAGAAGTCAATCATTTAGTTGTGTACAACGTAGAATCTGTATAATTTCAAGTTAGTAAACTTGATTACCATATCAAGACGAATATCATAGTAGTAATGGTGATAAAATAAAGAGTAAACGTAAAACAATATGATTCTGAAAAAACACATAATAAATTTGTGGGAAGAAAGATGTGAGTTAATTGTAAGCTTGTAATTTAAGTAAAGTGATAATGTTGGAATGGGAAAGTCTGATCGATTGATTGACAGTAAAGAAAGGCAGGTAGTAATACATTCAGGAGTATAGACTAGTATGCATATATATATATATATATATATATATATATATATATATACTTTGTAATTTTGTGCATGTGACTTTTCAGTAGACACTCATTGGAACAAATGTGTTGCATCTGACTTAGTTGGTTTTGAATCGATCGGACAGATGTTTGTGTCTGAGTAGATGATTAAGGCGAGTTAGTGACAAGCCACTGGCAACCAAATAATTTCATCAAACTGTTGATTTTTAACAGGAAGACAAAAGGTGAATCGTACTACGCCACTGAACCTGATTCGAAGCCATCACCTAGCGTCTCCAGCCATTTCTTTAAGACAGTTGTGTGGATTCAAACTAAATAGTCGAAACCTACCAGCAGGTCTCAGACCAACAGTTAGTGACATCATGAGTAGATGTCATATTTTGATTCGGGCACCTAAAGAATATTGATTATCTTCGAGGGTTATTTATCTGTAGACTCTTTTAGTATTTTTGGCTATATTCAAGGTGAACAATTTATTTCTATTAATATTCAGTTCTCCCCGCCCTATCCTTCTATTTGACATACTAACTGTTATTATGTCAATTCTCATTGATGAACTATGGTTAATCAATTTTGTATACGTACTGCAGTTCGCATTCAAAATTTCCTATTTTGTATTAATGTTAATTTCCTAATTGGTTGACTGTGTCATCAGGTTTTATGTATGTATAAAGGGATGTGTGAAACACAATATGATTCTATCTGGTTGGTTTATCGTCATGTGTTCTTCCATCTCCGACTCAGAACTCATTGGGGATAGGGCAGATGCGTATTTATCAACTAAGCATACCCTTCATAGGCGTTCTGTCAACCAACCAAATTTCTCTCGACATAACATGCCCGTAGCTGTCATCAATCTTTCTGCAACACCGATCAGGATTACATGTTGAAGTTAGAGGCTGTTAAGCATACATAATACATGTCCTAACCAAATTAGTCGATAAAGATTAACATCCATATCAGTGGACTTATCATCTTTCCATAACATCCGGCATTTAGCCATATTATTATTTACTCTATGGCCTCAACAAACACAAGCGATATTTTTCGAGAATACGCAAGATTATATTTCAACAACTTATGAAATGGCATCTACTCCTGACGGCTATGTTTAATATTCATGCAGGGAAAACAGAGCGGACTGTTGTAGAGTGTCCCCGTTCTTTAATTGGTAGATGGATATCTCGCCTATTCCACAAATGACGTAAGTTGAAAAAAAATCAAACACGCTTCTCGAACCCTTACCGAGATTTCGTCAGATGCCGGCTAATCAAGGGTGGTAAGTGAAGCTGTTGGCGTCGTCAACCATTTTTCACTTAATAATTGTTTAGGGTGTTAACTCAGACCAGTCCTGAAGTAACAATCTGTATTTAGTGAGGGAGGAATCCATCTTAATCATGATTGGTTTGTTGCTCAATGCTATCAAAAGATTGCTTTTATCCAACGTTTTCACCACTTGGTAAGAACCGACCGTTACTACTAGCTTGATGTGGTAGTCGGGCTAGCTTATCGTGATGAAGCAGTTGGGCTATACTGGCTAAAACAGTCGTTCCTTCAGATCCAACCATGATAGGTAGATTAACTGAAGAGAGGTAAGCTTAAACGCAATAAACTTATGATTCAATGTTTTTCCAAGCACTGGGTTAACTCACCGACAACTATTTGTAAAAAGGTAGCATGTGACCAACCTTAGGTAATTGTCACGTAAACAATATGGTCACATTCTAGGGTCATCTAGGCCTCCTTTAATCCACTTTTTTCCATGTGTTTCATGAGAAAGGAGAACACTTCCACAGTATAAGGAACCGGGAAGTGATAACCGCTCTCATATCTCTAACAGTACTCCAGATCACCTTGTTAACGACTAATCTCGTAAGAGATCAATTTGGGAGAAATAAATCAGAAGAAGGGTAAAAACAATACAATTCAATATAATTGTATTTATCAAAATAATGTCGTAATAGCGTTAATTAAAATAGAATGACCTGGAGAGTTCAATTATTTCTATGTTAGTAATAATAAACATGAAAAAAAAAACACGTTTTTTAATGACAGAAAACCATATTCATTTAGTTACAATCCAAACAAAATGATACAGAATAACATGGATCCACTCTACCTTTCAGTAAACATTGATAAATTGATTATCGTATCTACATACTCTATACTATTGGCCTAATCAAGCAATAGTTTCCTGATTGTTTTAATTATTGAAATTGATTAACAGTTTTAATTATCACAATATTTAGAAAGACATTAGTTTACTTAGGTTAAAGCATAACTTCTTTAGATTGAGGCTTATCTTCAGTATTCTGAATGTTTAGTGTATGTCATATATTTATTCTATCAAGTCAATTCTTCCATTCGTTTTTGGCGGTTAAGTATCTAGAGTCTAAAATTATTCATAAATGTCTGTTATGAAAATGTCTAATTTAGTATAGTCCGACAAATGAAATAAAAAATTTTAATGTATGATGAAAGTTAAAGTCTAAAAGGAATTCTTTATTGAGAATCATATTCTAATATTAGTACACCAACAAAACAAATTTCCGGCTACAACATACTTAGTGAATATTGAAAATGTTAAGGAAAACTTCATAGTACAATTTAACTATATGTATTACAAATAATTTTAATTTATTGAATAAAGTCTACTGTAGTAAACATACATTGCAATATTTGAGGAAGGAATCTACAGCGATTTTTTGAAATGTCCGCTAAAAGTAATTACTTTAGCCAGTTCGTTTAAACTTTTGACATCTTAATATACATATGAGTCAATCAACGAGACAAATTTATAATCAATCTAGTCAAATCGGAAGGCAGTAATCTTAAATTAGTATCTTATCAACAAAAAAGATAATGCTAGAAATAACATACTGATTATCTGCAATCAACGAAATTTAGCTGTTAGCATTCATCACAGAATAATATTGGTTGGGAACCACTGAAAACTAGAGAGTACTGAAAAAGTATTTCATCATAGTGTGGAACTCCTCGACAGCGTTCACTTCCCATCATGCCAGTAAATTGAACACGGGTCCTTAGGTTTCATAATGAACGCTTAACCATATGCACCGCTGGGCTGATCGGTGTCGAGTGGTAGAATTCACACTTTCATCAACTTGTGATGTAGCACTATTGTCACTAGTGATATCTGTCTTGCTTCTGACTTGTCTGAACTGTACCATTCAAGACTACTAACAAGGATTTCAGTAACATTTTGAGGTTAATTACTAGTGAATTGATTATTTTAATTGAATTTCTGTGGTTTTTTGGAGAGGGTTAAGAGTTTGCAAGCTGAAGGCCCTGGGTTCAATTCCCCAGGGAGGAATAAAGAGTAGGCACTGCTGAGTAGTCCTGCACTAACATAAAACAGCTCTCCAGTACTCCATTGTTTTCAGTGGCACCCATACGACGTCAGTCTGTGACGAATACAAACAACGAAACTTAATACTTATCTTCAAAAAACCACCTAAATTCAATCAATCAAATTATTCAAGCTTTCCATAGGCTCCTCTACCTGGACATACAAATATATCAGAATCTCAACCCATGTATGTAACATTCGTAGTCTGATACCTTTATAAAAATACAAACAGTCTTCTATACATTCTTAAATTTATTTTGATTACGGTTCAGGGTAATGATTATGCAATTGTTAGGGTTAATGAAAGGATTCGTTTACACTAACGGCTTTGCTTTAGGCATCGCGTTAATTTGTGAGCTATAGACAGACAGACAGACAGACAGATACAATTCAGAACTTCGTACGTACGTACATCTATTCAGGTTGCCATACCACATCAGCACAGAGACGCAACTGTCAGTTCAAATCCAAGAGTGATAGCGATGGTAGAAGTATTAGCAGTAATGCAGAAAATTAGGAAGCAAAGATATGATTTGAAAAGTATAATTCAGTGAGATAACTTTGAAAGGAGAAAGATAGAGAATTCGGAAGGTTAGATTTTGAGAGAACACAAAGAGTGGATACACTTGCGCCATTGCAAACGATTCTGAGCCATGTCGTTCAAGGTCTCTAACCATTGGTGACTTTCGTCTCGCGGACCCCAACCACGCAGCCTACATCTACCAACATAACTTAGTCCAGTTGTCAGTGACAACAATTTAGTATTTAACACACTTTCGGGATCATGATGTTGAAAAAATTTGTTCTTACATTTTCGCTGTCAAGAGTAAGTATTACAGTGAATGATCTCTAATATGCTTCAGGTTGTCTAGATTATATTTGATCGACTAAAATAATTAATCTTTGCAAATAGTTAAAGAATCATTTAATTTGAATTATGACTGACAAGCAGAATACAGGACACTCGTTTCATTCAATTTAGAACTAGTCAGCTAGATGTACCATTCATTCCAGTTCACATCAGGACTCGAACTCAGTTCATTTCTTATTAACAGAGACTGATTAATTTCAGTTCATAACTAAACAACAAGAAGATTCAAATACATTTTAGTTAAAGAATCATTTCATCTCGCCCCCCCCCCTCCTATACTATACTGTAGTCATTAGTATCTGAGTATTCAAGTATTTTTTTATTTTTCATTTTAATAAATGTAATCCAAATTGTAATTTATTCGTTTTTTTTTAAAAAAAAAAAAGAAAAAATAGAAACCAAGATAAAACTTTAGAGATAAACTGTAATTTTTTTTTAATAAAAATTTCAAACACTTCTATTAATCAAATTTTGTAAACAAATAAACAAACAAACAAACAGCACAACTATTGTATCATTCAATTATAGACAATTTAATTTATTACTAAGTCAATTGATATGAAAAACATTTTTTTTTAAATAATACGATTTTATTTCGTTTTTGTCAATTGATTATAGATTTTTACTTTGATTTTTTTTTCTTTCCTTTTTTTTTTTGTTACGCCCATAGTTTATATTTTAAGTAAACTATGCTTAATTTATAACACGTATCGATATATATATAATCTAGATAGCATATGCTGAATACACTATGCAAGTCATTTACTGGGTGTGTGTGTGGGTGGGGGGGGGAATATGAATATATGAAGGTTCATGTTTTACGGGGAAAATTGAATCTATCAGTGAATACTATAGACATCAAAGAGTTAGTTCAGCTAATGATGTATTGGTCTATATTGAAATGAGGGATATTTTTTGAAATAGGTATTAAGTTTGGTTGAATGTATTTCTAAAGAATTGATGTTGCTTGGATACCACTGGAAACTAGGGAGTACTTGACAGCTGTTTCGTCTTAGTGTGGAATTTATTAACAGTATCTACCTTCTATTATTCCAGTAACTCCACCCGCAGCTCATCTAGGGTTGTTGCGGGTCCCAAGCCCGGGTAAAGGAGGAGGGTTGGGCATAGGGCTAGCACCCCTATCCCGTAAAACACAAGTTTGCTAAAAAAAACGCTAACCAGATTAAACAAACTTAACCATTTAAACTCTGCCCTGGAAGTGGAAGGAATCTATATGACGCTCCATGATGAAAGCCGAGATTCTTCGGAAGTCATGAGGCCAATGCCACCCCTTCTAACGACCAGAGCAAAAATTTTTATAGGTACATGGAATGTTCGGACAATGTGGGAGACAGGGAAGATCAAGTGAAGACAACCAAAGTAGCAGCAACCTCAGCATCAATAGGCCTGAACATACATAAGGGAAAGAGCAAGATCCTCAAATTCAACACCGAGAGCACCGACCTAATTGAACTTGATGGTGAATCTCTGGAAGAAGTGGATACCTTCACATACCTTGGGAGCATCATCGATGAACAAGGAGGATCCGATGCAGATGTAAGGGCAAGGATCGGCAAAGCAAGGGCAGCATTCCTACAATTGAAAAATATATGGGAGTCCAAACAACTGTCTACCAATCTCAAAGTTAGACTCTTCAACTCGAACGTCAACACAGTTCTTCTGTATGGAGCTGAAACGTGGAGAACTACTGTAAACATCCTCAGGAGAGTACAGGTATTTATCAACAACTGTCTACGCAGAATATTGAATGTCTGTTGGCCAAAAACCATCAGTAACAGCCTACTTTGGAAGAGAACAAACCAACTTCCAGCTGAAGAGGAAATCAGAAAACGACGTTGGAAATGGATAGGACATACATTGCGCAAATCATCAGACTGTATCACGCGACAAGCACTAACTTGGAATCCTAGTTGGAAAACGGAAAAGAGGAAGGCCAAAGAACACCCTGCTTTGAGAGCTGGAAGCAGACATAAAAAGGATGAACAGTAACTGGAGACAGCTGGAAAGGATTGCTCAGGACAGAGTTGAATGGAGAATATTGGTGAGCGGCCTATACTTCTCCGAGAGGGGTAACAGGTGTAAGTAAGTAAGTAAGTAAGTAAGTAATTATTCCAGTGAATTGAACACATAGCTTTTAGCTCTCAGGGTGAAGTTTTATTCATCTTAACCATTGGGCTTGACAGCGTTTAGTGACAGAATTCACATTTTCATCAAATTGTGATACAGCATGACGACCAGCGATTTTCATCGGTGACAACTGTCTTTTACGTGACATTTCTGAACTCCACAAGTCTATATATTTAATTATTGTATTGGCTTCAATATATTATTTTTCATAAATCTGAGTCGAGCTGTACAACTTTATAACTTTATTCCCACCATAATATTGTCTAATTCATATTTTATTGATGTACATCGATGCGCCACATAGTCTGTTACATAATTAACACTATAATGATTAAAGTACTTTACTATTAATTAATTAGAAATATGTTCGAATTCTCTGTCATCTATTTACATTCTGTAATATATATATATATATATATATATATATATATATATATATATATATATATATATATATATATATATATATAGACAGATAGATAGATTCCGTCAAATTGTGTTGTATTGTTGAATCCTATAGAATGTTATCAGTGAGTAACTACCTCACGCTTGACATGGCTACATCCAATAAGTCATGTCCATTTATTTGAGCATTTTGTATCAAGTAAAGTTTTGCAATTTAATTACAATTTCTTAATTTAAATTTAGTGCAAAATATTTACTTAGAATAAAGATATGAACCCAAGTTTATTCTTATTAAACATAAAAGGAACTGCTTTAAAGCTAACAGACAAATACAGACGTACATGCGTATGAACAAACGAATAATCATCAACACATCTGTAAATCAATATATTAACATTTAAAACAAAATATGTGAAGTTGATTTTGTCACATTTACTAACGGTAATGAATGAAAACACAAAACAAATAGTGTAGTATAATGATCCTATGGTGAGTATATCTATGGTATATGTTTAAGTTAGTTCAGAACAAGTTGAAACAGTCATTAGCTACATTGGTTGACCACAAAGTAATGATCAGTGTGATTACTGATAGAATTCTAGAGGTCAAGTTACAATTTGGCAGTTAATGGTCTAACTTGACGTCATGTGCATCATGTGGTGATGAATGGTGATTCAGGAAGGGGGAGGGTATTCGGTAATAAACCTAAACCTAGGTCGTATGCTATTTGGTACTGACCGATAATGGGTTGCTTCAGTATTGGAGAAACTGATGTTACATGGAGGATTAGATAACAGGTTACTGAATTTCGAAGTCTACATGCGTCACAACTAAGTTAGTTGACACATATACTGACCCTTTTTAGCATGGATATATTTACATTTTAGGAGGTTGACTTGCTGGTGAATGAACTGAGCTTTAAAATATCGAATAGCACATTCAGATCTTTTTTTCAATTACTTTGGTTTGAGAAACCGAAACTAACGTTTTGCGAAAGTGTATGACATGAAACCCACTTTACTACCATGCTTTGAGTAATATATAAGTATTAGTTAATCATGGTTACTGTGAAGTACAAAATTATTAAAGAAAAGAGCTATCCAACTGCTTTGTATATAAATTTTGTTATAACTTCCACCAACGACATTCAGTGTTATTACATATAAATTTTTATAACTTGAAGTAATTATCGAGCTTCCTTATCACGAAAATGTAGTTGAGTCATACTGGATGAATCAGTCATTTTTATGAATCGTACCAAAACGAACAGGTCAACTGGAGAGAGTGGATTTTTATTAACATATTTACTGGAACGTTACGATACGGTGTTTTATTCAGACAACCATCATTTGCACCACTGTTGCTTTATCAAAAACGAAGATATGGTTTGCAAAATGGTGACCTTTTAGGGATTCAAAATCCCTAAAAATACAACTGTTCATTTGATCAAATGGTAATGATTTTTTGTAAGCTTGATTGTAAACTATCATCACATTTACGTGAGTTAATGCGTATCATACTCCGGCCTGGAGCCCTCCTAAGGATGCTGCCAAACCCAAGTCCGGTAAAGAAGCAGGGTTGGGCATAGGGTTATCAACACCATCGCGTAAAACAATAACCTTGCTAAAAAAACGCTGACCAGTAAAAATCTTTATAACATTTTTAACTCTGCCCAGGGAGTTGGAAGGTCTGTTATGGCGCCTCATGGTGTAAGCCGAGCTTCTTCGGAAGCCACGAGACCGATACCCTTTCTCACAACCATTCTAATGGTAAACCCAGACGCCAAGCTTGAAATGGACAACACCGGATATGATAACATCATGGGACGAGATGGACTGGGAGAAAGGAACGAAAACGGTAACAGGTTTGCGAACCTATGTGTCTTCAACAAAGTGATTATAGGTAGTACCATATTCTCCTACAAATGTATCCACAACACTACATGGGTTACACCGGATCACATTACAGAGAACCAAATCGATCACATCTGCATCAATGGTAAATTAAGAATGACCATGCAAAACGTAAAAGCAAGAAGTGGAGCTGACATAGCCTCAGATCATCATCTGGTGGTGAATAAAATGAAAGTGAAGCTGGCGAAACACTGGACAACTGGTGCAGCAGTGTTACAAAAGTTTAACACAGCCCTTCTCCGAGATACTAACAAACGCAAACGAATTCAAAATAATTCTCAACAATAAGTTCCAGCCATTTCACAATCAACTAGAGAAAGGTGGAACTAGTATGGAGGACAACATGAAAAAATTAAAGAAACAATGATTTCAACATGTTAGGAGGTATTGGGTCGCCAGTAACAACACCATGAAGAATAGATCTCTGTTGGTACTCTGGACAAGATTCAAGAAATGTGGAGCATAATGTTAGCAATTAATAACTAGCCGGACAAGAACAGAAAACACTAAGGCGCAGACCGAATACACAGAAACCAACAAGTAAGTGAAGAAGAGCATCAGGTCGGATAAACGGAAATATGTTGAGTACCTAGCAATGATGGCGAAAATAACTGGAAGAGAAGGAAACATGAGGGACCTATATGACACAACGAAGACGCTAGCTAGGAAATTCAGTAAGCAAGAACGGTAAACCAAGAACAAGGCTGTCAAACCAATCACTGATGTGAATGAACAACAAAACAAGTGAAAAGAACATTTCAAAGAACTCTCGAATTGACCAGCCCCACTGAAATCACCAGTCATCAAAACAACAGCCACGGATCTTACCATAGACACCGACGCACCAACAGTTGACGGAAACAGAATGGCCATTCGACAAATCAAGAGTAGCAAGTCAACAGGGCCAGACAACATAATATCGGGCTGAGACACTGAAGACATGATATAGAAGCAACTTCAAAGATACTCCACATTCGGTTTAGGAAAGATTTGGGATAATAAATAAGTACCAGCAGACTGGAAAGAAGGATACCTCATCAAGATACTCAAGAAAGAAGATCTTAGCAACTGCGACAACTACAGAGGCATCACTCTAGTTTCGATACCAGCAAAAGTCGTCAACAGAGTGTTATTGAATTGAACGAAAAACCCAGTAGACACCTGACTACATGATCAACAGGCCGGCCTCCGTAATTACCGATTATATATCGACTAAATCTCTACTCTACGCTTCATTGTTGAACAATCAATTGAGTGGAATTCATCACTTTATATCAAATTCCTCGACTACGAAACACATTGGACAGCGTGGATAGAAGAATATTATGAAGCCTTCTTCGACATTATGGTGTACCCGAAAATATAATCAACATCATACGGAACTCTTACGACGGACTACATTACAAAATCGTGCATCAAGGTCAGTTTACAGATTCATTGGAAGTGAAGACCGGTGTTAGACAAGGTTGCTTTCTGTCGCTCTTCCTCTTCCTGCTGGTGGTTGACTGGATCATGAAGACTGCAACATTTTAAGGCAATCTCGGAATACAGTGGACAACACGGGTACAACTAGATGACTTGGACTTTGTAGATGACCTAGCTGACTCTCCTATTCCACACTTAGCAACAAATTTAGATGAAGATGGACAAGGTAACAGCTGCTTCGGCAGCAACAGGCCCCAACATACACAACAGAAAAAGTAAGATCTTTCGATACAAAACAACAAACGATAACCCAATTACACTTGACTGAGAAATTCTGGGAGATGTGTAAACTTGTACATACTTGGGCAGCATTATCGATAAACAAGGATGGTTTGATATGTGGCAGATGTTAATAAGTGGATTTGAACAGAGAAGAGAGGGCAGCATTTCTTCAACTGGAGAAAATCTGGAACTCAAACCAACTGTCAGTCAACAGTGAATTCAAAATTTTCAATGCAAATGTGAAGATGATTCTGTTGTATGGAACTGAAACTTGAATAATTACGGAAAGCATTATTCGAAAGATGCAAGTATTTATAAACAACAGTCTGTGAAAGATACTTTGAATCCGTTGGTCGGATACCATCAACATCAACCTTCTGTAGCAGAGTACAAATCTACTTTCAACCGAGGAAGAAATTAGGATAAAACGCTGGAGATGGTCAGGACACACATTTAGAAAATCATAAGACTGTGTTATAAGACAAGCCTTAACATAGAATCCTAAACGACAAAGGAAA